>CM059020.1:38609723-39294723 GCA_030272315.1 Paspalum vaginatum | reverse complement strand
AGTAATTAAACAGCCAATGCTAGGGCTACCAAAATTTATACAGAGCCTACACATGTTAATATGGCCTCTGCCCAAATTTCATAGTTTTTGAAGCTCATTTTACCCATATTTTCCATTTATGTTGGTTTAGTATGCATATACAAAATCAGGGGCAAAAATATCTTTTCCTACTCAACCATCATACCTAGCAGATAGATCTTTTAACAAGGATAAAAATGCAACTTAGTTTATATTTTTCTGATTTTTATTTGATTTATTACGAATTTCCAAAGTTTAAACCGAGAGAAATAAATTTAAATAGAAAAGCCCACTGGTGGGGACTAGATCGGAAATATTCGTAGCCTCCAGGGTCCTGCGTGAAATATGTCTAAGACTCAGTGCACAGTAATCAAACAGGGCGCATAAAAATGAAATATGACAGGGGGATTTTTGTAAAACAACCATCTTCTTCAGCCTTCTTCTTCCTCGTTCGACCGACGCGCAGGGAGGGGACGACGGGGCTGCGCCGGCGCGAGGAGGCGACGAAGTGGCCGGAACGGGGTCGGGGAAGATGTTCCCGGATGAGGGGATTGTTTTCCCCAAGATGAGGACGCGCGGGGTGGACGGAGTTGGCAGGGAACACGCGGTGAACTGCAGGTGGCGATGGCGCGGCAGTTCGCGGTGGCTCCGGCTCGATCTGTCCGTTCCGGCGAGGGAAGAGGCCATGGTCGGGCTCAAGAGCGGCGCGATGGAGCTACGAGTCCGAAGGTGGAGTTATGGAGGCGAGGGGAGGGCCCGGGGATGATCTCCCATGGTGACCCGAAGCTTAAGCCGAGCGGCAATGGCGGTGGCGTACGGAAACAAGGCGAGGAAGGGTCATTCGACTCCGATTTCTTGGGGGAACGATGGAGGAGATGGAGGCGAGCGCGGGACGCGCGACGGGCGGGGCGGAGGGGCTATGGAGAGGCGAGGTGGCGTGAGCTCGCCGCGAGCTCCCATGGCGGATGCGCTCTGCCGCGCTCACGAGAGGGAGAGAGACAGGGAGGGAGCGAGTGAGGTGAGGGAGGCGCGGGCTCGGTTCCACCCGAAGGAGCACCAGGGGCACGGCAGGGCGGGGGAGGGCGGCGCATGGCCACGGCGTGGCGCGCTGGTGCCCATGGCGTGGTGCGCTGGCGGCCTTCGCCCGCCGCGTGGGCGCAGGGGAGGGAAGGAGGAAGCGAGCGTCGCGCGGGTGGACGCGGTCCATGGACCGGGCGAGGCCGACAGGTGGGGTCGGGGTGAGGAGGAGGGTGAGGGGTCTACGGACCGGGTGCATGAGGTGAGGAGGGCAGTGGGGCCCACCCGAGTACCGGCGCAGGCGACCCGACAGGTGGGGCCCGCTCGTCAGCGACTCATGGAGAAAACAAAATTCGAAAAATAGGAAATCCCCTGTTGACTGCAGGAAGACCTGTTTGAAACTTGAGTTTTTGAGTATTCTAGAGTCCGAATTTGAAAAGGACCCAATTGAATGAAACGTTGTACCTTTTAGGATCTACAACTTTTTCAAAAGGAGTAATATCAGATTCCAAGTTTAAATATGATTAAATTTGAATTTAACCTGCTGACTCCAGTTTGACCAAGGTTTAATGCAAACTTAGAAATTCCTAAAGTCTATTTGATGCTCATTTTCAGAGAAAGAGTATTATACCAATGTTGTGTAGTTTTTAATTATCTACAACTTTCATATATGATGTTTTGCATGATAAGGACTTTTGTTCCTTTGAAATTTGAATCTTCCTTACCGATCAAGTTTAGCCAGATTTCTGCTTTTTCATTAATCGACTCAAAACTCCACCTAAACCTTTGTGCATGTTACCAAACTCAATACCAAAGTTGATCCACATAAAATTTTCTACAAGTTTGTTATAGAGAGTTTGGTCCAAAACACATTATATTTTGAACTATAGTCACAAGTGCACTCAGGGTTTTTGCATATTTCATTAGAGAATTTTGACTTCGTGATTTACTAGCCTAGTTGTTGCTCTTCTCTAAACATCATTAAGCCAAATCCTTGACTACCGCTAATCTAATCGCGTGTTAAGACTTTCGAGATGCCGGGGGCATCACAGAAGGGTGCCTAATTTAGTCTACCAAATAATAGCAAAATCTTTAAATTCACTAGTAGCTTGCCTAACCTGATGTTGTTCACGAACTAGATGGGAATTAAATTTTTTTCAATGGTCATTTCCCAATCTAAATAAGCCTCGGCATCATAAGCTTCAGAAAAAGGTGGGATGCTAAATTTTTCCTTAGCTAAAGGATCATCATTGTTGCTATGGTTACCTCCCTTCTTACCTCCCATACCTTTCCTGTTGCGACGAAGACGGTTACGTAGTCGATGTTGCATCTCAGTTTCATTTTCCTCGTTCTCCTCTTATTCCTCAAAATTGTCGTCTTCATCATCTCCATCATTGGCGTCATAGTCCTGGTCATTGCCTTTGTCGTTATCGTTGACAACGCTCTTGACGGAGGCGTCTCCCTTGGCACTAGCTTCAGGACGACGTTTTTCGATGGCATCCACCCTCTGCGTGAGGAAAGATATGCTGTGAGCCAGGGTGTCGAGGGACTCATTCGTCGCCTTATTGCCCTCTGTGATCATTGTTGTGATCTTGGCTACCATGTCTGCCAATTCAGAATGTAGAACACAATCTTCGAGACAGCCCTATGAACTACTGGGTAGGTGGTGTCTCACGCTCTCAAGCAAACTTACCAAGTTCTTTCCGGTTCTTACCAACATAGCAAAGGACGGTGCAACCGGTGGCTAGTTCGTGACACCATGAGAGCCTGATGAAGCGATTGCAAGGGCCCAAACCTGTACTGATCAAGAGATAGTATCTGTGGAGCTATAGGAAGGCTATATGTATATGTCAGTGGTACACAATTCAGTAACAGATAGTAATGCTGAATAAATGTTCAAAGATCTTGCCCTAGTTGCTGGTCTAAATGTGTCCTCATTCTTGTTGCAAAGCACACAAGTAAGAAGGGTGGAGATAGACAACCAAGGCTATAAAGGAGGGACAGATGTCAACTCAGCACCACGTCAAAACAAACACCTTTGCTTCCTGTTTTGCACACTTTTTTCTTTTTTTTTCTCACTGTTTTTTTCTTTTTTTTTCACACCTTTTTTCACTATATTTTTTTAAACTCAAACACACACCAGGAAGTGTCAAACAAAATTTCAGGACAAAAGGAAACAAGACATGGTCGGTGGAGCAGAAACTGTGGAAGGAAGCATGTCTTATACTAGGGTGCTGAAACTTCAGGGCCTGATATCTTGGTCTTCCCGGCCGATCTTCGCAAAAATAGCGTCACCAAACCCGGCGAAGCAGGGGACAACGAGATCCGAAATTATCTGCAGATTTTCAAAATTTATATTTTTGTCTATTTCGAGTTCCGAGCGAAAAGTTAAGGCCGTTTTACTGTAGGGGTCCCGAATTAGGGTTCTATAGGTGACACCTCTTCGGAAACAAGGATGTATGGCGTGGATATGGATGGCAAAGGTTGATGGCGGGTGTCTGTATGGCCAGGCAAGGCAGTATGAAAGGTGGAAAGGTGGCGGCTTAGGGTTTGATGAGGGAGAAAACCCTAAACAACAGTGACGAAGATTAACCCTAACTCGACTAGGACTCAAACGGTGATCTGGATCGGTGTAGGATGTGAGATGCAGCGGAGATGGAACACAACTAAAACAAAAACACAATCTAAAGCAGCAACATAACTCGACCTTGAACACAAACTCAGAACTACGGACTCCGAAACCGAAATTGTGCAAAGGCTAACGTCGTGGTTGTAGGTATGGATTTTTTTTTGGCTTTTTCGTGGACTGTGGGACGAAACAAAACTAGTCTACTAAGGATAAATGCAGGCAAACCTGACGATAAACCTTGCTCTGAATACCACTTGATGGGGACCAGGGGTTCCCGATTTTCCGTCAGGTGGAGGGTAAATCGCTTTGACGGCATGAGACACTCACGATTCGGCTCCCGATCGGCACGATCAAGCCACTGCAATCGTAGCACCACGCGTCCTCTGGTTATCAACCATGTGCTACCCAGTTGACCTCGTCACGAAGGCTAATCCCTGCCAGTGAATCGAGAACACGAACAAGAACAAGAAAGATTGCAACTAAACTTGCAGATGAATGATCAATCTCACAAAGTTGGGGACTCACAAACCAGAGTGTTCTCTACGGTGAACTATTCTAAGACAGAATAACTCTAAGCAAATCCCTAAACACTAACTTGGGTAATGGCTAAGGTTTTATAGACCTTAGGGTCATCCAAGGACTCCTAGACACGAACTCAAAAGACTCTCACACGATACATGGCCCAATGGCCCAAAGGGGTAGAGCAGCACCCTGGACAAATTCTGTCCATCAAATTCTATTGCGATTTCCCATCGACTCTGAACTCTAATAGGCCTGAAACTGGTGCCAGAAAGCTTATGTTTTTATCTTTCCAAGCGTATGTGGATTGCCAAAAACGGATACCGTTTGTGGCCTGGGCGACGATTTTTGTGCAAACTATCCCTGGAGGCCGAGATGGCCTACTTCGAGATGAATTGGGCCTCCAACTTGACTTGGACGCCATCCTTGCTTCCCTCCTCGCCCTTGCTGGTTTCCGAGGCCTTCTTGTTCCTCTCCCAAGTTCCTAATTACAATTAAATCAATAGCACCATTAAATAGTATACCATCCTCACACATATATGCACTAGAACAGAAGAACGAGCTCACCCGTTGATTTAGTTGTCACGCTCTTGCTCTCATGAGAGGACCATGCATCACAACTGGAGGAGTGTCGGTCATATGCATAGGAGAGATGTCCTCATCAAACTTGATGTTTAAATCTGTTGTGTACGCTTTACAGGGAGAACAGGAGCTAACAGCCGCGACCACCCGACCTTCCTGGCTGCAAGGTCAAGCCAGGTGGCACGCTCGCATCACCACGCACGACCAGGATCAGCTTCTCCGCTTAAAGCCGATCAGAGCCGCATGGCAGGGAGATGAGTGTAGCAGTAACGCGATCCTCGGCTCCCGTGTGCTCTATGCCCAAGCCTTCACTGCCGGTATTTGGGTGCAACACACTTTTGGCACGCCCGGTGAGACCTCACCTTCGTCAACACTATTGTCAAGCTATGGTGCTAGAACCTTTTGGGAAGGGTCCAATGAAGATTTTGGCTAGACATGATCCAAGTATGTGGCCGAAATATAAAGATGCACCACCCAAGCTTGATCAACTTCTAGCTGAACACAAAGAAGCTTATGATCGCATACTTGCTGGATTAGCTGAAGAAGTTCTTGACCACTTCACTTGGACTTCGAGCAGTCACGTCAAGGGCACAGGGTATCCAGAAAATCTGTTTGATGGCATGGATATCTCAACGACATCAGAAGAGAGCACCAGAGCACTGCGAGTGGAGATGAATGAGATGATAAGCAAAGCCATGCTCCGTCAATCTGAAGCCATGTTGAAGTCCATGGTAGGCTTGGTAGCGTGAGTCATCAGAGAAGTCTTGGCTGGTGAATACCAAGAAACCGGACCGAAGATTGGCACTTTCTTCGGGGAGACCAAGTTCTACACTCGGCTGATTTACATGCCTCCTATCGAGACAATAGAAAATACCAAGGCCGAGTTCATTATGCATGCGCCAAAACATTTTAGAGACCAGCCTACATGCTATGACGAACCACCAGCGTTCATACCAGAAGGGTTCTTCTGCCAACTCATGTACAGGCCGCTATGTGAAGGAGAAGAACCTCACCGCAGGCCTCCGTCAAGCAAGTAACTTAACCATGCGGGCCATGTGGGTGGTGGCAAAGGCAAGATCAATGATAATGAGGTTGCTGATTGGTAGACTCAATTCAGGTTAGGGCCGATTTTTAACAACCAGGCCAATGTTTCTATCCCTAATGGATCGGCTACTCAAGCCGATCTAGACGAATACTTCAAGAACCGATTTGGGTTGATGCCAGTGAAGGGTACCGTCACCTATGCCAAGCCGTATCCTAAGGTGGATGATCAATTTCCACCTCCACCAAAGTTTAAAGTTTCAGAATTTTCTAAATTCAGTGGCAATGATAATACTAGTACTGTCGAACATGTCAGCCGATATTTGGCACAGCTGGAAATCGCAGCATTGGCCGAACATATGAAAATTCAGCTTTTCTCTTTATCTATCACAGGCTTAGCTTTTGAATGGTACACATCATTGCTGCTAGGATCCATCACGATATGGAAGCAGTTGGAAGAGCTGTTTCATGCACAATTTTTCTTGGGCTCAGAGGAGACTACTTTTTCAGATCTAATGGCAATCCGTCAACGCCCAGGGAAGACTGTTAGTCAATATATTCAACGGTTTAGAGAAACCAGGAATAGGTGCTATTCTGTCCATCTGTCAGAAAAATACTTGGCTGAAATGATATACAATGGACTGCTTCGACACACAAGATCTGCTTATGGGTCGACTGATTTTAATTCCATCGGCCATTTATTATCCAAAGTAGTTGTTTATCGCGCATTCACGCAGAACAGTACCAGAGACGCCGCGTAGGGCCTCAACTTCTTGCAGGACAAATATTCGGCTGACGAAGAGGCCGATGTAGTGTTTGTGCAGTGGGGCAGATTAAAGCAACCGTTGCCTTGTCAATGAGTCAAGCGTCCAAAATCACCCGTCGGTTATGATTTTGGCTTAACCAAGACTGAACAACTTTGACGCTTGCTCAAAGAGCCGGCGCGCTCGCTCGTGGGAGCCAGGCCCCGCGCTGCGCCGCTCGCTCGCGGGGGTCGGAGGCGCTCCGGCGGGCTCGCATGCGGGAGCCAGGCTGCGCGCCGCGCCGCTCGCTCGCGGGAGTTGGCCACGTGCCGGCGGGCTCGCACGTGGGAGCCAGGCCGCGCCCGCACCGCTCGCTCGCGGGAGCCAGGCCTCATGCCGGCGGGCTCGCTCGCGGAAGCTAGGCCGCGCGCCTGCCCGCTCACTGGAGCAAGGCCTGGCACGCCTTCACGTCGGTGGCTGGGGCCACGCACCTGCTTGAGGGAGGGCTGGAGCCACACACCTGCTCTGCCGTTCGCCACCATGGAAGTTTGGACTACTGCTGCACTCCTCTCCAATCAAAGATAGATATGGGCATGTGATCTGTGCATGTAGTGCCATTATTTTGGTATGTTTAAGTGTGACTGGAACACACAATCTCATATGATCTGTATGCCATATGGTAGTAATAAAGTTTGCAAATTTCATGTGATCAGGGTGTTGATATTTGCTTCAAATATACCCAAATTAGCTTGAGTTCCGTAAATTCCTATAGATTGAGGGGTCATTAACGCCAAGGGCATATATGTCCTTTCAACCCTGGTTTAACACCGTTACCTGCCCTTCACGGAACAGGGTACTTGCAATCTTCAGATTCAGAAAATAGAGACAACCATACAAAGTCCAAAAAAGAGAGGGCAAACGTCCGACTACAGGATGAAACGAGGACAGCTATGCAATTAGCCCTTTTTTCCAAACACTGAAGGTTTAATCCTCTCAATGAAATCCCGGGAGATGCCTGTTCTGCACGGAGCTTTTTTTTTATTTCTCCCAGACCGCATGAATAGCCATAGCCTGCATGCCGATGCTGCTGTTCAATGCACGCACATGCACGTCGCGTTTACGTCTGTACATAAACAAACGTCAAACCGTCTAAGCCAGGATCACAACTATCACAGGCATATCAATATAACACAAATATAAATAAGCTATTTACCTTACAATTCCAATTTTTAATTTAAACCAATTCTTCATCATATGATTTCACAACATTTAGCTTCTACTACTCATAAACGTACGAGTCAAACAGACCACATGAATTACTGCTCCACTTGTGCATCAGAAACCCAAGTTTATATAGATATGATTCAGATTCCGCTTAGTTGGCTGGATTCATGAGTTTTTTCTTATCCTATTGTAGAAGCCTGTCTTTGTAATTCAGATTCGGTCTAGTTGACTACTAGATTTATGAGTTGTTCCGGCTTGTCATCTTATTCTTGTGTATTCTTATTTGATTGTTTGCAGGTTCAAAAGGTTGTTCTTAGTAGGACAGGAACAATAACAATCTAGATGTAGTGTATCAATTTTGAAGATGCAGGGCCCATGTGGGAGTTGTATTAGACTGCCAAGGCCGATCTCTAAGACAAATCAAAGTTTTTCCTGCTCTCGTAAAAAACCAAATCCAGTTGATTTATTTGCATTGTATCACAGGAGGGCAAGAAACTACTACATGTGATAATGAATTTTAGAGGCGATTGGCTAAAGTGAGCCAGCTATAGAAATTCATTTATATATGGAACTGTTTTAAATCAATCGACTCTAGAAATGCATTTTGACAATTTTGGTGGCCAATGAAAATCGTGGATGCAAAAATAAATAAAAATAGAAAAAAAAAATCCAAGAATCACCAAGCTATCTATCAGCCCACAGTCACAACTCACAAGTCACATGATGCGGCATAAAATTTTTAGGCTTTGAACCCACCAACTCCCGTTCCGCATGTTTCCTCCTTGCCATATCACAACAAGACTTACTGCCCATGGTAACTGGATGACCTTATTAGCTTCTAAACCTTGTGAAAAAATATTTCTATTGGCAGTCCACTTAAGGAACAACCACATCTAGAAATATATTAATAGATATCTAGAGATGATAAGCTTAGGCCATATTTTCAAAGGCGGCCAGCATAAACATCATTCGTCTAGTAATAAGGATAATAGTGCTATTTTAAAAAATGGACGTTGATCTTAAAATAGGAATTTTGAAAGACAGACGGCTTAAACATCCTCCCTATATTAGGGCTATTTCCAAAGTGGTGTGGGTAGGGTACCTTATGCATAGTTGGCCATCCTTATGGACCATATATGTAGTAAAAGGGCCAGATTTGCCACTACTGTTGAATTGGTCTTCAACACTGGTTGGAAAACTCCCTAAGGTCCTGGATCCCTAGCCAATATGCAATCGAGACTAATGCCCTCGATTTATTAGTACCCGTTGCATGCCCTGGTACAGAAGGAGTCTTTAGTACCGGTTGGTGGCCTCGACTCATACTAATGGGTCTCGACCCACATGAGTGTTGGCATTCCCTTTAGAAACAGTTGTAACCATGAGGCATCTCTTTCCTCGTAGAGACTCAAATGTGTACAAATATTAGTTCAGGGAGGCTTGTAATCATACTTTTACATCAGAGAGCCAAGAACTGGCCAAAGCACTATGGGCCATGCCGTGGCTAGTGTCGACCCATTTATCACGGCCCTATTGGCCATATATACATAGCAATGTTGTTGTTGAACAACTATGTTAGGTGGGTTCCGTGGGTCTTGGTCGCACGTGCACGCGCATAGGGAAAGGATGGCGAGCACGAGCTTGCACTGTCCTACTATGGGAAGAAAAAGGGAAAAATGAACCGAGGGGGGAGTTTAAGAACATGGCATAACAAGATTACACACTCCTAAAACGTATTACCAAGCCTAGGTCTAGAACTAGAACAATGTCACCTGACTTTGTGTAGATAAGGCAATTAACATGCAACCATGAAAAGGATGAGAGTTACAGATAAACTAGCACTCAGTTGAGTTCCCAACCCCACAGGACAGGGCTGCACACCAACTCCGAAAACAATAGTCAACATACTGGATCAAAGGCTAAATCCAAACAACATTTAGTACTATACAGGAACATCCCAAAAATTTAATTAAACATAGCTTAGGGTAACAACCAGTGTATAAGTGTGAACAATAGTGTAGACATGACAATATATGACTCTGAAACTAGCTAAGATACCTATAACTTGCAATACTGGCCTCTGTCTTAACTTAAAACAAAAAGGTTTAAAACTCTAAACTTATAAAACAAGGACTATAGAAAACACTCGTTGTCTTGGTTACACTAAAGAACAACTAGGATTCATAAACATGTTGGAACAATTTTTTAAAAGAGCTAGGCCGAGATATAACCATGGCGTTGGACTTCAACAAACATGATAAGCAAGGCTCATTAAGCAAAACAATGAACATATATCCCTAGGCAAACATGAGTGAGGCACAATTATTATTTCCCAAAATAGAAGTATAACAAGCAAAAGATATAAACATACATATGCACACAGTTCAAACAAAACACTTGTGGCATAACCAATTTCTCAAGAGAGCACTAAAGATTGCTAGTTAAAGGAAACTTATCAAAAAAAGGCACTTCACTCATCAAACACATAGCTTGCATGTATACTAAAACTAGTCACAACCTTTTAAAAGAAAAACATTGAATAAACAAGCATAAATCACATATTCTTTTTCAAAGATGTAATATATCACAACCAAGGATATTACACATGCATGGATGCACTCACAAACAAGGCTAAACCAGCACTCCATTGGTTTAACCATAAACCCTAAATATCATAAGAACTATTCATCAACCAAACTTTAAAGGGAAGGTGAAACAACCTTTGGGGCTGCTGTTCTGTTGGAGAACAAAGGGAGCAGCGGGACTTGCTGCTGCTGGAAAAACAGAATGAATTGCACAGGGGGGATGCTGCTCGATGGGAAGAGGCGAAAGAGGCATGGAGGGGTAGGGCACCATTGGCTAGAGCACGAACGGATAGGGAGGCTGGTCATTGGAGCTTACATCCTAATGGGCGCTGGCCGAGGGAGGCATGTGCGACCAGCATCTATGTGGCTAATGCCACCCACACAAAAGGAGGCGCAGGTGGAGGAGGGCGTTGGGCATGGAGGTAAGGCATAGGGAGGAGCGCTGGAGGTGGGAGAGGCATGGAGAGGCAGCAACAGCTGCCCCATAAGGAGGACGCAAGAGAAGACGAGTACGACACCAACAGGGAAAGGGGCAGGACATTCTATGGGGAAAGAGGAAGGGTGTAAGGAAAATGACATTTGGTGTCATCGCCACCACCACCCTTAATGATGTCACCAGACATGTGGCGTAGCCAGAATGCAGCACACCCAGGAGTTTCCATAAAGTTATTAAAACTAATTTAAACTTGGAAAATTTATAATAAATTCATACAAGGTCAGGAAATACGAAATTAGTTCCTTTTTTTTTCTAAAATCGAGCTCTACAACTTAGAACCTTGATTTGTGTCTAATGTTGCTTCTTTTTTATCTTATTTGGCTCTTTGTGCTAGTTCTTATACATTCTAAATTTAAATAGACTTACAGACCAAGGAGGACCTAGAAGACCTTGAATAGCTACTTGAGGTAGGTCAAGGAACACCTTGCTTTTGATCCCATAGACACACTTTAGCACAGTGTGTAAGGAAAATTGGCCCTTAGTTCCCTAATGTGCTTTTGGGGGTTGAGGTGACAACTGTTGACGGTTGTTATTTCACGGTTTCGACCGTCAATTCCTCGGTGAATAAATGGGGTATAGATAATGTTCTGTGCATTATTTACTTAACACTGATGAATTCTACGAGTTTTTGTGGTTTTTGGTGTATCACAGGGAGATGCTCAAATTCCATGCATAAGTATATCATTTGGAGCAAGAGAGAATCAGCGCATAAAAGGGGCTTGAGAATGGATTGCAAATATCACTACTAAGAAGTATCTCAAATGCCCTCAAGGACCACACCATTGCGTAGAGCTCGTCGAGACAATTCCTACTGCCATATTATTTGCAACAATTGGAGCTCATATGCAAAAGATATCGAAAATACAAAAATATAGGGCCTCCTGACGTCATCGCTGACGTCAGCAGACCCCTCCGTACCGACCGCGGGCGGGAATCCACCAGATGCCGCCATGTGGTGTGCAACCATTGGCAGCCCAGGCGAGCACACGGATCGTGATCCGGCTCCAACCCGCGGGACCAACTGGAGGCTGCCACGCGGCCACCCAGGAGCTGGCGCGCGTGCTCCCGCGAGGGAGGGCGGCAGCCCGGCTCACCCAACCAGGCAGCGCCAAGTGGCGGCCCCTGGTGGCGCGCGGGCACGGAGCGCCCGGTCGGCCGGCCCGCAAGGACAGGTGACGGCTAGGGAATGGAGGATGGGCGGTTTTGACTGGTTTTTGACCCCGCAGCAGTCTAACGGCTGGTTCACCCCTTAAAGGCCGGTTCTTGACCTGTTTTCAACTGCACCACGCAGAGAACAGTTCCACCAACCTTCCTATGTTGGTTGCCTGGCTAGGTGGTGCCCAAGGAGCGTTTTTGGGGAAGAATCATGCATAGGATCCTTGGAATATTCCATCTCCTCCACCTATAAATAGAGAGGCATGCCCCTCACTTCACTTGTACCATTCCCATGTGAACTCTCTTTCCCTCTCTAGGAGGCGCCCAACGGGTGGTGCCTCCACTCTAAAAGTAGTGTTTGGTTAGGAGTTAGAGGTAGGGCTCCGTCATTCCGGAGCCGTCTTCAGGAGTTCGGTATGAGTTCTTCTTGTATCTTTGATTTTCCTGTAAGACTTGAGATATTTAATGCATTATCTTTCTTTACTTTTGTGGGCATTTACTTTACTTTTGCTTTCGGTATTATTCCTGCCTTAGCATAGTAATGTCTTTTAGACTATAATTAGAGTTGCTCTGGCAAGTGATGAATATTTAGTTTGTCATGCTTATATATTCCTCATATGCTCTTTATCGCATTTGACTATACAGCTGTGTATACTTCTACCTGATAGCCTCAGTAGAAGTAGTGCCTGCAAACGTAGACGTGGTGTCTACAATTGCTGTCACCTTGGTTACGCAAGTGATTAGACCCCACGCAGTTTTTGGTAGTCGGTGTGCATGTAGACTAGGCGCACTCGGCTTTGGTAGGTCCTCTTGGTGACAGCAGGAGTGTACCCTGTGTAGTCCATCCCTGTCGTTCGGATCGCTTGTAGCCACATAGCTGAGTTACTGCGACACCCGCCTTTCTCGTCTAGGTTATCAGCACTCTCGTGCCCGGAAGTGGTTAGTAGGCTCGGTGGCTAACTAAGTATCATAGACAACTAGATAAGTCATTACCTCCATCAGAGCAACATGTTTGGTCTAGCTTAGTCTGTCTGGATCACCTTAGTATAGAAAGTCCTCATCAGGAATCTGAGCTCTCACCTTGTTCTCCTCCTAGCTTTACCTGCTTTCTTGCCGACGTTGCTTGGAGTGTATCTCATGGTGCTTGGTGTCAATCGTTCTTAGCTATCGATTGACCTGAATGAGTAGTAACAACTGGATGAATGATAGTTTGACATCTCTATCTCAATGCTTCCCTGTGGATAAATACGATACCTTGGAATACTCCCGGGTGAAAGGCTACAGCCGTCTCCGTGCGCTTGCGGAGTAAAATCCGGTAGCTAAGAGCCGCCAACAAGCTTTTCTGGCGCCGTTGCCGGGGAAGCGCCGAGTTAGAATATCATTCTGTTGTTCGTCCTTTTGTTGTTGCTCTTTCATTTTATTTGAAAACCCAAACAAATTTTAAACAAGAAAAAAAACCATTTTCTTCGATGACGCTCTATCCATTGTGTAATTCTTGATCATGTGTGATTCTTGAAACTCTTTTTCATGCTATCCAAAGTCATGGGATGCCAAAATTTACATGATATTTTATCGGAACATAGCTTGGGCCAGATCCTAACGCGTGCCCAGAGGCTAATTTCCAAACTAAGCGTGGTGCTTAGGTTGGAATTAGTCGCTTTCTATCAGACTAGATGCAATGTCGAGTTTGGTAGATAAGCTATGGATGGTCTTTGGTAGTGATGTTCCATTGCTAGTTCACAAGCCACGATTCTTGAACTAGCTGGATCTCTCAAGTTTCAATGGAGACACAAAATCACGGTGGTGTTTCAAAAATGTACCCGTTTTTTTAGACCGTGGATTTGAGCAAAAGTTGAAGAGATGGAAGTCATGGTTTAGCAATATGGTTTGTGTTATGTTTGGATTGAGAACAGTTTGCTAGCACTCAGTGAACAACGGGCCCGGTGGTTGATACTTTTTATACATATTGGACCCTTGTATTTGTTGTACACTAACCTATTGCAGGAGGCATTCAATCCCCACACGAGAGGAGAGGCCTTGTGGCAGACATTCTCACGCTCAACCTCTTGTAGATTATCCAGTACCTTTTTGGGAAATGACAGCATCGTGATATGGGTACCAAAGTAAATGGTGATGGTGAGCAATGGAGAAATCTTGACAATTTGCGCACTACAAGAACACACCATACCAGTAACATTCAAGGGCATATCACATTATGCTATCGTCCGTGCTTAAATTTGCAACTAGTAGACCACTGGTTTACTGCCCCACGGGAAAGTTGTGTGCCTAATGGAGTTGTGGTGTAGATCCCAAAAGCGGCTGGCATAGACGTCTCTCATTACGGGGGAGCTCCGTCTTAAGCACCACAAAGGCAAACACAAATCAATGTCCACAAGCATGGTGGGAACGTCGATGCCATGATGTGCAGTCAATGGCTGTGTGGCACATGGACAGACAATGACTGGTGGCACATGTCATGCACGACAAGTACCAAACCTAGGAAGGCAAATTAAACATGATAGGAAGTAAGTTTGGAATCAGCATTCACTGTAGAATCCAAGCTTGGGGAGAAAAATTGTCTGGCATTTGACAAGCAAGTTTGTGGCAATGAGAAGCAACCAAAATTTCCATGCCAACGAAGCAAAGCTTAAAGGATGTCCGCTACTTTGACATTCCATTGACCAACCATGGAACAAGAACCCGATGTACCTATCGTCAGTTGAGATGGAAAATTAGCATCAAGACTTCCTTTATCATGAAGGAAGAATGAAAAGGCCATCACAAAGGAACCATTCTCAACATTTGTGGGTCTCTCGTTACACCGTGATTGGACAACACCCTCCACTGGCATCAAAATGAAGGACAAGGTGGAACACAAAAACTTCGAACAAAAGCGTTGTTTCATCACACCACAAGAATCAAGCTTGGGGGAGGATACACCAAGTAATATCACACATACTTTAGCCCAACCCCTGAAAGGAAGGACCTCGATATTCAACCTACAACGGTGGTTGATCGCTGCAAGACATTGACCATGCTCTACATCACTTGGAAACGCACATAAAGGCCATCTCTCATCCTGAGAGTACTTCTCCAACACCACAAGACCAGATGTCTTTATAGTAAGAGGTTGCAACTGGTATAAGATATATGTAGAGACATCACCCAAGTATGGAGGAATGCTACAAGTGAGCATTCCTAAATTCCCTTCCCCTAGCCAGACATACACAAGACAAAGCGGTTTACCAGAGGACAGGTTGATCTACTCTACCCATGGGTCAGCACGCCAATGAGCCACCTACGACATCATAAGCATGGCGCAACATGGGTCAGCACGCCAATGAGCCACCTACGACATCATAAGCATGGCGCAACATGGGTCAGCATGCCAATGAGCCACCTATGACAGCAGAAAAATGGCATGTCAAGAGACTCATATAAGGTCAGCGCCAATGAGCCACCTACGACAAAAAAAAATGGTACGACCCCATCCCAGAAGGTGGCAAATGGTTCCCTCGCCAAGCGGATGCAGAGGAGTCAACTCCAATCCATCAGTTGCATATTAATGGCAAATTATCAAGGATGCAGAGGAGTCAACTCCAAGAAACGGGCGACTCCAGCATTCCACTGAGTCTATTTAGAAATAAACAATTGGCCGTGACCGAAACTTGTCATCTGGGAAGAATGTCAGCTTAAGGCAAGCACGATGTTGGAGCGGGAGATCCAACAAGAGACATTCACGCACGGGAGTAGTATCATCAGATCAGATTTTTCTACAAATCAGAGCTCCCAAGACTTTGCCAACGGTCCAAAATGCAGCATAAAAAACAACTGCTCAAACAGGCATTTTAAAAACAGAGGAGGCAAAACAAGAGTAGAAAAAGAAGGGAATTCACCTAACACAGGTGAGCAACACAAACAGCATCGTCGTTACCCAGGGAGCAAGCAAGCTTGCAGGAGGCAATGACAGGTAATACTGAAGCTCAGTTTCTTGGCAATCACTTGCAAGAACTAAGCTTGGGGGAAGATCACCAGGTGAGTACCCCGAATGCTCTGTACTGAATTGAATATCTTAAATCCTGAAAATTACCATGACCCCAAATTATTTGTTTCTTATCGTCCCAAATAAAAGAAAAGTTATAAAAATTTGCATAACTTAAAAACAACAAAAAGATTTGCTTTCTGCTATGAATAAACTAACGCCTATAATGCTAGAACTTTGTTTATACCCTTGCTTAAAGGAAATGATGAATAGTTGCTCTATTAATTCCTTGTAAGTATTTTGTATACAACTTGACACTCTCCTAAACTTTGAACTTATTGGCATTTGTCGTGATCCTACCTTTAATCTTTAACCTTGTGGGAGCAAGTGCTTTTAAAACCATGTCTAAGTTGTTGTGAGATGTGATATAATCAAAGTTTGAGTTTAACCCATCTTGATCCTAGTAAGGTGAATTCTCGGAGTTTTCTTTTTGAAAACTAGAATGAGAAAGTTCCTCAGTGGTTTGAAATATCTATCTAGAGCCAAATGCTTTACATGTTAAACATCTACATATGCTACCTGTTGTTATGTTGAGTTTTGTCAAAATTTTGAGTTCTTATGAAGTTGTGGCACTTCAAGTCCGGATCAAAATCCATCGCACCCATCTTCATTTGCTAGCCTTTCTTTGTCTAGTCATGCTTAAATATACACTGGATTCAAGCATCCACCTAAACTGGATATTTCTCCACCATATCCATCATCCACTTACCCATCCACAAATATAGTCTCCAAATAAATACTCCAGTCATATTTCAGCAATACCCTCAAAGTTCTCATACAAGGAGACATGGAGCTATCAAAAAAAAGAAAGAGAAGAGAACAAGAAGAAAAAAAAAGAAGAAAGAGAAAAGAAAATGATAGCTCCATGTACTCAAAAGCTTCAAAGTTTCAAGAGGGGATTCATCAAATAAGGAGTTTTCATTCACAAACCATATCCACCCACAAAACAAGTCCATTCCCCTTTGATCGGGAAGAGATGTATCACCAACTTCGCTAGAACCAATCTTTGACTCAACAAAATACATGACATAGGTATGCTAAACTTTATCCCTACCTTGAGCCCCACATAAGCCTTTTAGTTGATAAGGAAAAGTTTGGCTAATGGCCTGTTGAGGAATATAAAACCATTTGAGGAACTTTATGCTTTCATTTCAAAAAATTTCAAAACCCTCAGAGCAAGAAACCAGAAAGAAGATAGAATTCGGTGATACTCTACTAAGATTAGTCCATCTCTCAACTGCCGAAGACAAGGTAAGAAAAGCCAGAAGCCCCATAGGTATGGATAAAAAGGTTAGGGTACACTTATGCCAGTTTGTCTAGATAAAAAGGTATAGTGTTGGTTTGTACTCTTAATACTTGCAGGACATTGACATCGATGCAACTCCTGATCCGCCGAGCCTAAGTCTTAGCTTTGCTCAAGGATGAGCAAAAGTTCAAGCTTGGGGGGTGTTGACGGTCGTTATTTCACGGTTTTGACCGTCAATTCCTCGGTGAATAAATGGGGGTATAGATTGCATGAGTTTTGGTGGTTTTCGGTGTATCACAGGGAGATGCTCAAATTCTATGCAAAAGTATATCATTTGGAGTAAGAGAGAATCAGCGCATAAAAGGGGCTTGAGAATAGATTGCAAATATCACTACTAAAAAGTATCTCAAATGCCCTCAAGGACAACACCATTGCGTAGAGCTCGTCAAGATGATTCCAACGGACATATTATTAGCAACAATTGGAGCTCATATGCAAAAGATATAGAAAATACAAAAATATAGGGCTTGCTGACGTCATCGCTGATGTTAGCAGACCCCTCCGTACCGACCGCGGGCGGGAATCCACCAGATGGCGCCACGTGGCACACAACGATTGGCAGCCCAGGCGAACACACGGATTGTGATCCGGCTCCACCCCGCGAGACCAACCGGAGGCTGCCAAGCGGCCACCCAGGAGCAGGCGCGCGCTCCCTCGCGGGAGGGTTGCAGCCCGGTTTGCCTAACCAGGCGGTGCCAAGTGGCAGCCCAAGGTGGCGCGTGGGCATGGAGTGCCCGGTCAGCTTGGCCTGCAAGGACAGGTGGTGGCCAGGGAATGGAGGATGGGCGGTTTTGACCGGTTTTTGACCCAGCAGCAATCTAACGGCCGGTTCTTGATCGGTTTTCAACTGCACCACGTGGAGAACAGTTCCACCGACCTTCCTATGTCGGTTGCCTAGCCAGGTGGTGCCCAAGGAGCGTTTTGGGGGAAGAATCATGCATAGGATCCTTGGAATATTCCATCTCGTCCACCTATAAATAGAGAGGCACCCCCTCACTTCACTTGTACCATTCCCATGTGAACTCTCTCTCCCTCTCTAGGAGGCGCCCTACGGGTGGTGCCTCCACTCTAAAAGTAGTGTTTGGTTAGGAGTTAGAGGTGGGGCTCCGTCGTTCCGGAGCCGCTTTTAGGAGTTCGGTATGAGTTCTTCATATATCTTTGATTTTTCTTGTAAGACTTGAGATATTTAATGCATTATCTTTCTTTACTTTTGTGAGCATTTACTTTACTCTTGCTTTCGGTATTATCCGTGCCATAGCATAGTAATGTCTTTTAGACTATAATTAGAGTTGCTCTGGCAAGTGATGAATATTTAGTTTGTCATGCTTATATATTCCTCATATGCTCTTTATCGCATTTGACTATACAGCTGTGTATACTTCTACCTGATAGCCTCAGTAGAAGTAGTGCCTGCAAACGTAGACGTGGTGTCTACAATTGCTGTCACCTTGGTTTCGCAAGTGATTAGACCCCACGCAGTTTTTGGTAGTCGGTGTGCATGTAGACTAGGCGCACTAGGCTTTGGTAGGTCCTCTTGGTGACAGCAAGAGTGTACCCTGTGTAGTCCACCCCCGTCGTTCGGGTCGCTTGTAGCCTCATAGCTAAGTTACTGCGACACCCACCTTTCTCGTTTGGGTTATCAGCACTCTGGTGCCCGGAAGTGGTTAGCAGGCTCTGTGGCTAACTAAGTATCCTAGACAACTAAATAAGTCATTACCTCTATCAGAGCAACATGTTTGGTCTAGCTTAGTCTGTCTGGATCACCTTACTATAGAAAGTCCTCATCAGGAATCTGAGCCCTCACCTCGTTGTCTTCCTAGATTTACCTGCTTTCTTGCCGACGGTGCTTGGCATGTATCTCTTGGTGCTTGGTGTAAATCGTTCTTAGTTATCGATTGACGTGAATGAGTAGTAACAACTGGATGAATGATAGTTTGATATCTCTATCTCAATGCTTCCCTGTGGATAAATATGATACCTTGGAATACTCTCGGGTGAAAGGCTACAACGGTCTCTGTGCACTTGTGGAGTAAAATCCGAAAGGCTAAGAGCCGCCAACAACAACACCTACCATTTGGGACTGATGTGTGTGCTAGTCTATTTGTATATGTTCCAGGGGCAAAAAATGGACTTGGGGTACAAACATATCAAAGGACGGCTTAAAGAGCACAAGAGAAGACCCAAGACTCCATCAAGACACACGCACGATGCACGACATGGCGGTTAGCAAGCCGAATTTTATACCATTGGACGGTCTCATGGAGCCACATCGGACAGTCTGGAGAGAACCGATGCAAATTACACGCACCAGACGGTCTGATGAAACCATCAGACATTCTAGGTAGTCCCGCTGTTTTGAGCGCATTGGATGGTATGATGGTCCATCAGACATTTTGGAAAGAAGGCTCAACAAATCAAGACCACAAACTATTGCACACATCGGACGATCCTGTGGTCCACCATCGGACGATCCTATAGTCACAATGGCCAAAATTAAGTTCGAATGTTCCAATCCATGGCTAGTTTGGGGAGGCCATCGGACGGTCCGATGGTTGCAGTCTGTGTAGTGTAGCTGCTCCCCAGTGGCTAGTTTTGAGGTTTGGGCTATAAATACCCCCTTGCCCAGTCTCCACAACTTGGTTGGTGACTCCAGCATCCATTATAGTGTTGAGACACTCTTTTGAGATCCCAATCCATCATGAGAGCAAATAGACACATCCCAGCAATAGCTAGAGCTTGCGAGCTACCTTGCTTAGGCCTGTTAGCGCTTAGCTCTTGGTTGTGAGCCAGTGTAGCAACATCCGTGCCTGCGAGCACGTCGTCTTTCTAAGTGTGCGGCTTGTAGTCTTGCAAGACTCTACAAGGTGTGGAGTGGCTGCCACCTTACTTGTGGGAGGGCGGGAGGCCCTCGACATTTTGGCCAAAAGCTCACCTAGTGAAGACGATAGAGATCATCCATGAGAAGTTCCATGGAAGACCCCAATGGCCCCGATGATCCTCTATCCTTGGGAGGGTGAGGCCATAGTCCTTGCAAACGCTACGCGAGAGATGGGCTCTGGTGAGTGTGTACCTAGGATATCTGGATTTACCCGACTAGGTTGCTTGACCATCCCTCAAGCGACCGAGCCACCCTCTATCCTTGCGAGGAAGAGGACGTAGACCTTGCGAGGACTATGCAAGAGCAAGGCGTTGCATGGGTAACTTTGCCAACCTTCCTCCTTGTAAGGATTGAGGCTGTAGTCCTTGCGAGGACTTCACGAGAGCAAAGCCTTACAAGGAGCACCAAATGAGGACTAGGGGGAGACTTGTGAGTCTTCCTGATACCCCAGTAAATAATCTTTGTGTCTCCAACTTGTGCCATTATTGACATCATTAGTGGGAGTTTGCATCACTCTATCCTATCCTTTTAGCTTCTGCATTTACATTCTTACAATTGTGTGCTTACATTCCTAGACTAGCTTGATAGGTTTGTTTCTAGGTAGAACTAGGTTGCAAGACTTGGCCACGGTCATAGAGTTAGCAACGCTTAGCAAAACCTTAGCGCACATAGTTTTATCTCGCAAAGGTTTTGCTTAGTAGTTGTAGTTTTTAGAAAGCCTTAGTTTTAGAGATCCTAATTCACCCCCTCTTAGGCATCGGTTCAACCTTCATAGTACTAGGCCCACCGACCCGCTATCTACTATAGACCCACCTATTAATCACCCACCTATTAATCATGACCTTGTTTTTTAGCCCTTACTTGATCAATAAATATTACAACCATTTAAAATGAAGATGATGTGAGTTGGTTGCTATGACTGTGATGGTAGGTGAACTCTTGTCATGTGTTGAAGTAAGTGGGTTTGGAGTATGTGATGCTATGTGAGATGGCATTACTAGAGAGTCAGCAACGGAAATATGGGAGAGAGTGAGAGACTAGAACTCTCTTTTTAGTGCGCAGCCTACCGCTGAAGGTTGCAATCGATCCCTCAAAGGTTAGATCCCACCACTTAAGGACCGAGTAGAAGCAATTGTCACCTTGAAATTTGTTGTGTGTACACCATACACTGCATGGGCAATGACCTCGGATGTGGTCTATCCCGAAGGGCACTAGGCATGTAGGTGTAATAAGGAGATAATGTTAGGGTGAAAGTTGCAAGGACCGTGAGCCTACATCCTAAGAGGGGGGGTGAATTAGCATTCTAATAACAAAGGCTTTCTAAAAACAACTTATCAAAACCTATGCAAGATAAACAAGTATGTGCACTAAGGTTTTGCAAAGTGTTGCTAACTCTACCGAGGTTTAAGTCTTGCAACCTAGTTCCACCTATAAACTAACCTATCAAGCTAGTTTAGGAATTTAAGCACACAATTACAAGAATGTAAATGTGAAAGCTAAAGAGTTGAGTAGAGTGATTGCAAAATCCCATTGACGATGACGACGATGACACAAGTTGGAGACACAGAGAATTTTTATTGAGCTCTCAAGAAAGCACAAAATCCTCCCCCTACTCCTCGTTTGCATTGGCGCCCCTAGCAAGGCCTTGCTCTCGCATAGTCTGAGCAAGAACTATGGCCTCTGCCCACGCAAGGATAGTGGTTGGCCTCGCTCTCTCATAGTCCATACAAGGACTATGACTTCTACATGCACAAGGATAGAGGTTGGTGAGGTAGCTCGTGTCGGGTTTAGGTATCGGTAGCCCACCATAGGTATGGTCCTGCGATAGTTTTTTAGATCAGTTAGGGCTGACAAGGAGGTCATGAAGGTGTACAAGACGAAGTAGACGAATGATTTAGATAGGATTGGGCCACTAAATCACGTAATATCC
This sequence comes from Paspalum vaginatum, assembly GCA_030272315.1. NCBI lineage: Eukaryota > Viridiplantae > Streptophyta > Magnoliopsida > Poales > Poaceae > Paspalum > Paspalum vaginatum. The sequence continues at coordinate 39,272,561 of CM059020.1, read as the reverse complement.
TACGTCCTGTATGGTGGTGTGTTTGTATTGCACGTATGACCGCATTAACAATGCTCTGCCTCACGCGAGGCCCCTATCTTCCCTGATATAGTTCAAGGAGCTAGGGTTATAGATCTATATCCATCAAGATTAGATGCCGATACTACAACACAGAGTTCCTAACAGATGCGTCGCTATTCGACCGGTACAAGCTTCCTTGAACGCTATGGTGTCTTGGTACCTTGTATAGCAAGTCGGACCACTTGGCCTGAGGCCGCATGTAGTTAATCAGGTGCTTAGAAGTCAAAATGCTCCTGTCGTAGCTGGGCCACGTCGCGCTCCATGGCCGGCTTGAGATAGGTCCCGCAGAAGTTGGCGATATACTTCTCGCCAAAACCGTCCCAGTGGTCGATGGAGCTTGCCAAGAGATTCTGGAGCCATCAGAGTGCTTGCGCACCCAGCACGATGCAGACGTAAGCCAGCATTGTGTCTGTGTCGCCTCCTACCACCTTGACGCCAAGTGCATAGAGTCACACCCACTCATCCTGATTATTCTTCGGAACGTACTTCTCGATGATGATGAGCTTGAATGTGGGAGGCCACTGTATGGACTTGATCTGGGAGGAGAATGCCCAAATCCCATCCTATGTGCTGAATGGCGCGTCGTCGAATTCTGGGTCATAGCGGTGAAGTCCGGCAGCGGTCGGTTGGGGGTTGTTGGGGCGATGTTGATGTGGGTCCCCTTTTGCCCCTAGACCAGAGGTTGGTTCGTGTTGGCCAAAGTCCTCGTGAAGTAGAGACACATGCTCGTGCTCCCAATCCTCTTGTCACTTGATCTCGGCTTCTAGTGCCTTCTGCCGCTTGTCGTTGATGCATTTGCAGAGGTCTCAATTCCTTTCAATATTGTCGTGAATGTCGAAGTGGTTGTGGGGCTGAAGTTCGGGCATGTGAGAGCTGTGACTGGTCTCCTCAGGATGTATGCCCTTGTAGGCTAGCTCCTCCAGTTGTTCCTTGTATGCTGATGGGGGAGCATTGTTATGACCTGCCCCATCGTCGTGAGATAGTACTGATGGTGGGAAGCCGGTTAGTCTGATGCCACTTCCTCGAAGTTGCCTCCAAAGTTTCTGAGGATATGGTTGGTCAGGGCAAACTAGTGAGTATGTTTGCTGGCTTGAGCCTTCTCCCGCTACCTGCAACCGTGATCGTGGTTGTGCACAAGGCAGGCCAGGCGTTGACTGTGTGTCTCGCTGACTTTTGATGCTTCATCGGGGACATAGACGAGCAGCCACCTGTGCCCTTCGATCCCTTTTGTGCTGCTTGTTAGTGTTGCAGAGGTGTCAGGACTCTTTAGCCATCGGAGTTTCTCCGTCGAAGAAGGGTAAATGTGGCGGGACAGGGGGGTCATCCCGAGGCTCAAGGTTGCAGAGGTCGGCCATGAATACCTCTCGTGAAGGATTGTGGTGGAGTGGTGGCGTGGTGATCGGGGAGATTGTTCATGAAGGTCCCCCTTAGTTTGGAGCTTCGCCACTTGGCCGTTCTGCCGGCTCGGGTAGTGTTAATGATGAGCCCCAGCTGCAGCCCGGTGAGTGGTTCATCCTCGGTGTTTTAAACCTCCTCATCTGCTAGTGGTGGGGTTTGCTATTGTTGGACAGCCGATCGAGCAGAGTCCTGCTAGATAGCGGTCGCATTGCACAGACCGTAGAAGCATGTGCTGCCGAGTGGTCGCCCGATCATCGGACCGGCCTTAGCTTGGGAGGTGCTGGTAGGCAGGCCCGAGTGGTGCGTTGTTGGAGTCATCAGGGCCGAGTGGCCCCCTTTAGTACATTGGATCTGCTCCGCCAATCGAGGAGGGGACCTTGCAGAGGTCAGGGCCAATTGATTCTGAGTCGCAGAGTGGTTTTGCTTTGTCGTGCGGATCGGGGTGTTGTGGGGGTCGAAGCTGAGTCACCTTGGGGTGCCGATCAGATCTGCTCTGGTGTTGGTAAGGGTGGCAAAGCTGGTGACGTTGGAGATGTCGGTAGAACCCTCACCAACATGCTATCGCTGATGGCATGCATGTTGTCGAACTTGTCGACAACGAACGTGAAGAGGCCGAAGGAGAAGATCTCCCCCAGCTGCAGCTTGAACTTGGCGTGGAAGATGATTAATCGTGATCTTGTGATCTGTGCAACCAGCCCATCCTGGTGCGCCAGCTGTTGGGTTTAGGTACCAGAAGCCCACCACAGGTATGGTCCTGCGATGGTTTTTGACATCGTCTAGGGCTGGCTGGGAGGTGACGAAGGTGTACATGACGAAGGAGACGAATGATTTAGACAAGTTTGGGATGCTAAATTGCGTAATACCCTACGTTCTGTATGGTGGTGTGTTTGTATTGCGCATATGATCGCGTGAACAATGCTCTGCCTCGTGTGAGGGCCCTAGCTCCCCTTATATAGTCTGAGGAGCTAGGGTTACAAATCCATATCCATCAATATTACATGCCGATATTACAACACAGAGTTCCTGTAACACCCCATTTTCGGCCAAAATGAAAATCATCTCATAATACACTCGGTATTCAAATGTTTTCAAAATGTTATCATAAAGGTCTCTTCTCCCTTCACCAAATTCCCTTCATTCAAAATTCTATTCAAATTCCCTCCAAACTTCGAAACATAAAGTCAAAAGGAGGAAGTAGGGGGGACACCTTGCGTGGGCCGGCCACCTTTGGCCCATGTCAGCCCTATCTCTCTCTCTCTCTCTCTCTCTCTCTCTCTCTTCCTTCCCTCCAGCCCGCTCAGCTTGCCTCTCCGCCTCATGGGCTACCGACTGGCCCAGCCCGACACCACACTCTCCCTTCCCTATTCCCCCTTCTCCATCTCTTGCCTATCGGGCAAGAACCGCGACACACCCACACGCAGTTGGGCCGCGCGTCCACACCGCCATCATCATCTCCACCGCCACACTACCGCCGCGGCGCTACCGGCCGCACGCCTGCGCCACACCTTTGACATATGGTACTGCCACCACGCTAGCCTCCAATTCCCCGTGCACCCTGGCGCTCCACCCGGCCTCGCCATCACACACCACCTTGGGCCACCCCGGCGAAGCACCTGCTATCGCCACCATCATCACCCTGCCACTAACCAAATGAGGCCACGCCCCCGCCTCTTCCTTTGGAGGCCCGACGTGCTTGGCACTGCCGTTTTTCGTCTAGTGCCTGTTCCAGCGCTCGCCACACCATGCCGCGCCAAACCTCGCCGCGCTGCCTTCTCTTACCGCAGGCTATAAATATAGCCCTGCCTTGCTAGCCCTTCAATCACCCACGCACAAACACAACTCCGACGCACACACAACACCACCACTGGGTAGCGCAGTGGTGAGCTCCTTCCCTCGATGCGGATCCCCCTTTATTCTCCACTGACTGGCCACCTCCACCCCCGAATTTCCCCCCTCCAACCAACCCCGACGTAATCCAAGGTGAGCACCGTGTTCACCACAGCGATGCGCACCGCCCCCTAGCTTCCTTGGCCTGATAACGCCTCGGCCCCACAGGAGCGCCGCCGCGCCATGGCCCCTTCTTACTGGCATCCTCTCTCTCATCGCCAGAGCTCACCATCATGCGTCCTCCCACACATCACTCTCACCGGCTTTGGCACGCATCTGCGACTCTATTGGGTCGACCCTCGGCGATGGGACTAGGAGACCGGCGGCAAGCCGCCGACGAACCACGTTCACCCTCGATGGCTTGTCCGCTGAATACCTGGTCCAACTGGACCGAACGGCTATTAACGCCGCCACCGCCGTCCCTGTGTGGATGACGGGTGGGGCCGGCTAACGGCTCCCGTCGTCCCCTCCTCCTATCGCAGCCAGTGGGCTGGCCCACAAGGCCCACATTGTGTGATGAGGGAGCGGGCCGAGCCGATCGGAAGGAGGAGATGGGCTACGCGCACTGTTTTTCAGCACACTAAGCTTTTCTCTTTTTCCATTATGATTTATAAATTTCTTTTCTAAAGATTTTCATATCCTGGTAATTTTAACTCTATTTTTAACGATTTTTGCACCTAAATTCAGCTAAAATCACCCTCATTCTAATAACATTATCTATAGCCTGTTTTGAGCTTGTATGTTTGCTTATTTATGAATGTGTTTGTTTTCTTGCGGTAGACGCAGTGCCCGAAAATCCCTAAGAGCCAAAAACAACCGTCGTCGACTCCGAACCCGAGGAACCAACTCCTGACATCCGCTGCGACGAGAACCTCGATGATGGCAAGTCCACTAGAATGCCCGTTTTGATGCATAAAATACTTAGTTTTACAACCACAACCTTGGCCGTTTCACACGAATAAAATCCTGCACATTTTGCTGGCTAAGGTATAACCTGATAGGATAGCCACCAAGCCAAACGTAGAAGTAGCGCGCATAGGGGGGATCATTCACTTATCAACTTACAATCTGGTAAACTTGGTAATGGCAGTGGTTGACTGTCTTTTCAGAAAAATATGGGGTAAGACCCCGATGAAAGGATCTTGATGTCGCCTAGACGGGGTGAATAGGCTAATCTGAAATTTTCACCACTTAAAACAGTTTATCTGCCCTATACCGGATAGTCTGGTATAGCCTACCGGATAGTCCAGTATCATCGGATAGTCCCATGATGCTTACCGCACACAAAGAGCAAGCTCAAGAATGTAAATATGCACTAGGATACTTATTGAGCTATGGAGGTGTTCTCAAGTGTATCTCTGGTGATGTGGGACTTATCTGCACTACAAACCTGCACTCACAACAAGATCTGGCACAAAAGATATAGTGGTGGAAGAAAGAAGTAAATGCAAGAGAATGAAACAAACCACAAGCACATAGCTTGGTTTCCCAGCAGAGGCACAACACACAGGACACAAGGATTTAATTCCTGAGGTTTGGGCACACCCGCAAGTGTCCTTACGTCCTCATTGAGGAGCCACCAAGAGCTTGAGTCTTTTTCAACTCACGGCCTCCCTTCTCACCGCCAAGGCCGAGAAGGTGCTCACTGCAATGCCTCGAAGAGCAGGGGTAATCACCTACAAGAAATGTGGCACCCGCAAGCGGGTACCATTGGGGACGCTCTAGCCGTCTAGGAAGAAACCTCCAAGAGGAACAAAAGCATTTGCCTGAAATGCTTTACCAACTGTGCTCAGAAGCTAGGATGCTCTATGAAGCTCACACAATCTCACAAATGCTCTCCCAAATCAAGAATCTCACTTGTTTAGCTCAATCTCACAAAGAGAGTGTTGGTGGGTGTTTCTTAGGCTCTGAATGAATATGGACGTTGGAGAGAAGTAGCAACCCTAAAAAAGGTGGAGGGAAGGTATAAATACCAACCCCCACAAAACTAGTTGTTGGCCTTCTGCCAGACCACCACCAGACAGTCTGGTAGAGGGCAACTAGCCGTTGGGATTTAAACCCCCTCTACCGGACAGTTCGGTAGGATCGACTAGATAGTCCGGTGAGGGACCTCCTCACCAGAGAACTAAGGCACAGAGCCTGGTCACTAGGTTAATCAAGGTGTAGGTGTTTGTCTCCTAAGAGGTACACCTAACTAGGATTTATAGCACAAGAAAAGGTCAGAGGGATCACACTTAAGCTCTGGGCTCTGCCACCACTGGATAAGTCCGGTGAGGCCTATCGGACAATCCGGTGAGCCCACTCTTGGCCCAAAAACAACAAACTAGGAGTGTTTTGGTTTGACACTCTCTAGACTAGCTAGAGCACATGTTGACTAGTGACATTTTGAGCTTGGCTTCCCTCTTGATAGTATGGCATACCTAAACTCAAGAAAAATAGAAATCTAGATGAAATCCACTTGAGTCTTGACTTGATGAATAATGTCGTCTTGATTAATTCCAATAGAGAGAGATAGCCAAGCTGAGCTTCTTCTGAGAGCAATTCTCTTTGAGCTGAATAAGTTGGGCTTCAATTAGAATGCCTCTTCAATAGGTAGATGGAGCACATTTGCTCATTAACCATTCAATATACTTGATCTTCATTCTTAGTAGCTAAGATATGCAATAGAGATTCTTCATGATTAGCCACTTGTCATTTATGAAGAGTCCAATTAATATAGCGACGCCCAAATGGAGGAAATAGCTTTTGTCACTTTACTCAATATGATAACCAAGTTTCTCAAAGTGCCTCAAGAATAGAGAACCCATGATAACTAGCACTGAGGCAATGCATTCAACTGATATAGCCACTTTCACCAAGACAAATATACAAGATAACCAACAAAGTGAGTGTCTAAGTCATAGTGAACAAATGCAACAATGATAAGTCCAATGTGATGATCCATGAGTGTATCAAACAATGGGTTGATCCTTTGGCAAATATCCTTCCTTAAGGATAGATATCCAATATAGATTCATTAGTGTCAACATAAGAATAGTATACAATGAAAGCCCTTGATTCTCAACACATGAGAATATTTATGCTTGATCATTAGATATATACAAGAGAATTCATTCTTTCCCGAAACACAATTAATTAATCGGTGAATACCTGTCAAGTTACTTCACAAAGAAGTTAGACCTTTAATCGTGTTGTCACTCAATACACCAAAACCACTAAGGAGCCTTATTGCACTTACAATCTCTCCCTTTTTGGTGATTGATGACAACCTCGATTAAAGCTTACATAAGATAAATAAATTAGGTACATGACTCCTCACGTATTTGGTATGCTCCCCCTAAATATGTGCTTGAGTTACAAAAACTCTATTTTGAACCACACATGTCTAAAAGCATATATTTTATGCCAGGAGAGCTTCCCCTATATCTTAGCATTCCAAAGCCACACAGACAGAAGGTAACACAAAGTAAACCACCTGGGGATTTGGTGGTGCAGCTACTGCCCACTTCATCGGATAGTCTGGTAGCCATCATCGGACAGTCCAGCAGGCTGCACCGGATATTCCGGTGATAGCAGTCTGCACCTACCAAGCAAAAACACAAAACCACAAAGAGTCACAAAGACAAGCACAAAGCTTCTAGCACTGATTAAACCATAGATTAACATCTAGTTCACACAGATCACACAGCAGGTTTTAAAAACATTTCAAGAAAAGTGTCCAACACATGAACCTAGAGTTCGATACATGGTTTAACACATGAACCAACACATGACATAACTGAAAGGAAGTCGAAAAAAATAAAATATGCTGCAAGTGACTTCAAGAACTGCTCTGAATCTGCACTAAGCTGTTGCCTGCCTGCTGGCTACTCTCATGAAGTCCTTCTTCTCCCCCTTTTGTTCCATACTCCTATAAGCACAAAGCTTTAATGTACTTCTCACCCTTTGTCATTAAGCACCAAAAAGACATACGTAGGGAGAAAAATACCTCAAGGCCTCACTGAGTGCCTTGATCCCAGCCTGCACTGGAGCTGCCACCCCGAAAGGGTCCTGACTGGAACTGTCCGCTGCTCTAGAAGAAGGGTACACCTGAAGAACCCTGACCACTCTGAAAGGGAGCACCACCCAAGCTAGCCCTGCTGAAAGTCCCCTGACCGCCCTGAGGCAAGGTGTAAGGTAGTGGCCTTGAAAAGCTAGAGGACACCATGGTGGTGGAGTGACCTGAGTAGCCTGAATATCCTGCAGTAAAGCCATCACTCATGCTAGAGAGACTCTGAGTGGTTGACTAAGCAAAGGCACCCAAAGAGCCTGAGGGTGGAGGTGGTGCCTGCAGCTGAAACAAGTGCTGCGGTGGCTGAGTGCACTGAGCAGGGTGGCTGAACTATGGTAGCATTGAGGATGTACCCTACCTATCCCTAATCTGCATACTACCCAGAAAAAGGATCCTCGAGAAACTCCTCCGCTACTATCTCTGACTCCTCCTCAACCTCTCTGTCAGGTGAGGGAGCAGGCTCCATGCCAAGGTGTCTCTGAATCCCCTTGAGCCTATTCTCATTCTCAATCTGCTTTTGATAGATCTTTCTTTTCTCAGCCTTGCCCTTAGCCCTAAAGCACTTGAGAGCACCCATGATGGCTCTGATGGCCTGACCAATAGGTGAGGTGCTCCTCCTCCTCTCACTGGTATGCCGCCCACTGCCTCTCCTCCTCTGAGGTGACTACCTCTGCTGTGGTGGCACTAAGCCTGAAGAGGCAACTAAAGGAGAAGGCACAATGGGACGCTTGACAACCTTGATCCTCAAGGGCTTATGCATAACATCCTTTATGAAATCAATCCCTGTGGTCCTCTCGATCACCCTCATGATGATGGAAGCATATGCACAACTCCGGTATGGGTCATAAGAAATGGCCTTGATCTCCTCCCATACGAAGTTGGTCAAGCTGAAAGGTCTAGCACTCTCCCTCATCCTTGCAAGTAGGTTCTTCACATAGTGTGAAATATTCGTGGCATCACCAAGCCTAGGAGTGAGGGTCTTCCTGAACATCCTGTACAGAGAAGCGTAGAAGGTGTAAAGACCTTTAGCATAGCCGCAATACCCCCGACTCTGAGGAGGGTACATGAACATCATCTCACTGTCAGGGAGACACTGCTTAAGATGTATCTTGGGCCTATTAAAGTCAGGCTCATACTTTCCAATCAAGTGAGCAAAGTTGGTGTAGGAGATGGAGCATATCGTCCCTTCTGTCATCCAAACCATCTCCCACTTACTCTCATCACCATCTGAGTCATTGAAGTAGATAGTGGCTTAGAATTGAGCTATGAGTTCTACGTTCCAATCATGCTTGTAGCTCATAATCTTTTTGATCTTCTGCCTCTCACATGCAACAATCACTTGATCAAAGATTGGGTCATTTTTATGTTCCATGTATTTCCAATCAACCCACTGATCATGTGTCATAGGATGCTATTTGGTGAGTATCACACTCTTATAGTAATCCTCCTAGAATCTAGTGTGAAACCTCTAGTCATATGCATCTCTAAGCACTATCATGAAATCTATTGGAGTTTAATTGGAGTCTTTTCCTCCAGCCAGTGTAGCCTTGGCAGACGACTTCGACGACCTCCTTCCGTTCGAGTTTTGTTCGAGAGTCAAACCTTCAAGCGCAGTCATGGAGATCCTAGGAGCTTTAGAGTAGAGTTACCCAAGTTGTCTAGGGCACGTCGTGCCTCGTGTATCGCTGTAACGTTGCTTGAATAAAATGTGATGTTTTATGAGAATTTCGCGACTTCTGTTATCAAAGAACACTCATCATAATTTATCCCCTAAAGACCACCCTTATGTTCCAGATGGCATCCCACAACTCAAGCAACATCGACAACATTCCACCAGTAGCAGCTGAAGGGTAGGGTGACAATAACCAAGATGTAGGGAGCCACCCACCATCACCACCTCGACCCCCAACATTGCCGCCACCTGCGAATCCATACATGGGGATAACTCAAACAATTATCCATTGCCTAGAGGGCATAGCCTAGAAACCCTATCAAGGCAGGCCGTAGGATAAGATGGGAGAATTCCAGCGATTGAAGCCACCATCCTTCTCTGGGCCCCAAGACCCCCTGGAAGCAGAGGACTAGATAAGAACCATCAAAAGGAAGCTTGAGGTCATCAACTATGATGGACTTGCCCAGGTAGCGCTGGCCACCCACCAACTCAGTGGTTGTGGCAGAACCGCCGATTTAATCTGGGCTAATCACACCTGCCACCTCTAGCTCGCAGTGCACTTAGACCAAACTAAATCCGGTCGTCCGTCGAGAGTCATTCGGCTCCCGATATTACCTTTTCCCAGATTAACCGACATCATACACATCCAGTCCACGATGGAGCCACAACAATTACATCATCACAGGTAGTTGAAATAGAGTATAAGTAGATTTACTTTTCAAACCAGTTCGAAATAAAATACAAGTTTCAACATAATGCCATACGAAAGGCAAGTTCGAATCAGATAGCGGAAGCGAAATCGAAAACATCTCACGGCGGAAATAGAACACTTTAGTAGTCTTCATGCATTGATGATCGAGGCGAGCAGCACCGAGCCCACCGATATTGTGATGCCCCCGGCATCTCGAAAGTCTTAACACGCGATTAGATTAGAGGTAGTCAAGGATTTGGCTTAATGATGTTTAGAGAAGAGCAACAACTAGGCTAGTAAATCACGAAGTCAAAAATTTTCTAGTGGAATATGCAAAACCCTGAGTGCACTTGTGACTATAGTTCAAAATATAATGTGTTTTGGACCAAACTCTCTATAACAAACTTGTAGAAAATTTCATGAGGAATAACTTTGGTACTATGTGTGTTGACATGCATAAAGGTTTGCAAGGTGTTTTAGCTCATTTTCTATCTTCTAGTGAATTCTGTCCAAATAGACCTGAATGGAAAATTCAAATTTTGAGCAACCAAAGACATGATCATGCAAAACATCATATATGAAAGTTGTAGATAATTAAAAACTACACAACATTGGTATAATACTCTTTCTCTGAAAATGAGCATAAAATAGACTTTAGGAATTTCTAAGTTTGCATTAAACCTTGGTCAAACTGGAGTCAGCAGGTTAAATTCAAATTTAATCATATTTAAACTTGGAATCTGATATTACTCCTTTTGACAAAGTTGTAGATCCTAAAAGGTACAACGTTTCATTCAATTGGGTCCTTTTCAAATTCAGACTCTAGAATACCCAAAAACTCAAGTTTCAAACAGGTCTTCCTCCAGTCAACAGGGGTTTTCCTATTTTTCGAATTTTGTTTTCTCCATGAGTCGCTGACGAGTGGGCCCCACCTGTAAGGTCATCGGATTCCTGCTCACGCGGTTGGGACACGTCGCACCAGTGGGCCCCACCATCCCACGCCTCCGCAGACTCGGTCCAATGCACCGTAATATTTTTTTCCTCGCCCGGTCCCACCTGTCAGCGTCCCACGGTCCAAGGACCTACTCCACGCACTGCATCCCTTTCTCTTTCCTCGCTCCGGCTCGCACACACGGCCATGGCCGCCTGCCACCGCCGGCCACGCGCCGCCTGCCCCGCCCGGCCTGCCCTGCCCCTCGCCCCGGCTTCCTTGAGGTCGAAGCCACCTCCCTCTCATTCCCTGCTCATCTCCCTGCCACTCCTCTCCGCCGCCCCGAGCTGCGAGCTCGTCGCCCGCCATGGCTGCCAGTCGAGCTCCGGCGGCGAGCTCACGGAACTGCCGCCCCGAGCCTTCCCCGGTCGCGATAGCTCGAGCACCCGCCGCGCAGCTCCCTTCCCTTCAGTTTCCCAAGGGGCCAAGACCCATTACCACTCTGAGCGCCACCCCACACGCAGCGCTGCTCGCCACCCCCATGGCTACCGACGGCCACCGTGAAGAACCACCTTCCGGCGTTCCCCTTGCCTCCAGAACCCGTTCTCCCTATGCGTCACCTTCCGGCGCAGCTCGAGTGCCCTTTCACGGCTCCTCCCGCCACTGGTGACATCGGATTGAGTCACCGCGGCCCCCAAGCTCTACACCCGGTTCATCGCCAGTTCACCCGCCGTTCCCCGCTTCTGCGTGCCTCCCCACCGATCAAGACCTGGGGGGAATGAATCCTCTCCACCGGGAACGCGTTCCCAGACCGCCGCGATGCCCATCCCGGCCCCCACGATGCGGCGCAACCGCCGTCTCCCCCTCCCTGCGCGTCGGTCGAACGAGGAAGAAGAAGGCTGAAGAAGATGGTTGTTTTACAAAAATCCCCCTGTCATATTTCATTTTTATGTGCCCTGTTTGATTACTGTGCATTGAGTCTTGCGGATCTTGCGTTCTAGCCGTTGAAAGTTAGGGCTATTCACGGATTAGTCCTGGACCTAGTTTTTTTTCGATTTAACTTTAGTAATTCGGCTGAAACTTTGGAAATTCTTAATAAATCAAATAAAAATCAGAAAAATACAAACTTTGTTGCAGTGTACTCCTATTAAGTAGATCTACAAAATGGATATGATGGTTGGGTATGAAAAGACCTTTTTGCCCCTGTTAATATGCATGCATGAAAAACCTTAATAAATAGGAAATGTGGGTAAAATGAGCTTCAAAAATTATGAAATTTGGGCAGAGGCCTTATTAACATGTGTAGGCTCTGTATAAATTTTGGTAGCCCTAGCATTGACTGTTTAATTACTATTTTGCCCTTGTCTTATATTTAAGCATATATTTAATTTAAGAAAAGTTTGCTATGGTGAAAAAATGCTCCAAGTGACTTTAGGGGCTTGATATGAGCTCTAGGTTATGAACATGACTCATTACTAGAGTAGGAGGTGGTGCATGAAAGGTTTTGGCTCTGATTTGAAAATGGTAGATATAGTGCATAGTTACGTAAATAATAGAAAATGTGAGGCTAGTATGTCAAATAAATGCCACAAGGGACCATATTTGAAACATAAGAATGTGTAAGTCTTAGCCACTGTTTCTAGAATGTAATATAGGTCTTCACTACTGTTGAGAAATGCACGATAGGAATTCTAAGTTAGCTATGTGAAATATGGTTATTCATACGTGTGCTTGACATTCAGGCATCTCATTCGCTGCATCATGCATATCATTCATATAGCGACGCTCACTGCAGATACAGTGATCGAGAAGCAAGTGCGTGGAGCTACTTCGAGCAACAGTGTCCAAAAGACCAACTAAGGCCCAAATACCACCTGGAGGCCCCTGAAGTGGTATTTGGAAGGAGGAGCTGTCCAAGTGATCAAGGGGTTGCCTGGGGCAAAGCCTCACAACCCGGCAAACTAACTTTAGTTTAGTTTGTTCAAGTTATCAACAACAAAGGTAGGCCCCTTAGGCATATACACCTACCTAGGGAATCTCACCACCCTTTATTTGATTGTGCATTTACGTTCAGGAGTTGTTTGAAACCCCACCTGCATAAATACCTGATATCCTAGTTAGAATGGATAGGTCGAAGTCTATGCTTAGCCATGCTTAGATGGTAGAAGTCGAGTGAAGATATTCACTCACGAGATGATAGGACTCAAAATGTTTTACAAAAATTTAATACAAGAGAAATATGATATGATGTGATGAAAAGATGAGACCGGGCGGAGATATGGGCATATTACGATGAAAAATGATGAGGATGGTTTGGTGGACTCCGCCCGAGTCGTTTAAGGCCCGATTCGCTGTTCGCCTGCTGATCGGCATAATATTGCTAGAGTGCTTATCCGGGATAATGGACCGGTGAAAGTCTTACTCGTGCCATCCGAAGAACAGAGACAGGTTCCTACCATTCTTGTTGGAGGGAGTTAGGCCTGGGGGAGCTTGTACTCGAGGGAGGGCTGACCCGGTGCGGCCGTGGTATCGCTCCTAAGGGAGGGCTGACCCGGTGCGGCCGTGGTATCGCTCCTGAGGGGGCAAAACCCGGGGGAATGGCGGGATTGAATCGAACTTGGGATGGGACGAGTGGAGATGGGGGCTATATGTGGGAACGCGATGGCTAGTAAGCATATACCCCTGGAATGATAGTTATTCCCGGGAATTAAAAATCGATTCGAATCGCTGATGCTCACCAGGTGTGAGAATGTCAATATCGCACACGGGCAACGTAGTAATAACTTTAATATCTTGTTCATTTAATCATGCTTTTTATATTACATGTTTGCACTTGTATGTTTACATTTCTGCAAGGTCTTTTATGATGACATATGTGTTGGGATGATGATATATATGAGCTATGGATGATGATAATAACTATAATGAACCAAATGAGGCTTATGCTTTAAAAAAAATGATACTTGAAAGTAAGGACTCACTTTTAGTAAATTTGCGCGGGTTAGAGTCAAGTCCACAAAAAGCCTTGCATACTCTCAAATGTGTCGGGTTGAAACCGCCCACGGGTAAGTCCTACGAGTACCTCACGTACTCACCCCTACGTTGTTGCTATTTTTATTTCAGAAACTTCATGATCGAGAATGACAATGGTGGGCTCAATGTCATGGCTCGATGTTTTATTTCCGCTGCAAGAGTATATCGGTATTACGTTACGGTTTCCTGCTGCGAGATTATTTTGGAACTCTATTTCAGTATGATTGTACCCCATTTTGAGTAAATATTTTCAAACAAATCAATCTATGTTTGTATGAAATGATGGGTTGTTGTAATTGTTGTGGCTCTTGCGAGGGCTTAACGTGTGTGATGTCGGCATCCCTGGGTGATGGTTGCATCGAGTGCCCTTTTGGGTAGCTCGACGGACGACCGGGTTTAGTTCGCCCTAATCACACTGCAAGCCCGAGGTGGCAGGTGTGCTTAGTCCGGATTAAATCGGCGGTTCCGCCACAGATACTACCCTCCTCTAAGCACTTGTCCAGATGTCGTCGGTACCTGTTCTCAAAAGGTGGAAGCAAACCCTAAGTACTAATTACTCAGTAGGGCTTAATGGATTGGCTTACGGTTGACGCAAAGCTTGCTTACTAGCATGTGAATCCTTAGCCATTGATTTTAAATAGAGGTATAATATCATAAAATAACAATGTTTCATCATTTGCATATAACTCCATAGTCATAACTTGCAGAAATGTAAGCAATACAATACAAACATGTAGTATTTGAAAACATGAGTAACAAATATAATATATTTAAATAGTTACTACGTTGCCCGTGTGCATTATCAGCATTCCCACACCTGGTGGACATCAGCGATTTGAATCGATTTTAATTCCTGGGAATAACTATCATGCCAGAGGTATATGCTTACTAGCCATCGCGTTTCCACATATAGCCCCCATCTCCCCCTGTCTTGTCCCAAGATTCAAAGCGCCCCCACCTAACCCCCGGGTTGTGCCCTCTCAGGAGTATTACCACAGCGCACTGTGTCCGCCCTCCCTCGAGTACAAGCGCTCTCGGGCCCAACGGCCTCCAGCAAGTGGATGGATGGCACCTCGAAAACTCCGGACAAACCCAGGTAAGACTTCACCGGTCCCATATCCTGGTTAAGCACTCTAGCAATGTTATGCCGAACAGCAGGTGAACAGCGGACGGTCCTTACACGACTCGGGCGGAGCCAAATGATACAACAACGCACACCACAAAACAAAATTATTCTCCGCGCGGTCTCCATTTAAATCATGAGCATAATAATAGTAAGATTTCTGAAATTTTGAAATCACCTACGCGACGAGTGACTCCATTCACTCGTATCTACTCGTACCTAGCAGAGCCTAGGCAATTCATCATACGAACTCTATATATAGGTGCTAGGGCCAGGGCGGCCAGGGGATCTAATGTAATTGTTTTCAATCAACTCCTAATGTGCATGCGTAATCATCAACCAAGATAATATTAGCTGGGAATTTCATGGTCGTGCCTACCTTTGCTTATGTTTCACAAAACCAACAAACTAAACTATGTTAGTTTGTCGGGTTGTGGGGCTTTGCCCCAGGCAACCCCTTGATCTCTTGGACAACTCCTCCTTCCAAATACCACTTCAGGGACCTCCAGGTGGTATTTGGGTCTTAGTTGGTCTTCTGGACCACCGTTGTTTGATGTAGCTCCACGCAGTTGCGTATCGATCACGTATCTGCAATAAGCGTTGCTATATGATTGATATGCATGATGCAGGGAATGAGATGCATGAATATCAAGCACACATTTGAACAATTAATTCATGGATAGGCAGAAAGGTGATCGATAAACTACCTAGACAAGGGTACTTTTGTGGAAAAGGAAGCAAGCATACACTCATACAATCATATGTTCACATAAGCATAGTTGTACAGTAACATGGCTGCATAAATTTTTGGAGGGACTTTTAGAGTGTATTAAAGAGCACTTTCCTATTTTATTATTTAAATCACCATAGCATCTGTTATTTTCAAAACACATAGCAAATAGCAATCAAAACACATGGAACTTTATTTCTAGGCTACAGTGGACTAAATGAGAATAATATAACCCCTATGGATTTTTCTGGACAAGTTTTATGTAGCATGCATTTTCATATACATAAAATCTACTAATTATTAGTGATAGGGGTAAATCTATCATTTTCAGCAAGGTCTATGGGAAACAGAAATACTAGTTCATAACACATCACATAAATAGCACCCATACCAAGTTTCATAATTTTTGGAGCACACTTACCCTACTTTTGCTAATTAACTAATAAAACAAAGCATCTACCAAAGCAAGGGCAAAACAGTCATTTCACATAGCAAGACCTAGTCCATTGTGTAGAGCTAATCTCAAGCAATCCCACAAAACAAATTTCATATTTTTATGATTTTTCTACTAATTTCTAGAATATTTTAAACTTCATATGCCAATTCCGGAAGGTAGTCAAATATAACCCTGCAATCTAGACCTCTATGCAAATAAAGCTATCTGGCAAGGGGTAGTAGGCAAAAAGCCTGAGACACAATAAACAGTGCAACGAATTTGTTGTACCCTGAGGGTTAGATCTGCAAAAGTCCAAAGCTCAGGTTAATATGTGAAGTAGGCATAGATCTAGGGGGTTTTTGGCGGTTTACTTAAGACTCATTGAATAGTAAAACGAATACAGGAAAAAGCAGGGGCATAATAGCAAAACTACCATCTCTCCCTTGCTTTCTTCTTCCTCCGATCAGGGGACACCGCGCGCAGGGGAGGGGACAGCGCGGGGCTGTGCCGGTGACACGGGGGTGGGGTGGTGGAGCAGGGGCTCTGGGAAGCCGTTCCTAGCGATAGGGAACTCATCCCCCTAGCTCTCATCGTTTGGGGTGGAGCGTGGAGGCGGCACTAGGTGTGTGAACCGGCGATGAACCGAGTGACAGTGGCGGTAGCGGCGGCGCTCGATCCGGCGTCGAGGAGGGATACAGGGGCCATGGTGGGGCGCATGGGTTGCGCGAGGAGGAGGCGAGCACGAGGGTGGAGACACGGACACGAGAGAGGGTGCCAGGCGTAGAGGCTCCATGGTGAGGTGGTGGTGCGGCGTGGCCATAGTGGGGGCATGCGTGGCCGGCAGTGGTGGGGCACGAATCGAGAGCTAGACCATGGGGGATCGATGGAGGAAGCCAAGGCAAGTGCGGTGCTCATGGTAGCGGGGCGAGGGGACGCCGGAAATCGGTGCGCGCATGAGCTCGAGCCGGTCGGCTCCCATGGCGGCCAGTGGAAATAGAGGGAGTGCATAGAAAGTTGGAGAGGTGGGCGGATAGGGAGAGTGAACGAGGGAGAAGTGGAGGGAGGCGAGCGCCGGGTGGCTTCCATTTGAAGCCAGGGAGAGGGGAGCTCGGGAAGGGCGCTCTTGCATGCGGCAGAGGCCGGTGGCCGCGTGGCCACTATGGCCATGGCGCGACCGTAGCGGGTTGGGGAAGAGGAAGGAGAGCGGCGCGGTGGACTGGGTCTATAGACCCGTAGGCGCTGATAGGTTGGACTGGGCGAAGAAAAGATAGAGGTGGCCTATGGACCGGGTTCGCGAGAGGGTGTAGCAGTGGGACCCACGCAAGGATGTCATCATCCTCCTCTGGTCCGAATCTGACGAGTGGGGCCCACATGTCATAGAGTCCGGAAAGAAAAATAAAATCCTAAAATGGAAAAATGGAGTTTGACTAGCTGGAGACACATTTGAAATCCGTCATTTTGAACGATTTAGGGGCCGAATTTGGGAAAACTCCAATTATAAGAAATGATCTAAACTTTGTGATCTACGGTTTACTTATAAACTTTGTGGTGATGTTCTATTTAAATATTTAGAGAATTTTTTAATCGAAACGTCTGACCCAGGTTTGACCAACCCTACCCCTCAGTTTAGAAATTCTAAAAGTCTATTTTAGGGCCACATTCATACAAGGAATTTTATACAAAAGTTGTTTAGAATTTCATTATCCACAACTTTCCTATATCAAGTTTTGTAGGATAAAGATTTTTGTTTCACAAAAATTTGAATTTACCTGGAAGGTCATATATTGGTAGATTCATTAGTTTAACAAAAATCAACCCACAAAACTATGCAACCTTTATGCATGTCTACACACAAAATACTAAAGTTGTTCCTCATCAAATTGTCTACAAGTTTGGTATAGAAAGTTCCTTCCAATTCACCATAGATTTTGAAATATAAGGCCCAACATATTCAGAGGTTTGGTAAAACACCAAGTTAAGTCTTTCTGTTTTCAAGCTTTGGGATATCAAATGAAGTCTAATGAGATCAAGGCCTAGTGCATTTGAAAAGTGATGAGTTTAGTTTCATTTCATAGAAAGGAAGATTTTGAAGTTCTATAGTGAAATCAAAAGTAATTTTTGAATGAAGTTCGGGGAAAGGCTGAAAACCTAGACTTAGGAATCCTTTTCTAAGTATAGGCTGACTTGGTTTGGTTGAACTTTTGAACCTCTTAACATCTGATTTTGAAAATGGTCAAAATAGCATATGTGAAGGCAACATCCTAAACTAACACTTTTGTATTTGATGTCTTGCATGAAAATGTATAAATGTTTATCTACTCAACCAAGCAACGCAAAGTTTTGCATGTTTAACTTCAAAATTTTTGACTTAGTGGTTTACTGGCCTAGTTGTTGCTCTTCTCTAAGCATGATTAAGTCCAAATCCCTTATTAGCATTAATCTAATTGCGTGTTAAGGCTTTTGAGATGCCGGGGGCATCACGGTGGTGCACCCTGTCTTGGTGGGAAACCCGTCGTGCAGCTCACAGGGGTGAAGTCACCTAGGATGAGTTTCTGGAAGCCTTTCGCAAATACCATGTCTTGAAAGTTGCCAGGGACATCAAAGCAGAAAAGTTCAGAAATCTGACATAGGGCAACATGACTAAGCAGGAGTACGTCCAAAAATTCACCACACTGTCCCGCTACGCCCCAACAGAGGTCGACTCTAACCCAAAGAAGTGTAAGGTCTTCATCAGGGGACTGACTCTTGAGATCAACACCTTAGTTTATGCAGTGAGGCACCCAACTTTGCAACTCTGATCAACCGTGTAATCAAGATGGAGGAAGCCAAGCGCGAGGAGAAAAGTGACCTCAAATGCAAGTTTATGGAGATCAAGTCCAAGCGCCACGAACGCCAGTTCCGCCAAAAGACCTTCGGCGGGGAAACGTTTTGGTGATCATATGGTGCACCTCCTAGAAACACCGTTTCAAACCCTGCCTCATCTTGGCCTCGCCCAAACCAGCAACCAGTTTCAATAGTTCGCTCCCCATGGTAATGATCTGACTTGCTTCAAGTGTGGTGATCCAAACCACTTTCAGAACAACTGCCCTTACTAGGTCTCCAACTCGGTAAATGGTCCTAAGCAGGCCACTGCCACCGGGAATCATCCGACAGCCAGCTCTTAGTCAGTCAAGTAGCCCTAGCAGCAGGTGAACAAGGCACGGGTGAACCACATTGACGTGTAGGAAGCTCAATAGGCCACAGGTGTGGTGCTTGGTGAGTTTTCGGTAAACTCAGTTAAAGCAACAGTCCTATTTGATTCTGGTGCATCGCATTCCTTCATATCAATATCATTTGTGGAAAAGCACAAAATCCCCACAGTCTGACTTAAAAAGCCGCTCCTAACTCAGACCCCGGGGGCAGATATCTCATGCCAACTCGGCTGTGTTGGGGTTCAGATCCTTCTAAGTGGGGTAGCCTTCACAACAAACCTAGTAATGATAAAATCCCAAGGAATCGATGTTATTCTGGGAATGGACTGGCTAAGCCAGCACCGGGGTATCATAAGCTGCTCAGATAAAACTGTGCACCTTAATCATCATGATAGGACCCGAGTGTACTGCCACGCTCAAGGAACCACCTGTAAACCCATCAACTTCCATATTGAAACCAGACCTTGAGAAGGTAAAAGCGGAGTCCAAATGGCAACAGACCATCAACATCAGTGAAGTCAAAAGTTTTCTTGTATTGGCAAGATATTACCGCCAGTTCATAGAAAATGTTGCCAAAATTGCCAGACCCATGTTTTTGTTGCTCAAGAAAGAAAAGAAGTTTGAATGGTCAGAAGCCTGTGAGAAGAGTTTCCAAGAACAGAAGAACAGATTAACTTCAGCCCCAATACTGGTACTGCCCGATATCCCTAGGGATTTCATCATATATTGTGATGCATCCCGACTTGGGTTGGGTTGTGTACTCATGCAAGACGGCAAGGTGATAGCATACGCCTCCCGGCAACTCAAAGATCATGAGCAGAATTACCCGACCCATGATCTCGAATTAGCGGCCGTGGTGCATGCTTTGAAAATATGGAGGCACTACTTGATAAGCAACAAATGTGAAGTCTACACAGACCACAAGAGCCTCGAATACATCTTCACACAGCCAGATTTGAACTTGCGACAACGCAGGTGGTTAGAGCTAATCAAGAACTACGACATAAGAGTACACTACAACCCTGGTAAAGCAAACATCGTAGCCGATGCCCTAAGCAGAAAGGACTATGGCAAAGAGTGGATACCAAACAACAAAGACCTGCAAGAAGACCTACTAAAGCTCAATATGCACATTGTACAAGAACCACAGCAAGGGACCTAGGCAATACAACCCACTCTAGCATAACAAATTAAACACGACCAGAAAATAGATGAAGAAGTTCAGAAGGCAATCTGAGCATATCAACAAAGGGCAGGCCATGTGGTTCAACAACAGGATTTGAGTACCAAAAGCAAGGAAAATACGAGGGATTATCGTAGAGGAAGCCCATAGTTCGGCCTACTCTATCCACCATGATCCACCAAGATGTACCTAGACTTAAAACAAAACTACCGGTGGAAAGTTATGAAGGAAGACATAGCCAGGCACGTGGCACAATGTGATGTGTGCCAGCGAGTCAAGGCGGAATACCAGAAGCCAGCAGAACTACTACAACTCCTACCTATCCCTGTGTGGAAATGGGATGAGATAGGGATGGACTTTGTAACAGGGTTGCATAAAACACTAAAGGGCAACTATGCAATCTAGGTCATAGTGGACAGACTTACAAAGACAGCTCACTTCATGCCGCTTAGAACTTATTACAATGGGGCCAGGCTAGCCAAGTTGTATATCGAGAACATTGTGAAGCTACATGGGGTACCAAGCAGAATTTTGCCGGATAGAGGCACTCAGTTCACCTCTAGGTTCTAGAAAAGTCTGCATGAGGCTTTGGGCACCAATCTAGCCGTTAGTTCCACCTTGCACCCACAGATAGATGGTCAGACCGAAAGGGTGAATCAAATTATGGAGGATATGCTAAGAACATTTGTACTCACGTAAGGCACAAATTGGGATCCAACCTACCCTTCGCCGAATTCTCAATAACAATGGGCACCAAGCCAGTCTCGGTACGGCACCCTCTGAAGCACTACATGGGAGAAAATGCAGAACCCCACTAATGTGGTCAGAAGTTGGAGAACGAACCCTTCTCCGGCCCACTCTCATCAAAGAAGTAGAAGAAAAAGTGGCAGAGGTCAGAGCAAAGCTAAAAGAAGCACAATCCAGATAGAAAAGCTACACCGATGGCAGAAGACGTGAACTCAGTTTTGAGATAGGAGACTCTGTGTATCTTAAGGTGTGCCCTATACGAGGCACCAAAAGGTTCCAAGTCAGAGGAAAGCTCGCACCATGATACATCGGCCCTTACAAGATAGTGCAACGAGTTGGGAAAGTTGCATACAAATTGTAGCTGCCACAAGCTATGTCAGACATACATGATGTGTTCCATGTATCCCATCTGAGGAAATGCTTAAAAGTGCCAAAACAGCAGGTGAACCTAGAAATAGAAGAATTGCAATCAAACTTAAAATATCAGGAAATGCCAATCAAGATTCTAGGCACATTCACTAAGAGAACCCGAAGTTCTACCATCAAAATTTACAGAGTTCTTTGGAGTTGTCATGGAAAAGTGGAAGCAACTTGGGAAAGAGAGGATGCTCTCAGGAAAGAACACCCGCACCTGTTCGAAACCCAGCCGAATCTCGGGGACAAGATTCCTTCTAAGTGGGGTGGGTTTGTAACACCCATTTTCGGCCAAAATAAAAATCATCTCATAATACAATCAGTTTTCAAAATGATTTCAAAACTTTATCATAAACGTCTCTTCTCCCTTCACCAAATTCCCTCCATTCAAAATTCTATTCAAATTCCCTCCAAAGTTCCAAACAAAAATTCAAAAGGAGGAAGTAGGGGGAACACCTCGGGTGGGCCGGCCACCTCTAGCCCACGTCGACCCTATCTATCTCTCCCTTTCTTCCCTCCGGTCCGCTCAGCCTGCCTCTCCTCCTCTTGAGCTGCCAACTAGCCTAGCCTAGCACCACACTCCCCCTTCCCTGTTCCCCCTTCTCCCTCTCTTGCCCACCGAGCAAGAACCGCAGCGCACCCACACGGGGCCGAACCGCACGCGCACACCGCAGCCATCACCTCTATCGCTGCCCTACCACCGTCGCACTACCGGTCGCGCATCTGCGCCATACCTCCAACGTACGGTACCATCGCCACACTAGCCTCTAATTCCTCATGCACCCTAGTGCTCCACCCAGCCTTACCATCACGCACCACCTCAGGCTGCCTCGGCGGAGCACCCGCTGCCGCCATCATCATCACCACTCCACTAGACCACTACCCAAATGAGGCCATGCCCCCGCCACTTCCCTCGGCCATTCGACGCACTTGGCACCGCCATTTTTGGCTAGCACCTGTGCCAGAGCATGCCACGCCACGCCGTGCTGTGCACGACAAGCCAAACCCCGCCGCGCCGCCTTCTCTTGCCACCGGCAATTAATGGAGCCCCGCCTTGCTGGCTCTTCAATCACCCACGCACGAACAAAACTCCGACAACACCACCACCGAGACACGCCGTGGCTAGCTCCTCCCGGCGACGTGGATCCCCCTCTATTCTCCACCATTCGACCGCCTTCACCCCCAAATTACCCTCCTCCAACCAACCCCGACGCAATCCAAGGTGAGCACCGCGTTCGCCATGGTGACGCGCATCAGCCCACCAGCCTTCCATGGCCCAAAACCACCCCGGCCCCACCGGAGCACCGTTGCACCATAGTCCCTCCTCACCGGCATCCTCTCTCTCGTCGTCGGAGCTCACCATCGCCTCGTCCACCCATACATCACCCCCACCGGCTTCGGCACGCATCTGTGACTCTATTGGGTCGACCCTCGACGACAGAACAGGGATGCTGATGGCTTGCCATCGGCAAACCGCGTCCGCCCTTGATTGCCGGTCTACTAAAGATCCAGTCTGGCTAGACCCGACGGCTGCTAATGCCGCCTCCCCCATCCCTGTGTGAATGATGGATGGTGCCGGCTAATGCTGTTCGCCCACAGTTCCCTCCTCCCATCGCAGCTAGTAGGTGGGCCCACAAGGCCCATGATGTGTGATGAGGGAGCGGGCCGAGCCGATCAGAAGGAGGAGATGGACTGCGCGCGTTGTTCTTCGGCCTGTGAAGCTTTTCTTTTTTCCATTATGATTTATGAATTTCTTTTCTAAATATTTTCATATCCTGATCATTTTAACTCCGTTTTCGATGATTTTTCCACCTAAATTCAGATAAAATCACCGTCATTCTAATAGCATTATCTATAGCCTGCTTTGAGCTTGTATGTTTGCTTATTTATGCATGTCTTTGTTTTCTTGTGGTACATACAGTGCCGAAAATCCCTAGGAGCCGGAAACAACTGACGCCGACACCGAGCCTGAGGAACCAACTCCTAACATCCGCTGTGACGAGAACCTCAACGATGGCAAGTGCACTAGAATCCCCATTTTGATGCAAAAAAAATACCTAGTTTTACAACCACAACCTTGGTCGTTTCACACGAATAAAATCTTGAATGTTTTGCTGGCTAAGGTATAACCTGGTAGGATAGCCACCAAGCCAAATATAGAAGTAGTGCACATAGGGGCGATCGCTCACTTATCTACTTATAATCTTGTAAACATGGTAGTGGCAGTGGCTGACTATCTTTTCGAAAAACATGGGGTAAGACCCCGGCATACGACTTCGGTCGTCTGAGCCATAAACGGGGCAGAAACACCGTGGTGCCGTTATCACAGTTTATTCGGAGTCGAGTCCTTGTGCAGAGGATCGGGCTGGGTGTGGCTCAGGCATAAGCATTGTGGGACTTCTACCCTGAAGGTCCGAGTTGGAGATTCATCTTGCCTAACCCTTCTAGTGCAACCACTCGATGTTGTGTGCGACAATACTTCATTGGAACCCGTAAGGAATAACGGAACGGAAGTCGGTGAACTAGGAAGCAATGGGAGACTGGGAATGGGGAACCGTCGCATATCTGCTTGCACTGGGCGACATTGCATGTTTGCTGGCACTGGGTAACATGTGGTCCTAAGTCTCTCATGGCTGACATTTGGGGAATACTTGCACAGGGAAGACATCGAGAGGATTCACATGATATGGTAACTTCTATCACGTAATCCGAACTTGTGGGTAAAGTTTGTATCTCTGGCCAGAGTATAAACCTATCCGAATAGTCCATTGTCTGCGGGAATGGACAGGTTATGGTTTGGTTTTGACAATTAGGTATTCTACAAAACTATGGGGTGGTTGGAATAAAACGGTATTTTGAGCCGGCAATGGATGTCGGGGAGGAGTGTGTAAAAAGTGTCGGCCTGTGAGCCATATGCCATGGTGGACTGACAAGTCTAGTGGCACCCTTTTATGAAAAAAACTGTTTTCTCAACTTAAAACTGTGAACCACCGAACCTTGCATATGAAAGTGTTCCTCGCAAAAAGTACCCTAAGCTCCAGACATCTCCTGCAAGTAGCAATAGGTCCAACCCCCGTCTGTCCTCGAGGAGGAAGGTGGCCTCGCGAAGTACGAAGTACTCACCCTTGCTTTGTTGTTGTTTCTCAGAAGATGACGATGCCCTGATCGAGGCATTCTTCGGCTAGGTCATGCTCCTATCCCCAACTAGCCTGTGGCGTTGGGTCTGATGGATGCTCCGCTGTATCTTACTTTCCGCATATTTATTTAACTTTGGTTGTAATCACTAAGTCAGACTCTGTACTAGTTGAATAAATGTGTTGCTAGCCTTCTAGAACTAGCAGTTGTATCACATTTGGCTTCCTGAGAAATCGGGAGCGTTTCAGTTCCTAACAGATATGTCGCTATCCAACTGGTACAAGCTTCCTTGAAGGCTACGACATCTTGGTACCTTGTATAACAAGTCGGTCCACTCGACCCACCAGGTAGAGTGGTTAGAATACATCTTCGTGAGGTACCCGTGGAAATATGACACTCACGTAAGGGTCAAGTCACCTGGTCGGATAACTCCAGATATCCCCGGTATACACCAACACCACAGCTAGGGTTTTCCACGGGCCTTTCATGGACGCTCACATCTGTCTCCACTAGGTGAGCTCAGACCAAAACACCGAGGGCCTCCCTCCCTCTCACAAGTAAGGTGGGGGTGTTTTCGGCAAAATTTCAGTTTTTTTCCTTTTCGTTCTACTACGGGAAATGAAATTTTGGAAATTTTTGGGATTTTTTTGTTTTGAATTTTAAAAATTCAAAAAATGTAAAAATTCGGGGAAAATATGATTAAAAAACTAGGTGTTTTTCTGAGCCATTAGCACTAGAACTCATTAAAATCTAAGTTGATTTGCTTGGTTAAAATTATGATTTGGGTTCAGACCCGTTAACACCCTAAAACCCGATAACCTTTAAAGTCCACCCTACCTTATCCATGACACATATCCCCTCCCTTCCCTTGGTCCACTCCTTCCCCGTGTCTAGACGCCGCCGCCACCATTTGTCGTCGTTGCAGGCAGTTTCCCGACCGGGAAACGGCGGATCCCAATCGGGAAACGCCAAATCTCGCTACTGTTGGGGGGCGCCGCCCCGTGGGACCTGCACCGGCCGCAAGCCGCCACTTCCCACGCGGATTCCTGCTCTTCCCGCTAGGGATTCGTCGCCTGTAGATGGATGGTGAGGCCTCGAGCTATCGCAGACGACGACGCCAAGGCCTATGGGTACAAACCATGGCAGCAGAGGTAGAGGCGGCGGCATTATGTCCGTCGGTGGGTGTGGGCGCTGGAGCTACCGCCCCATGCAACGCGGTAGGTCTGAGGACCAAGGGTTTGCGGCGGCAGCGGCGGGTGACGGCGCTGATGTCAGGGGCCCCTGCGCTGCGGCGCGTGACGCCTAGGGCACAAGGAACAGCACCACGGTGGTGAGGGCTCGATTTTCTAGTCGTTTCCTCAATTTTTCGGTCAAAAAGTTTGAAATTTCAATCAAAAAATTTGAATTTTGTCATGGGCAAATTTGATTTGAATTCCCTTCGAAAAGTTCAAAATTCGCGAAATTTCGGACGAAATTTCGTTTCCGGCTGCATATGGGAAATTGTATTCCGTCGGAAAGGTTAACCCTAGCAGCCACTACACAACTCTGAGGGTCTCGCAAGACTTATAAGTCCCACACTTACAAGTATTCATGCGCGCAAGCACGGTTCTCACGCAACACTTTGT
Organism: Paspalum vaginatum; assembly: GCA_030272315.1. Classification (NCBI taxonomy): domain Eukaryota; kingdom Viridiplantae; phylum Streptophyta; class Magnoliopsida; order Poales; family Poaceae; genus Paspalum; species Paspalum vaginatum. The sequence goes on along the minus strand of CM059020.1, from coordinate 39,246,254 downwards.
CGCAACCAAGAGCTATGCACTAAGCAAAGTCTAAGCAAGTTGCTCGAAAGCACTAGCTATATCTAAATATGAACTATATGCTCTCTTGATGGATTGGGCTCTCAAATATGTGTCTCAAAACTTGAGTGAAGTCTAGAGGCACCAACCATTGTGTGGAGGCCGCGAAGGGGGTATATATAGCCCAAACCTCAAAACTAGCCATTGGAAAAAACCCACTGCGCTTCCATCGGACCGTCCGGTGTAGCACCACACCCTCCAATGTGCACACCACCGGACCGCCTGGTGCGTACACCCAACTAGCCATTGGAGTCAACCATTGGAACTTCAATTTGATCATTGTGACCATCTGAACGTCTAGTACGTATAAAGCGCTTGCGGTCTTGAGTTGATGGGTCTTCTGTCTAGAACGTCTAGTGTATACACCGAAATGTCCGGTGTTGCATTGGACCGTCCGGTTCGTTCAATGCATGGACGAGGTCGCTCCTTCTTCTCTCTGCCTAGAACGTCTGGTGTGACCACCGGATCATCCGTTGTTTGTAAATTGCACTGGGTCTTGAGTCTTCAACTGAGGTGTCTTGTGCACACTGGATCGTCTGATGTGTGCATTTCTTTGTGACTCGGGGCTTTTGTTGTTCTTTTTCTTCCTTCTTTGAGGTATTTGTTCCATAGGTTTTCCACTTGCACCATGTGACTAAGATAAATATTCTAGTACACTCGTTAGTTCCAAATGGTACGTGTTGTCACTTCAACCACCAAAATCATATTTAGAGAACTAAGCACAAGGCTTAGGGGCCATTTTTAGTAAAGGGGGCGAGGGATGGTTTGTGTAGCAACATCCCATCCTTGATATACTCAATACATGCCCCCTCCCCCGACAATTGATTTCACAGTCCCGTGAGCGCGGTGGATATTGTATCAACACAATTTTATAGCTCACAAAGTAGGATAATGCCAATAGGATCTACTGATCAATGTCGTGGCTTGGGGGCAGCAGACGCACTAACCCTGTTTCACTTTTTATGGGTTTAGATGTACAACCCTCTGCGAAGTTTAGATATATATGTATAGCCGACGTCCCGGATGGATGCCCCTTGGTGAGACTTCTTCTAATAGCATGGGTTTTTTTTCTTCTCTCCGTTGTGCGTTTATGCTGGCTGAGGCCAGTTGAGGCTTGGACAAGTAGGAGCTATCCTTACTAAGATATAGTGAGTGAATGGTGCGGAGAAGGTGACGGTGATGAGACATGTTGGTGTGGATATGAGTGTTACACGAGCGGACTTCGGCATTGAGACAAAGTTCCCTGGATCATAATGAAATGTTAAACTGAATAATTACTATTGCTATCTTTTTATCCTGCTTAGGAGACCGAACTTTCACTTATTCAGCTATAGGGTTTTCGAACCCATGACTGTACGCTTATCATACAAATATTGGTGGAGACGAGCTGGACAACCTTATCATAGGAGATGATTGCGTATGGTGATTGAGGATGCGACGCTGCGCTTCAGGTGCCTGCAGAGGCGTTCTCCACGATGTTGATGCTGCCACTTTGATGATCAATTGGATTTACATGATTGTCTCGTATTTAGCCCGAGAGGCTAATTCCGGCATGCGAGTTGATAATACCGCTAAATAAAATATGTATATAGGATATTACTTAGTGTTATAAATATGGATGTGATATCATGACCCAATAACATGTGATTTAGGATATTTTCATTTATACATAGAGGGCTGTTTGGCAGTGCTCCAACTCCATTGAAAATTGCTCCGGCGTTGGCCCTATTTTTTTGGCTCATTTGAAGGAGCCGTAGCCTTTTCTTTTCACAAATCGTTTGGTAAAATGGCTCCTTCAATTATTTTTTATTAAGGTCAAAAGTCCATGCCCGCCACCCCTCTGCTCCCCTCCCCCCGCCTCCACCCCTGTCGATGCCGGCCTGTGGGGCGCCGAGAGCGGCGGCGCGACCCGGCAGCCAGTGCGGCGGCGGCGGGGCTCAACACAGAGCAGAGCGCGGCGGTGGCGACAGGGCTCAGCGCGGAGCGGAGCACGGCGACCAGTGCGGACAGAGTGCGGCGGCGGTGCTCAGCGCGTAAGCCCGCCGGTGCGAAGCAGAGCACGGCGGCGAGCGTGGGTCTCAGCGCAGAGTGGAGCGCAAAGGCCCGCCGGGGCGCCCTGCATGAGTACGATGACGGCGGAGCTTGGCATAGCAAGAGAAGAGAGGGGCAAGGAATGGAGAATCAGGCGAAACCGGTAGAAGCCACAAAATGGTAACTCCGGCTCCCTGTACAAAATGGGCTCTGGCTCCTTGGCCGGCTTTTTGATTGAAACCATATTTTACCACAGTTTGGCTAGGCTTCACCTTAAGCTGAAGCCGGAGCCGTTCAAAAAACCCTGCCAAACAGGACTGTTCGTTTGGCGGGCTGCAGCTGTGGCCGCCAAACATTAAAACGTAATTAGTCATTTTTCCGCTTCCTACTACTGTTGGGATGCAGCGGCAGCGCAGCCAAACGAAGGTTGGAGTTGTCCGATCTGCAGCGCCGGACGGACGAGACGTCCTGGCGCTAAACGCATCTTTTTAAAACTACGTCGCCTACCCCGGTCCGAAATCATCCACTTTCCTGCACCCTTGTCCCGACGCCGGTGCTTTCTCCCTCTCGATCGGTGTTTCTCGGTGTTTCCTCCAGTCCTCCCCCGCTCGCCGGTCCGGCGTCGACTTCTGAGAGTTCCCATCCGTGGCGCTTCCTCCCAATTCGCTGGCCCTCCTCTCTCCAGCGGCTGTACATCCACCCTTTCTCGATGGAATCTTTTATTCTCTAGTAGCCCGCTTCCTCCACTTCACCTGTAATGGACAGGAGCGAACTTGGGTTGATTTCTTCTTGTGTTGGTAAGAAACGTTGGCTTGCTTGGATGGAATTGTTCTAAGAGTGTGTGTGCTCCCCTGTTCTTCCGTTTATTTGCTGTGAGCAATAAAATCCAAATATTTGCTTACTGCGTGGTGAAGTACCACTGATGGTATTTTCTTCCAAATCCTTTTGTTGGGTTCAACTGGTTCCTTCCTCTATAGTGAGAGCGGTAGAAAAATCGAGGTTTTCACTAAGTCAAATTCCTGGGCTAAAAAATAGAAATCGATTCCATCTGCTTTTCTTCTCTGTTCGCTATTCAGCCTCTCCTCGTGCTTCTTCCCTGACTCGCTGCTCTGACCTCTCCGGCCTGAACGCCATTGGTGAGTAGGTTTCTTCGTGTTCTCCTCTCTACCACCTCCATCTTCTCACCTTCCACGAGATTTGGACGCTCGTTCATCTGCCCCATTCGCAATACCAGCCACCTCCACCGCCTCTGTCTCCACCAAGCCGGTGCGCTATAAGGCTACTGCACTAGGCTATTGACCTCTGCCCATCTCTACCAAGGCTGCCGCTGTAGCCCAGGTCAGTTGCCCAGCTCTGATCTGCCATTTTTCTGATATAGGGACAACATGGTTGTCACGCCTAAACTTCTGCATTTTTTCTAGACAAGCATATGAAGGAGATATTTGGTATATCCTAGTCTTTTCTTGCGTGGGATTTTGTGCCCCTTGTCCTTTTTTCCTCTTAGGCAGCCAGCTGGAATAATTTGCTGATCGAGAGTTCACCAGTATTTTGCTGTCCAGTAACATGAATCCAGCAGGAATACTGTAAAAGTTCGATTGCCAAATGCAAATATTTTACAAACTTTGTTTGATTAGCAGATGCAAAGAATTTATTTTTTGAGTTTTAGGGACTAGCCCCTGTCCATTGCATTTCCAGGACAAGGTCTTGGCGCTCAGGTTCATACAACAATCCAGTACCAGTTTTCCCGATTTTGCAAGCCCTTACAAACTCCAACGCTTGACTTAAACGATTCTACAAAGCAGATAAGCTAGAGCTTAATGAGCTGCGAGAACTGGGGAGCTCTTGGTTGAAGCTGCTCCGTGGTCTTCCCCCAGCACACCTCAGATAAACCCTTCGCGAACTATATAACCTATGTTTGATTGCAAGATTCAAAGAATTACAAACTTTGTATTACTGCTTTTGGTGTTACCCTTTTCTTTGATGTCCTTTCTCTGATGTGATCTTGTAATTTGTGCAGACTGTGTAAGAACCAAAGATTCACCGCTCAGGGCACAACCTACACGCAACTCCTGAAAACCTGGTGAATTTTGACACGGGCATGTCTGCGGGGAGAGGCGATCCAAACATTCCTGGAAATAGGCCTATGTTCCCGAGTGCTGGGGTGCCCAACTCAGGCTGCCAAAATCTTGCTAATACAACCGCAGCAGGCAACAGCAGCTCGATTGCCTCGCCAGCCTTATTCTCGTCATGCTCCACTTCTGTGCTGAATGCCAGGCAGGAATTTTCTGCTCCACAAGCTGCTCTGTCAAGTCCGATAAGCCGCGCATCTGAACAACATGACAGCCCCTCCAACGAACCATCCTGGCATATACCTGCGGGGTGCACGCAGGTGCCTATTAGTATATTGGTGCTCCATGAGCAGCTGACCGGAAGGGGGTTGAGGCCACCGTTGCCGCCATCTCGTAGTTTTATGCCTGCCCCTGCCTTGCCTGATGTTTCAGAGGGTAAGTATGATCTTATTCTTTCCCAGTGTCATGTAAGTTTATCTCTGTGGCTGGATCACCATACTTTATGAATGCACTGAACACCTTTTGTTTGCTGTTGATCTATATATTCTGAAGGAGCATCCATTCAGCTTGCTGGGAGTAATTTCTTGTCACTCGGAAGAACATCAAACATTGTTGTAGGTGATATGGCAACTAATCCTTCACAGCTAGCCACTCCAGATAAATACAATTCTGGGAATCTTCAGCTGAATAACCTGTATGATGAAGCATCCAACACTGGCAATGGACCAGAAACTAGCCAACTGCAACAATTTGCAACAGCGATTTTCTGTGATAGCCACAATGAATTGGAATCAATGATTCCTGCTAACACCTTGGAAACACGAGTTCAACATTCTCAAGAGTCAACCACAAGACTCTCAGAAAGTGCCACTGATGAAAATGTGTATATGTACGAGCCTATGCAAAAAAGGCCCAAGACACAAATCAACCAGAGTGAACACACACCATTGTCAACACCAGTTGTACCCAAGGAGAAAACACTAACTCAAATTGAGATGCGGAGTGCAGGTGCTGGGAAAACTGAAATGTTCAGGAATGAGGAAACACCAGCACAGAAAATGAAGACACGGAGGAAAAAACACAGACCAAAGGTAATCAGAGAGAATAAGCTCGCCAAAGTGCAAAACTCTGATTCAACACCAGATGGAAAATCTCCGAATCAAAAAGCCAAGAGAAGTTATGTCAGGAAGAAAATAAATCTCAGCTCTCTGGAGAAGTGCTCTGATCCTGTTAGCGATAAATCTATGTCTAGAGAATCAGTAATTCCAGCTAGAAGCAGCACCACATCAGTACGAAGAAGTCTGCAATTTGAACCCGATGAACAAGGAGTGCAGGCAGACCACAACTACAACGTTGATGCTCAAAGTTCTCTCTGCTCAGAATCAGAAGTGCAGATTGGACATGGGCTGCAAATTGTTATGGAAAATTCACCAGGAGGATTAGCTTTTGGCATGAGTCTCAGAATGAACAAATTGTTAGATGAGTACATCCATTTGCCAGAGGTCACACCACCAGCACAGGAAGTTTCAAATGCAACTTCTGGATCTTTCAGTACAGAACTAAACGGAGAACAAGATAATCTGGGAAGAACATGCGAACCTGATGCCAAAAGTAAGTCCAGTTTGTGTATTGAGGAACAGGTGGTAAAAACCGTAATACAAGGGAACCAAACACACTTGGAATTAAACTATTCTGGGGCAGATGGTTTTCTTTCCTCAGCTAGGTCTTTACATGAAATGGAGGCCACAGGAAGTCAGATGAGTAAGGTGTCGGAAGTGGAGAACCATATGCATCATAACGATGGTAAATTGTCCCTACCTGGTACACAGGACTCTATTATGAGGGCTGCAACTGAGATGCTAGCATTTTGCCAAGCTGGCGGGATAAGAAAGAAGCGATCAGCCCGAGTCCGCAGAAATTCCTGCTTTCCTATTATGGATCTTGAGAATAATGCTATACAAGCATCAACAAGGCTACCACAGCCATGCATGGATGCTCTGTATGAAAGTTGCTCCATTAAGTTTATGACTAAAAAACGTTCTCAAAAGGCACGACCCCATTGTTCCAGTTCCATTCAACCAAATGATGAGCTGAAAAACAGGATTTTAGCCGGAAGCAATTTTTATGGTGGATCTAGTGGACCTAAAATATCAGAAGAGACTTCTCCAAACTCTTCACCTCAGACCCTGGAGGATAAAATAATCAATTTTGATACTCATAGTGAAGTACCAGATGAGAGGTCAGCAAATACACCAACAGTACAATATATGGATGACCTTCAAAGAGTTGAATCAAGATTGAAACATCTTGATTTGAATATCCAACAGGTATACAGAACTGAGATGCATTTATCTCTGACCACGCCTGCTGTTATTTCTTTTGAAAGAACAGATGGTCTGTCAAGTGCTCTTGTCCCATATGGTGCTGGTATGATGGTTCCACATGAGAGGCCCTTGCAGTTAGTTAAAAAGCAGCGGCCTCGAGCTAAGGTTGACTTGGATTATGAGACTACAAGAGTTTGGGACCTTTTGATGGGGAAAGTAGCTGAGCCAAATGGGACTGATGTTGAAAAGGAGAGATGGTGGCAGCAAGAAAGAGAAGTGTTTCAAGGCCGTGCTAATTCATTTATAGCACGCATGCGACTTGTTCAAGGTACTGTTGTAAATAAATTTGAATGTCTGTACTATGCTGCAATAAGTTTCCCTTTCTTCTCATAATGCCTTTGTCAAGAGCATGCTATCTAACAGAGTATCTGTTTACATAGTCCTGGAGGATTGAGCCTATAGCTCAGTTGGTGGGAGGTGTGGGTGCCTACCCCTACCATCCAAGTCTAAGTCCTCGTTGACTGGAATTTGGGTGCCTATTTCTTTTTATTTATAGTGCCGCCTAATTCCTCCTAGGCCAATCAAGTTTCATAATCCTCGAAATGTTACGGATTTGCCATTATTGAATTTAATTTTGAAAATGCCCTATATGTGCTAAATAATTATGAAATAGTGATGTTGACCCTCACATTTGAACAAACAATGATAAATAAATAACTTTCAAGCTCATCTTTGGCAATATATTAGCCACTTAAGCTTTAGTTATGTGGGACAGTATGATGGTAACCTGCGACCGTGTAGACTCGGATCTTGTTGTTGGTTTGACCAATAGAATTGTAAGTGAAAGAAGTGCGAGAAAACAAAGTAGACAAGTAAATTTGGAATTGCCTTGATACCCACTTTTCTTCTTAATATAAACGATACGCAGCTGTCCTGCATATTCGAGTTTTTTTTTTTTTTTTTTGCCTTGAATCAATGGTGAAGCTTGTGGCTAATTTCTCAACCACTGGTTTATCAGGGGACAGGCGCTTTTCTCCTTGGAAAGGATCTGTAGTTGACTCTGTAGTAGGAGTATTCCTCACTCAGAATGTAGCTGATCATCTTTCAAGGTATGACATTTGCAATGGAGGTGCTTTGACACTACATCTTATGTACAAGTTCTCTTTATGACTACTACTTTGACAAACTACAGCTCTGCCTATATGGCCCTTGCTGCAAGTTTTCCATCACGTTCAGCCAATAACAATTGTAAGGATGATGCTACCACACAAGACAATGAACAAGCCATCAGCACGAGTGCATTAGTAGAGAAAAATATGTTTGGCCTTTCCTACAATGGTGCCAGACCTGATCTAGAAGTGGGTTGTGAGGAACTATCAAGGACCTACAAGAAGTTACAAAGGGAACCAAAGGGCAATACAAGGGATAGTGAATTGATTGAAGGTGAAACATATTCCTTTTATTACAAATCAGCAGATGGAAGTGTTTGCAATCAAGGGACAGGAATCGAACATAAAGAACAACAATTACCAGATTTCTCCTCAGTAGAATTAACCCATACAGAACTCCTGCAACAGATACATATCCAGAAGGAGATCTCATCCTCTCAAAATGTAACTTTGGACACTATTCCATCTGGATTATCTTTGAGTTCTGGGATACCTAGAAATTTTGTTTGCAGTAGTTCAGCGGCAGCTTATTATAATCTGGGAAACAATATTGAACATGGAAGGCCATTAACAGGAAATGATGCCACAACCAGTGGAATTGAATGCCAGAGACTCCAAATGGCTGGAGTAAGCGATTTTGGATTTAAAAACCCCAGGATTCCTTCTAGTTCCACAACACCATTCATCTTTAGTGTTGATGACCAACAACTGAACTTGAGAAATGAGCCAAATGTTTCTTCAACATCTTCCAACAGTCCTTCAGATTCTGCTTCACCAAGCATAAAAAATGGCATGAGTCCTATGCCATTTAATTCCTATGTGGCAGAGTGGAGCAGCTATAAGATCGCCGACACCACTCTGAACTCTTCAAAAACAAGCCCAGAGCTTCCAGGTCAGTTTGCATCTCTTTCTTCTATCATTCATTAAAATGATATATTTGTCTGTTAAGTGTTAACTCCTTCACAAAAAACTTAACCATGCAGTAAAGTTACACCATGACAGAATGACTAGTTTTGAAGCAGCAGACTCGAAGGAATATGAATCATCCTTTTCAACATGTGAAATGACAGTAGAAGCAACGAGAAAAGATGATGTATATACTTCGAAATCTGGTTTTACTCCCTATAATGGAGTACCAGATACAGCAGCACAAGCATCAAGGCCAAAGAAAACAAGAACTACAAGTAAAAAGGATACAGAAAATTTTGACTGGGATAAATTGCGAAGGAAGGCCTGCGGCGAAGGACGGATGAGAAAAAGAAGTTTTGGAAGAAGAGACTCTGTAGATTGGGAAGCAGTAAGGTGTGCAGATGTACAAAGAATATCTCATGCCATTCGGGAAAGGGGAATGAATAATATTTTAGCAGAGCGGATCCAGGTAATAGTTCAATACTCACTAGGATTAACTATGATTCAGATGAACCACCTATGTCCGGTTGACATTTAACCCTTTTTCCTCTTTGCATGACATAGTTATTAATTATCCCTTAACCCAAGGTTTGAACAGTTGAGAAATTTCATATGCACACGAGGCTTTTGTCAAGTCAGTTTTTATCTATCTTTTTACATATGGCTCTATCATGGAGATGAGTTTTACCATAAGGAGATTTTCTACTGCAGCACAAGAAGTTTTTGTTGCCATTCCCATCATTTCCTAACAGTAAAACTGGTGGCTTTACAGAATTTCCTGAATCGTTTGGTTAGAGATCATGGGAGCATTGATCTTGAGTGGTTAAGAGATATCCCCCCAGACTCGGCAAAGTAAGATGCTACATTTACATTCACTCATCCCTTGGTGTTGACATTTCTAGTGCAGCTTTCTTTCTTTTTTTTATTGAGATGTACTCTAGACAATAATTAAAGTAAATGAATCAGGTAGAGCAAAGGTCCAACATTTTGAAGTCAACATTGAAATCAGTATATAAAATTCAGTACTGTACGCTAACATTGAAGTTCTGTGATCTTAAATTTAGTACTAGTATACAAAAGGGTGTAAATTTTAATAGACCAAGGCAGTGAATGACTCTGTAAGAAACTACATGCATTTATATGAGCATCATGCACTTAACAAGTGAGAAGTATTTTTACTAAAATGCATTTGGTTTACTTTCAGGGATTACCTGCTAAGTATACGAGGACTGGGGCTTAAAAGTGTTGAGTGTGTTCGTCTTCTCACCCTTCATCATCTTGCCTTCCCTGTAAGTTTATTTCTGTTGTCCTTCTATAGATGCGTGTCAATCAGCAAGCCCTGTGCTTGAACCATGAACTAAGCTTTTATAATGCCTTCTTATATTAGTATATTACTATTACCATTACTGATACAGTAATAACCTTTCTATATTTTATATAAATTTTTCTTTTTTTTTGCTGGTGACTCATGTTATGTTTTATCTCTAGCCTTCCGCAGCTTGCTTGTGAAGTGTTTAATTTGCCTCTAGTGAATTTAATATTCACGTAGCAATGCTTTTCCGACTCAGGTTGATACCAATGTTGGTCGTATATGTGTAAGACTGGGATGGGTGCCCATTCAACCCCTTCCTGAATCTCTACAGTTACATCTCTTGGAGTTGTAAGTGTCCTGTATTGTCCATACCATTTATGTCATTTGAGGATTTTTGTTTTTTCAGTTTAATATGATTCCATTGTTTTCTTTTTTGCCCTTGTCACAGATATCCTATCTTGGAAACTATACAGAAGTATATTTGGCCTCGCCTTTGTAAACTGGATCAACAAACATTGTGAGTTACAAAAAAGAAATGTTTGCTTCAAAATGTGAATAATCATACTCCCTTCGCCCCCTAAAATATGGAATTCTAGCGTTCAAATTTTGCTACTACAATAATGCAATTAGGGGTGTAATTGTGTAAACGGATCGGATACGGATGGATATCTATATATATAAATACGGATAATTATTTTTTCTCAGATTCGGATATGGTTAATGTCAGCTATGTCAGATAAGATATGTGAATAGATACCGACATCATAAATATCCGACTTGTCTGGATTCAGATACGGTGTCAGCCACTGAATATCTGGATTCAGATGTGGACGGATCTGAACCCCCTAAACCCCTCTAGGCTCAGATAAAGATGGATATATTATCCATACCATTTACACCCTTAAATGCAATTCTAGCTTCTGGTGCATGCATGTTCAATTGTCTATTTTTTTTCCTTTTCAAGGTGCATGTGCATTAAATTGCATGTTTTTCCTTTCTAAGGTGCATGCACATGACTTTCCATCTCAACCGACACGATTGAATAGGGGTGCCCAAGTCATTTTTCGTTACTAATATCTGTCTGAAAAAAAATCCTAGGATTGCATTATTTTTGGGACGGAAGTAGTATTTGTTTTGAATTGCGTTTCCTTTGCATATCATTCATATATAAGTTACGCAAGTAATAATTACCAAAATTATCATATGTTTCACAGGTATGAGCTACATTATCAGATGATCACATTTGGAAAGGTACTTCATGAGCATTTATCTCTTTGAACTAGCTGGATAGCATGTGCATTTGTGCAGTCAAATGTAAATTTACAGTTGCATTCATTATAATTCTAACGCTTCTAATTAAAAAGGCTGTAATTGCTATTATTTTTTTGAAAGAATACAGTAGGGGAAACCCCTACTGTGTTAATATATATAAAAATTGATAAAAAGATAAAACAAGGGAGTAGCAGAGTAGGAAGACTACTCAACTACAAAGCAAAAAGAAGGAAGCTTTAGGGTAAGCCTAGGAGGAAAAGCACTGTACAGATTAAAAAGGCTGTACTTGCTATTATAGCCCCTATGATTGATATATACTTCAGAACTTCAAAATCCCAAAATTAATCTGCAGATAATCTTGCCCTACCAATATAAGAGGTGTAGATATTTGCATTCAGATTTCCTTTTTTCCTCTTTAGACTTTAATCCCAAAATAAGAGGTGCATTGAGTCCCACTTGTTTCTTTTATATGTACATGTTGATGAGTAGAACACTTCTTCCCATCAATCATGCAGGTCTTTTGTACCAAAAGCAAGCCAAATTGCAATGCATGCCCAATGAGGAGTGAGTGCAAGCATTTTGCAAGTGCCTTTGCAAGGTATTGTCACACATTGTGTACAACTTCACTCGTAGTTTTAACTTCTAAAAAAAGAACCTTCTGGGGGCAACTAGTGGCCTGCATAACTGGTACTTTCACAGTGTGCACACATAAACCTTGTGACTTCCATTAGTTGAGTTTAGAATTACCTCCACTAAAACAGTGCTGTATCTCTAAATGCTAGTTTGGCAACCTCATTCACCTAGGGAATGAAGGGGAATGGAGGGGAAATTAGGCTGCGTTCTTTCTGGAGTCTGCGGGGGCAAACATCAGCCACGCATAGAATCAACGCCGTCCATTTAAAATAAAAAAGTGAATGGACATGTCAGAATTAGCGGAAGTGCTCTACGCCGCGCCGCACAATCCAGAAGGAACGCTGCCTTAGTTCATTTTCCCCTCAATTCCCTAGGGGAAATGAGGTTGCCAAACTTAACCCTAAGGGTGCAAAGAGAAACTGGGAGATACCTAGCCAACTTTATTCCATGCCTCACTTGGAGCTGCAGAGCCAGTGGTCCTTATGCACAGACTACACTTGTATCAGTTTTGTGTGCATCACAAGTATATTTGCCACTTCAGTTGATCCTGCTTAGCGTATTCACTTCTTTTTTTAAATTGTGTTTGGAACGAAGTGCAAGGCTTGCACTCCCTGCTCCTCAGGAGGAAAGCTTAGTGAAGTCAAGCAACAGATTTGCTTTCCAGAATAGCAGCATGTACACTACGAATTCAACTCATCTGCCTCGGCTTGAGGGGTGTTTCAATGCAAGAGAATTTATTCCTAAGAACTCAGAGCCAATAATCGAGGAGCCTGCAAGTCCAAGAGAGGAAGAATCTCTAGGAACGACGGAAAATGATATTGAGGATTTTTATGAAGATGGTGACATCCCAACAATAAAGCTTAACATGGAAGCTTTTGCACAGAACTTGGAAAATTGCATTAAGGAAACCAATAAGGAACTCCAGTCTGATGATATTGCAAAAGCATTGGTTGCTATCAGTACCGAAGCAGCTTCAATTCCTGTACCCAAACTAAAGAATGTGCATAGGCTTCGAACGGAGCATTATGTGTAAGTGCTGCATTAGTTTTTGTTTGGGAAAAATATCAGCTGAAAATGCATGAAAATTCAATCTTGAAACATTCAATGTCTATAAGATGCCAAAATTTGGGTAGACAATTTTCTATACATACGAAGAAGTTTCAAGTTGGAAAAGTTGGAACTTATCGCGACTTTTTTAAGCAAAATTGGGCGAATTTTCTTAAATATTGTTTACACATTATTTATCAGTAGTGAAGGGACAAGACTACCTGTTTACCTTTTGCACCCCCCAACCCCCCCCCCCCCATATGTGATCAAGTTTAAACTTGATGTTTTAAGGGATACCTAGCATGTTTTTCACTATATCTGATAATTTTTTAAAAAGCTTTCAGCCTTAGTTTTACCTATTTGATCTGTTTGCCAGTTGTAGTGCTTTTATGCTTAGCCTTAGCATGCATCGCTTTAGACTTGCAGCATTGTTATTGTCCATCGTAATGGCATTCATCAAGAAGATGTTTATTCTTTAACTGCAATTTCTGTGCTTGCAGGTACGAGCTGCCAGATTCACATCCACTTTTGCACCAGGTAAGATGCTGCCATTTCTTTTTTTAAGCATTTCAAACTATAGTTCCTGATTCGGCAATTGATTAACAGCTAGGACTCGACCAACGGGAACATGATGATCCTACCCCATACTTATTGGCTATATGGACACCAGGCAAGCTTATTTTCTTCGAGTGCATGGGGAACACATACAAGTTGATTTTCACTAATTTTGTGACTACTGTGCAGATGAAATAAAGGAAATAAGCCAGGCACCAAAACCAAGCTGTGACCCTCTAACTGAGGGTGGCTTATGCAATAATGAGATGTGCCACAATTGTACTGCTGAGCATGAAAACCAATCTAGATATGTCAGGGGCACAATCCTGGTAAAGGAACCCTATAGCCTAGCAATAATTGATCTGAATATGGTTTATGGCAATTGACTGTTTATCTTTTAAGTCAAATTGCTCAGTGTCACAACAAAGATAACTGTTTAGTTTTTAAGTCAAATTGATATTTCTTGAGCATGTGGTCCCATCCCCATCGTTCAGTTGTACCCAACAAATTATCCCTTTGCGCCTTGTATACCTACAGTTTGGTTCAGACTTCAGAGTAGAGATATAAAACTTGTTTCCAATAATTTATTAAATATTCGATTCTAAGTTTTGACTTGATGGGCTATACTAAAACATGCTTTTTTTTTTGCTAGATAATACGAACGGATCTGAGTAATATAAACAATGCCTATTAGTTACAGAAATTCGATGTACACTTCACCTAATGATAAATTACTGGAACATGAACAGGTTCCTTGTCGAACAGCTATGAGGGGTAGTTTCCCGCTTAATGGCACTTACTTTCAAGTCAACGAGGTATACCGAGCAACATATAATGCCTTAGTACTTGTTAGCCTCCTGTATCCATGGACACACTTTTTGAGACTCTGTGTATCTGGACACACAGGTTTTTGCTGACCACACATCTAGCCACAACCCGATACATGTTGAAAGGGAGCAGCTATGGAACTTGCAAAGACGCATGGTCTTCTTTGGGACTTCAGTACCTACCATATTCAAAGGTTGTCACCATTGCACAAAACAATTCAATGAAATTTTATTTGTATTAGTACCAACAACAGTTATTTTGATTATGTAGGTCTAACAACAGAAGAAATACAACAATGCTTCTGGAGAGGTATAAAAAACACTTCCATTTGTCTGTCGTCAAATGCTATTCCTGGGAAATATCTTCTTGCCAATTGACTCTAAACAGTTTTGCAAAATGCAGATCATGTGATATGGACAATATTCTAGATCATACTACAGTTTTTTTATATGTCACCCAACGGTACAAAAATGATGACTTAAATCGCGTCATATAAAAAAATATGGAGGGAGTAGTATATTCAATCACACTTTATAGTGTCTCAATAATTATAAAGATTCATGATTTTCACTTTCCGATTGTTCAGGGATAAGGAAAATAGTTCATAGTGGCTCTATAGTCTATAACTGATCTGGAGTCATTGTACCTTTTAAGATAACCTGATAATGGTGAACACAATTGGAATAGTGGAATAATTAAGGCTAAAGAACTAAATTGCCAATATAAACAGAGACAAAAACTAATGAAAAGTAGAAGAACTCATGTGTATATTTATTCATGAAATTACATTTCATATGCACAAAGTTCATGAACTGAAGCAGTTTCTAGGCTTCAGATCAGCAATGACATTCTGAGCGGAAGTCTGACTGTGGCTGTCTTACTAATATGCAATGTAGGATTTGTCTGTGTACGAGGATTTGATATGGAGACTAGGGCACCAAGGCCTTTGTGCCCTCATTTACACGTTGTCGCAAGGCCAAAATCCCGCAAGACAGCAGCAACTGAGCAAGTTCTCTAATTCATCAAATATATCAGTTTTATAAACATCATGTTTATGGTGATATGATATCATTAGCTCTCGACCTGTGCATGAACCATATAGTTCCTGCCGGACGACAGCCATTCTTCTAAGCAATAAACCTGGCAGTTGGAGACTGTTAATGTGGGAACTAATCAACATAAGGAAGAACCAATCGTTTTCACTCGCCCTCATGGTAATGAGTTATGTAAATTAACATCTAGCTGCTAATTCATGTAGGATGTCATTTTGATCCTTTCCTAGACGCGTGGTACCTTATCAACATTCCATTTGGTTAATCAATTGTACTTCTAAATTTTTATGCGCTAATGTTGTGCGTCACATACCTTATACCGTTGATTTTTAGTTGCGGACAGCTTGCCAGAACTTCGTTTCTGTACCTGTTATCCCTGTCCTGTACAATGGTATAGTGCCTTTTGGTACAATCATCATGAAGATAGCGCTATGTGCTGGCCTGCTGGGACGGAACGATTATGACAGCAATGATGATGATACAAAACATGGTAACATCTTATTTTATTTTACTATTATACTAATTAGAGATTATAAAAGATGCACGAATTGCGAAGTGCGCTAGAAAAAAAGATGAATCCTAGAAATTCTCGCAAAAATTAGAAACATCTGACCTTCCATCAAAGAGTATCCAATAATACTAGCCATTAGATCTATTATATTTTCTTAAAAATTACCCAACATACCATTAATTATGAAAGATCATTAAAGTAACCCCCTAAATTTTCATATAAATTACCCACCATATCATTATTAAAAAAAATTAAAATAACTCCCTAAATTTTCATATAAATTACTCACCGTGCCATTATGAAATATGAATTAAAATAACCCTTTAAATTTGCATATAAATTACCAATCATGCCATTATGAACGATAAATTAAAATGAACCCCTAAATTTGTATATAAAAAATTACCCCCATGTCATTATAAAATATGTATTAAAATGACCTCTAAATTTGTATATAAATTATCCATCATGTTATTATGAAACATGAATTAAAATAATCAGCTCTAATATACTAAATACAAAAAAAATAACATCAAGCCCTAAACAGCAAAAATGTATTGTTATAAAAAAATTAAATAACAAAAATAGATCTATATATATTCTTTTAAATTATCAATTGCTGCTGCCATATATATATAAACACACTACAAATTGAACTCGTGCAAGAGTACAGGTTGATGGACTAGTATTAATAATATATAATGAGCTGCAAAATAAATATTGCTTAAGAAACAAGGGCGCCTGTAATCTTGAAAAACTTTTCTTTGCCACGTAAAATATGACAAACAAGGATTCAGGAGGTCAGACTTCAGCGATGTCTTTGCCTGTTTCTTGCATGTAGTACGAAATCTGGAGAGTGGAAATGTTTGTTCATTGGACACTAATGTTTTCTTTGCTATATTTAGCTTTAGGCCCTGTTTGATGCATATAGATTGGAATCTATGATTTCATATATAAATTTAGGATAATTGAAATTTGACTAAATAGTTGAGCAAATGATACATATAGATTGGAATCCATATCACATATGTATTAATTTAAAAAAAATGATTTTCTCTTCCACTGGTGAATTATCTAGAATTATATCATAAAGTTCCCTGCTCTTGTTCCTCCACCCAAAGTTCTCGAATTCTCTTTTTTTCTTCTCATATTAGTGGGGAACAAGCAATTATTGTAAAAAAATTCCAATTCAAAAGACCTAAACGCCCCTAGTCATCCTACTACCTGTACCATATGTCCTTATAATAACCACATCGAACGGAAGGGAAGAATGTATCAAACACTAATACTGCTTACAAACAGAACTTGTTCTTAGATTGCGACACTAAATTGCATACATTGCTACCAAACCGAAGGCAAAAACCAATGCAGTAAATAGCATCTAACTGAACTTTTTGCGAGTCTCCCTAACCATGACCATACTGGAAGTTTGTGCCTGCATCTCCAGAAGGCATCACCCTTCTGAAATCGTTGCCAGGCCTTGGGACTTCAGGGAGGAAGGAGCCATCCCCTATTCTGAAATCCGACACGGGGACGCTATGCCAACCAGCGATACGCATGGATGGCAGCATGGAACTACGAGGATCATCATAATACGGATCCAGTGACCACCCAGAACCATACTGAGAAAAGGATGGAATTAGCATAAAATGATTATCATGGTAGCTTGACGATATGTATGGTGGACTTGGTGATGTCAAACTGAATCTTGAACCATACCCGTCACTTGAGGCCATCACATTTCTAGGAAACGAATCGGTTGGCAAACGAAACAAACCAGCAGGGCCTACTGGTACTTTGGCATCCTCACGTAGTAAGTCCCTGTTAAAGTAGTCTAATGTTGATAGTGCTGATGTTTCCCGACTAAGAGGGGTTGACCTGCTGAGTGAAAGTTTCATGTCATTGACTGGCAAATCATCCGGTGCTGGAAGTGCCAATATGTTATGGCTGGGTGGACTCGGCCGGCTCAGCTTTGCTCTGAGAGACATCTTAGCACGTTGAAGAGCCTCTATCACCCCTTCTACATCATCACTTGATGGCTGATGAAGCTGTGTATCAAGCTGGTTATCGGTGTGGTTATGAAAGCATGAGGAGCTCCATTCTGAGACTTCACTTTTAGGGGTATCACTTAATGGGCTCCCAACTGATGATGTATTTGCGTAGCGCTCAGAAGAGCGAGCATTAACATTGTAGCTTGAACCACTGTCTGAATTTTCATCTCCTTGACCCTTTTTATGTCCTGCATTTAGGCTGCTATCACACCTTCCTGGTGGTGGGGGGGTTGATTTCCCAAGATTATTACCACTTCCTTCAGGATAGCTTTTAGTTGTCCACAGATCCTTCCTTACCTGCAGTTCACCATGGCCTGAAGTAACTGTCAAAGAAGTCAATCCAAAACCATGATCAGGCCCATCAACTTTGCACTGCTCAATAGCACTATCTTTGTCTACATTTGGGGGCAGTCCTGAATCAGAGCCCTTTGGTAGACATTCACAGTGATTGTCGATGCCATGAATATTATTGCCCTGTTCACATACCACCTCTTTATCCTTAACCTGAGCAGTTACCCTCCTCCCGCAAGCATTTCTGTCCTCACTTACCTTATTGTTTAAGTTAACATTATCCTGGAAGTTGGAGAGCAGAAGTAAGTCCACAATATGAAAATGTTAGCTCGTTTTCTTTTTTACCCAGACAAATGCAAGAGCTAATAAATAAAAAATGCATCATAATAACTGAAACGGACGGGGCGTACCACAGTTGAATCCTGGCCCTTGCTGAATTTCTTCTCCCACTCTCTCTGCGCATTTTCTTCAGCCTCGAACTGCCCGATTAACTCAGCCTGCTTCTCAAGTACCTTCTCCATCTCCCCTTCCTTCTCATAAACCACTGCATACCGATCGTCGGCACCGCGATCCTCCAGTCCCCCATTACCAGAAGAGCCACACCCATCTTGGCTGACGTCGCCATCAAAACCAGGCTGCTCATCGGTACAAACAGTGCAATGTGATCCCTCCGCCTGCCCATTATCATCTGCGCTCTCCGCACCATTGCCCTTGCCCTCCTCGCCTTCCGACTGAGATCTGTGAATCGAAACAGCATGCATATCAGATGGCCAGTACACAACTAGTTCATATCAGCAACTGGTACAGAATTTGAGCAATGTGCAAGGCTTGGTGGACCTCAGCTCCTTCCTCCTGATCTTCCGGCACGACTGCCCTGGGTGGTACTTGGGCGACGAATCCGAGGCGCGCGAGTAGAAGTATCCCCTCCTGTGGCCGTGGCCGTGGCCGTGCCTCTGCCTAAGCTGCCTGCCCTTGTGCCGCCGCCTCTCGCAGTCGGGGCTCGCGGCGCGGCCTTTCCACGACAGGCCCCCGGCCGGAGCCGCCGCCACCAGGGCCCCCAGCTCCGACCCCGACAGCGCGTCCTCCGCCGCATTCCCGCCGCCTCGGTCCCTCTCGGCGGCATGGGCATCCGGGCCGCCCGCGCCGGCCTCGTCCTCTGAGCCTGAGCCTGAGCCGTCCGCGGCGTCGGAGAGGCGGCCGAAGCCCTGGGAGTCGAGGATGGCGAGCACCTCCGCGGCCGCCCGCTCCGCCTTGCGCCGCTGCGCCGTCACCGTCCGCAGCTGCTCCTCCAGCTCCGCGACCTGCGGCGACGGGCGCGGTGGTTACGCCGGGAACGCGGAGGTGGGAGACGCGCGCGCGGGGGCACTTACCCGCCTGGCGAGGTGGTCGGCCCGCTCCTTGGCGGCGCGGGAGACGGAGCGCTCGGAGAGGAGGCGCGCGCGGAGGAAGTCGATGGTCATCGCAGTCGTCGCGTTCGCCGCCGCCGCCGCCGCCATCGCCCGAGCCCGTGTGGCGTCTCCGCTCCGAACCGAAGAGCGGGACTCGCCCAGTCGCCAGCGTCCTCACCGGGGCGCTTTCGTCTCGAGCGGGTCTCGACTCTAGGGAGCCGCATCCAAAGCGACGCGAGCGAGGTGCTGTCTGCCGCGACCGACCAACCCAGACTCCCAGAGGCGTCCCGTGCTTGTGCTCTACGCTTTGCTTTTGCCTACCCTCCCTGCCGCGTCGGGTGGGCGGCGCTGGCGCCAACCTCGGTCACGTAGGTACTCACGTGATGCCGTGATGGCTGGGCTCTGGTACCCTCGACACCTTCCGCTTTACGCCAATCGCGTTCATGGCCATGGCCAGCAAGGCACGCGGGTGAGCCAACTGCCAACCCATTCAACTTTGCTCCCCACCTCTTCTCTCCGCCTTCCTCACCCCGCTGGCCTCCACGTTTGACGTCACTGTCATCTCTGGTACCACCATATATATTTTAAATTACAGTCTATTTTATAATGTTTGTACAAACACACGTCTAAATACACGCCTTGCTGACCATATCCCAACACAGGGAGTCGCCACTGCTCATCAAGCCAAGGACTATGGCTAATGCTCGGTGGCGCCTCGCCATCCGCTTGTAACATTCCTCCATAACCTTTAGACCACTAACGGGGTGTTTGCATCTTGCATGCGGTCGGCATGTTCGATGCCGCCATGGAGACTGAGGAGGCTCTAACCGTGAAAATTGGCTCCATCAAAGGTTAGGACTCTTGTGCAATAACTTAATAACTCTTTCTCAAAAGACCTCAACTTTCCGTCCTATGTGTTCTGCACAACGAGGTTGTTGTAGCAGGTTTTACACATTTGTGTTCGATTCACATCGAGGTTGTGTTGGGTGTCCTAGTTATATAAAGCTATGGTTTCAACAACTAATGACTCTTAGGCCAAAGACAAACGAAAGCATGGTTTGGAAAAATAAAAGTCTCAACACGAATTTCTAAAGCTCCATTAAGATTTTGGTGTTGACAATACCACGATGTAAACTACAAATTCATTGCATCCAAACACCCAACGGCTTTAAAAAACCATAGTATTTTATAAAACCCTACTGTCTATACAATACTCTTAAAAACACTTCTTTATTCAAAAGCTAGTTCAGTAACTGATGGCTATTGTTGTGGCATGCAATATGTTATCTCGTACGCGAGGAATGGAGTGTTTTCTTCACTAGAGGAGGAAGCCTATCAACATCATGCAATACATTCGAAGGTATGGCAATACTCACTAAGATTGGTGATGGTCTTTGTCTCCCTCTTTATCAGTTGTCCCAACGTCTCCACCACCTAGAGGTGGCAATTCTAATTTCTCGCTGAGAATTCCTATATTATGAGGCAGGGATGTAAGCATTATGTTCCTAGCATAATGGAACAATTATCTCCCCACATCAAGTTGGCGGGTTTGGGGGAGCACTCCCATACCCACTCCCCATGGGGATCCATATTTGCTTGTTATCTTTATTTCAAATCTAACCTTCTAACTTACCGTCTACCTCAAACTTCCATCCATCATTCTAACCGCCCCACTCATCAATCATAAAAATCTTATTTGAAGGTAATGATAACCTCTCTCTGCTACTCTAGGTGAAGCGGTGACTAATAATAAGATGATATAATGATATGAGAGGTTCACAAGCCAAAGGGAATAGGGATAGGGATCCCCACAGGGATTATCACCCTCCACCCCAACAAATACAGGGTGTGATGCCCCCGGCATCTCAAAAGCCTTGACACACAATTAGGTTAATGTTAATCATGGATTTGGACTTAACCCTGCTTAGAAAGGAACAATAACTGGACCAACAAATCACTAAGTCAAAAATTTTCAAGTTGAGCATGCAAAACCTTGCGACGCTTGGTTGAGTAGTTAAACATTTATACATTTTCGTGCAAGACATCAAATACAAAAGTTTTAGTTCAAGATGTTGCCTTCAAATATGTTATTTTTACTATTTTCAAAATCAGATGTTAAGGGGCTCAAAAGTTCAAACCAAGCCCAGTTAGCCAACACTCAGGAAATGTTGCTAAGTTTAGGGTCGACACTCCTTCCCAAATTTCATTCTGAAATTACTTTCGATTTGACTATACAACTTCAAAATCTTCCTTTTTATGAAATGAAATTAAACTTATCACCTTTCAAATGCATCCGACTTTAAAATGATTGGACTTTATTTGATGCTTCAAAAGTTAGAAACAAGAAATGCTCTACATGGAGTAAACCTGCATTTTGACCAAACCTCTGAACACATCTGTGTTTGTATTTCAAAATCTATTGTGATTTAAGCTAAACTTTATATATAAAACGTGTAAACAATTTCATGCTGAACAACTTCAGTAATTGGAGTTTTGACATGCATTAAGGTTTGCATAGTGTTTTGGGCCTTTTTCTGTCAGCACATGAAATCTGCCCAAATTTGACCTTCTTAGTAAATTCAAATTATCTTTGATCTACCACCATAATCTTGGAAAACTCTATTTGAGAAAGTTGTAGCTCATGCAATTCTGAACAACTTTGGTATAAAACTCCTTCCATGAAAGTGGCTATAAAATGGATTTTTGGAATTTCTAAACTTAGGGGTGCTATTGGTCAAACTGGGGTCACAGTTTTTGAATTCAAATTTCTCCTAAAATTTGAATATAACATGGTGACACAAATTAAAACAAAGTTGTAGATCATGAAGTGTAGATCATTTCTTGTATTATGAGTTTTCCATGATTTGGCTTTATTATTACTCAAAAATGCGATATTCGGACAGAGATTCTAGTAGTCAAACACCATTTTTCTATTTTCGAATTTTCCTTTTCATCCTTGTGTCACTGACCTGTGAGCCCCACACGTCGGACTCCCGGCCGGTCAGAGTGTCGACATCCTCGAGTGGGTCCCACAGCTCCACATTTTCCCGCACCCGATCCATAGGCCAACTTTATTCTTCTTCGCTCTGGTCCCACCTGTCATTGGCACCAGGTCCACGGACCGCGTCCGCCGCGCCTTTGCCTCCTTCCTTCTCCTCTCCCCCACGCCCACGCGGCAGGACGCTCCTGCCTGCTCACAGCCATGGCTGCCGGCCGCCATAAAGCGGGCGCGCTCGGCACTGCTGCCCTCCACCACTCCCGTACGCGCGCCCTGCTCCCCGTCCCTCGCTCACCCCGCAGCTCCGAGCGCCCTCGCCTCGCCTCTCGTTCCCTCCTGCCCGCCATTGCCGGCCACCATTGGAAGCTCTGCGCGAGCTCGGTCCCCTGCCTCCATCCATCCCCACGCTCTCAAACCACCATGCCGGGCCTCACCACCCCACCCTCCGCCGAATACCCCCTAGACCTCGTTGGCTATAGCCCCTCCACCGCCTCGCATTTGGTCGCCAGAGTTCGTCGCCCCCTGCTCACCGTCGCGGGCCTCCTCAGAGCCCTCCCCGTCGAAACCGGTTGTGGGGGTAAGGTCCCCACCCTTCTCTCTCCCTCACCTGCCTCCGCCAGTGCGCCTAGGGGCTCCGCCCTGCCGGTTCCGACGGGCGCCGCCGCCCTGCTCCCCCTGTCGGGAGGTTGAAGAAAGGGGCCGGCGATATGCGAGCTGGCCCCTGTTCTTTTGAGTATTTACGTTTCTATTCATGCACTATACATTGAGCCTTGGAGGACTTCCGACCTAGCCCCTGGAGTCTATGGTTACTTGCACATAGGTCCCTG
Source organism: Paspalum vaginatum (assembly GCA_030272315.1). Taxonomy (NCBI): domain Eukaryota; kingdom Viridiplantae; phylum Streptophyta; class Magnoliopsida; order Poales; family Poaceae; genus Paspalum; species Paspalum vaginatum. The sequence goes on along the minus strand of CM059020.1, from coordinate 39,222,930 downwards.
GGTCCATTGATTTTCGTTTTATTTTTAATATTTCGATAGTGAACTTTGAAAATTCGTAGGAAATTAAATAAAAATCCAAAAATGACAAACTCAGTTGCATTGTAATCCTTGTAAATAGATCTACAGGATGGGTAAGATGTGGATGTGTGAAAATACTGTTTTACCCTCAGTTTGTTGCATGCATGCTAAATCAACTTAAATGGTAAAAGTGGTCTAGATGAACTCCAAATGCTATGAAACTTGGACAGAAGCTATACTAGAGTATCTTGACCCTATGTGATTTTTGGTAGCCCTAGCATTGATTGTATGATTACTGATTTACCCTTGTGCATGTGTTTTAGGCCTTTTATTAACATGGAAAATGATTGCTATATAGAGTTTGCTCTAAATAACTTTCTAGATTTTATATGTGTTCTATGTAATGTATGTAGCTCTCTGATGAAATTTGAAGTTGTGCATGTCAAGATTTGATGGTGATTTGAAAATGACAATTTAATGCATGTTTAACTAAATAATAGGAAAAAGTGGTCCTAGCATGTTTAATAAATTCTAATAAAAATCATGTTGTGTCCTAGTCATGTTTAGGTTCTAGAAAGGATTTTTGTGTATTTTATTGCCACTGTTCTAAAATGCATATGAAATGGGTTAAATTAAATGTATGGAAAATAGATGCCCCATCAACCCATGGTTATTTTACTTACTGGATTTTATATTTGATACTCATGCCGTGTTATGCTTGTTCAAAAAGTTTCATACCCAGAAACCATTCCTGTGAATTTTGATAAATCTAGGGATTTTAATATTAATAAACTTGTTGGGAATTCTAATAATTAATGGGTAGTTTATTATGGGGTGAAACTTTACTGGTAGTCTAGTGTAATGTAGAACTTTGTGTCTGAGAAGTTTGAGGTCATTTGAGTTTGTGTATCTGCCAGCGATGAAGTGGTCATTTTAATATTAAACCACCGATTCAAAATAAACAAATTATATTGTTTCCTTGGTTGCATCACCATTGTATATTCTTCACATATTATGTATTTTTCAGTACTTAATATCATCTCCTGGCTTAAGCATGACATTTTCAATCAACTTAACCATTGCATGCATTCCTTGCACTACCCTGGCACTGTCTAACCACACGAAGGCAAATAGGGTTTTAATTCATTGAATATGTTATTTCGTCGTATACCCAATGAATGTTTTCTATGAATGCATGAGGTGTATGATTTCAACGTGTTACTGAATCGTCATGTCTATGTTAGTAATTCAAGTGACTGGATAGCTATGACTTGTTCATCGACTCACATCGTTAATATGTTGTCAATATGATCGATAGCTTGTACATGGGTGATTTCATGGTTGTGTGTTTGCTCCCTGCCCATATGAGTACTCCATATTACGTAGTTTTTCAATCGACTTTCTGTCCATCCAAGAAATGGTTGTTCATGTGTGTGCTTAGTAACTGTGCATCTCATTCACTGCACCTTGCATATCATTCATATAGTGACGCTCGTTACAGATACGTGATCAAGAAGCAAGTGCGTGGAGCTACTTCAACTAACGGTGGTCCAAAAGACCAACTAAGACCCAAGCACGACCTGTAGGGCCCGTCAGTTGTGTTTGGAAGGAGGAGTTGTCCAAGTGATCAAGGTGTTGCCTGGGGCAAAGCCCCACAACCCGACAAACTAACGTAATTTAGTTTGTTGATTTGGTGAGACCTAAGCAAAGGTAGGCAGGACCATGATACTCCCAGCTAATATAATATTGATTGATTGATGATTACGCATCCGCATTAGGAGTTGGTTGAAAACCATTGCATTAGACTCCCTGGCCGCCCTGGCCCTAGCACCTATACCTAGAGTTTGTAGGACGAGTTGCCTAGAATTGCTAGGTGCGAGTAGACACGAGTGAAAGGAGTCACTCGTCACGTAGATGCCTACAAAAATCACAAAGCATTTACTATTGAGGAAGAAATATTATGCTCATGATTTAAATGGAGACCGGGCGGAGAATAATTTTATTTTGGGGTGTGTGTTGTTGTACTATTTGGCTCCGCCCGAGCCGTTTAAGGCCCGTCCGCTGTTCGTCTGCTTATCGGCATAACATTGCTAGAGTGCTTAACCGGGGTATGGGACCGGTGAAGTCTTACCTGGGTTTGTCCAGAGTTTTCGAGGTGCCGCCCGTCCACTTGCTGGAGGCCGATGGGCCTGGATGCGCTTGTACTCGAGGGAGGGCTGACCCAGGGCATGGTGGTATCACTCCTGAGAGGGCACAACCCAGGAGTTAGGTGGGGGCGCTTTGAATCTTGGGACAAGACAGGTGGACATTGGGACTATATGTGGGAACGCGATGGCCAGTAAGCATATACCCGATAGTTATTTTCGAGAATTAAAAATCGATTCGAATCGCTAATGGCTACCAGGTGTGGGAATGCCAATATCACTATCGGGCAACGTAGTAATTACCTAAATATATTATATCTATTACACATGTTTTCAAAATGCTACATGCTTGCTCTACCATGTTGTTTACTTTTCTGCAAGATATTATGATGGAGATATATACAAATGATGAGACTTGTCAGTTTATGATATTATACCTCTAGTTAAAATCAATAGCTAAGGATCTACGTATTAGTAAGCAAACTTGCGTCAGGCGTAAGCCAATCCATTAAGTCCTACTGAGCAATTAATACTCAGGGTTTGCCCCCACCTTTTGAGAACAGGTACCGACGACATCTGGACAAGTGCTTGGAGGAGGGTAGTACCGGTGGGCTCGGTGTTGCTCGCCTCGATCATCATTGCATGAAGACTACTAAAGTATTATATTTCCACTGCGAGATGTTTTTGAATTCGTTTCCGCTATCTGATTCGAACTTGCCTTTCGTATGGCATTATATTGAAACTTGTATTTTATTTCGAACTGGTTTGTAAAGTAAATCTACTTATACTCTATTTCAACTGCCTGTGATGATGTAACTGTTGTGGCTCCGTCGTGGGCTGGATGTGTATGATGTCGGTTTCTCTGGGAAAAGGACGGCCGGGTTTAGTTCGATCTGATTGCACTGCAAGACAGAGGTGGAAGATGTACTTAGTCCGGATTAAATCGGCGGTTCCGCCACACAGGACTTGGTGAAATATCATCCCATAGAGGGCTATTTGAGAACTCTTGGTTTGAAGTGGTTTTGAAACATTGTGATAGATTTAAATTATAATAGATCCACTCCCAATCCACTTCAATCAACAAATTGCCAAACTAGGCCGGAAGGGGAATTTTTCCTCATGGGGATGGAGATGGGAGGTCATTCCCAGGGAATTCTAGGTTGCCATCCAACCCTAACCCTAGAGTTCTAAGGCCAGCGATGGTCCGAGTCTAGCAACATATGGAACATAATCCTAACAGCTTTGGGCCAATCATAAGTCCATAACAAACCCTTTACGAATTTAATTTATGCATACTAATAACATTCAACTTCTTTCCTGAAGCTGCCACTCCACATATTTAAGGACACTTGACATATGCATTGTCACACGCAAAATAGCACAAATAGTAGTGGCTGACATCGTTATTTTGCGGACACCGACCAGCGTATCAGACCATCATACACGAGAAGGAACTCTGCAGGCAGCAGTGCTTAATCGAACAAGCTGAAACCCATATCCTGCAGCAGATTCAGAGTATCCATTAGTGAGTATGTAGTAACATAGACGAACGAAAGAAACGGCACCAAATAACCTAAATGGTCCCTCCACATGTACCAGGCAGAATATGGAAATTATTATAGTCATGACATTTATGAAACCACATCCAATGACAAAGGGCAGCGAAGTAAATCCGGTTGTACTGAATATGTGCAATACTACAATTGTGATCTTATAGGCACAAGAACTATATGAGTGAACAACGATTTGCAGGTCAATAGTACTTACGTCATCAGATTCTTCCTTCTCTTCAACCTTCTCCTCCTTTGCCTCTTCAGCAGGTGCAGAACCACCACCAGCTGCGGCTGCAGGTGCTCCCACGGCAATTGCGCCGCCACCTGAAGGCACAGAGGCAAACTTCTCCCTTCCAGCCGCAATAACTTCTGTTATGTCCTTGTCTTTGAGCTCTGTGAGCAGGAACTCCAGTTTATCTTCATCAGCTTCAGCCCCAACTGTAAAGAAACAGAGATGTTATTAAGGCACATTATACAGAGAACCTTATAACTACGTACAAGATAATTCTTCCAATTACCTTTTTACTCAATCACACATAAAAGGAAGCTGTGGCTGAGTAAGAAAAATCCTATTGTTTTGAATCTTGTTAAGTTGAAAAAAAAAAGATAGGTGTAGCCCTTTATGTTAATCAAGTGGACCAGAGGAGAATGAGTGAATTTTATCACATGCAACATAAGCCAAACCTTAATATAAGCTGCAAACTAAGCAAGTTCAATGGACCTTAACCAACAATAGTAGGCCAGCTACAACCAACATAACAGAATACCTGATTCCAGGATGTTCTTAACATCATCAGCAGTCGGGGAAGTGTTTCCACCAAGAACAGCGAGCAGGTAGGCAGCAATCATCTTCATCGCGAAAACTGCAAAATTGTCTAAAGTATTTTAAAGACTAACGAATGCTTTTAGCACAGTACACGGAAAACTGCTTTTAGCACAGTACATGGAAAACATGGAGCGATGTAATAACAAGGAACAGAAAGGAATTACTCCGTGAAAGCCTGCCCATCAGTTGTCGAGATGAAGAGTCGAGATAAATAGATCGACATATCCACTTGAATACAATTACAAAAGTAAATCCATTTCAAGTATATGCATATAAGAGACTATTTTCATCCAAACCAGCTAATACTTAGGGTTTAGTCTAACTTCCCTTAAATCCCAAGTTCCTCCTTGGCCTCCTAATCCCTAGACGCTAGACCCTTTTGATCTTAGATTCGCGCCATGGAAGGTCTAGGTTTCTTTATCAGATAAAGAAAGACTAAGCTTGCAAGATCGCATGATGTTCGCTTAATTTTCTATTGTTTGATTGTTTCCCTTCAAACCACGCCCAAAAAAAAAAAAAAAAAACTGAATGGGATAAGTAGCTAACGTTCTTAGAAGTGGCGCAACCAGAGTTATATTATGGAATGCCTCGGGAAGATAGCAAGCCAGAGATGGATCGCGGAGACAATAAACCAATCATGGGGTTTCGAAATCCACCGTAAAACACCGAGTGACGAACAAAAAAAAATAATATCGGCAACCTGACCTATTGTCCTACCACTGAATCATGATTTTAGTTGCAGAACAGAAGATCTCTGCCAGCACAATAAGTCGCCCGCTCGTCGGCAACAAAGAGGGAGAAGAAAGATTGGAGATTGGGATCGGCGCAAGCGTACCGAGTACCTCGAGAGCTGAACCAACGAACAGAAGAAGCCGATGAGAGGTCGAGGCTGCGGCGGCGGAGAGCAGTTGGGGGGGCTTAGCGATTCTCGAACGTTCACCACAAAAATCACAGCTATGAGAATGTGCTACCGGGACCAGCCGAATGTAGCCCACGGCCCGGACTCGGTCCTGCTGGTTGGAGACACGCGGAGCATGTGTTGGGACTCGTATTGGGCCTCGGAGCATATGCACGGATAGAGCCTGAGAGAAATGGGCCATATGAGGCCTCTTCTGTCTCTTTCCCGGCCCTCGGCTGGACAGGCTGATCCCATCTTCTTCTCGTCCCAAAGAGGAGAAAAGATGCATTGGGCATCGTAATCACAGCCATGAGTGTGCATTATAATTATTGCAGCTATTTTAGTGTATTATGATGATGGGCATGTCAACTTGGGCACTCAGCTTAGTGTCTAAAAAGATTTTCCATGCATACTAACTTTGGGATCACGTCGAGGAAAAAATATATTATTAGGCCATAGATCATGTTGCCACCTGGAGTATTTTTCAGCCGCAAAAGCACACTAAATTGTCGCGATCCATCGCGAATCTTGCAGCGGGCACGCACTGGGTTTTGTAAACTACTAATCGCTTTGCGCAGCTGTTGCTGGCATATAGTACTGTATATATTGTACTACGACGGACGTGCAGTGTGAGATGGCATCTCGCACCTGCGCTTTTATTATTTGTCCGTTGCAGCTACTATAATCAAAACTGCGGTGGCAGAGCCATGATCGGAAAACCCTCGCTCTCGGGGCAAGATTAAAAGAATGCGCCCGCAGATCTACGACAGATTCTCTTTCAGGAAAAGCTAACCACAGAGAGTGCTTTTTAATATGCCACGCGATCGATCGTTAATTATACAGATGAATCGTGGTGGACTGGTGGCGACCACACGGCCATCAACAATGTTCCAGTGCCTTCTGCGGCATCGGTCGATTTGTTTTAGCCTTCACGTCACCCGCATGGGATCGAGATTTATATAGAAGAAATGGAAAGGTTTGTATCTTTTGGTGACGGGATACAAGACGAATTCATTGAAATAAGTAAAATTGTTCTGTCTGCCATCCATCCATGGTCGAGAAATGCCAGCTAGCCCGTGGCGGCAGGAGAAAAAAGCCGACAAAGCTGGCTCCCTCCAGCGATGTCACTCCCACGTAACCTTATTGTTTGAAAATAAACTAACAGGCAACTAAAAATAGTCTTTTATTTTGTAAATTGGTTTTCCTCGCATTGAAGGTTCCTAGAACCCGATTGGTTAAAAGCCTTATGGTCCTTAGAACACCTCTGCTCCCCGTCACAACAGCAACCCGACGCCCTTCGTCGTTGTGAATTGGTTAACTACTCCATCTCTACCATCAGGTGGTGCACGGTTGCCCCAATGCCCTAGTCTTGTCAGAGCTCGATACCTCTATCTCGTTGTAACGGTGAACGCTCCTCTACCGTGTTCCTACGAGCTCCCTATCAAACCTCTTTTTCCCAAAAGTCATAGAAACCTACAAACCCTAAACTCCTACCAACACCAATCCCTAACTCAAGAACACGGCTTTAACCAACACTAACCCTCAACCCTTAATTCAAGAGATATTGATAGTAGCAGGCATAAGTCAGAGAAAGAAGAAGCACATGACCACCTGGCTGTGAAAAGAGAGGGAGGAGGGCGTTGGTTCCGTACTCATCTCTGGCTGGTCGGAGAGGAAGATTGGCGGGGTGGACCAGGTTCTGATTGGCAGCTTAGGTTGTAGCAAGTCTAAACTATTTTACTGGTTTAAAGAGTCAAGGTAGCAACAATATTAACGAGAAATATCCGTTATGGCTACTTTTGATGAGCTCATGAGTTTAATGAAAGTGTGGGGATTTCTATATTTGGATTTATTTGTAGGCCTATGGACCACTGTACAGGAGTGCGTTCTCGTATGGTGCTTTGACTTTTCACGATGGTGTTAGTGGGGACAGTAATCAAAAAGAGGATATGTGTATTGTGGACTTGTGGTGGTGCGCCATTTATCAATCATGGATTCAAATTGGATGGAGTACATGTTCCATTGTTCCAACTCATTCTCCAAGCTCTTGTGAAAGTTTCCTAGTTTCCTTCGTTTCTAGGGTAGCAACGTACAAACTTAAGGCGCTATGTATATTATAAACTGGTGAGGTGGGGTTAAACAGACAGGCCGGTAGCAAACGGGCTGTGGGGAAGAACGATTGGATGGAGCACATGGCCGTATCATAATCATATGCCAACGACTGTCAGTAGTTGGCAAGAGAGTTGCCGAGGAAGAACTACATGGTACTTGAAAGGTACTAGGATCCAACCATACCAGCGCCATGAGCCCGAGGCGGCCAGGCAAGTGCACTGTGTCCTCCCCTTTTCCCCATTTTCAGATCCAAATAGCCACATGTGTCCACATAAGAGAGTAGATCTCCAGTTCTTTGCTTATCGCGACCACAATTTTTCTAATTCTTTGTAGAGTTCGGACAGTCTCTCTCCCTGTCCTTGTTAGCTAAGACCTCCACGATTTTCTTACGATTCAGAATCATTTTTCTTTACTTTAGTATTAAGGTATAGGCCATATGCTAAACGATGATTTTATTGAAATGCAGGTAGGAGCGAGTTCAGTCAAAGGTTTTATATTTGCTTATATGAGTTGAAATATGGGACCAGATTGGGAGGTGTGATGGTGGCGGCGGCCGAGCGAGGAGTATGCCCTAGGTTAAAACTCACCTTGTTTATATAAGATTAGCGTAGATGTACGTGCGGCATGCACACTGTGAATCGCGTCTCAGCCTGTATAATTAACGGGTTAATACGTTGATGAAAAGGAAGAAGATGACGAGCCGGGCAATCAAGAAAGATTGAAAGAAGGAAAATGAAAGATAAAAAATTAAAAGGAAAGAGACCCGTTTGATAGGCATACTTCCTTTTTCATTAATTCTAAGATAATTAATGAAAGTGATGGGTGTGTATGTGTACAAAACGAGGTGAATAAATAAAGGACTAAAGGGTGGACTACATTTTCATTCTATCATTTATAGGCCATTTCCAACCTGTATAGTGGGGCCAGCGTGAAGGATACCTAAGTTTTCGTTGGGTAAAAATGGTATTATAAAACTTTTCTTTTACGGTGTAGATAGGTATGATCATCGCCTATTATATTATATGTTGAATTCTGGCTGCTCTAGCATCCCTGTTAGAACTTTATTTGGTACTCACTGCACATACCGTGCAAAGAATGCAGTGCATTTTTCTGTTAAAGCTCAAGGTATATGTCTAGATATTGTATTTAATTTGTTCACTTGCAAAAAGAGATATTCGCAACATAGTATTTACTTCATGTGGTGTTTGGATATATAGGAATAGAGGCGGGATAGAGAAATGAAAGAGGATAAATCTTATTCTGTGTATATGACGGGATATGGAAATGAGTACGAATAAGAACCCTTATATCCGCATCATACACACCGGTCATTTTATTTCATTCCCATTCCATTTCCCTATCAAACGTCACATTAGAAACTACTATACACATCCGTGCGGAATTGTCTGCTGCGGGAGTCGAACAGACCGGTTGTACCTAGAGCAGGATCGATTACCCTTTACTAATATAATACAATGATCTCTAAACACATGTGTGCCGGTATTATTGTTATACGTAAACATAGACATTTATATATCCATGCATATTCATCACACGTATCCTACCCCTACTAGCATATCTGATGCTGTTTTAGACTTTATAGGGGTCTTGACGTGATAAAATCCAACTATATTTTTCTTTGCGAACCACATTTAGATAGTGATCCTTATATATACAAGCGCTACACTCACGTGTGAGCACATAACATCTTACTTCTATAAACATTTTTAGAAGAAGAGACCGTCATATTAATAATGTCACCATAAAAATGTTGTTGTTGAATTAAAGACGTAAATCTAAGGGCATGCTTGGAACACGAGAACAATTTTATATTTCTGCGTTTTTCCTGTGAAATTAAACTATTTGCTGTAAAATTTCTGCACGAATCCTATAAAATTCATGCGTTCCAAACAGACACTAAGTGGATATGTTCCAAGATTAAAAAAATCTACCAGTTGAGCTGCGAGTTCGTGAGCCGCTCAATGACTTAGAGAGAACAATCACATGCATTTTTTTACTCTTAATTTACTGGCCCACCCCTTGCAATAACGACGCTTCTGGCGTCCGGACGTTCGATGGATCCAATTCCATCGGACGATCCGTGAAACATTCGAAATGTACATCTACAACACCAGTGACGGATCCAGAATTTGTCCAAAACTAGGGCCAAAATTCAGCGACAAGTCAGGTCTACACTAAGGTTCCCTCACGAGGCAGAGTCTAAAATGAGTGCAAAATTGAGCACATATGTTCAACTCTAATTCTAATAGAATACAAACTAGAAACATGTTGTTTTCACTTTTATAGAATGTGACCACAATTATTTTTGTTCACCATCATAGTTCACACACACATATGAGAAAAGGTTAGAACCATCGTTGGAGAACAATCTCAATAACAACAAGCAACATCATTCAAATAACACAAGCGGCAGAACAAAGCATGACACGGAGACTAGCACGTACCCTTGTTTTGCACAGAATGCATGTGGGTGCAGAGGGTTCTTGAGCAGTGAGATGAATGACTGCAACGACACCATAGCCAGTCTCATGTGGCCGGCTGCCCCCAGGCTCCCCACTCCAAGCAATGCCTGCCGTGAGCTGAAGGGGCGTCGGTTCAACTTTGTTCATGATCAACAGAATCAAGAAAACTTGTTTTGAGACAGTGCGGTCTACAGCCCTACAACCATGCCAGCGGGCACAAGGCAAAAAAAAAAAAAAAATTGAGGTGCGACCTTGCGGGAGCTCCGAACGGTGGTGCAGTGCAATAGGGAAAGGCTATGGCAACCGGCGAGGCACACCAGGAGAAGACACCAGCTGCGGTAGCCTAGACCATCGGTCCAACACGGTGCGCAAGAGAGGTGTTGGCACTGAGGTAGCGATACCAGAGGAACGAAAGGATTGCCGGACGGAGTACACTTGTTGTGTTGTAGTCCATTACTGGCCGGTTGTTTTTGGGCCAAGGTTGAACATGAACATTGGAGGTTCCTAGGCCACGACTAGGGCCATGGCCCTAGCCCGAGGTCCGCCTCTGCGCAACACCGAATAATAGCATACGAAACACTAAAAATCAACCTCCGCAACATGCACATTTGGTCTGAAAAATCACCGCGCCCATCCCACCTAGGGGAAAAATCCAACCACAACAGCCGCACATGTTTCACGCAACATTGAAACCAAACGGTAAGATCCGTGCAACATTAAAAATATGTGTCTGTAACATCTAAAATCGGTATATGCAATATTAAAATTCACATTTCGCAACATCAACGAAGTATGAATTAATTGATTTGAATAAAAATTTTAGATCCGTATATCCAGTAAAAAGATTGATGATACATGTAGAAAGAAAATATAGTCAAAATATTTTAACATAAATAATGCAACAAATCAGAAAAACTGCAACAATATTTGAAAAGACAGTGTCCGATTTTTTTTCTAGTGTCGGACTCCTGGCTGGAGCATTCCCGTTGGAATAATTGATGGAGCTGCCCCCTCGTAGAAAATGCCCGCGAGGAAGAACGATTAGATGGCCATCCAGCAACTTTGAATCTGCAATTTTTTTTCTTTTGAACAATTCTGCTTTGAGGTCGGGAAGAATAGCACACATGCTGACATGCAGAGTCGACTTTAAAGCCGCCGCCTCCCTTTTATCCATGTGCGAACAAGTGCCGTCGGGCATCGATTAGACTAATCCGCCGTGTCATGGCCTATCTCGGCGGAATCTCTAGACTCCAGTGGAGGCAAGAACCAGCGCACTCGCCAAACTGTGTGGTCGTCGCGAATCACACATGGGTCGCGGTGTCGTGCGCATGTAATCTAATGCTCTGTTTCCAGGCAGAATGGTACGACGAACAAATCGCGCCGCGCGTGCCGTGCCGTAGACCGTGGTGGCGTCATCTTGGTGGTCGGAGCGCGCTGACACGAACTCGCCGGCGCACTCTGACCGGCATGCCCCCAGCGAATGTGGCGGTAAGGCCTGGCGCGAACTTGGGCTGGCGGGAGCTACGGCCGACCGCCTCGATGTCGAAGCTCTGCACGACGGAGACGATGACGGACTTCATCTCCATGATGGCAAGCTCCTTGCCGATGCACACGCGCACGCCGCCCTGGAAGACCGGGTACCGGTAGGGGCTCTCCGGCACGAACCGGCCGTCGCGGAGCCAGCGGTCGGGCCGGAACTCGGAACAGTCGGGGCCCCAGACGGACTCCATGCGGCCCATGGCGTAGGTGTGGTAGGTCACCCTGGTGCCCCCGGCCACGAACGTGCCGTCCGGGAGCGTGTCGTCGCCGGCGGCGAACTTGGAGTCAAACTGCACCGGCGGGAACAGCCGCATGCACTCGTGCAGCGCCGCGTGCACGTAGTGCATGTCCTTGAGCTTCTCCGACGTGGCGGCGGCGGGGTGGCCGTCTCCGGCCACGCGGGCGACTTCGTCCCGGATCGCAGTGGCCACGTCGGGGTGGTCGGAGAGAAGCAAGAAGAAGGCGGTGAGAGCCGAGGCGACGGTGTCACGGCCTGCGAGCATGAAGCTCACGACGATGTCGCGGAGGTACTTGTCGTCGCTGATGGAGCCCATGAAGCGCGAGAGGAGGTCGTCGCCCGAGGCGGCGGTGCCGAGCTTCCGTCGCTGCCGGATGACCTCTGCGGCGAGCGCGTCGACGAGGCGGATCGCGTCGCGGAGCTCCCGCTCCTCCCCGACGTTGAGTAACCGCTTCAGCTTCCAGAGCACATGCATGGGCGCCGTCGCGCGGCGCGCGGAGAGCATCGACGCCGTGTCGAACGCGTCCGCGAACGCCGACATCGGCAGCGAGAGCTCCAGGCAGCCGGGATCGAGGCCGAACGAGATCCTGCATATGCAGTCGAAGGCGAAGCGGCGGAACACGTCCTGGAGGTCAAGCAGCTCCTCCTCGCTGTTGCCGTCGCCGCCGGACACGGAGTGAAGCAGAGGAATGAGGCGGCAGCGCAGCTCGGAGGCCACGACGCCCGCGGCGAAGCAGCGCAGCGCCGGGGACGCGAGCTCGGCCGCGGCGAGCTTGCGCTGGAAGAGCCAGGAGTCGCCGTCGACGTTGAATATCCCGCGGCCGAGGAAGTCGGCGAGGATGGCGGAGAAGGGGGCGCCCTTGGGGTAGTTGTCGAAGCGGCCGCGCAGCATGTGATCGACGGTGGGCGGGTTGGCGGTGAGCACGTTGCCGAGCACGTGCACGTGCACGGTCCGCCCGGGGGCGCGGCGCAGGAGGTGGGCGTACCAGTCGCAGAGGTTGTCGAACTCGGCAGCCCACGACGCCGTCACGTACGCCTCGCACACCGCGCACGCGCACCACCACGGCGGGCGCAGCCGCAGCGTGGCCAGCAGGATGGCCAGGGCCACCGTGCACGCGGCAGTGGCGAAGAAGACGGCGGCCACAGCCGGCGGCTGCAGGGAGCTCTTCAGGGCGACGTATAACGTGGCGGCATCCGCGCCCATGACGGAGCACAGTTCCCCTTGGGCTTCTTCTCCTTCCGCTCGATCTGTGTTTCGCGCGCGTGCGTGTGAGCTTCTGAGAGCTGCTTTACGCGTCTGTGAGCGCTCGTTTGCTTGTGCTACGCTGTGCCACCCTAGCTCAGAGCACACACCGTTTTATACAGGATAGCAGACGTTTTAAACTGTTAAAATTGTACAGATGAGAGTGTTAGTACACCATAGAATAGTACGTGTGCCAGGACTTGCGCCCATATTCTATGGTTAGTTTTTGCCTCTTGCTTGCATTAAACCTTTTGCGCTGTGAGTGCTATATATAGTCTGTGGGTGTTGTGCTCTTTTGGTTAGGTTTTGTTGGTTTACTCTCTGACTTACAAACTAGCTTCCCATAAGTTGCAGGAGAAACGTTGTAGTGTAATCTTAATAACTTTGTTGTGCAAATATTTTGACATCTTACAATTACTGTTTTGAAGCCTTTCTAGTAATCTCACGAGACACTGTAAGAAAAAAAAAGAATCTAGATAATTTTTTTAGAAAGAGATAAGTTATTAAGAATCTAGATTTTAGATTTTATAGTGCCTGCATTTCAGCCTGCATTGTGTTGCTGGACATATAGATTTACATGTCATTCAAGTTATTTTACATAACGACAAATATGGTTAATTTGGACACATTTAGGGGACCGCGGGACCACCTCCTTTATTTTTTGGGTGTGTCTTCTCATCAAGTGATTGATATTTAACTTTCCATCAGTCATATTTTACAACCATCCAATGTTTATCGAATGGCTCCTTATGATGACCGAAGGCATTCAATATATTGATGTAATTCAATCCATCAGTCACATATCAAAATTATATAACACAATACAAAAAATTATAGTGCAGAAATATATCGTAATTTTTGTATGTATATGTAGTAATTTAACAAAACAAACAAAAAACACACAAAAAATAATTTGACTGATGGATAGACAAATATCAGGCGACTGAAGAGGAGTAAATCTGTTATTTTTTCATAAAGGTATATGCTGAGTATTTATATGTAGATTTAGGAAGTTATTTTAAGTTATTATTTTCAAGATTTGGGTAATTCCAATGTAGATTTAGGGGTTACATTGTTACTTTCCATGCTAACAAAGGTTCACATTACATTTGGATGTACGATGTTACTTTCAACTGTTTTCATGGTGCTAGAAGTGGATATGCTGGTTTAGAGGTTCATTTATTTATTTATAATGGTAGAGTTTGTAATTACAAGTAGATCCAATAGAAATAGTAAGATGTGAAAATATTTACACAACCAAATTATTAAAATTGCAATACCTAGATCCATAAATCAGGCATTCCTAAGTCTATGGTAGTAAAGCAAATAGTTTTTTTGGGCCTAAAGTAAAGTTCAAGGCCAGACTATGACCCTGATTGATTTGTAGAACCAAAGCTACAAACAAGTATAAAGAGAAAATGTGCTACGTGACATGCAAAACGATCCCACTTTGCTAGCGGATACAATATAGAAGAGGGTTATCCTACGAGATGGTTTTAGATGAGGGGTTGGTTGTTGACGAAGCAAGATGATCACACAAGATTGCAGGAAGCACGATTCAGATAGGTTCGAGATGCTAAGTCACATAATAGCCTATGTATTATATGCGGTCGTTGGTATTGCTTATGCGTATGATTGTTGTAGATGGCGATCCTTTATTTGACTGCCCCTCCTTATATACCCTGGAGAGCAGGATTACATGTTGGATTCAAGCTCTAACCCTAGTCGGATATCCACAAAGTTAGTATGGTTAAATAAGATACTAACTGAGTATGACTCGTATTTTCTTTGACCTCACATCATCATGCACCATGAGCCTCTTTTGACCACCGGTGGGCTAGTAGTCAGGGATGCGATTTGTCTAGCCCATCTGGTGCACTATGGGTTATATCTCTCCCCTCCTAACCCTGAGCTCATGGGCGAGAGCTCATTTGGGTAATATAATACAACACTGTATGAAAAGTTTCAAATAACCTCACATTGGCACTACAGGGAAAGTCCTTATGCCCTTATAGATGTGTTTTTAGTGGCGCTGGCTAAAGCATCACTGCACAGAGGCATAAAGATTTTTTGACACGTTTTTTGGAACGTCTCAAATCGATATGATGTTTGACACAGGTAAGCTATCTCCAACAATGCAATGCATGTTTGGGTAGACATTTGAAGGAATCCCTCTGCACATTAGTTGCATAGGGCATGCAAATATTTGAATCTCCAACGGGCAATGCATTTGGAGATGTATTTTCCACCAAATCAACACCCACTCAATAAACAACTAATATTTCTCTCCATCCCTCTGTGGCGGAACCGCCGATTTGATCCGAGCTAAGCACACCTATCGCCTTTGGCTTGCAGTGTAATTAGACTGAACTAAACCCGGTCGTCCGTCGAGAGTCATTCGGCTCCCGATATTACCCTTTCCCAGAAGAACCCACATCATACACATCCAGCCCACGATGGAGCCATAACAGTTACATCATCTCAAGCAGTTGAATATAGAATATGTAAACTTATTTTACAAACCAGCTCGAAATAAAAATATAAGTACCAACATAGTGCCATACGAAAGGCAAGCTCATAACAGACAGCGGAAGCGATTTCAAAAACATCTCACAGCAAAATCAAAAGGCGGAATAGCCAATGTAGTCCCTCAACTATGGAGTGAGGCTCAAATTCGTCCCTCAACTATTGAGTTGGGCCACTTGAGTCCTTGATCTTTGTCCATCGGCTCAATCTCGTCCTTCTGCCCACGTGACGCGCCACGTCAACCGCGAAGTCAGCAAGCAGTGCACCGGTTATCAAGTGTGTGGCCTAGCCGAGTGCATGCCATTGTTGGCGGGGTGCTCCTGTCAGCCGCGGCTGTGTGGCGTTTTACTACCACCAGCAACCCCACAACTGTTGCGTGCCCGGTGTGGCCAGCGCCTCGCAGAGTGAGCTGATGTGCAACGGCGGGGGCGGCGTGGTGGCGTCACTGAAGTGCGGGAGGGAGGGCGCGTTCGACGACCTCGAGCAGTACAGCGCGTCGTCCTCCCTGCACCCGTCGTCCCTGGCATCGCTGCTTCTGCCGCTCCCCACAGCCGCGCGAGCGCCGTCGTCGCCGCCGGCCGCATCAACGAGCGGGGCGCCGGAGGCGGGGCTGGAGCTGGACGTGGCGGGGTGCGCCGAGTGCGAGCGGCTGCGCGCGGGGCTAGCGCGCGTGCCAACGGCAGTGGAAAGCGGCGGCGGCGCGTGCTCTGCGGAGGCGGAGGCCACGCGCTGGAGAAGCGGCTGCGGCAGGCGGCCGCCGAGAGCCAGGCGTGGCGCGGACGGGCGCGCAGCAACGAGGCTGCCACCGTGGGGCTCCACGCCACGCTCGATGCCTTGCTCCTCCGCGCCGCCACCGGTGCTGGTGGTGCCCCGGCTGAGGTGGTCGAGGAGGGCTTCGTTAACTCGGGCCATAACGCGGCCGTGGCGGCGAACGACGCCGCGTCGTGTTGCTTCGCGGAGAAGGCCGAGGACACCCGCGGCGCATCGGCAGTGGCGGTGCCGGTGAGCAGGTGTGTGTGCCGGGCGTTCGGTGCGGGCGAGGCCACCGTGCTGGCGACTGGCGTGCTGGCGTACCGGCGTGCCGACACCTGTGCCTGTGCATGGGTTCAAAGGACATTTCATATAACACACTTGATAACCAGTGCATGATTGCTGACTTCGCGGTTGACGTGGCGCGCCACGTGGGCGTGGGCGGAAGGACGAGATTGAGCTGCATGGATAAAGATGAAGGACTCAAGTGGCCCAACTCAATAGTTGAGGGACGAATTTGAGTCTCACTCCATAGTTGATGGAGTACATTGGCTATTCCGCCAAATCAAAATATATTAGCAGTCTTCATGCAAGGATTAACGAGACGAGCAGCACCAAGCCCACCGGCACTGACCTTCTCTAAGAAATTGTCCAAAGTGGTACCTGCAGCTCAAAAAGTGGGGGCAAACCCTGAATACTAATTACTCAGCAGAACTTAATGGATTGACTTACGGCTGACGCAAAACTTGCTTACAAGCATGTGGATCCGTAGCCATTGATTTTAAATAAAAATATAATAATATAAAGTAACGAGTTTCATTATTTGTATATAACACCATAACAATAATAATAATTTGCAGAAATATAAGCAACACATTAGTACAAGCATGTAGTATTTGAAAACATGAGTAATAATTATAATATATTCAAATAATTACTATGTTGCTCGACAGTGATATTGGCATTCCCACACCTGGTGGGCATCAGCGATTTGAATCGATTTTAATTCTTAGGAATAATTATCATGCTAGGGGTATATGTTTACTGGCCATCGCGTTTCCATATATAGCACCAATCTTAATCTGTCTCGTCCCAAGTTCAATTCACTCCCGCCTAGCCTCCGGGTTGTACCCCATGGCGAGCCTGCCGACATCTCGATCTCCCCGCCATGAGTAGCAAGCTCCCCCAGGCCACTTTCCTCTCAAACAGCGGGTAAGAACGTGTCTCTGTGCTTCGGACGAACTCAGGAAAGACTTCACCGGTTCCATATCCCGGTTAAGCAATCTAGTAATGTTATGCCGATCAGCAGGAGAACAGCGGACGGGCTTTAAACGACTCGGGCGGAGCCAAATAAAACAACAATACACACCCCAAAATAAAATTATTCTCCGCCCGATCTCTATTTAAATCACGAGCATAATCTTACTTTCTCAATAGTAAAAGTTTTTGTGATTTTTGAAACCACCTACAGCGACGAATGACTCCTTTCACTCATGTCTACTCGCACCTAGCAAATCTGGGCAACTCGTCCTACGAACTCTAAGTATATATGGTAGGGCCAGGACGGCCAGGAAGTCTAATGCAAGGGTTTTCAACCAACTCCTAATGCTGATGCGTAATCATCGATCAAGATAATATTAGATGGGAAATTCATGGTCTTGTCTACATTTGCTTATTTTTATCAAAACCAAGAAACTAAACTAGGTTAGTTTGCCGGGTTGTGGGGCTTTGCTCCAAGCAACCCTTTGATCACTTGGACAACTCTTCCTTCCAAATACCACTTTAGGGGCTTTCAGGTGTTATTTGGGTCTTAGCGGGTCTTTTGGACACCGTTGGTTGATGTAGTTCCACACACTTGCTTCTTGATCACGAATCTGCAGTAAGCGTCACTATATG
The DNA here is from genome assembly GCA_030272315.1 of Paspalum vaginatum. Lineage (NCBI taxonomy): Eukaryota > Viridiplantae > Streptophyta > Magnoliopsida > Poales > Poaceae > Paspalum > Paspalum vaginatum. Next base: position 39,204,704 of record CM059020.1, on the reverse strand, counting down.
AATGATATGCATGATGTTACGAGTGAGATGCATGAATGCCAAGCACGCGTTTAAGCAAGCAATTCCTAGATAGGCAGAAACACAATCGATAAACTACTTAAGTCAAAGCGCTATTGTGAGCAAGGAGCAAGTATACATTTATGCAATTAGATGTTCCTAAAGCAACATATGGATCGATCATAGGTTCAATCATAAATTTTAAACTGTCCGTTAGGCCACATATAAGCAAAGCATCAACAAGCATATAAGCGAATAAATTATGCACTTTTCTATTTTATCAATTATATTAACATAACATTTATCATTTCAAATCTCATGGCACAAAGCAATTATAATTTCTCTAAAATACTTTCTAGAATCTAAACTTAAGTACTAAGCACTGTAATTTTTCTCAGAATTTATTTTGCTCAACAAAGTTACTTTTTCCTATTATTCATTTCAACTTGCAACTCACTCCTTTATTTCGAAATACCAATGAAACTTAACAAGCAGGGTTTCATATTTTAACAGAAAGTTACATACACTACTTAGAGCTTGTACAATTTATGGTAGAATTTATGGAGCATTTTTCATGCAGCAAGTATTTTCAAATATAATAAATACACCAAATATATGAATGGGGGTAGATCTGCCATTTGTAGCAAGGGTTAGGGCTACCAAAAACCACCCACAACCTATATATTAGTATAAAGCTACTGCCAAGGTTTCATGATTTTTGGAGGTGTCTAGTTTTAGTTTTGCTAATTATTTAAGAAACCATAACATGCAAGCAATCAGGGGCAAAATAGTCATTTCACACATCACTACCTTGCCCAATGTGTAGATCTGCTCATAACAAGTTCAACAAAATAGGTTTCATATTTTTGGCATTTTTGGGTGATTTACTATTGCTTTTCAAAGTTTATATACTAAGAAAATGTATTTAAAACCAAGATTTCACAGCTCAGGGACTAGATTGTATTTATGGATAACATGCAGGGGCTAACTTGCGAGACCTGCAAGGCCCTGTCTACAGCACAAAGGATGAAAACTTGAAACTAATAAACTACAGGGACTAAATCACAAAAGTTTCGGCCCTTTCTTCTACCTTCCGCCAGGGAAGAGGCCGCGCGGGGGGGGGGTGCGCCGCGGGCTGCTCCGGCGACGCGAGGCTCGGGATGGCGGCGCCGGGACCCTGGCAGCGTGTTCCCGGCTTCGGAGCGTCTTCTCCCCCAGATCTCGTCGCCCATGGTGGAGAGGACGAGCGGCGCGGACGGCGGTGTTAGGGCGGATCCGGCCGGGGAAGGGTGGAACGGCCACACCAGAGGGCGTGTTGGACGCGCGGAACCGAGGCGCGACCGACGGGTGTGGTCTGCAGGCGTGGGGGTGAGCAGGGGAGGTGGCCCGAGCTTGATTCGGAGCTCGGTCGCTCCAATGGTGGCGCGGACTGGGAGGGCGCGGGTGGCTCTGGTGGTGGGTGGAGCGCGGGCGCAGGAGAGGCAAGGAGAGGCAGGCGAGTGAGCTGAGGGCGCAGGGCCTCGCTTCCCCTTGATGCCGAGCCAAGGCGAGCCGGGGCGCGGGCAGGGCGTGGCCATGGCAGGTGGCGTCCGCCGCGTGGGCACGTGGAGATGGGAGAGAAGGGAGGAGTGCGTGGATGGACATGGTCCATGTACCCGATGACGCTGACAGGTGGGACCAGGTGTATGATGAGAGAGGGGGGTCTATGAACTGGGTGCACGGAGGGCGTAAGTGGTTTTCCCATACTGGGGCGAACGGTGGTTTCCGGTCTGGTGGGAATCCGCGGTCTGGCGCGTGGGTCCCGCCTGTCATAGAGGCAAAAGGGAATGGAAAATTCGAAAAAAGAAATGGGCTGTTTGACCGGCTAGGATGACTTTTTAAACTCATCGTTTTGAACTACTTAGAGGCATATTTTAGGAAAGATCAAAATAGAAGAAATGTTCAAAATTTCCTCCTCTACAACTTTGTTATACACTTGGATATTATGTTCTGTACAATTTGTGGTTTAAATTTGAATTCAATTAGTTGACTCAGGTTTGACCAACCGAACACACCAGTTTAGAAATTCCAAAAGTCTATGTTATGGCCACTTTCACAAAAAGGAGTTTTATATCAATATTGCTCAGAATTTCATGAAATTCATGTTTCTTATATAAAGTTTTGTATGATAATGCCTTTTGTAAGCTCAAAATTTGAATTTTTCATTCAAGTCTATTTTGACAGATTTCCCTGGAAGACAGAAAATGAGCTAAAACACCATGCAAACCTTTATGCATGTCAACACACAAATTACCAAAGTTGTAAAGGAAGAATTTATCTACAAGTTTGCTATAGAAAAATTGGGCTAGATCATGTTATATTTTGAACTACAAGCACATTTGTATTCAAAGATTTGGTAAAACAGCAGGTTTACTTCATGTAGAGTCTTTTTTATTTTCAACCTTTGAAGTACCAAATGAAGTCCAATCATTTTGAGATCTGATGCATTGGAAAGGTAACGAGTTTAATTTCATTTCATAGAAAAAAAATTTTAAATTATATAATGAAATTGAAAGTAATTTCAAAACGAAATTTGGGGAAGGTGAAATCCCTAGACTTAGCAGAATTTCCCAAGGGTAATCCCTAGACATAGCTTTGAACTTTTGAGCCCCTTATCATCTGATTTTAATGAAAGTCAAAACTCCAAAGTTGAAGGTAACATATGAAACTAAGATCTTGGTATTTAATGTTTCGTATGAAAGCTTATAAATTTTTAACTCCTCAACCAAACAACGCAAGGTTTTGCATATTTATCTTGAAAATTTTTGACTTAGTGATTTTCTGGCCTAGTTGTTGTTCTTCTCTAGGTATGATTAAGTCCAAATCCTTGATTAACATTCATCTAATTGCGTGGCAAGTCTTTTGAGATGCCGGGGGCATCACACCCTCGCTCACAACAGCATTTGCATTCAAGGAGAGAGGATGTTCAAATTTGCATACCCTCTCTGCTCCTATGCATTTTGCCTCTTCCTAATGTGTGGGCTATTGGACAGGTATGCGTAGTGCTACAATGCTCGTAGAGAGGCATTTTTGCATTTGCATACCCATATACACTCACTGTTGGAGATAGCCTTAGAGTGTTGAAAGACACGAAGTGATGCTTATTAACACGATATTCAAAACATCTCAATATGACACGTAGTTAGCCACGCTATAAACCATCAGTACCATCTACACACGACTTCAATTGTGTCAACAAATATGCATAGGCACGTAAATATGTTTTTATACAACTAACTATAAAGCGTATTAGACAAACGTTTATAAGCACATAAAGACGTTAAAAGATAAATACAAAAGGAATGCATCACTTAACTATTCAAAAGTGATGTTGCGGTCTAGTTGCGGGGAAGTACCACGTGAGGTTTGAGGTCATGTGTTCAGAGCCATGTATCTAGCGTTTTTATGGAGCGTCTATTTATCAACTAAACACACTTAAATAATCGTCTCTATAATCTCTGACACGGTGTCTGCGAAAACGCTCGTAGCACGTTTTACAAAACATGTCAACATTATTGTAGACAAGAAATAAAACGTGTCTATTATATAAATAAAGCATACCTACATGGTAGGTTTTCTTGTAATGTGGTAATATCCTCACCTCTCGTTGTTTTGATAGATAATCTAAAGATAACCCCTTAAATTTATATCTAAAATAACCCTTTATTGGTAATTATTTAGTAATTATGGCCAGCAAAATTCAATGGGAGAGATATCTCCCGGTACCGACTGATGGGTACTTTCCAAATCAACTTAAAACATGTCTTGCTATTATGATAAATAATATAATAATAACCCTTTAGATTTATATCTGAATTATCCATATGTGCTATTGTCATAGATGATTTAAAACAACCTATTAAATTTATAACTAACTTTACCCATGTTTGTCATCGCTGAAGATAAATTAAAACAAACAAACTTGCATCTAAGTTACTAACATATACTAATGTGAAAAATAACAAAAAATAGACACATAAATGTTTCTAAATTAACAACTTCTAACAATATTAAATTTATCTACCAACTTATATACACATATGTCTTATCAGGCTTTAACATGTATATATGAGAGTAATGGTTTATATATAGACCAGTTGTGCTAATTCGACTGCACACATTTGTAGATAATTATATATGGTGATTTCATCGACCTTAAGGTCTCTTTTGGCAAAACTCAATTCCGATCAGAATTGGAGTGGATTGGAGGGAATTGAAGGGAAAATGAACTAATTTTTCCCCAACCCCCTCCATCTCACTTCAATTCCGATCGGAAATGTGGTTGATCCAAACAAGCCCTAAAAATCTGTTAACTTATCTCCGATGGATTTCGGTAAGGGTAGAATATGTGTGCATGTGTTCATAGGTGTTGTGTGCATGTACGCCCGTCATGTGTTTGTAATAAAAAGAATTTAAGTTCGTGGCTTGCAACGACAATAGACCAATTGCAAGGCTTGCGAACTATCTATATCTTTGGTTGTGGTCTTGTGGCCGGCAAGTGTCATAGATTTCACAAAAGTAATGATCAGGGAACGGGAATGATGCACCAACGACTACGTACGTATATCTTCCGATCGGAAGTGTTTGTTTGTGGTGTCAGCTAGCAATAATCCTATTGGTTCGCTGATTCATCATCTCCTTTTCTAACGACTGCACATGTGCTTCTATAACATGCTTAGTTGGTCTCCACAGGCCAGCAATAGCATGATTGGTCACTATTACGTAGTACTGATTAGTGCAGTGCGAGCTATAGTCTAAACTCATACGCGAGAGGGATGTGTGTGAGTGTGACGAGGAGGGCTCTAGTTGCTAACGGCTAACACTTTCTTCTACGCCATGATTGTTGCCGAGCTGTCGTTACGAATATGTAACATATATGTAAGTGTCATGGGCATATGACATACCAAGTCATTGTCAATGCAAGCATGCAAGACAGATTCCTAACTACTTGTCTGTCGAACAGTTAAGAACAAACAGCATGATAGATTTGCCAACCAATCATGTTTGGCACATCATGTTTTGCTGTGACCTATGATTCCAACATCGATCCAGAAGAACAAGTGGCGAAACACCTTTGTTTGTATTTTTTTTTTTGATAGGCCTTTGTTTGTATTTGTGGGGGAGGAAAAAAAGAGAGAAAACACGATGAAAGCGGTTCCATCATCCTTTACCACCAGCCACTATTTGCATCGTTGGCATGACCTATATATTCAAATTTCAGAAATGGAGATATTCTTCCAATCGAGAAATGGATGAAATGTTTGATGCATGGCAAATCTAATGACACGGGTAAAGTTCAATGGGCGATGCTAATTGGATGTCAAAGGATAAAAGTCTCGTTGGACATATCCAAAATGACACCATTTTTAACAAAATAAAAAAAAGACAGTCGAGTCTTGAAAACAGCATAGACATGGTTTCACCTAGATGGAATCTATTTTAGCTCTTTATTTAATTGAAATAGAACTCAAATGGTCTAAGTACATATGCAATTAACTTTAAGTCATTCAAAATGGGGAAGGGCGGGCCGCCCTGCTGGGGTCGTAGTGCCTAAATCCAGATCAAAAGGTAAGGGAGGTCCAGATCACCCAAGAACGGAGAGGTGGGGTCGTAGTGCCTAAATAACCGATGAATGGACTATAGAGAGAACATAACCATTTCCATGTAACAAGTGGACTGTATTACAGCTGGAAAGAGCCAAATAAACACTCGACCCGACCACATCACAACTCACATCGTCCGACAGCGGGCGATATGCATGCATACAGACGAAACCACTGCGCGTACACGTGTCAGAGAACTCCGAAGACAAAACCTCTCGCTACGTGTGTACGTGTATGCAAACGTGTTCCTCGTGCTGCAAGGACTAGTAAGCCGGGAACCGCCGAGCCGACCGCAGTACGTACTGCCAGTAAAAAGCTCACCAGCAGTCGGTCGACCACGACCAGGCCAAGCACGTCGCACCGGTAGGCACGGAACGGACACGACACACCACCTGCAGCTGCAGGTGAGAGAGGCCGATCGATCGCCAGGCCAATCATGCAATGCACGCACCGCGCAGGGCAGGGCAGGGCAGGCCACCACCCAAGGCTGCCACTGATCTGATCTGGCCGGATGTCCCTCGGTCGACATGCCGCCGTGGGGGTCCCCCGCCCCGCCCCGCCTCTTCGATCGCGCCCACGCCGCGGACCATGCATGCGGCCCGGCGCTGTGGCAGCATCGCACGTTGCCCGCACGACGCGGCGCTGCCATATCCATACATATCCATATCACCATAAGCCAGCCAGCCCGGCAGCGGGGCAGCCACCACAACCCGGCAGCCCGTGGCGCACGAAACGTCGATCGATCAGAAATTAAACACAGCGCGAAGCCACGAACCAAGCAACGGCATCTGGTGGTCGGTCTGACGCGAGCCCTGGAGGCTGGTTGGTTCGTCCGCGCGCGGGCGGCGGGCACACGTGCCGAATCGTCTTTTTTCGCCGCGGGGCCGGCGGGGGTGCTCACGAGCGGACAGGGCGCCACGCGGGGCCCGTGACGATTCGGTGCGCACTGTGTGCGCGGGCGGCGGATTCGGCTGGACGAGCGTCAGCCGGATGGTGTCGGGGGTACTGTGCCCTGTGCGGATAAGGAAGGACGCGTGATCGGAAATTAAAGGGGAGACTCCGTGGCACGTGTGCCAAATGAGAGCCTCCGTACGTGTCGACCAGGGAACGAAGCATGACGTGGTTCCACTCCCTATGTGAGCTCATCTCTCCTTGCACCAAGCATTAGGGGCTGTTTGCGTCCTACCGGTTAAATTTTAGCCTCGTTACGTCGGATGTTTGGACGCTAATTAAAAATATTAAATATAATTTAATTATAAAACTAATCACACAGATGAGAACTAAACGGCGAGACGAATCTATTAAGTTTAACTAATCCATGATTAGCGAACGTGTTGCTACAGTAACTAGTCGTTAATTATAGATTAATTGGGCTTAATAAGTTCGTCTCGCCGTTTAGTCCTCAACCGTGTAATTAGTTTTCTAATTAAACCATATTTAATACTTCTAATTAGTGTACAAACATCCGATATGACATGTGCTAAATTTTAGCCTCTGGATCCAAACACCCCCTTAGTCGAGAAAAACTCACTATATATATAACTCCTATGTCATCGGATGAAATGAGTTCATCTCTACTTGAAAACACCTCCGGTTCTGGTTTTTCTCCTTCAAAGTAGCGGGAGCTCTTTTCCTAAAATCATTGGTAAAACAGTTCCTCCTATTATTTGTAAGATCAAGTACCCACGATACCCTTTTGATATACAACACAAATGAAAAAGAAAAGAAAAATCCAACCACCCCCGCTCGTCCTTCTTCCTCGCACCACCTGCCGCCCCTCGGCCCTAGCCTCCGGCCTCCACCCTCTAGCTCTCGGCCCTCGGCCACCGCCTTCGGCCTACCCGCCCCTCAGCCCAGCCCCCGCCTCTAGCCCTCCGCCTAGCTGATCTCTGCTTCTTCTGTAGCGCCAAAGGGCGGGTCGCCGCAGCCGTGGATGCGGAGGCGCGCGGCATCGTAGACCTAGAGGGTTGTATTGCCATAGTTGATTGGTCACATGTACGACTAAGAAGACCTTGGTGTTTACATTGGTTCAGACCGCCTAGGTAAGTCCCCTTCTCACCCCTAGCCTTCACATCTTGTTCCACAATGTATTTCCAGTGTCTATATCATGCAATTTTCTCTAAGCAAGTCATTAGTACAAGATGTCATGGTTATACTCACACCTCGCCGAGCTTAGAGTGGACGTAACCCAAAATTAATTAAGGTGAGGAAAAGCATGGGTGAGATTGTGGCCTCCAGGCCGCCACAAGCTCGCAGATTGTGCCCCAACCAAAGACTGTTGGTGCAGTAGAATCAATGACATCCAAAATTAGACTTGTATTGAGGTCTGAGGCGACTAATGGCTTAGAGAGGCATTTCCCCAAGGGTGGATAGTGAGCCCAACTCACATGAAGTTGGTGGTCGATTGATCAGGTCACAGGCAAGATGTCCCAATCCGGACGTAATAAATGTGCTCTAACGGTGTGCCTAATGACACTAATGGCGTTGGTAACCCCTCGGCCCCTCCCCTCCTTAATGTGTGTGTTATGAAGCTTTAATTCTATCTTTTTTTTAATGCATATGCTGACTCTTTTTTGTTCTTTTGTGAAAATGTGCTGACTCGATTAAGCTGTGCTCTTGTTTTCATCCAATATAATGTCAGAGAGCTCAACCAGCCCGACTTGTTTCGGGTGGTCAAGACAATGAGGTTGGAGGACCGGTCATCTTTTTAACGTGGTGTTTGGATATACCCAACTAAAAATTAGTTATAAGATGTCCAAACATTCCTAATTAATGTCAGCAATAAACACGCCACTGCGGCGTGACCTGGGCGCGGTGAGCGCACCAGGAGGGCGTTGGGTGTGCATCGTGTGTGTTCGTGTCGAGTTCGAGTCTCTAGGTCGCGTCTGCGCGTGTGCACGCCGTGGCTGAATCTTAGGTGCGTGGGCGTGAAGATGGTGTAGGGGAGGTGCATGGAGCAGTGTCGATCGCGGAAACGCTGCCAGCGAGCACACAGAACTCGGATGAGGAGGCCATGGTAAGCGGATCATGGCACGAGCGTCGTCGTGGGAGACATGGCGAGAATGGAGGGCGTGGAGGCGAGCTCCAAGGAGGCGCCCGGGCCTATATGTACCCACATTCCCCTCTGTAATCTGTGCCCTATCTAGGAATCAATCGAGTGCTAAGATACAGCTCGTTTCGTCGGTTGCGGCGTTCGCTGCCAAAAATCATTGTTCGTATTCTTCCTCAGTTCGGTGGCACGCGCGAGTGCTTGAGTCACGGCCGGAATCCGCGGGCGCGTGAGGGAGATAGAGGCTAGGCAGAGGCTCATTAGCTAATAGCTTGATTGTGTCTTAGCTAAAAGTGAGCAACAAACTACTAGATAAAAATTAGTTGGGTGTATCCAAACATCCATAAGAGATTAGATTGGGCTAGGGGCACATTGTTATATGCAATGCACCCTAGTTCTCATGCTGTCGTCTAATAGGTGCTGAACTGCTGAAGTTAAGTAGATTTGACCTAGGACAAAAAAAGTGAACTGTAATTTAACAAATGGAGTACACTATTGGCTACCTCCTAGTAGGAAACTATACTTAAAAGTTTGGTTTGCAGTTGCAGGCTAAGATTTGCTATCTTTTCTGGATTACTTTCCTTTTATAGGGCATTCTTATTTGCAAATGCTAAAACAATAAAACATTACCTGAATTTGACTGGAGAGAATAGGGCTATGTTGGATTCAGTTGTGCTGGTAAAAGTTGGTACAGGGACTGACGGTTTCTACTGTGGATCACGTCGGATTACTACTTTTCCAAGAAAAAAAAATCACGGGGTAAGCAGTTGTAGGAGACCGCCTTTGCGACCTATCTTCCCATCTGAATAATCATCATGGCTGCATTATTTTTTCCTTACGCTGATAAGCACAAACACACACATGTCCCTGGCAGGGGCCTACCGACGACACCATGATTGCGTGCGTGATATGGAGGATGCTCTAGATCAATCTTTCCTACCCGGCCCAGGTCCCCTCTCCATTTTTCCTGAGACACTTGCCGCTAGATTCGCACGGCTGAAAACTACAGGGGAATGATTGTCCTTGTCTTTGTTTCCCCCGTGTCCCGTATGCTTTTTCTTCGCAAAGATCGATAGCTACCAGAGTAGTCCATGGGCAACGCTGATATGATGCAAGCTTAGCAACCGTGTGCACCTAGACCGTTCCAGTCTGCTCACTGCTCAGTGCGAGTGAAATATCTGGTCGTGGTCGGTCAGGTTCAGGCCTTCAGGGCCTTTATTTTCGCTGTATATTGATTGGCTCCGGTCAGGTTCCGAGGGCCTTACTCGATCCTTGTAATAATAACTGGTAGTACATGGATTTCGGACCAACTTGTTGAGCCATTACAGAATGGTCTCTGTCATCACTCGGACATGGCCACATGGCCGGCCCTTTCCAGTCTTTCAGAATTCAGAGGCCGGATGCAATCAACATATCGATGGTAACACTAGCACAGCAAGTAACTCTGTACGAGCGACAGAGCTAGCTGGAAGCCGTCTGCACCAGCTGAATTCAGCACCCAGTGAGCATGACACAACGCAAGCAGCGGGCTGCACACAAAACGGGTGGATGAGGCGATTGCGAAGAGATACAGAAGCTCACGCCTCTCCATCAGCTCCCGGGAGGGGAGGGTGATACCAGGTAATCGGTGACATGGATATCAGTCAGGTTAGGTGGATGAGCTTGTGCCACGCCCCGATTGCGGCGAGCTGAGGCACGATAGATTTTGCCATCAGACGCTGCTATCCATCCAGACGCGACCTGAATCGTTGACGCATCCGTCGGATTGGACTGTGCACAGTGATGTGTACTGCCGCATTTCGTCGCTGTCTTCTGGCCGGAGCACACAAAGATGCGTTTTTTTCTGCCCCCCCTACGGCTAACGACCCACCGGTACGTTGTTGCCACAAAAGACGCCAATCAGAGATCAGGTCATGTATAGCCTTCTATAGGCACGATGACTACCCTCAGCGCAGAAGAGGAATCATGAACAGTAGGGCTAGCTACTAGGTTCAACCTGCAGCATCGGTGATCGGTGCAGCATCGGTGATCGGTTCAACCTCTCAGTGACAGGATCGACACTAGACAGTAGCATAGATATGCCAAGGGAAACGATCTCTTTCCCCTGTGCGTTGCGCAACCTAATAATATGTGCTCTCTCCATTTTAAATTACGTGTTTTGACACTAATTTTAATTTTTTATCTTGTTAAAACATTTTTAAAAAATATGAAAACTCTTAAGCCATAGTTAAAGCTTATATATCGTAAATAAATAATTATTATATTTTTAAATAAAATGAATAGTAAAAGTTAACATCTAAAAGATCAAACGATATATAATTTAAAACAGAGTAGTATTTGTCAAGGTTGTGCAGCGCACACTATGGGAAATTGAAGGAAGAGTTTCTATGCAATGCAACTTTATGTGATGGATGTCACTTGAGGCATATTGGGAAAAAGTCTGCCACATGTCCTTTAATTTGGAGCCGAGTTCGGATTTCATCCTTAGACTCGAAAACCAGTTATGGCGGGTCCCTAAATTTGTAAAACTGGATACATTTCACCCTCGGGCGAATCCGACCCGATTTTGCTGATGTGGACGCCACGTCATCAGTCCACGTGTGCCCGGTCCCACATGTCACTCGTTGTATCATTATTTCTACGCTCATCTCGACCCTCCTCTGCCTAGGAGCCATGCCCACCCAGCCTTCCTGCCTGCCCCGCCTCCTGATGTCGGTCGCACCACCGATCGCCGGCCTCACTTCCCTCACCACTCGTGCCGCCCACGTCCTCTCCCTGGCCGCCGCATAGCTCCCAGTTTAGCGCCGCCCACATTCGGCGCCGCCCTAGTCTCCCTCACCCCCCGTGTCCCTCACGACACCTTTTCCCACTCCTTCCGCACGGCATAGCCGCAGCCCACCACACACTCTACTCCACTCGACTTAATTACCACCTCCATTTACTCGTCAGACCTTGAAACCGGCAGCCTCCTGCTCTGTGAAATTGTGTGGTGTGATGCGGTGACACCATGGCTGTCGGGCCTGTTTCTCCAATGGTTCTTAAGCTCACGCATGGCTCTGTCTCTTCCTCCTCGTCTTCCTGCTACTCCCCGCAATAGACAAGCTGCAGTTGCTGCGGGATGGAGGCGGCGGGCTACCGGTGCGGGCGGTTCAATGGCTGGCCGATGTCTTCGCACTAGGGTGCTGCCCCTGAGCCGTGGTCAGCCTGTGGGGGCTGGCCCCCGCTTGCCGTCGCGAGCCTGTGCCTGCTCGGGCAGGCTCGACGCGGAGAAGGCCAGGTCGGTGAAAACTGGAATTAGTTTGCCCCGAGGATGTCGCATACCTGGTTTCACAAGTTGAAGGACCTATAGTATCTGATTTTTAAGTTTAAGGACAAAGTCGAGACTACACTACAAAGGACGCGAGGTGGACTTTTTCCGATGTATTGCCCGTACATGCCCGTGAGCTCATCCACATGCTGTGGTTCCGAATCTGGCCCAAGATAGTCTAGCTACATGTGCTAATAACCAACAACCAAACTATCTTAAAAAAACAACCAAACAAGACTAGTTGGGCTCTCGGACTAGGCTGGCCAGGGTTGGCCACACAATCAATAGCCCCATGTACGAAGTCGTCTATATGCCTGCTATGGTCTAGCGGCTTTGGTTGCCGCTTTTGATGCTACGTAAGTTTATCTGGATTTCTTTTTCTTTTTCCTCCTCTTTTCCCTCTTTGATTTCTTTTCTTTTACATTTTCCCTATTCTTTGCTCATGCAAAAATATTGGGCCATTTGGGGGGCCGCGCCCACATTGGATCCACCCCTCATGGTAAGTTCATGATGCATCGACTAGTGTGCATTTAAATAGAGTTAGATATAAAAGAATGAGGTAAAATGGCGCATTCGAGATATCATATAGTTCTATTTGGTGCATAGATGAACTTATGTTTGAGTTAGGAAGCAATCTTATTGTTAGAAATCGAATATTCTAAAGTAAGCACCATTTCCAGGGCACGCTAGAAAAAAATATCCTCACATAAATTAGAAACATCTTACTATCCATCCCGTAGTCTATAATAACTAGATAAACTCCTAGGGTGTTGCTGCAGAAATTAATTTAAACCATACAGTATGCAAAAAGCATGCAATGCATAAAGTCAAAAATATGATAGAAGTTAAATAGAGGACTTAGTGGATGATTACATGACATTCAACGTAGTGGGGTCTTAGATGACATGGCTTCTTGCATTTCTAGAGAAATAGTGTAGTGGGGTCTACCTATTTAGGTACCAAAGATAATAACCATTAGATTGTATTCTATTTTCTAAAAGATTACATACTATGCTATTTATGAAATATAATTTAAATTAATCTCCTAAATCTCATACAAATTACTCACCATCCATTATACAATATGATTCAAAATAACCTCTAAATTTGCAAAATAATTACCCCACTATTTCATTATAAAATATGGCCTAAAGTATACCCATTAAATTTGTATATAAATTACCCATTATGCCATTATTTAATGTGATTTAAAGTAGCCCCTATATTTGTGTTTAAATTACTCAATATGCTATTATCAAATATGATTTAAAGCAACACCCAAATTTGCATATAAATTATGCACTATGCCAATATGAAATATGATTTATAGTGATCCCTCAATTTTTATATAAATTACCACAATATGTTATTCTAAAATGATAAATGGAAACTCTAAATTTGCATAAATTACCTACTCTCTCTGCAACAAATTATAAGGGGTTCTAGACTTTCACTAGACTCTTTCATTACTTCATGTATGTATGTTTAATATGTCTATATTCATCAATATTATATGAATATGGACAGATAAAAAAAGGACTATAGCCCCTTACAATTTGGGATGGAAAGAATACTATTCTATTATGAAGGATGCTTTTTCTAATTTAAATCTAAATTACCAACATATACTATTATCAAAAGTAGATAAATACAAAATGAGTCAACATATGTTTCTAGACTATCCAATTCTACCACCAATAATATATAGTAAAAAAAGTAAAGTTTGTGTATACGCTTTGTCATTGTTAAATATAAACACATCCTCTGGAATATACATCTAAGTCACCAACATTATACTATCGTAGAAAATTGAATAAAATACAAAACACAAATATATATGTTTCTAAATCACTCGCTTCTGCCACTAATAACATAGGTTAAATTAAAATAGATATTAATTAGAGTACAACATAGACAGATAGATATTAAAAAGTATGTATGATTACAAACAAACGAGAGGCTGATGAAGAATAGTCATTTTTATTAATTAAGGGTGTTAAGTTTGTTGTGTTAAATTTGTTATAAATTACTAGTATTTAGTCTGTTGATAATGCTAGGATGTACAGAAACATATGTTGATGTATCAGTAGTATATGCTGTTAATTAACATTTGACGTCACTGCACATATAAGCATGAGACGTTTACGTCTAGTTGTCCGCAGGTAATCGATGCTTGTTAGATCTGTCTTGTTGTGCGCGAAGGCTCACAGCGACCCCATAGGTCTTCATCCCGCTACAGCTTATTTCTCTGGACGCAAAGGTAAAGCGGCATAATCACATGATGCAGCGCAGCAACCAAGTAGCCATGTGCAACAAATTTGTTCGAACAATCCTGTCCACGAGATCACAAATGGCCCCTGCAGTTCGGGCAGAAAAAAAATCTGCTGCTCCGCTCACTAATTGGCGTACTGGCGTGGTGGCCACTTGGCCATTCGATTCTGAAATCTGAATCATCCCCAGATCTCCTGGGTGGTGATCGAATCCGAGGTTGGAGCCCTGACAAATACAGCCGATCGACGCTTTACCCACTCGCTGTCATAGGCCGTACGTGTGTTGGTTGAGGTGGTTTTTCATAATCGCACCCTCAAAATACGGATAGCAACCAAATTGCAGCGGATAATGAACTAGTAGATTTTATGCACAACACTAAAAATCCCACTACTGTCTCCCGCCCTCGCTATTCAGAGATACTACTCCTACCACCAAAGGTTTGAGAAAAATAATATTGTATCCTTCCCATCCTGTGCATCTGCCTGCAAATCGACGCGCTGCCACTTCGGTTCTCTGCACGAGCACGTACTCCCACCCCGTCTTGAAATCCTATGCAAAAATCCGTGTATCCAAACCCTGTTAGTTTTTCAAATCTATTATCTAGATTTCTTTGGTAAATGTAGATTTTTCAGTATATATGGGAACCAAACACTGCTATATTGTCGTCCGATCCCAGCACCACTTTCAAATACATGTAGTTCTTTAGGAACACTCAACTCATATATACAATGTCTATGGATTGATGGACTCATTCACCGGAAATCTTCCATCCACCTACCCCACTCCCCTCAATTTCTCTTTCCTCAATCCGTCCCAGGACACCCCAATGACCAATCATTCATCGAAAACCTTATAGTCGACCGGTTCCTACTCTTTCCGTCCTCCTCTTATCTTGAGCATTGCTGTCGTTTAGGGGCCTGGGGTTTTGGGTTGTGGGGGCTCACCTGCACCTTTGGCCCGAGGGATAGCCCTAGGCGGCAACCGAGCCGATAGCGGTCAAACGGCGAGACTAGGGGCCAGGGCGAGAGCGGCGGTGGAAGGCTAGTGGTGAGGGCCGACGGCGAGGAAGATCGACGAATCTAGGTTAGTGGAGGGTGGTAGTGAAGGACGTGAGGCAGCGGCGCCGTGGAGACGTCAGTTGGGTGGGCAGCAATGCGTGGAGCGGTGGCGTACGGAAAAAAACGGGATAGAGGAAGAGGGGGATGGACCTAGATCTAATCCACGCAACGATGCAGATGGGATGCAGCAACCCCCGCGGCAGCCAAGCGACAGATCTCAATTCTCATGCAGCCTGACCTAGTGACCCATCGAGTGTCGACTTATGACAAGGACGATGAAGGAAGCAAATGGCCGAGGCTGAAACCAGCAGTGCTCCTATATGGCTCCTAGGGGTGGGCATTATAAACCTGAGAACCAAACCGAACCCAAATAGACCGAATTATCGGTCTATTCGGGTTTCAAGGTTCGGGTTCGGTCCGAATGAGTTACTTATTTCGGGGTATGGGTTCGGATTCGGTTTCCCGGTCTCTAAAACCCGAATAGACCGAATAATCCGAAATGTAGTGAAACTATCACTTAATCATCATTTTATTATGTGATTTGTGTGGACTTATGAGCTAATAATTATTATATCATCTTCATATTAGTATGTTTATGTATATATGTTATTTTTCTGTAATTATTTATTGATATACTAGGTACTTGTATTTAACTACTCGTTGCATATATTTTGTTTTGATGACAAGTATCTATATTATTTGGTCTATTCGGGGAACCGAATAGACCGAACCGAAATATTCGGTCTATTCGGGTCCGGTTCCTAATATTTTTTTTCAAATCCTCGGTCCTTATTTTTTGAAACCCAAAATTTCTAAAACCCGAATAGACCGACCCGAAATAACCGAATAGACCGAATTCCCACCCCCAATGGCTCTTCCAAAATTGAACGCTGCATTGTTACGATACTATTTTGCACCGTAGACACACTTAGACTATACAGGTGGCTACCACACAAAGCCTGGGCTTGTTGTCTGTGCACCTCACGGACCGAGAAATGATCGTCACAGAAGAACTGCGATTTTGATGAATGGACAGCTCCCGTACGTGCGGAAATGATATACCACCTGCAGGGGCGTAGAGCATCACGACTGGCTATGCAAAAATCGATCCCCCGTTTAAGTTCAACGGCCCTAAGACATAATATATATGGTTTAGTATAATCACATAATCTGTGTACATACCTTTCGTTCGATCAGATATTTTTAAAATATTAAAATACAGAGGTGAGTATAGTTACATACACATGTAGAAACGAATTTTCCCATATATATATATATATATATATATATATAAAAGCAGCTGATTTGTTGTGTGCTCCAGTAAGCGACGCGGCGACGACGCAGCACATCACGCCCAGGACTCCAGGACGTCGATCACGGACAGTACGAGGGCCGTGCACTGTCCACTGTGCCGCTGGGCCGGGGCGCGGCGGCGACGAATCCCAAAGTTGACCGTGGAGCAGTAGAGGTGGTCTCGCCCGGCCGGGCCAGTTGTGGGCCGGCTGCGCACGCGCTTGACGTGGTACGCCACCGGCCGCAGCTCCTGCTGCCGAGAGCGGACGGGGTTGTCGCCGTCGCGCCGTACGGAGAGCCTGG
Source organism: Paspalum vaginatum (assembly GCA_030272315.1). Classification (NCBI taxonomy): domain Eukaryota; kingdom Viridiplantae; phylum Streptophyta; class Magnoliopsida; order Poales; family Poaceae; genus Paspalum; species Paspalum vaginatum. Next base: position 39,187,784 of record CM059020.1, on the reverse strand, counting down.
CCGGGTCCAATGCCGTGCAGGGATGACATCAATTGCTCCCGGGCCGGCTTGTCTCCGTGCCTTGCCCGGTTTCGGAGCATATTTGCATGATTGATGTTGGTTTGCAACAGGGGCGGCCGCTGTTAGGAAAACAAGCCATGGAGATGGAGGTGCCACCCCACCAGTCCTGCTGATGACTTGCATATGACATGTCGCCAACCTTTTTGCAGTGCTCAGTTGATGGAAACCTTTTCTTCTGAAGCCTTGCTATAACTAGTCAAGAACAACATGCACGCGCATGGAAATACAAGACAGTTTTAGAATAAATTTATGGGACCTATTTCATATTTTAGGTTTTTATTTATTTATCATAATATAAAACAAAAAATCCAAGGTTTTTTAGTTATATATCTTTAATTAAAAATACTTAGATATTTTTGAAAAATGTATCTGCACAACATCTTTTAGATAATGTTCTATTTGATCGCCCAAAACTCATCACAGAAGTCTAATTTAAACCCACTCGTTTTGGCGGACGACGTGGCACCTTGTACGATAAAACCATCATTTAAAAAAGCCAAAGGTGCAAAAATGTCATTTTAAAAGTTGAAGGTGAAGCAACGGTTGGTTTTATAATTCAACTCAACGGCCCTGGTGCTAATAGAAGTTGCTTACTCTCCGTCCATCAAAGGTGCAAGGGTATGGCTTTTTTAACAGCAGGGGAGATAAATCGAACTCAGTTGTAAGAAGTCACGACTGACGGGGACTCTTACCCATTTTTAATGGAGGGTTTCATTGCACGCTTATCAACAATGCCACATCAGATTTTGTTTAGATACCTGTGCATTCTGAGTTTCATCTAGATGAAATCCTCTCTTCTGTCATAAAACTTTATCTGTCTCTTTCTTCACAAATGCAGCAATATCACCAAGGCTATTGATGTATCATAATATTTAATGAAAATGAAACTCCAACTAAAAATGACCTGAACAGAAATAAAATCTTAGATGGGCCGCCCATGCATAGGTCACGCTGCATTCCACCTATCCTTCGCAGCCCGCCTGCCCATTGCATAGGTTATTTGGTGATCTCTTTATATTTGGAGATTTCTTGCTTGAGGGTGGGTCTGCTGGGAATTTTTTTCCCCAGATAGGACTCAAGTTGGAGATCGATTGTTATTCGAAAACATGTATTCCTTGGAAAATCTCAACGTTTGTTTGAGTTCGTGCTTGATTTTGACCAGAATCCAAAATTGAGGTGATTTAGTAGAAATAGATCTTGTTTCAATTTTTCTTCTCTCCGTTCATTGATCGGATCCTGTCTCCTTCGGTGTCAGACCTCATGTGGCAGGAATTTTTTTGGCTCGCAGGCCACCCTTTCTAGCTGAAGTCGGATCGGAAAAAGCATCAGGAGTAGACATGTGACGTAAGACAACGGACGAAGAAACTCGGAGAAACGGGCCACGGAGCGACGGACACACAGAGGAGCCTGACAAATGGGTGCACCTGCTAGGACGGACAAGAAAACTTTATTTATTTTAATTTAATATTATTAGATAGAGATAAGAAATCACAGCAGAAAAGCATGATCCCATGAGTCTCGCTCACACTACTCCACCATAGGAACGCTAGGCCTTTGCACCGAACCCGGCCCTAAAGTCATTTCTCACGCTCTGCTCCTCCGTCACATCGACGCCGGCGGCGCCCGTCGGGCGTTTGACGAAATCCTAGCAGGAGCGCCGCGGCGCGCTCTGACAACCCCCTCTTCAACTACGCTCAGTAATGAGACAGATTAACTTTACACTACTATAATGAGATGGATTAATTTTATTGGTTCTTATAATTTGAAAATGCTTGTTTGAATTTGTTTTTGAAGTCCAGGATCGACAATTATTTCTTCACAATTAACCACTGATACCTTAGTAGCAGGAGGTGGGGTTCCTTGAATAGAAGCATCGATAGTTACTTCACTTTAGTTTCAGAATGAGCTTCGGTTTGGACATTACCAGCATTGTTTTTATGTTATTGATGTTGTAAAGTCATCCATAATACATTTGTTCTCAACAAGTTTACACAAAGGATTGGTATTTTGTTACTTGACTTGGGATTTTTATAAAATTAAAAAGGCTTTTTTGTGTTAAGCGATAAAGATACTATGTCTATATTTTATGTTTGTTCCACTTTCCACCGAGTTCCTTAACCATGCATGCGAAATAACACTACTATATTTTTCCAATCATGGTTTAAAAGGCAAAATGGTGTTGAAAATGATCGGTACATGTAGGATAGAATTATAGAAAACGAAGTGAACCCACTTTTTGTAGTGTTTGGTTTGGAGAAAAGCAGGACGGACTCATCCCCTCTGGGGAATATTCCTACGAGATGCGGGGCGGCGCCATCCCAGACTTTTTTCGGGACGAGGTAGGATGGCGAGAGACTACGCTTCTCTCCTATTGGCTCTCAGTCAACGGCCGTCGCGGCGGAGGTCGTGCCCCCCAGCTCTGCTGCGCTCGCCAAGAGGGGAGGAGGAGGGGTAGGGTCACACTCGCCGGCGGGGAGGAGGAGACGCGGGGCCACGCGCCGCCTAGAGGGGAGGAGTAGTGGGGGCACGGCGGGGCCACGCGCTGCCGGTAGTGGAGAAGCGTCGAGGCGGTGTGCCGCCTGGGGCCTGGTTTGGATAATCTCAGATTGAGGAGGATTGGAGCAGATTGGAATGGATTGAGAGGGATTTTGATCTATTGTGAATTTAAACGCACTCCATTTCCTCTATCCACTCCATTCCCAAACTAGGCTTGGAGAGGAGGAGCGGCGGGGCCGTGCGCCACCGGGAGGGGAGAGTCATATTCCATATAACCAAACACTGAGTTAGAACCACCCCATCCCTAAAATCTTGGTATAGGACCATCCCATTCTAGTATCCTACGTCTGAGAACCAAACATTACCTAAGTGGATGTGAATGGATAGAATGGTGAAACGATAATAAAATGGAAGATGAGGGAGGGAGTTTGTAGTTTTGAAGGATAAAGATAACATATGTGCCCTTTTTACCTTCTGAGGTTTTGTATGATAAACTAATTTTCAAATAGATTGGATATAACAAGTTTAACTATATAAATACAATGTACTGGTTATAGTGTGTATTTAACTAGTATTTATGTTTATGCTAACTGTTGGCATATGTGTGGTTGTGTAACAGCTCAAATTTTTCTCTAAGGTTTACTCAAATTTAAAAGTTATTTTTTAAAAACTACTTTGAAAACTGATTTCAAAATATATGACAATTCTTCTAAAGAAACTCACACCATGCGATCAAAAATCCCAATAAGCCTCCTTTTCTTTCCTCCCATTTCCAGCCCAGCCGGCCCACAGGTCCCTCGGCCTGCTCTCCTTCCCCCCTCCTTTGTCCGGCCCCACCTCCTCCCTGACTCCCTCCCTCACCTCTCGGGCGAGCCGGCCGAGCCCCCGAGCTCGGCTCCCGACCTCGCGACAGAAGCGCCGCCCCCGCCCCCGCCCCGTCCCCGCCCTTGCCGACGCCCCCCTGTCCCGGCCGCCCGCTTCCCTGCGCCCTCCTCCCCGTCTCCCCTTGCATCTACGCGAATCCGTGGCTAGCGGCCGTCCCCCTGCTGCGCTGTCCCCTGGTGCTGACTCGACGGGGAGCCAACAGCCAAGGACATCGGTGAGCAATGCAGACCTCCTCCTCATATCTCTGATCTCTCATCTGACCAACTTATAAGGAAGGCTCGAATAATTGGGTATTCCTGGGAATACCCAGGAATCACTATAGCTCCGCCCCTGCGCATCATCGAGGGCGCGAGGAAGGTGTTCGAGGGGATGCCCGGGAGGAACATTGTCACCTGGACGTCGTTGCTCACTGGGTACATTCAGACTGGGGCACATTCTGATGTCATGGCCCTCTTCTTCAGGATGCGCGCCGAGGGGATCTGGCCCAATCCGTTTACATTTGCGAGTGTTCTCTCTGCGGTGGCCAGCAAGAGCGCGGCTGATCTTGGGCAGCGTGTGCACGCTCAATCAGTTAAGTTTGGATACCGGTCGACTGTGTTAGTGTGCAATTCTCTGATGAACATGTATGCAAAGTGTGGACTGGTTGAAGAAGCCAAGGCCGTATTTTGTGGGATGGATACCAGGGATGTGGTGTCGTGGAACACATTGATGTCTGGCCTTATGTTGAATGGCCGTGAAGTTGAAGCCCTGCAGGTGTTCCATGATTCACGATCCAGTATTGCCAAGCTTACACAATCGACTTACTCAACAGTGATCAAATTATGTGCAAATCTCAAACACCTTGTCCTGACACGGCAGCTCCACAGCAGTGTTCTAAAACGTGGATTTCATGCGGATGGCAATGTAATGACTACCCTCATGGACTCATACAGCAAATGTGGTGAATTAGAGAATGCGTTGACCATATTTTTGTTGATGCCAGGATCTCAGAATGTTGTCTCATGGACTGCTATGATTAATGGGTGCATTCAGAATGACGATATACCTCTTGCTGCTTCTCTTTTTAGCAGAATGAGAAAAGATGGCGTTGCTCCAAATGAGTTCACCTACTCGACAATGCTGACAGCATCAGTGGCCAACTTGCCCCTTCAAATTCATGCCCAGGTGATCAAGACAAACTACCAGTGTATGCCAGTTGTTGGAACTGCACTTCTGGCATCTTACGCAAAGCATTGCATCACTGAAGAAGCCCTTTCTGTATTCAAAATGATTGACCAGAAGGATGTTGTTGCATGGTCTGCAATGTTGACTTGCTTTGCCCAAGCTGGTGATTGCAATGGTGCCACAAATGTATTCATCAAGATGACCATGCATGGGGTGAAGCCAAATGAGTTCACAATCTCTAGCGCCATTGATGCTTGTGCTAGTCCAATGGCCGGTGTTGACCTGGGTAGGCAGTTCCATGCAATTTCAATCAAGCACAGATGCCAGGACGCAATCTGTGTTAGTAGTGCGCTTGTCAGCATGTATGCAAGGAAAGGGAGCATCGAGAGTGCTCAGAGTGTCTTTGAGAGGCAAATAGACAGAGATTCCGTGTCATGGAACTCAATGATATCAGGGTATGCGCAGCATGGTTACAGCCAAAAGGCCCTTGATTTATTTCGACAGATGGAAGCTGAGGGCGTTGAGATGGATGGTGTCACATTCCTTGCAGTGATCATGGGATGCACTCATGTCGGTCTTGTCGAAGAAGGCCGGCGATACTTTGATTCGATGGTCAGAGACTATGGGATCACTCCGACCATGGAGCATTATGCGTGCATGGTTGATCTCTATAGCCGTGCAGGCAAGCTGGATGAAACAATGAGCTTTATAGGAGGCATGCCATTCCCACCGGGTCCAATGGTATGGCGCACATTGCTAGGTGCTTGTAGAGTTCACAAGAATGTTGAGCTTGGAAAGTTGGCTGCAGAGAAGCTGCTGTCACTTGAACCTCTTGACTCAGCTACATATGTGCTTCTCTCTAACATTTATTCAGCTGCAGGGAAGTGGAAAGAGAAGGATGAAGTGAGGAAGCTCATGGACACTAGAAAGGTGAAGAAAGAAGCTGGATGCAGCTGGATTCAGATCAAGAACAAGGTTCATTCCTTTATAGCTTCAGACAAGTCACATCCTTTATCAGAACAGATATATGCAAAGCTCAAGGCAATTACAGCTAGGTTGAAGCAAGAAGGTTATTGTCCTGACACAACCTTTGTCCTTCATGAAGCGGAAGAAGAAAAGAAAGAAGCTATGTTGGCTATGCACAGTGAGCGGCTAGCCCTCGCCTTTGGCTTGATAGCTACCCCACCAGGGACAACCCTTCAAATTTTCAAAAACCTGCGGGTTTGTGGGGACTGCCACACGGTGATCAAAATGGTCTCTGCAATTGAGGATAGGGAGATTATAATGAGAGATTGTAGCAGGTTCCACCATTTCAATTCAGGGGTCTGCTCCTGTGGTGATTTCTGGTGAGCAGGGTCAGAACAAAATGGCCGTGGATCCAATACTCAGGCAATGTCACCCTTGAACAATATCACTGGTAAGTTGACTTTGAAGAAATGGGTTATCATATTGTACAAGCCTACATAATTGTATTCTTGAGTCCTATAGAGTGCCAGAGAAGGAATACCAATGTGGAGGATAGTTGGCATTGCTACTACATGCAGACATATTTCGGCAGGTAACTAGAGCTGCAATCGTGTACCTCAGGGCCTATTAGTTCCAACAAGTTTTATACTTGATCTGCAGAAACACCACTGCTGGAGATGTAAGCTTTCTTGCGATTTGTTTGGTGGGCAGGTGTTAATGGGCACTCTTTGTGATTCTGCAATCTGCAATGCCTGGACAGGGACCAAAATTGTCTGAGGCTTGAATTTGGAGGCACCAATGTATGGAGACCGATGGAGCTTATTCAATAGGTATTAAGTTGCATGCACCTACCAGTTCAAACTAAACGTTTGATTTTATGGAGAAAGGTTGCGATTTCACCTATATTTCAACACTATCCTTGATGTTCATGCTCCTTGAGACCTATAATTGGCCTGCAATTATTCTATTAATTGGCCTGCCAGGATCTGAAGTTCTGAACTTGAGACCTCTGGTCCTCATGCTGTATCGGACAATGTTTTTCCATCAAAACTGTGTGTGGTCTCAGGAAATATGTTTTACAAATAAGAGATTTGTGATCTCATGACCATTTGAAGGGCGGTTGTCTATTTAGAGGTTTTATTTGTTTTGAGTGAAGAGTGCTGTAGGTCTATAAGCTATTCCCCATTCTCATCTTATTAACTACTACTATTTTCAAACACACATTACATTCATATTGAGCAATATGCTTGAAATGTCTCTTAAGCCTTGATAGCCACTGTTCTTTTTTCTGAACCTGTCCTGGTTCAAAACACAAACACAAACACCTGACCCCTCGGAAACTTCATAAGCTTTAGCCGAATGTGTATAACCATGTCCAAGTTTTTATTTCAAATCATTATCGAATGTACACATTCAAGAAGCAGCAAAGAATGGGACCTCCTTTTTCTTCAGCATCCCTAAAATAAACAATCATTTCAGAAGGAGAATAACGTATTGTGAATTCGTGATGCAGATAGAGGAGCTGGAGTTGTGGCGGCGAGAAACTTATCCTAGATCAAACAAAATGATCTAGGATTGGAGAAACTTACTTCAATGAGTAGATAATCAATCAATTCACGATAACTGCGAATGCAAGATAGTACAGCCAGTTTATCTTTGGGTTACACCTAAAATGTGTAAGCATATTCGATGATGAGTTATAATCTGCCACACATATTTTAGGTTAGAATTTTTCACCTGTTGATGATAGAATAAGACTCGAATAATGACTGCCCACATGTCAGATGTTGGGATCGAAAGGTTGAACAATGTTGATCCACTGCTCTGCAAAAAAAAAAAAAAAAAAAGAAGTCAGAATCGAGGAAAAGTTTATGGCTCTGTAGTGCCAAAGGGCTCCATAGTTTATGGCCACGATGCCCCTTTCTTGGTGTTGGTCGTGCGCCTGTGTGTGTGGGGCAAGTTCTAGTGTGGGGTTTTTGCCTTTTAAAGGCTGTATGAGTCATTTATATTCTTAATTTTCCTTCTTGATATAATGATGCGTGGTTTTCTTGCATGTTCGATGAAAAAAAAGAATCAAGGATAAAGATATCATTGAACTGTGACATTGCAATAAGAGGAACTTCTGGCTGTTGGGTGACGGTGACACTACACATGGAAGCAATACAATTGAAAGTACTTTGTATTATTTTAAATTTATTAAAAAAAACTCAAATAAAAGACCAGTTGAGGACTAAGTCAGTAACTCAATTCTTTTTCATTTGTACTGCGGTGCCTCTTCACCATCCCTAGCATGTTGAGGATACTTAACCTTAATAACAAAGGGAGTAATTGTGTAGAACTAGAACATGAAAAATGCCTAGACTTATCTGGAAATAAAGAACAAAAATGGCAAAAGGAGTGAGTATAATGACCCCATAGCCCATGCATCAGTCCAACAATTCAGGTTACACTGGTGATACAAGAGCATTAAATGGTATGCCTTCACAACTCCACGTAACATTTGCTGAATTATGTTATTTCACTGGAAGCTATTGGTGTGAAGTGTGGAGTCATTTTTAGTGCTTGGTTCCTGTAAATCTCAAGATAATTAGGGGTGCAAGCGGATCAATACGGACGGATCGGCTGTTTCTCCGCATGCAGGCTGGTTGCATGGGAGAGAAAGCTGGGCACGCAAAATGAAATGTTTTTTTATCTCATTTATTTGCTATATACCTCTTGATTAAGATATTTAATCACCAAACCGATTTTACTTTTATATTTCTGATATTTTAATAAACAAAACTAGCTCACACTTGCTATATAAATATTATCTCATTATTGTTTTCTATTTTTCATTTTTTTTCCATCCCTAATCTAACGCAAACAACCAAACAACGTTTCCTCCGCAGGTCGAGCAAATGCTATCAACCAAACAATGGGCCATTGCATGTGCTCAGCCTGGCCAGTGAGCGCCTGGCTCCCCATATACGAGCCAGGCTAGCTCATGCAACCATCCAAACACTCCTGAATTGATTACCGACATCATATTTATCCAGAGTACTCGGATATAGATTGAATACTAAATATCCGGACTCGAATACAGATCGAATCTTAATCCTTCTGGACAAATTGGAATACCATTTACACCCCATTATCCTGGACATCGTGAAGGCCATGGCTAGATACCAATATCAAGATATCTGCAAAATGAGTAGTCAAACCAGTGAGAGCTATGTATCGCAGCTGCTTCGATCGTTGGTTGATTCTTATGCATGCGTACTTGCAGCTTTTGCCATCGTCCGTCGATACAAGATGATTTGTACAAGCTTGTGTGAGTGGTGCATCAACTCCTGTATGAATATATTTACGGGAATTAACTGATGTTAAAATAATCATGAGCATCCAATATTTTTTGAGGAAAATAATCATCCAACATTTCATCAAATAAAACTAATAATTATTTGTGCATGGAGCATCTTGACGAAGGATGCGGAAATTAGTACCAAGATTGTTAATGAGGGAGGATGTGAAGCTTATGACAGCCATGGAGAAGGCGACAAGCAGCTGGCCGAGGAGGAGCACGAGCAGCAGTCCCCAAACGTCCTTCCTCTTGACCTCCATGGCCATGAGCCTGAGCACCGCTCACGGAACTGACTGAGAGCTCCGATCAGGTCAGATGCAGAAGCAGTTTTACTCCTGCATAAAATGAGGAAGATGGAACTGAAGGACGAAAGGTGGACCCATCGTTAACATCGTGGAACATTAAGGCTTGCGCTATCGCAATACAAAACAAGCCTGCGAACTTATTATGATGATACCTGGCATCTTTGCATCCTTCAGAGAAAGTGGACCATGTATAATTGGTGATTATTACACCTTCAGAGAAGGAAAGGCTGATTTGAACTGAAGCGAAAATAGGAGAGGCGGTGGTGCGTGGCGAATCTGATGCAGACACAATCCTCTGTCAATGATTTTGTAGATGTCCACAATTCCTGACCAGATTTTGTGTCAGGAGACCGGCACTAAACATGTTTGGAGATGTGTTGGACCCCTAACTTGTCCTTAATCTCCCTCACGCTCACGCACTCGGCACTCCAGCCATCGCTCACAAGCTCGCGTGCAGTGGTGAGCCGGTGAGCGGAGGTGGAAGATGAAAAGTAGACTGGAGTTTAGGCGACGAACGCCGCGGTGACGAACGCTAGTGTCTTGGCCTTTGATTAAGCTGGTCACGGAACCTGGAACTGGCGGGGTACAAGGCTACATATATCCCACACAAACGCACACACAGGAGTCACGATCTTCGTGCTCTCCGCTTGGCCACGATCCGCTCGCTGCGTCCTCCACGTCCCGAGTTCCGCGCGCTTGTCCCGGACAACCTGCCCACGTTCCCGCGATCGTCTTCACGCTGTGCAGCTCCCCCTTTCGCCTATCTTCATGCCTAACTAACTACGATGCGATCCTGCGCAGTGGTGGGCCTAGAATCTAGACTATGGATATTCAAAATTACATAGGGCATTCAAAATTGCAAAGGATAAATAAATTTTGCCTTAGCTAAACACATGTACACAATGTATATACGCTGTTTTTGCTAAAATCTTGGGTATTCATTTGAATACCCATGATCATAGCTAGGGCCCGCCCCCGTCCCCGCGCACACACGCGCATGATGAACTCGACTCAGCCTTGACGCGGACACACCACGCCATGGGCCGGACCCAACATGACATGGACTCAAACAACAAATTCCCCCTAAACACGACTACGGCACGCTCCGCCGTCGCGACATGGCACACTCCGCCATCAGAGGAGAGTCCCTCCTCCGTGCTTGCAAGGAGCGCCTTCTCCTTCTTCCGCTCGCGGCAGTGGCAGGCAAGGTGCTCGTGCTCCCCACACTTGAAACAGAGCCCACAGTTGCGGTACCTCCACGCCGGCTATGCCTGGAGGCCGTGCTGCTGGCGTCATCGTCCTGCTTGCTGCGATCGTCGTCGTTGCCGCTGCCACTCCTGTTGCCACTGCCGCGCCGCAGCACGTGCGCTCCTTCAGGCATTGGCGACGTCACGCCTCCTACCTGCTCCTCAGTGAGATAGAGGCACCCAACGTCTACTGCCACCGCTGCTTCGTCGTCATCGGCTTGCTCCGCCACGCGTAGCCGGCCGACGAGCTCCTCCATGGTCATGGCATCGAGATTGAGCAACATCTTGATCGACATTGCGACTTGCTTCCACTTCTTGGTGATCGCACGTAGGATTTTCCTCACCATGCGACCGTCCTCCACCTTCTCCCCAAGCTCGACGTAGGCCGCCGCCAATCCTGTTGATGCGCACGGTGAAGTCGTCGATCGATTCGCCATCCCAGAACGCGACCGTTCTCGAATTCCTTCATGAGGCGCATGCTTGTTCGCCGACTTCACAGCGATCCTTGCCGAGCTGCATCGTCTTCACGGCCGCCCACGCCACGTTCGCCGTCTTCTTCACGGCCAACACCGCCTTGAGCTCCGAGGGCACGCCGCGCAGGATGGTGGCGAGCGCCACCAATCGTTGTGCCACTCCACCTTGTCAGTTTCCACCGCGCGCTGCAGCCCGAGCGCCTCCAAGCTCACCTGCATGATCAAGGACCACTCGTGATAGTTGGTCGTTGTCAGCAGCAGGATCTCCACTGCGCCAGCGATAGCGCATTCCATACGACGGCTCCACCCTTGGAACTCTCCTAGGGTCTCTGGCGTCAACAACATCCTGCCCCTCTCTGGCTCTGATGCCAATTGTTGGGCCCCTAACCTGTCCTTGATCTCCCTCACACGCTCACACACTTCGGTAGTCGCTCACAAGCTCACGCGCAGCAGCGAGCGGAGGTGGAAAATGAACAGTAGACTGGGCTTTAGGCGACGAGCGCCAGTATCTTGGCTTTTGATTAAGCTAGTCTCGGCACCTAGAACCGGCAGGATACAAGGCTACATATAGCCCACACAAACGCACACAAAAGGGGACACGATCTCCATGCTCTCCACTTGGCCACGATCCGCTCGACGCGTCCTCCACGTCCCGAGCTCCGCGCGCTCGTCCTGGATGACTTGGCCACGTTCCCGCGATCGGCTCCGCGCTGTGCAGCCCCCCTTTCACCTATCTTCACGCCTAACTAGCTACGATGTGATCCCCGCGCGCATACACACGCACGATGAACTTGACTTAGGCCCTAACGCGGACACACCACGCCATGTGCAGGACCCAACACAACATGGACTCAAACTCACGTGACACACATGTAACATCTCGAATTTTAGCCCCGGAAAATTTCTTCTAAAAATCTCTCCCTAATTCAAAATCAACTTTGCGAAAATCTTGGATGTGTGTTTGAGTGTACCTGATATGAGCTCAACAAAATCTCTACTGCTTCGAATTATCTCCCTGCGGAATATTCCGCAAAATATCTTTCCAAACTCCAAATCAAACTCTAAATTCAAAATCAAAAAGTCAAAAAAGGAGAATCCCCCCTTTACTCCTTGGGCCGCCATCCAGCCCAACCCCCCTCCTCCCCACCTTCTTTTGGCCTAGCCCAACCCCGGTCGCCTCCCTCTCCCCCACTTGGGCCGTCAGGTCGCCAAACCGGCCCAACCAGCCACCGTCTCCCACGCCCCCCCTCACTGCCACCTCAGGCCCGCGCCCTCCTCTCGTTGCCAGGTGGGTCTGTAACGCCCTAAAATTTAGCACCCGGAATTTTTTTATAATCTCTCCCTAATTCAAAATCAAATTTTCGAAAACTTTAGATGTTGCTTATTTGTTTTGAGTGTGTTAATATGAGCTCAATAAAGTTCCAAATATCGCTAATACTCTCCACCAAAATTCTTTCCAAAAATTTCTTTCCAAAATACAACTCCAAAAAAAAAATCCCCGTGCCACTTGGACCACATCTCCGCGCCACTTGGATCCCTCCATCTCCGCGCCACTTGGATCCTCTATCTCAGCACCACTTGGACCCCCCATCTCCGCGCCATGTGGACCTCCCATCTCCGCTGACACATCATCGGCCTCCTCCTCCACCGGATATAAATAGCCCCCCCACCGGCTATAAATAGCTCCCCCTACCCCCATGCCTCCATCCACACCAAGCTCACCACCACCGCAGTATCAGCCCCCGGTTCAATCCGGGCGTTGTACGCCGCGAACGCCATCCTCCTTCTCCTCCCTTGCTGTGTTCATGCACAGGAGCAGAGTGCCTCTGCGTTCTTCGTCGAGAGGCCACCATAGCTCGATTGCTCCGACTGGGAGCACCTCGCCACATCCCTCCACCATCCCCAGGCTACGCTCCCCCCTTCTCCTTGTCTGTATCGAGCTCCCCACGAGCTCCTAGGCCGCCACCAATGGCTGTCCGCGGTGAGCACCTCCGCAACCACCAGAGCTGGACGCCGGTGAGCCTCTGTCCGTTGCTCACGGCGGCGCGAGGCAAGCAGCCGAGCAGAAGCGCTGCTCAGGCCTACTCCTGCCCCTCTGCCTATTATAACAGCCTCCCTCTATTGTGAATGACGGGTGAATCCATAAATTATTTTTCTCATGCCAACCACCAGCCACAGGTGATTAGTCCATCACTAATCACGTGTCATTCGAGCTAGCAGGTCCAATCTTGTACCATTCTTTTTTCTATTGATTTGTTTCTGAATTAATCTCTCGACCATATGAGCTCCAATTCCGTTGTTTCTTCTTTCTAAATTCATCAAAAATCAATATCTACCATCCACATTAATTTCATGATTTTAGAAAACTCCAAAGCCGCCTACAAGCCGGTGCCACATTTTACACCGTAGGCGTGGACCGTTGACACCAGCCTGAAACTCTGCTCGCAAGCAATCTAGAAATATTTTCTGTTCGTCCAAAATCCCAAAACACGATTTTATTCTCCAGTTTCCAAATATTCGGATTTTGGAATATTCCAAGAATATCCTTTTTTCTTTTTCTTTTTTTTCTTTTTCCGAAATATACAAAATTCGTATCTTCTCCGTTCTAACTCCGATTTGTGTGATTCTTTCGCCTAAATTCATCTAAAATCAAGTTCTACCTATCTATACATCGCCGTCATGCCATCATGATGCCGTCCTACGCCCAGTCTGTGCTTCGCACCGGTCATACAAACATTGTGAGCCTGGTGATCGATGCTGTTAATCTCCTATTCCACATAAATCTTAAAGGTAGCTGTCTTAGCCAGTACGAGCCCTGAATTCAGATGATGACGATACCGAAAATCATCGGAACATCATTGCTCTCTCCACCACTCCAAAAAGGATCTTCTCTAAAACACTAACATGCGACCGCCACCCCTTCGGCGTTGTCGACCCCGCATCTCACGTCCACCACCCCTACCTTGGCATCTCCGTAACTGTCGTTACCGAGCCCGCCAACTAGTCTGAAAACTCGCTACACCCCAACCACTTGCAGTAATACCACCAGTAAGAACCCATCAGACTCTCATCTCTGCAATCCAAGCTCTACACCATCAAACTCGTTGAGCTCATATTATGCTTCAATTTGTGTCTTTTCCTTTTTGTGCACTAGGCTTTATCGGAGAGTCCGTTCGGCCTGCCCCTCGTGTTATACTAAGCAATGGTCTGCGCCAAATACATCCAGCCACTGTTATATCAACCGCATCAACAGAATGAAAGGCAAGCCCATTGGAATCCCCACTTGATACATAAATTTTCTATGTTTTACAAATACAACCCTAGGCATGATAATCACATAAAAACTTGCATATTTTGCTTGCTAAGGTGACCCAGAAAAATATACAGCCACCTAAGCCTATTTTATAAATAGCGCGCATAGATGGGATCGCTCATTTAATTATCTATCATAATCCTGACGATATGTTAGATTATGGAAGTGGAATATGATGGGTACGTGAGAGTGGATGTATGTGTGGTTTTGAAATAAAATGGGGAAGAACCCCGGCAACTGACTTTGTTGAAATACGGCTACGCACCGAAACAGCCATAAGAGCAGGGTATGAATGGGTAACTCAGCGACTCGCGGTTACCCCATGTCTTGGTATTCGTGGAGAAGACCGGGTAGATGGTTGCTCGCGGTGTTAAACATTGGAATGTGGGAATAGTTCTACCTAAACTCTACGTAAGGACCGTTATAATTTTCATCTTGCCTAACTCTTGCAGTACAACCATTCGCTCTGTACGAGGCATTGGCTAGGCTCGAGTCAGAGTGGATACGCTAGAAGCTTCTGTGTTGGCGCACAAGGGACTAGGGAATGGGTGGGTGTCAACGGAAGTACCACGGGGTATTGGAGAGACTCGGATGTCCGAACCCCCAAAGTTCTGCTAGGTGATGAAACAAAGGCAACGGCTTGGTTTGGAATTCGGGCAGTTATGGCGGTAACAAGCTGCTGAGTCCAACTTGTGGGAATTAGAACAACCTCTGATCAGAGTAAAACCTATTTGAATAGTCCGTTTCCACTGGTATGGATGAGTTACGACTCGGTTCTTCAGTTAGCAGTTTTCATAAAGTAATCGGCTTGGGATTGGATAAAATAGTTTTTTTTGGTTCAGCAGTGGATGCTGGATGTATGGAAAATGTGTTGGCTGCAAAGCCAGGAGCCACTTTGGACCGGCAAGTCCAGTGGCAAACCTTTTTTAGAAAAAAAACTCAATTTTCAGAAAGATTAAAACTTGACAAACTAGCTCGAACCCTGCATACAAACTACTTTTATGCAAAAACTTCCCTGAACTCCAGATATACCTTGCACATAGTGATAGCCTTCCCCAAATTTCTTTGGAGGAAGGTGGGCTGCTGAGTACATATGCACTCACCCTTGCTTTGTTGTTGTTTTTCTCAGTGCTATGGACATATATTGGTCCGAGAATGAGTAAGGGTTACGACCTGCTTCACAACTGTGGCGTGAGGAATATGGGACTACGTTTTATATTCCGCTGTTTAGATTTTCAGGGTTGCGCCCCTTTGTGGTCCGACCCGTTATGGCGGATCTGTATCACTCTCTGATATAAGAATGTAATTACCAAACCTTGGGATGGTAATAAAGCATATTTTAGTCCCATTATGAAAATCGGGGCGCTTCAGGTGGTATCGGAGCAGTAGTTGGTCGTAGGATGTAACCCTTAGGTTGGAAAAATGTTTTTGAGTCCAAAATCAGCTTGAAAAACACTTCTGCATCTCATCTTACTCTATTTTCAAAAGGTTTTGGCCCTTTTTTACCCCCAACGGCCGTCACCAAGGAGTCAGCCTTCTAACAGAGGAAAGCTGGTAGCTTGAGCGACACACCAATAAAGCTAGGATACATGGACGGACGTGATGGATCAGTGTTAATGTAACCAGTGTCCGCCGTAAGACACATCACCATCATAAGGACACATGGCTAAATCTCAATAGAAGGACCACCCTGGTCAAACGCATGACCCGATGGATTACCAAAAGCGTGCAGCATAAAATAAGGAAAGAAAGGAAATGACCCTGCGGTCTCGCTTAAATTGGCCAAGTGATACAACACAGTTAAAAGAGGCCCCCCTTGGAACAATGCATCAGCAACTCAGAGTCATCTGGCACCAAGACGCCAGGCACTGCATTAGGAATCCTAAGAGAGCTACAGGATTATGCCAGCTATCTGCATAAAAGCTCACCCAAAGGACCATCGAATCTACGAGAGAGAGGCAACCATGGCAGAAGAAAAGTCCATCCTAGACGGTCGCCCCGTGCCCCTTAAAAAGAGAAAGCGCATAGACCTCTCAGTGGAAATCCCAGCGTTGGAAGGCATACCAGTTACCTTCCCCGAGCCTGAGAGCCAGCCAAACCTACCAGAGCCTCTCCCAAATCCCCCACTAGAGCTAACAGAATGCCCCACCCTGAGAAGGATTCCCATACCAGATCTCAGGTGCCTAGAAGAAGAGCTACCCAAACCCCCACCTCCAAGTACTATGTCCTTGAGCAAGCCAAATGCTCCACCAACAACTTCGCCGCCAGAAACAAGGCTGGAACCCTCGGGCATTGCCTCGCCCAGGGGACTAACCGAGGAAGACGACCCTATCATTGCAACTCAGCCACCGCCAGAGGACATCATCGACATCAGCTCAGATGACTCAGAATGAGATCTCCAAGCCTAGCAAGGAATAAAGTCGCAATGGTCCCAAGCTAGCTATGTCCAGTGTCCCTCTTGCAGTTAGGTAGCGAAGTTTCTCGTTTGTTTCAGTTAGCACCCTTGTAAGAGTTACCCGTATAGATCGCGTGCGTTATAGACATTGTCTTGCTTGTGTGTTGTATAGTAGTTTTGGACTAGCCGAGTCTCGTTCAGATGGAAACTACCAGACGTGTCAGCCTATGTGAGGATGTAAAAGGTTTTCCAGAGCTCCTAAGGGATACCATAAGGTACCTCCAAATTTTCGGATACCCTGAGTACCTGGGTAGAGAAATCATCGAGAGTGGAGAGCAAAAATGGATGGTCTCGCTATACATCAAGGATAACCGCGCCCTTGAAGGATAGCATTCCACAGCTACCAATCATCGGTTTGTGGATGCATGTCACATTACGGCTCGTGATGCAATAAGAAAGTTGTGCTCAACCTATCATAGAGCAATCCGGGACACTCCTATGAGATTCTTCCCACCCTTCAACAAGGTGACCACAAGCTGGTCCAGAAAAGTTGAAGCCTTGAAGCTAATGAAGGAAACCGAGGATCCCATCGTAGCCTACCTTGCTCTTCATCTACAAGCCCCGAATGATGAGGACGAGAAACTGAGCCTCATGCACGATAGGTTGGAAGCTCGCAATCGAATAACAAAAGACCTTCTGTCCTAGTACAAAGCTAGATCGCTGCGCCAAAGGCGAGAAACCAACCATAATCCAAGCAGCACGACCACACGGAGTATGTTTGACCTCCGTTACTCATCACCATTGGGAAAGCAGTACCCCTTGCTAGGAGGAATATCAAACCCTCCTAGGCAATTAGAGCCAAGTCACCAAGCCAGTTTCCAGCACTCCCTGCTTGAGCAACAGTAGAATCAGGGAGAAGCCCCAGTAACAATCCACCAGGAGGAAGATAGAGAAAGCTTGGGCACTCTCCTGACACTCTCGCTTCCAGCAGAAGGATCCTATGTCCAGCAACCATCACCAAATGGAGCCTCCGATAGTCAGAAGTTGAAGTCAGTTATGCGCGAGTAGTCGCGTTAGTGTGTTTGTTTTCATTCATGTGTTTTGTTGTTGTGGCTTGTCTCTTGCTATGTCAGCAAAAAACAAGCGTCGCTTTGTTTGTGTGTTTAGAAAATCGCCATTAGAACTAGCCCTCACCTCTGCTATCTCTTCTCACCTTAAAACCCGTCAGTTTGAAGAGTATGTGCTCATTAAAAGAAGCGACCAGAACAAGCCCTAGTCAAAATAAAGGACAGTCAGCAGCTAACAAAGCTCTACCCAAGAAAGGCACAGCTAGAGGAAACCGAGGACCTAAGAAAATGGATAAAACCTGAAGAAGCATCCCGTACCACAGTCTCCCTACGAACAGTATCCACCACAGTCCCCCGCCTCTCACATCGCTCCGCCACCCCTGCCTTTTTCAGCCGCATCCGATGCTCGGCCCCTACCACCTACTCACCCCTGCCGCCTGTCACTACCTACCGCCTTTGGTAGCGCACCCACGTACCCCTACCAGCCAAAGATGGCCCCTACACCACTGTCCACCACCGGCCACCACGTATCCCCACTCCGCCGCCCATGGGATGCCCGGTCCCCCACTCCACCCTCACTCGCATGCCGCCGCGTGCTCTCGCTCCACCTCCACCGCTTGTATCACCTCGGTGCACAGCACGCCGCACTCCAACCACCGCCCTCGCGCGTTGATAAACCCCTTCTCCCTTGAGCTCAGTTCCTCGCTCATCCCGTAGAGCAAACCCACCACCGCTCCTCTCCTACCAACTAAACCAACCACAATTCCTCCCATATTCTGTGATTCTTGGGTAGGACAATTTCTCCTGAGTTATTACACTATGGTCACCGTCACCCTCCCACTTTGTCTCCTTTTCCTGTGGAAAATCCACCGCCCTCTCCCCTGGGAAGAAAGACTCCGAAACCCACCCAAACCGCCCACCAATCCCACCACAGAATGATAAACCTAGCCATTTTCCTCCTCATCCTTGTAGAGTGTGTATTCCTTGCCAAAATCCTCAAAGTCCTCATCCACCTTGCAAAATGAGGGATCATTTGTGAGATCTGCAAGTAGGACTAAAGAGCCTGCACACCACCACCGGCCCTTGAACCCAGAGCCCAAAGTTTGCATCCCACTTTGCTACATACTCTTTGCTGAAATCCTACTCCTATGCCTCCTAATCCTCTTCTGGTTGATAACCCTCCCCCGGGCCGAGCAGAAGCAAGAAAAAACTTCTTGCTAGCTGTCGGGGTTTAGTACTGGCAGTGCACTACGGGATGTATCATGCGGTGCTTTTTGTGGAAGGCGAGATCGACCGTAGCTTGATGGTTCGCGTGTAACGCGACAAGAGACAAGAACACACGATTCACATAGGTTCGGGCCGCAAGATGCATAATACCCTACGTCTTGTTTGGAACGAGTTGTATTGATTTGAGCTCTCGAGATTGCAATGAGGGCATATGAGGTCGAGGGAGTTGTGTCATGCGTTGAGTTCTGATCTTGAGGTGGAGAGATATGCTATGAGTTGAGTTATTTAGGAGGGATCCCTAGCCCGCCTTATATAGTTTGGTGTGGCTTGGGTTACAAGTCGGTTTCCTTCTATGTCTCCTAGACGGTTTAGATTACAAAAGATAGAGAGTCCTTGTGATGTGCGCCAAGTCAGTCGGACGGCTCCCAAATTGGGCCCTCCAACAGCCCATGTAGAGAATACGTTTCATGAGGACTTAGGGGATATCTATCCCCCACAAGCCCCCAAGCTTCAAGTTGACTTGAGAAACAATCAGCACTGCAGCCTGGCCCCGCCTGCACCTAAGCGTCGCGCCCGCGCCCCGCGTCACCACTTAGCCCTCCCTCATCTCTGCACCACATCGCCCCCACCCCGGCCATGCCCGACCTCGCGGTGCCACCACCGCACCATGCCCCATGGCTGCCTCTTTCCCCCTCCCAATAAATAGCCCGGTCGCCACCTCCGCCGCTCTCCGCTCAACCCACTTTGGCCTGAACATCCGCCCTGGAGCATGGCTCCGGCGTGGTGACGTGCCCCCCTTCCACAACTCCACCAAGCTTTGCTCCGGCAAGCCACACCCTCCACCCAAATTCCACCGTCACACCACACCATTCCCCAATTAGAGCTCGTACGAGCTTCGCCCTGCCACCCGCTACCTCTCTAGCCTCTCGCCACTGCGTTTCCCCCTATCAGAGCCACCGGCGCGCTCACCTTCCTTGCCGCTGGTGCGCACCCATCACCGCGGAGACCCATCTACCGGTCACCTAGCCACCCCCACAACACCACTACTTCACTCGCCCCTCTGGTCTTGACCTCGCATCGCCTACCTCATCGCTAGAGCCGGCCGGACGGTGAAGAACCCCCATTGCCCGCCGCCGGCGGTCCACCCCACCGTGCCCTGGTTGAACCAGACCAGCCGTCATCGCCACATCACGCCGTCGCCCCCCTTGGACATTGCCAGGCGGGCCTAGCCAAAGGCGTTAACTGCCGCCGATTCGGCCGAACGGGCCGGCCCATCCGGTTGCCCGCTTCCCCGCCGCGCTCTGGGCTGCCAAGCAGCGCGTCGTGCGTGGGCCGAGCAGGCCGCGGCACCCCACGTGCGCGTGGACCGTACCGGGGCCAAACCCCCCCGGCCCAAGTTCACCTCCCCCTTGGGCCAAATCTACAAGTTCACTAGAAAAAGGACCAAATCTACCCTCCAACTTTCCAGAAAGTTTGTTTCTACCCCCTGGGCCCTACATACCCCTTTGGGCATAAAGAGCTTCACCTTAAAGTGAATATCAAAATAAAGGATTACAATATTAATAATATATCTTGGACAAGAACGATATCCTCATTCTATAAGACGATTATGAAGATTCACAGCAAAAAGATATTCCTCGGGACATTCAGTATGCCAGTCACCTCTGGCATCCCGCTGGGGAACGAAAGAGTGCAGCATCTGATCAGAACAATAATATTCATTAAAATACTAAATTTCACAATAAAATACTTAAAAGTACAATGCATTATGATGCATGCCAAATTATCATAATTACACTAGTGTACTAACGACCTTTAAAAAGTTCATATCATTCAAACTCTAAGCCTTCAGAAAAATAATTAGCGATGGGCTTATATATTTAAAATAAAATTTTAAAATATAGTAATCTTACCCTAAGCTCAGCTCTGATACTAGCTGTGGCAGAACCACCTAAATTAACATGAATCTAACACCTAATCAAACTTTAAGTATTAGTCTCAAGTTAACTTAAGTAGTTTATTAAGATTTGGAATCTTGATAAGCTTTCCCAATTGGATCGAGCTTAAGGGGTGACTCTCGAAGGAGTCCACAGATTTTTAACATTTCATAATTTAAAAAGAAAATATATTACAAGATGATAAAAGTTATTAAAAAATAGTTTCGAATTTGTGTTACAAAGGTTAGTCTTTGAAAACATCCACAGAGTTTATTATGAAACTTTACATCTAGCCCAAAGATGTAGTTTCTACACTTCAAAAGTTCTGTGGAGGAAAAGTGGATAGGTCATACTCGAGGAGTATAAATCCAATACCTAGAAAGATGGAAGAGATTTGAGCAAAAATACTTAGCACGACTTACCCGATTAATGGGTTTGACCTAACTTTCTAATTGAAGCAGAGTTTTTAAAAAGGTCAATTCACACGCAGCAGGTCTATAATTTAGTCCTTAGCATTTAGGGTGTTAACGTCCTTTAGTGATTCCTATTTATACTAGATTATGCCTATTCTAATAACAAACAAAGCAAACACTTTACAAAATTATTATTTTATAAAAACATTATTCTTCTTAACTACGATGTTGATCATGATTCAGTTCTTACACCTGGTAAGCACAGCGATTCGAATCGATTTTATACTTTTGGGAATAATACTCAAACACCAGTCATATGTGTGTACGACGACCCCACATATGACAACCTAACATCCTCGTTACCACCTAGTCTGAACTGCCCTCACCGAACCCGGGTGTATTCCAACACCAGCCTGTATCCCACCATCCAGTTGGTCTCATCACAGTTCAATCCTAGGTAACAAAGGATGTGAGGCTTATCGGAGCCCGTGATGAGAACGACAAGTGAAAGAGGCGCATTCAAAAACCGAAAACAAACCTCAACATTGGACGGCCTTATATGACATAGACAGGATCAGGATCTCAATCATGTTCATTCATTAGACCTTTCATATTCATTATTTCTCAAAAGCATAACTGATCCGTCTAATGTCTCCAATTAATTATCTCAGGAGGCTTTCTTAGATTCCTCTCAAAGTAACTAGTTCTATCTTAGTTTCTTCTCAAAGTAAGCGGGGCCTAATATTTAGCTTAACTAAGCATCTAATCTAATACGTAAAGGATTCATTATGCCTGAATCAAGGATTTAGTATGCACTGGGGTTTCCATCAATTCCTAACTCTAATGCACATTCATAACTCATTAATTAAGACTCAAAATAAAAGGGGATAAATGCATCAGGGCTTGCCTGTATTTGCAGTACTAGGATCAAAAGAGGCTTCAAAAGGTCCTCCTTCGGGAACCACAGGTGGATTCTTGAACTTCTACCTCAGAGACTTCAGAAATGGCACTTTCAGAAGTTTCTCCCATAGGATTTATAGGAGTTAACGCACCTGGATGCATGATATGCAAGAATTAGGTTGAAGAAGATGATTAATTGAATTAAAAGGACTAAAAAAATTCTTGAAATAGTTTTCTAGGGTTAAAATAAAATTTTTAGGATTTTTAAAAATAATTCTAAAATTTTTAAAGTAATTCTTTGTATTTTTAAAGATTTAAAAAGAATTATTATAATTAAATAAATTTTAGAATTTAAAAGTAAAAAATGGATTCTTAAGAATAATAAAATAATTAGTTAATAAATTCAAAATTTTAAAACTGGTTAAAATTAAACTAAATTTAATTCAAATAATTAATTTCAGAAAACAAGGAAAATAGAATTTTAAAGAATCTAGCCCAAAAGCCAAATTAATTCTTTAAAAAAGTTCTATTTTTACCTTTTGGAAATTTGGCTTGGCCCAATTAAAATCAGGTCGGCCCATTATAATTCTTTCTATTTTTTTGGCCCTAGAAATAAGCCCGAAGCCTTTTCTAATTTTCTACGCATTTGGCCTAGGTGGCTTGGCCTAGCTGGCCTTTCGGCCCAGCTAGCCAAGCTGACCAGCATCGGGGCGCCGGGTGTGCACGACGCGTACTCGTGTCGCGCGCACTGACATGCCCGCAGGCGATGCCGGCAGCCTTACCGCACACCGGTGCACCCTGAGCAACATCGACAGTGACCGAGGTGAGCGGTGGCGCACGGCATAGCTCTTCCTTTCTTCTCTTCTCTCTTTCTCCTACTCTGCTTCTTTCTTTTCTGCTCATGGCGGTCGGGTCATGCGTGTGCAGAGCATAAGACGGCGAGTGCCGTTCTTGACAAGGTGAGGCTGCATCGGTGTTGAAAAGTACCCTGCAAGTAGCGCATGGGCATTCGACACCTGATGCGCCCATTGTGATTCGTGAGGTTTAGGGGAGGTCTACAAGGATGGAATTGCGGCGGCAATAAGAAAACAGGCCGCCGGCGCTATGAGCGGTAAAAGCTCCAATTCAAGCTTAAACTAGCCTAATTCTTTACAGATAAGCCTAAGAGATAGAGAAAAATGAGAAAGGAAGATTCCTACCTTTAATTGAAGAAAGGAAGTGAATTGGGCGCTGGATTGTAGTAAAGCTCGTCGGCAGAGGTGGCGGCCGATTTAGTGTATTAAGGTTAGGAATAGGGATGTGGCGTGGACTGAGGGTGGTCGAAGCAATGCCGGTAAGGGGGTATTGATACTCAGAAGTCGAGAACGGATGAGCTTGGCAAGGGATGAGGACCGTCGGGGATGAGCTTGGCGTCGGCGATGGGAGCTGATCCTCCTCCCCCTTGCTCGAGGTGGAAGACGACGAGGAGGGCTCTATGGGCCGACAGGAAACAGGGGTGGGCCGCTGTGGCTTTGGGCCATCGGCTCCCCTGTTTTCTTTCTCTCTTTTTTTATTCCATTTTAATATAATTACATTTTTGACCTTTTCAAATAAAATTTTACTCAAAGGTCCAATTGCAAAAGTATAAATTATATTAATAATTTAGCACTTTTGCCCTTGGACAATTAAATTTTTGAAGGAGATTTGGAAAATTTACTTTAGAAATTGAATAAAGGTTAAACTTCATTCTTATTTTTGCTAAAAAGTTTAAAATATTTAAACGATGCATTTTTCTTTCCATTGTTTAAATTAGGATATGCATATGATGACATGCTTAAAATGGTTAATCCAAGTTTAAAAATAGGGGTATCACAGTTTGGGATTGGATAAAATGGTTTTTTTTGGTTCAGCAGTGGATGATGGGTGTATGGAAAATGTGTTGGTTGGAAAGCCAGAAAACACTTTGGACCGGTAAGTCCAGTTGCAAATCTTTTTGGAAAAAAAACCCTCAGTTTTCAGAAAGATTAAAACTTGACAAACTAGCTCGAACCATGCATACAAACTATTTTTATGCAAAACCTTCTCTGAACTCCGAATATACTTTGCATATAGTGATAACCTTCCCCAAATTCTTTTGGAGGAAGATGGCCTGCTGAGTACGTATATACTCACCCTTGCTTTGTTGTTATTTTTTTCAGTGCTATGGACATATATTAGTCTTATAACGAGTAAGGGTTACGACCTGCTTTCCAACTGTGGAGCGAAGAAGATGGGCCTACATTTTATATTCCGCTGCTTAGATTTTCAAGAATGTGCCCATTTGTGGTCCGACCCGTTAGAACGGATCTGTATCACTTTGATGCAAGAACGTGATTACCAAACCTTAAGACGATAATAAAACATATTTTAGTCTCATTATAGAAATCGGGACGCTTCAATACACCTGATGCGCCAATGGTGCGCTCACCGCACCCAGCTCATGCCGCCGTGTGAGCACGCAATGTATACAGTTTCCAAGTTTTTGTCCCGAAAATGTAATGCGTTAATGTTTGTTTTCAATTTTGGCCAATTTCTTTTCTTCATATATTTAATATGTTTATTATTATTATGCCAGGCGGAGAACGGACGAAAAAACATGTATGGCGGACCTAACTATAGAAAAACAGACAAGGAAAAATGTAAGCTTAGAAAAATGGACACAATGGAATTCGAAATCAAAACTTGCAAAGGAACTCCACTGCACCGTGAATGCCTTACCGTTTTGATATAGGAAGATAATATATTGATGTAATTTGTCAAATCAACTTATAACAGCCACTGTATCTACATCTATTCTACGTTATAAGAAGAGTTTTATGAAAATCTTTTTTACGTGCGATGGCCTCATTGTACCCCTCACGTTTGAGGCTCCACTTATTTCTTTTTTTTTCTTTTCTCATTCCTTAATTGTCTTGTTGTTCATCTCGTACTACGTGCGTGTTGCACATACGTCTGCGCTAGTATCACCGTAACACCGAAATCACCGGAGCGTGCATATAGAAATGCGAAATACTATACATGCACATGCAAAACGCTATATGTTGCATTGTAGTCAGAATATTATATGCATGCTAAGCGGAGCGAAGTTTGGAATGTAGAAATGGGATGGCTGACCAGTGTGTTCAGCTGGTGCTCCATCCGATATTAAATGATAATCTTTCTTTACCCTGAATATTGTGCATATTTTCAGTTCAGCTAAGTCAGCTCATCAGGCCTAAAGAGTACTACCTCCATTCTCAAATTTTTCTCTCCAACCAATTTATTTTTAAACTAAAAATATAAAAAAAACCCTGAGAGTACCCATTAATCACTGGTTTTAAAAGGAATAGCGTAGAGGTACGTGCAACGCGCATGTATTGTGAGACGAACAATGAGGCAATAAGAAAAAAAAGAATTAAAAGGAACGAGACTTCTTTGATTGACGTCTTTCATTTCTCATTGATTACAAAACAAAGAAAGTAACAGGTGGGTATGGATACAAATGAGGTGTGAAAATAAAAGACTAAATGGTGAAAACATTTTTCTTTTTTTGGTTTTGTTACCTTTCCACCCATTTCCAATCATTTCCAATCTGTGCAGTGGGACCAAAGTAAGAGGTACGGTGGAACTATATCCTAGTAAAAAAAGATTTTGAAAAAACCTGCTTTTTTATAGTGTAGATGTAGATAGATAAAATGGTTGCAAGCATCTTGGTTGGTGTAAAGGAAGATATTACCTATATTATTAAAAAAATTATGTGTATTGATAAATAATACGTAAAACCATTATAGTTAGAAGGGCCCACGCGATTGGTGGAATCTACTCCAATCAGGTTGAAGATGCACTCCTTATTTTTGAACATTTTTCATATGGATCGAAGGGAGTATAATGTGCATCAGATCAAATCAGACGGTAGCAAAATTGAGCGCTTAAGTGCCCTGTTTCATATACATGGATCATTTTTCATTTTACTAGTGGAACGTTTCTATTGCACATATAGAACTTGTCCGCAGGGCGCCTAAACAGCGAGCGCTCACTGGATTTGGCCCCAGCGAGCGACGCCGTCCCTGGTGCCTCACAGCCCCCACGTGGTCCTCAATTAAGGTTTTTTATTTTTATTCACGATAAGTATGTTTTATAAATTTATCGTGATAAGTTATGTTTATATAAAATTATCTAATAAATTATGTTTATATAAAGTTATCGTGATAAGTTATGCTTCCATAACGTTATCACGATAAGGTATGTTTTCATAACTTTATCACGATAGGTTATGTTTCCATGAAATTATCTTGATAAATTGTGTCTTCATAAAGTCACAGTGATAAAGTTATGTTTCTATAAAATTGTCGTGATAAGTTAGCTTACTATAAAATTATCGTGATAAGTTATGCTTCCGTATTACG
Source organism: Paspalum vaginatum (assembly GCA_030272315.1). NCBI lineage: Eukaryota > Viridiplantae > Streptophyta > Magnoliopsida > Poales > Poaceae > Paspalum > Paspalum vaginatum. The sequence continues at coordinate 39,161,193 of CM059020.1, read as the reverse complement.
CTTACATAAAGTTATTATGATAAGTTATGTTTTCATAAAATTATCGTAATAATAAACATAACTTTATATTATAGAAATATGAAAAGTAGATAGAAAAGAAAAGGAAAAAAATTAAGGAAAAAGGAAAAAAAGAAAAAGAAAGCCTCACGCAGGGGGCAGTGGCCAGCCAGGCTCCCTCACGCCCTCACCTTGGGCCCACCGGCGTGCAGGAGGGAATGGCATCGCTCGCTCATTCTGAATTGAGCGAGCAATAACCAACAAGGATTTGCGGTCCGATTCTCCATTTTCTCGTGGAGGATGGATAGAGCTTCAACCTGCTGGAATATAAAGTCTTATCTCCAACCATTTTTCCCTATAAAACTTTCACTATCATATATCTTTACTACTTTTATTACAAATATGTCTTCCTTAAATCTTCTCTTCAACAACTATCGCTATGCATAAAAAAACCATATTCAAGACGTACTTTGCAACGTATTTTTAAATATGTATTTATGGTACTTAACCTAAATGTGTGGTTCAAGTTTATACATTGCTGAATTAAATATTTAAGTGAAGGATCAAGTGGTGGGAAGAGGAAAAAAAACTCGGAAATATCTTTATGCCTAATTTTTTATTTTTTCTAAGGAATGGAGGGAATTTAGGAAAAAATGAACTAAATTTCTCTCTATTCTAAAACAATGAGGTTGTCAAACTCTCTAGGTAATAGACAGGAGCCCTGTGCGGAGGCATGAACGTCACAAGCAGCAGGCCGCAGGACAGGTGTAAGGCGTCGTCGATGGCGGAGGTCGCTGACGACGGCGATGAGAAAGATGCATGGGTGATGGGTTTAACAGCCGAGTAAGGCGCGGTATTGCCCACCTGAGCGGAGGCTCACTGGTCACTGGTGTGTGGTGTGGGGTCGTGGCTCCCCGCTACGTCGCGCACCACCTGTTCGACGGAATGAGGGCGAGTGGGCATCTCTGGCATTGGCTACTCCTTGCCACTCCAGAAGTTAGCTATCCAAGAGATACCAAGCAAGCATTGCCTGTAAGAGACATCGGCGTGGTTAGGTGCAGTTGCTGCACTGCTGTTGCATCCATTAGCAGAAAGGGTTCCGTTGTTTCTGGAGCCTGAACACATACCAAGCATTCTTGAAAGGGGTGATGTAGTTATCAGGGATGTATGTGCATACTGCACGAAATGTCACGTTCCATCTGGATGAAGGTTAGTATGTCTTCATGGTTATTCCAGACAGTATCCAAATTCAATGATTTAATTTGGTCTAGCATTTCTTTTGCCCCTTCAGTTCAAAATTTCATATTAGAGTTCTAGTTCTACCAAACCCTCCGCATGATTGCATTTACACTTTCTTGTTGGAAGATCATTCGATATGCCTTTTTGGCTTACAGGGTTGCAGTTTAGCAATGATTATTGGCTTCCTTGGCAGTTTCAATCACCGACGGTAATTGAACATCTTCACCAGCTGATTGTAATATTTGTTCTGTTTAATTGTCAATGTTTTCTTGATGTTTATTAAATTTTACTCTAATTGTCAATTTTACTCACTGTTTAAATTTTTACTCTGTTTGATATTCCCGTTGCATATTTCTGCTTCTGCTGTATAAATTACTCTCATGTAATCTTGCCTTTCGATATGTTTCAACCACAATAAGATTGAAATTGTTCAGCCTTTTTCAACAGGATGAATGGCCAAATAATGTTCTGATCGTTCAGTTGAGTTCAACCAATTCTTTGTTTCCACTTGCCCACTTTAGCTTCCAATCCGCATGGCATGCCAAAAACTTCTAGAGTGATACTTCTCAAAGAATTTTACATTGAGCAATGTATAGTATCCTTGGGAAATGCTTTATCACAATTCTCCTAACAAGGAAATATTGTGGTGTGCTCAACACTCTGCAATCCACTAAGCATGTAAGTTATTCATACATTATTCGGAAATATTTTTTTTTCCTCTCCTTACTTGGCAATCTATTTACCATTCTCTTAACTTTAACTCTTCCTTTTTTTTATTTTTTATTTTATAAAATCCTGGGTACTGCGGGATCCTCTCCCACAGTCTTTCTCGTTCGAAAAAAAAAATACTGCTCTAGTTACACTGGAACTGGCAATTCTCGAAAGTGCTTCAGCGACTAGTAACTGACTAGTGATTCCTTTATTTTTTTTTTTTGCTCCACACTGTTGTTATTATGCTTGCAGACCAGCTGTGATAAGTTCACAGGCCCTTAGTTCAAAAGACCCTTTTGACCTTAGATTTTTTGTATATATTGTGCATTACTTGCTAGGCTGACGTGTAGAAAAATAACGCTGGCTCTCTTCTGCATCCTGCTTTGTTCCTTAAAAAAAATTGCCTATGCATGAAAACATCCAACATTTTACTCTACATCTCTCTGATCTGGTACAAATTTATCTATTGACAAGGAGGTGTCTTTGTACATTAGCCCACTAACACATGTGAAGTTCTTCCTTATGTGTACTTTCTTGGCTACCTGAATTAGAACCAGCTCTTGTTGAATTATCTTCTCTTGGAAGTTGCTGATATTGGGCTGTTGCTTCTGTACTTGCAGGTGTTTTCATCATCTGAAGAACTTTCGCTTTATAAATACAAGAAATACAATTTGTTAGGTTTCGGCAACAAGTGAGTCGCATATCTGCAAAATTATCTAGGAAGGTTTGAACAAACTTACTTGAATGAGTAAATGATTAGTCCAATGGCCACAACTGTGAATGCTATATAGTACAACCAGTTTATCTGTGGATTGCATCTGAAATATGTGAGAATATTGGGTAATATGTTACAAACTCGGACAAGTATTCTAGGTTCAGAAAAAACACCATTTCATGATAGAATAAAACTCGAATAGCGACTGCCCACATGTCAGATGTTAGCAGTGAAAGGTTGAACAATGTTGCACCACTCATCTGCAAAAAGAGATAAGAAAAAAAGGGGAAATTAGTATTGAAATATGAAATGACAGTAATAGGCCTTTCTTATTTCTGACAATATATAGTCAGCATCAGGCTTTGTCACTACTATTTAAACTGTTCCCGTTTATTCTTTGTTTAGTTAAATAAATCATAACCATTTGACAGAGCCTAAGTTTATCTTGTTGCCTACTTGTGGAACTTATGCCATCCCTAACATAATGGATATCTTAACCTTAAGAACGAAAGGAGTAATTGTGTAGAATACGAAAATTGCCACTGCAAATCCTGCAAACAGACTTATCTGGAACAAAGAAAAAACACAAGAAGGAATGAGTCTCCAAATAATCAAATCAATAAGGTTTATGCAGATAAAAGAGTTCCATGGTAAAATATTTTTCTTACCATTCTTGGAGACCATGTCACTGCTTCTAGGCTCTTCCTTTCAAATATAAGTCTTAGGCTTATCAAGTTAAAGGTAACAAGAATATGGTTATGTAGTTTAACTTTGCAAAAGAGAGAAAAACCTGTAGATGGCATTTGGCAGTTCATGCCAGTTTGTTTAACTGGTCTTTTAACATGAGTATGGATTATCTATTTTTGTTCCTGGAAAATTGTGATCATAGATTCATAGTTTAATCAGGTAAAAGAGTGGTGTATATAGAATTATAGATAGCACTGCCAAGGATTATACCAGTTTGCTATACAAGTCTATAACCAATAATGAATTTTGGAGGATACATCTGCACTGTACTGACTAGCAACCCAAAGAGTGCAAGCATTGCAACAACTTCAACTCGATCTTTTTTCTTGACACAGTATTCCTACACATATGAGGTAAATAAAATGCTTATTGCCACTATGAAAAACTATTGCCAATGAAGCAGATGCATGTAATGATAACTAACCTCCCCAACATTGCTAAAAGCAAAAAAAACTGTCCCAGCGATAACAAGGACATCCCCCAGAAGTGGTATTTTACTCGGATCTGTAATTAAGATTGTCATATGAATATGATGTTAACAATCATTTAAACTGGAAAGTATATTCATGATGTTCATAAACTCATATTTACATTCACACGTGTTGCATTGCAATCTTAGCACCAACTAATATTGGTAGTCTTGATTGTTCTTCTATGCGAAGTAGCCCTCAAGGAGAAAGTAGGGGCAGTCCTACTACTACCATGGTGTCTGTCCTAATTCCTAGTTCTCAAAATTTTCTGGTATTGGGTGTTCTTGAGTCTTTTAGGTGACTTCGTAATTAAACTGTCATGATGCATGAAGTAACTTACCTTGCTCATCTGAAGATTTCGCATCTGAAAGAAGCACAAGGGCAAGACCACCAACACATGTCCCTGCCCCCACGAACTGCCAGAAAGAGTATCTTGTGCCCAGAGCATACCAGGTAAGTATGATGACCCATACAACAGTCCAACAATCCAACAAAGTTACACTGGTAATGTATGAGTACTGGTATGCCTTGACAACTACAATACAGTGTTTAGATGTTTATCAGCAGTAGCAAGAGCGATATAGGGAGGTTACATAGCACTGTCACTGTGTGGTGCCTGTACTGTACTCACCAAGATAGTTCCCCTGTACATCAATGAATGGCCAGGGCTAGATACCAGTACCAAGCTATCTGCAAGGCAACTCAAGATAGTGAGCAATCAATTAGAAGAGTTGCCTGTGTTGACTCTCATGCAGATGCAGCTACTCTTACTTGCAGCTTCTGCCATCGACGCAGGACGATTGGTACATAGATTAGTGTCAGCAACAGATACGCGAAGAAAGATTGTGTAAGTGGTGCGTCAACTCCTGCACAGATATAATGATTCATGGTACTAACTCATACTACCACTATCCAGATAATTTTGCCAAGTAATTTATCATTGACGACTAACAATTCTGTCCGTATATACATATCAGTCCTGGGAGAGATGAGAGAGATCGAGTACCAAGATTAGCAATGAGAGAGGAGGTGAAGCTTGAAGCAGCCATGGAGAAGGCGACGAGCTGCCCGAGGAGCAGCACCAGCAGCAGGCCCCATACGTCCTTCCTCTTAAACTCCATGAGCCTGATCACCACTCCTGGAAGCCCGGATCAGATCAGTTGCAGTTTGCAGGAGGAGACTTATACACAGTGCACCGGTGAAAGAAGTCTAAGAAGAGGAAGATGGAGCAGAGAAGAATGGAAGGTGGAGTGCGGGACTGGAAGGTGGACCGCGTGCACTCGGCTAACCTTCGCAGGTGGTTGGGGGCACCACATGCCCTCTCCGTTGATTAATTTCTGCAAGCGATGTGGCCCACTTCACAGACGGATCATTATGTGGGATCTGGATCTTGTCATCAGCCGTGCAAGTAGCTTGACCTGCCGTCATAGAATACACGTCCCGTGCTTCACGGCCTGAGAAAGTTTATTGCAATCTGCAACTGCAAGGATTCATCGTTTTCTATGTCATAAAGCTGATGATTATTGCAGTTTCTGAAAAGGAAAAGCTGGCTTGAATTTCAGGGTAGGCTGAGAAAGGAGAGGATCCGAATATCTGATGCAGATACAGTTGCTGCTTTGTACAAGCAGTCAAGCATGCAGCCTGCAGGTAGTAATAGATCAGACTTGAATTGGACACTGTATAGCAAATCTGCAGGGCGTGACCTGATTCGGAGTGTTAGATTTATATGAGTGCTTAATGCCTCAATGTCTTTTTTCTTCTTATATAGTCCAACATGAGTTTGGAAAGTTTTGCTGTGGTTTGCAAATATTCTTTGTTTGGACATTCTGTTCGGAGAACTCTCTTTATCAAATGCGTACATGTTTTAAAAGTTGGAGTAATATTCGGAATATGATAAAGCTACAGTTGATAGATCTAAATCACGGGGTAAAAGCATCCCTGTCTTAAGCTTGCGTATTAAGTTTGGGGATCAGGATTCAGGTGCCAAATTGCTGCTTGTGGTGGGGTCACTGTGGTATGACGGATGGAAACGATGGAGCACTAAAAAGGGCCATTATATTACAAACTGGTCCTGCAGTTGAACATTTTTTTTAGTCCCATTTCAGGGTTATATTCCAATCTGCTTTGCTGTCAGGATAATTACATGTTCGATTCCTTCCAACTAACAAAAATTACAGTACTATTTGTAAGAATAAATTTTGCAATCAAATCAGGACAAGCTGGCACCTTACCCTCGATAGAAAATGAAGGAACAATAACAAAACTAAAAAGGGAGTTAGGTGTCCCTTTTATTCCAACTTTTATCTCTGCTGCTTATCCGTCTGCATGTACCTGTTTCTTGCTTATATTTATAGGTATTCTTCTCAAGAAATTGAAAACGAATACTTTGTCAATCTTATTCTATAGTGGATTACATAGGTCATTGAGCTATTTTTGCATTACCATTTAGGTCTATAATCTCTCGAAGTGGCCATTTAGGTCCTTCGAATTTTCAAGCGTTTAATTATAAGTGTGAATCCAGGTCCACGATTGGACCTGGTCAACTTCAAAAGTTGAAAGATAAGATCAGTTTTAGAGTTCATGTACCTAGATTGAAACAAAAAATAGTTCAAGAACCTATGGTGCATTAAACCCTTTATCTTATATTACTTTTGAGTGAGTGAAGTATGCTAGGTGTTGTTTGTTTCAGGTGGATAGTAAAAAGAGTAAAATGCACCAACAGTCTTTAAACTTGTTCTATGATGTCATCTAGGTTCCTAACTTTTAACATATACGTCTAGGTCCATGCACTTGTGTGTCACTTGAGGTCAAAATCTCTCCAATAAGCAAGAAGCTACACCCAAACCATCAAGCAGTTGGATATGTGGCACTCTAACGTGGGAACTATGGTGTCCACAACTCTACATGCTCTACTACGTGCTCATGAAAATCACCGCATTTGTGTATACCTCATGCCATCTACCATGTGAAAGTGAGACCATAGCTAAGATGTGGGGAGAGGATTAGGTGTTCTACAAACTAAGACTCACAAAAACAAGTTAACAATACCTACACAAGATAAATGACAATGTGCATTGTTGTTGCTAAGCATTGTTACTTCTACTGCAAAAGAGATCGCCTAAGTTCCAAACCTAGAAACTAGTTTACCAAGTTAGACTAGGAAAGTAAGCATATAATTGTAAGAACATAGTGTTGGAAGTAATTGTGAAATAGAAGAGTATACTCCCGTTGATGACGGCTACCGCGGAGACTCAATGACTTTTTTCACCAAGGTATCGAGAAGAGATGCAAGCTTTCCCCTAGTCCTTGTTGAAGCCCCTCGCAAGGGCAAATCCACACAGGGATCAAGGGAAGGTTGCCCATGCAAGGGCAAAGCCCCCTCTCTATGGATTGTTCCAGCTCTCCTCCATATACAAGTGGGAACTTCCACGAACCTCTCCCATATGCTATCTGCCTATTTCATAATGGTGAGCTTCAGACAAAATGCCGAGGTTCCTCTCCCTCTCACAAGTAGGTGACGACCACTCCAAACTCCAAAGAGTCTCACAAGACTTACAAAGATGGTGCGTGCAAGCACCTGGCAACAAGAGGCACGCAAACCTCAACACTAACTTTGGTCGCAACCAAGATCTATATACTAAGTGGCCTAAGCAAGCATTAGCAGGCACTAAGCTATGCCTATATTTGCACTTCGTCTTCAACCACCTTGGATGACTAGAGCTCTTAAGACTATAGAAATGTTTCTCATTTCTAGTAAACTTAAAATGATCAGCTGGGGTGGATTTTATAGCCTCGAAGAGCCAACCAGTCATTAGGACCAAAGCTGACAGATTTTGTATTGACTAGATAGTTTGATCCAGTCACATCTAAACTAGGACAGTCTGGTTCATTGCACTGCTGAACAACCCGTTGCACTAGCCATTGGGTTGTCCAGTTAGTTCATCTAACTTGACCTTCATTTCCTCAACTCTCTCTCTCTCTCTCTCTGGAATAATTGTATGGTCCATACATTGGACAGTCCAGTCAATATACTTGACTTGGGCTCGTCGCCTCATCGGCCTCCTTCTGGTAATCTATCCAGTGATTGTCCAATACTCCCATCGGACAATCTACTTAGTACATTTGACTTAGGTTTCAATTCTCAACCTTCAATGGAATGTTGTTTGGTGATTATCCAGTTTAGTAAGTTTAACCTTGCTCCGGACAGACTGATCAATTCATCTTTTGGCTGACTTGATCTTCTGCTATAGTGATGTCCGATCCATTCATAAAGATGTGGAGACTATCTAGATAGTTCAACTGACATGACATTGATTTCAGACCTTCTCCATCGGTCCATCTAATCTTTTGGGCTTCAGACTGTCCGGTTCTCACAATTTTTGTGAGTTTTCCTGGTGTTGCATTGCTTTACTTCGCTTGATGTTTTGGGTCTTCTTGTTGATCTTTAGGGTCTTATCTTGTGCTCTTGATCACTTCTTTGAGGTGTTGTTATCCAAGTTCATCACTTGCATTGTTATGACTTAAACAAATAGAGTAGCAAACACATTATTCCTGAATGATCATGATGATGATGATGATGATGATGATTATTATTATTCAACCATAAAAATCACACCAAGCATGAGGCTTAAGGCCCATTTTCCTTACACCATATTTTTATGCCAAATAAGCAATTGAGTGTTGATTATAGGGTAACTAGGACTACAAGTGATACACTTAACAAGTTATGTATAAACCCATATGCTTATTTTAAGAGTTTAGGTAATTTTATGACACTATAGGACATACTTGAGGATCGCTTGTATGCTTTACTATTCTCGGAAGTCAGAAACAAAGAATGTGTTTCTAATTTATGATCTCTTTTTCTTAGACTCACATATGGAAGGTTTATATATATATATTCTTATTTCTTCCTTTTAACGGTTCTTATTTCTCTCACCTTATTAGCTCGCGCGCGCTCTCTCTCTCTCTCTTTCTCTCTCTTCTTTTCTTTTGAAACATTTCAGCTTACTAGTGTTCACATCCCACTTATCCAAGGGAACTATGGTTCGACCTCTAGTTTTAGGTCATTCTATATTTTGCCATGGTGAGTAAAATCCTCCTTGCCATTGAAGGCTTGCTATGGCTCATTCTTCTCTTCTTCTTCCATCCACTGCTATTGTTGGACTCAACCGCCTCCTACGGCTAATGCCCCTGCCTTGCCACAGTACCGACCTCCCACCCTGCCATGTACACCCCACTCTTCACTAACCTATCAAATGGATTGCCTCCCACCACCCAATCAACCACCAAGACTACCGGCTTTCGTCCACTGCTGACCAGTAGCCCTTGCCACTGCGCCTACCACCGCCACCTTCAACCCTTTTTATGCTTGGAAGACACAAAGAATGTAAAGGGTAAGGGTCATCCTCCCTTATGTAACCATTTAACGGCAGTTGTTATTTCAATGGCAAGCGACGATGCCAACGAAAGCGGGACAATCTGTGTTGACTTTGTCAATCTCAAGATGTTAGTCTAGCCCAATCTTATAAAAGTGCTTATAGGAGCAGGGTTTACGTGCATGCAGTTCATAGAGGTGGATGTACATGCATATGTGAGCGTATGCATATGTACTATGTTTCGGAAAAAAATAATAAAGGGGACGTGGAAATATCGGGCAAGGCGTTTTTAAAGAGATCATTCGTCTGCTTGGAGATGCAAAAAGAGAGCACTTCGGAATCTACTCCAAACTGCTAGTTTAAGGCGTCATTTTCTGTTGATGAAATGGACCTTGTAAGACAATATGGGCCAGACTATAGTGCAGTTTCTAGGGCCAGCATGCGGCGGCCCACTACTTAAACTGCAACTTCTTCCCCGGGAAATGGTCTTGTTTCCGAGAAATTCCCAGATGACCGAGTGCTATTAATCGACATGACACTATGACGTGCAGTGCAGGGGAATTATTCTCTCGTGTGTCTGAATCCGGTGGTCAACAAGCAGCACAGTGAACAAGCGAGTTTCATGCATGTGTGCCGATCGAAACATCTGGTGCCAATGCAAGCGGTTTTCAGACATGTCCTCAAGGACTCTGCCCCGGCCGCACTTGAGTTCTTACCGACACCACGATCAGTTCCTATCCTACCTACCTCGGCTTCCCTTGGGTCTTGAAAAATTAGGAATGCATAGTACACTGGGCCCGTCCTCAAGTCATCGCATCTGTCCCTGCTTTACCTGTTTGCCCGTGTAAATTCTCGTGTGGTGGCGATCGTCATGCAGAGACCAAACCAACCTCGGTCCGTCCATGCACGATGCACGTGTCCTTCTCCCGCGGGAAGTGTGTGGCGCCCCTCTGCCTGACTGCCTCTCCAGTCTCGACCCAGATCAGAGCCCAGAACCCCAGTCGGTCGAAACGCTGCAGCTACAGGGAGATAGCGAGAGGCAGCAGTTATTTGTCCCATGCATACATACAGAGTTAGGGGGTGTTTGATATCGGATTAAATTTTTTTTTCTCCATCACATCGGATGTTTGAACGCTAGTTAAAAATGTTAGTTAAATTATAAAACTATTTACACAGATGAAGACTAAACGACGAGACAAATTTATTAAGCCTAATTAATCCATAATTAGTAAATGTGATGCTGCAGTACCTATTCGTTAATTATGCATTACTTAAGTCTTAATAAATTCATCTCGCCGTTTAGTCCTTGTCTATGTTATTAGTTTTTTAATTGAACCATGTTTAATATTTCTAACTAGCGTCAAACATTCGACGTGACACGACCTAGAGTTTAGTTGTTGAATCCAAACATACGCTTACAAACTCGCAAAGCCATGGGTTAGCTAGCGTTGGTAGCCCCAGCCCATCGACCATGCAAAATGTGCAGTTTCTCGAATCTGGGACGTACTCGCCCCAGCGGCCTGCAGATCGACTACGGACGGACTAGGGCGGTCCAATTCCACTGCACGGTCAAGTCCGACGACCCCCAAAGGCTACACACTAGCCGGCCGGTACGCATACCGTAGCAACTGCCTGGGAGACCTTGGTGCCCACGGTTCAATTTGTTTATCACACGCGCATCGCATCGCATCGCATGACGTGCCACGGTGCCAGTGCCACTACCAGACCAGACACCACACCACCAGTAGTGAACTGCCGCGCGGGCGAAAACTTTGAACGCGCGCGCAGCAGGAAGACGCGGCGATCGAACCATGCAGTTGCATGCACGTCAAAGCTAGTAGCACACTAGCAGATCGCTCGCGCCGGTCCTGGTCGTCGTTACATTATTGGCTTATTGCATACTGTGATGATGTCATCGATCGAGCTCGAGCAGGACATGCGTGACCGAGCGAGACCGCCAAACTAGCCGTCCACGGCACGCGCAGCGCGCCGTGACGCATGCACGCGCCGCACGCGCACCTGCTCCGACATTTTTGCTAAGCTTTCGCGCACATCAAGGCTGGAGATAGATGGAGTACAGTACGCCCGTTTCTGGGACAATCCGTGTGGCATGGTGCCGTCATATTGCAATAATTAATCGAGTAACATAGCTTACTCCTATCCAAAATTGATCTTCGTATTTTCTGTTGACTGTGATACCTAAAGAGACATGGAGGACGCAGTTATCTCCCGAGCGTCGATGCGTGGCCTGCCGCGTCTCTTCGGTTCCCTAGACAGCGCAGTAATTGCAGTGATCAAAACGAAATTACGGAAAGAACTGGAAACAAACCAGCGCATGCAGCCTGCGCGCTCGTCTTTTCCCCCGCATGCATGCATGGAACCAGAGAGGCCATGGCATTTACTGTGCAGCCCACACCCACAACAAATACGAAGATCAATTCTGGATATTTTTTTTACCCAAATACGAAGATGAATTCCAACGGAGGGAATAATAAACAAGTAATATAATTAAGGCGTTCTCGGCCGGTGCAACTCCCGGCTGGCTGCATCACGCGGCGCCGTTCACACTGGATAAGCTCGGGGTCGGAGATTATTGCCGCGGCTTGTTATTAATCATGTGCATCGTCAGCTACGATACGTGACACCGCCGTGACGCGCGCATCAAGGCATGGGTGGAAATATAGAATAATCAGAGATATATAGTGGATTAACTACCCAAGCCAAGCGTGCAGAGCCGCTAGAGCTGCTATATACAATACAACGATGTGCACGCATGATCTCGTCGCACCTGCTACCTGATCGAGCGCGCGCGCGTCGGCGGCGGCGGCGCATATATATAATTAACGCCGTGCATGCTCGTCGCGGCGTGCTCGCGTCACTCGCAGCGCACCACACGCCTGGATCTCCTACGAAATTAAAACCGTCCCCGGCAGCCTATTGCTAGGACCGGAAGCCATTTCTCCGGTAGTGATGTCAGTGTCGTTGTCGCACGTACAGCTTGTGTAATTCTCTCCTAGCAGGCCCGTCGTGTGCTTACATACGTCCCCCCAGATCGACGACCGTGGGGGCGTTGGAGCGGGCGTCGTCTGATGGGGACACTGGCGTTTTGGCACGACATGCTGGACCGCCGCGCGCATATGAACGGAACGATCGAGGAGCAGGCCGGCCGGCGGGGGTCGGCCGGAGCCGGAGGACGAAGGAGAAGCTGATGATCGACGCACGGCTGGCTGATGGCGATGGGAGAGAGAGAGAGAGAGAAGAGAGAGGTGCGGCGGATCGGAAGAGACAGCGAGACGTGCACCGGGACAGTCGAACTGGGTCGCGGACCGCATGCTGTAGCTGTACGAGTACCATGCATGCATGTCTCGGATTGGTGATGATAACTGATACGTACGTCGATTCGAGAGATGCTTTGCTTTGCATCCGGGGCAAAGTGGTAGAAACAGACGCGGAAGGAATCTGACGGAACTTGGGGTCGTCTCGCTCGTCGATCGACCTGCGCGCCTGCTGCTGTACCTGTACATGTGACTGATGATCTCCGCGAAAAGCTGGGCCGTCCACTGCTGCATGGTTGCCGTGTGAGGAATCGCCAAAGGAAAAATTAAATATTTGCACACGGTGGTGTGGTGCGTAGTTGCGTTGCGCTTCTTCTTCTCCATCGGCCGGTGCATGCTGATGGCTTGCCTTGCCTAGCTCGCTTCCTTTCCTTTCCTTTCCCTGATGAGATCATTAATTAATCAACTAATTACAGTCTAGCTAATGCCGTATCTGGTTAATGACGAAGCACAGAAATAACAGCCAGTGAGCAGTGATACGACAGGTGTGAATCGCTGCCGCAGGTCGAAAGGGAGGGCCGGCCGGGCGGGCTGGAAATGGGAAACGGACGCGCGCCGGGGCGGGCGTGCCGGCCGACAAGCGCAGGTGGGTGGCCCGCGGCGATAGATGGAGATGGCAGTGACGCGTGCATATTCTCCCCCCGGCCCCCGCGCGATTACCGCAAACCTCGGGCACATCGCACTCGGGGTGCTAGCTGTCTCTCGCGGCGCCGGCCGCCTGATCCTCCCCGGCCGCCCCGCGCGCCTTTTTGACATTCCCCTCCCCCGCTGCATCGTCGTCGTCATCGTCCCCGGCCGGCCGGCCGGCGCGTTCACACGCCCTGGCCTCCTCCGCCGACGTCCTCCTCCACTACATACCTTTCCTCGGCCGCCCGCCCGGCAGCTCGAATCATCGCATATACCTACCTACCTACCTGTTGTTGCTTGCCCTCTCGCCTCGCCTGCGGCTCTGGCCTCTACCTATAGCTAGCTGCTCATCACGCTGTCACGCACGTACGCAGCCGCCGCTGGCTGATACCTCCTCGGCATGCGTCGGGGCATTATAATGCAAGGTGTGCGGCGGCGGCAGCGAACACGTCGCGAGTCGCGACACCGGCCGTGGGCGCATGCATGCAAATAGTGGAGTATAGGGGATCCATCGCCGTCGTACGGGCGCGCGCGCACGTGGCAGCGTTCATGAAGACCACATGTATACATACCCTGCTGTGCATGCGCCTGTGCGAGTATTCTCCGACGAGCGACGCCGACGTAGTACGTACGTAGTACAAGAAGCCCCTGTATACCACTTGCCGATCAACTTTATGATCTGGTGTCGCTACCTTTCAGGTTTCACCTGGCCAGCCCAATGCAAGCGCACTAATTTACATTATCTTGCGAATTGGTCGAGTAGTCTCCGTCTAATACCTTTGCTTTCTTTCTCCCCTCTCCATTCCTGCTTTCTACCACCCCCACTTACGACGCACGCACACCAGCTACGTCAAGGTTTGGAACAGATCAAGGTGTGATCCATCCGCCGCTTCAATTCTTCACGGTCGTCCAATCCGACGTGCCCTAAAGTTGGACTTGGTCGAAAAAGCTAGCTATCCTGCACACGACTTTGAGGGCAGAAAGTAACAGATTTCCCCCCTGAACAAAAAATTGGCTAGAAAATTAGTAATATTTTATTTTTAGATTATTATTTATCGTAATAGCAATCTATGTACAAAATTTTGGGGTTCTTTTATATCGTTTAATCTCATAATGACAGTGGTGGTGAGTTAATTATTTAGAAAACGGAATAGATCCAAGAAGTGTCTATTAAGATTCGATCTCAGTGTATCGAATTGATGGCCAAATGTTTATAATTACTCCCTTAATACCGCATTATATGCCGTTTGACTTTTTTAGCCCTAACTTTAACCATTCCGGCCCATTATTTCAATTCATTTTAAAAAAGTCTTATACAAAAATTTTGTAAAAAAATGTAAGCCATACTTTAAGTATATTATATGGTAAACTAAATTACAGTGAAGATAAATAATACTCCCTCCGTCCCAATTTATATGTCGTTTGACTTTTTTTAGCACCAAGTTTGACCAACTCGTATTATTCAAAAAATTTGCGAAAACATGAAAAATTCAAGTTGTAGTTGAACTATATTACATGTTAAACTAAATCACAATACAAATAAATGATTATGAAATTTTCTGAGTAAGAAACTTGGTGTCAAAAAAATCAAACAACCTATAAATTGGGATAGAGGGTGTAATTGCATTTTTTTTATAAGGACAATGATGTGCAAAAAGTTAAAACGACTTACAATTTAGAAGATAGATGGAGTATTAAATAGATTTCTAAGATTTTATCTCTTTTCTAGCCTATCTTTTAAGGATTAAGTGGATCTGAGTATGCATCTACACGTATAGTTGATCGATCGAGCAACGCCGTAAAGTACTTGATGTGGTTAGTTTATCCTTTGATTATTATATAGTAGTATATGAACATCTGTCTACTATAATCTGCGAGCGTGCAATGCATTCGTCGTTTTCTTGACTAGCTTTGCGTCGTCTTGTGACACATATATGCGCCTTTGTGAGAACGTTGGAAAAAACTTGCAACTAGCTTATTATACTCATGCATTTACAAGCGTGCGCGCCCACAGGAAGCGAGAAAAAAAATAAAGTACACAGTAGATGTAGAAGCGCTCCATCCTACGCTTGCTTAGCTAATTAGCTCAGGGTCCTATGTGTATATAAATCTATTTAATAAGCAAACAGGTTAAGATGATTCTACGCACCCACCCCTGATCTGATTTGCAGCCTACATTCTGATTTTGTGTGTGTGTTTTCATGACAGTCGTAGTAGGAGACTAGGAGTAGTTGTGGAGCAGCAACTAATTAATCATCAGTTGATTGATGCTGAGGATTAATTAAGCAACAAACTGAAGATGTGCTATACCCTAATAATAGTACTCATGTTGCACGGCTGTTATAAAGATAACCTAGCTGAATGTGTGTGTCAGATAATCTTTCATATCCCAAGGACGTTGGTCTTCTTAACGACCTTTCGATTTGGATCCAAGAGCATCGGTGGTACGGTGGAGTTCCCAAGATCTCAAGCTATGAGGTTCGAGTTTGATGCAATAATAGCCATGCATATTAGCAATGTTAAACCATGACGGCATGGCTGACTTGGATACAACAAATGAAAGGCCAACTAAAATGTAGAGTGAGCAACAATGTTGGCTAGTCAAACTTGTAACCCCTATATATTGTTAGGATGGTAACATATTGGACATTATCTTATATTGGCCTTAGCATATTTGGAATTCTTGCTTTGTTTTTTTAATTTTCTAACATCTAGTAAGCCTTTTTATATGCTTATATTGTACTTTACATTAGGAAACGTTCAAATTTGGAACTTTAAACCCTCAAATGAATTTAGAGTGCAACAAACACATGTAATGTTGCATTTTTTTTGCTAGGATTTGGCTCCATTTTTTAGAATGGTAGTTGTGGGTAAAACAGCAATAGGGGTATTTTTTTTGGTGTGTTTGTTTTTTGCATAATAGTAATGTTGGGAATTTTTGTTTTATATTTCTCTCTAATTATTAATGTGGTAATTGCTTGACCTCGAGAGTGAATGCGGAGGCTTTTTTCATTTGTCAATAACTTAAAGGTTTTTTGTTTTGTCACTCCATCATCACAAAAGAATGTAATTTTAGTATTTTAAAAATTGTCCCTAAAAATGCAATTGTATCTTGTAAAATATTTTCTCCAAGGCACATCTATATATATTTTATTGTCTTTTTTTCCATTATTTTTTCTTCTCAAAACACATATGCATGATTATATATGCACGATAGTATATAAAGGCACTTAGATCATTTCTCGTTACTAATAACCAATTTTAAGAAAACACATGATTCGTTGTTTTGTGATAGAGTATTAGAATAATAAAAAATTAAGCTGCATGAGAAAATGACAATTGGTAATTATATGAAAAAAGATAAATTTTGGTTTCGAAAAAAGAAGATAAAATTCAGGTAAAATTCAGGCTCCGTCTGTGGAACGTTTCAGTGCGGAAAGCAGTGGCAAATAGGGTTCACGTGGTGCCGACACCGTCTCACCCCAAAAGCAGAACCGAACCCTAAGTCAAACACCGGGTAATTGTGAGAATGGGTTATTACAAACCATGGAATAATCTTTCCATCATCGAGTGTTAATTAATTAACATGTGTACTGAATTTCATAAAGTTAAGCCATGCAAATGCATGCATGTGTGGGTATGCTGATACTGTGATACAATGGTTGCCTAAATATCGGCACGTGAAGCCGAGAAATTTCCTCCCTTACAAATTGAGCTAGCTAGAGACCATAATAACCATGTACTATACCAGTCCCTGCAGCTCGTCGTCCCCCTTCGGAAGAAAATTCATCTACTTCACGGCCTCCAAAGCAACCTGTCGATCTCCGGAGTGATCTTATTATTGTCTACAGTATGTGTGTACTCCCCCAAGTACGTAGCAATCCTGTTCAAATTGGTGTTACTATTCTCTATATACGTGTGCAGTGTAAGACGACAACCTGTCATGCTCATGCATGGGCGCGGGCTCCTCCGTTAATCCATGGCGCCGCCGCCGCCTGCTGATCGAAGCTTATGATCATTCGCTCCTTGGGCTTCAACGTCGGCACGGCGGCGGCGGCCGCCTGCTGGTCGAGCGTGACGGGGAGGTGGCCGCCGCCGAAGGAGCGGACGTGGTCGTTGAGGGAGCGCTTGTGCTTGAAGTCGGATCCGCAGGCGCAGAACCATCGCTTGCCGCAGTTCTTCTCGTGCGTGCGCCAGTCGCCCTTGACGGCGAAGGGCTTGCCGCAGCGGCGGCAGCCGAAGTGCTTGTCCCCGTGCTTGCGCTTGTAGTGCGTCTGCAGCGTGCGGAAGTCCTTGAGCGGGCGCGCGCGCGGGTGCGCCACGTTGTTGCGGCACCCCGGCGCGCAGCAGAAGCACGGCAGCTTGAGCAGCGCCATCGTCGCCGCCTGCGTGCCCTTGAGCGACTCCGGGCCCTTGCGGTACTCGCGGCCGTGGCCCCACATGTGCATCTGCACGACACAACAACATGCATGCATGCACATCATATCAATCCATCGTCGGCGGCGATGAGAGATGCCATATATCGAAACAGCTAGGCGAAATATAGACATGCATGGACATGGACTTGAGATATATAATAAATAAAATGACGTGAAGTAAAACAAGGAGAATATGTTCTTTGCAGCACTAGAACGCGTTTGTCCTTGTCATCATGTTGGAAAAAGGAAGGGGAAATGTGTATGAACACTGAAGTATGATATGGCGGCACTCGGAAATATGAGCTATTGGGTGATTAATCAGCTAGCTCTCTCGTCTTTTTCATCCGATTCCTTGCGGGTACACATGAAACATCACTTATTAATAGATAGTAGCTAGCTAGGTCGATCAGCAAGCATGGGCTAATGCAAGTTCTGTTCAGTTTACACTTTAATTTACAAGGCACTATATATGACATGGCAACCTCGGTGCATGTTCCAGACCTAGCTATAGCTGCGAGAAGAGGCACTAGCTACACTTTCCCAATTGGAATACCTGCGCAAATTTCTTTGGAATATGCATGATCCATATGCCTCAATTATTAGGCCCAGGCCCAGCTAGTGGTAATTTATATTAGAATCTTGGATTCTGAAATCATGCATTTCCCTGTCCCTCTGAGCCAGAGAGTGCTCTAATCAAATGATTAATTTAAACGAAGTCAAGTAGCACTTGTACTTGGAACCATCGCAAGACTCGTATTATTGAAAACAGAAGTTACGTCTGATAGAAGAAGAGGATGTGTACAGCAGATAGAAGAACAACGAAAACCGTGCGTTCAAATGATATACTGTACTAGTAGGATATATAGAAAGGCTAATTAATAAAGATGATCGAGGGCCATCGTTCAATTCAGTCACCTGCATGTTGTTGTATCTGTTGAATGTCTTGCTGCAGACATGGCAGATGAACTGCACCGGGCCGACGAGTATCTGCGCCGGCGTGGGGATCCAGAACCGCCGCCCGCGGCTGCCGATGAAGCCCTCCTCCCCACCCACACGTCCCTCCATGGGCTCCACCATCTCACTGTGCGCCTGCTCGCCTCCCGCTTCTTCCGTCTTGCACATCCCGTGCTTCCTTGGCATCTCCTCTTCCTCCTCCTCTTCCTCCTCCTCGTCCTCATCATCTTCCTCGTCCAGCACGGGCGCCTCCTCAGAGCTGTAGCCGCCGCGGCCGCCGCTCGCCGGCAAGCCGATGTTCAGGTCAACACCGGCGGCGCCCTCCTCCCGCGTGCCGGTGGCGGTGGTCATGTCGTTGCTCACCAGCGGCTCTTCTTTGACAGCAGGGTTATGGCCACGATCAGGAGTCGTCGCCGCCCTCCCTTCAAGCCTGCCAAGGAGCGGCAAGCACATCATGGCGTCGCGCTCATCATGGCCGTCAGCGCTTGCTGACTGGTCGATCGATGGCGTTGAGAGTGTCGTCGAGGACGTCGTCGAGGAGGAGGACGGCGACGGCGGCGGCGAAGACGACGACGACGAGCGCGGCTTGAGCCACTCGTAAAACCGCGGCACGCCGAGAGTAGCACCCGCCGCCGCGTCCTCCATCATCGCGCAAGCCCTCAGCACCATAGATGATCAACCTCTCTAGCTACACGTCGAACGGTATGCCGGCCTCTGGGGCCAGTAGCTAGTAGTGCGCGCTGCTTTATATCTGGGCCGGCCGGGGGTGTGTCGTCTGCGCCGGGTTTGGTTGGTGGTGGGGAGAAGAAGCGACGATGGAGAGGAGGCAGTCGTCTATGTCAAGGCGTGCATGTCACGGCCGGGAAGAAACGGGGGATGGGATCGGAGCTGAGGGGAAGAACACGAAGCGGCCGAGGAGAGGTTGGTGCGCCGTTGGTGTTGCCCTCCTTATATGATGCCCTTTTCGCGCGTGCGGCCCTTTGGTGCTTGCAAGGGCTCGGCGGGCAGTCGACGAACAACAACGCACGCACGAGGTAATTAAGCAAGGCAGGTAGCTTGTGGTGGCGTGTGAACGGCGGGAGCTGCAAAATCGGGGCATCGGCGCCTGATGCCTAGAGCACGACAGGTGACAGCAGCTCCGGCAGCGGCCCAGCTGGGGTGGGTGCTCACTGCTCCTGTGCTGTGGGGTACCGCCTTAGCTTTCCACAAGGGGGGAAGTACTAGGTTTTGGGAATGTATATGTGTGGCCCGAGTCAATCGAGTGCAGCGGCCTAATGGTTGGCCAGCTGCGAGAAAACGTGTGCCTGCCAACAGAGACGATTCGGCTAGAATTGGTAGAACCTCACTCTGATGAAATCCGAAATACAGATGCAGGCAGTATTAGCTGCCAGGTGCGGTTACGTACCGGAGAGGCTAATCAGCGATCGATCATCAAACCTGCAGTAATCGATCCGGAGAACAATTTTCATTTTTTTTATTTCCACACTTTCTTTTTTTATAAAAGTATACACGTAATTTATGACTTATGGCCTTTCTTTTCTCAAAATTTTCATGGCTTTTCTATTTTTTTGAAAAATTATAAACCCTTGTCATAATTTTCTATACAATTCTCTTAACATATTTTTCTACACAACTTATACTGAAAAGACATATTATTATCACAAGTTTTTGTTGTTCAACAATTTTGCAATTTTGGTACTCATATGCACGACTTATTATGATGATTTATAATTATAACTTTATGATGATACGTATAAATCTTCACAATGTTTTATCTTCATAACTTAAACACATAACTATTAGGACAACTTATGATTATAATTTCTTGTACCTAAGTTTGTTTATGTTCAACGTGTTTGAAACTTATACGCACAACTTATCTAATGCAAATTTATCGAGGAAAAATGTTGATTTAAATATGGAAAGGAAAATAGTAATGAATGACAAGGCAGAGAGAGAGAGAGAGTGTGTGTGTGTGTGTGTGTGAAAAACAAAAAAGGTATGTGGGCTACCCCACACGAGTGTGGACAAGGTTCATCAGTGCGATACATTCCTAAATATTGTTGCTATATGTGTGTGTATACCATGCATTATTGTTACATATATACTTCCCATGACAGTGAAGTCCATTTTGCATCCCTGAACTTGTCATGGATCATGAATCACCCCCTGTTTGAACTAAAAAAAACAGAAACCATATACTAGTATCTCCAAACTCTTAACAGACAAACTACCCCTTAACCTCGCTTTAGGTGATTTTGAGCCATGGCATCTAGCTTCCATGCCAGATGCCCCACATCATCGGTATGAGTTTGACCTCTCATCCTCCTCCATTTCTCTCCATCTCCTCCCTCCCACCTTTTCTACCTTCCTGATCCCTTCCCCTCTCTCCGATGGCCCTATCCTCCATAAGCACCACCGTCACCACTCATTTCTCCTAGGACACCGTGCCGGCTTCCTTTCCTCACCTCATTGTTAAGCCATAGCCACTCCCTATCTCTACCTTGAGTTATTGTTCCCCCATTGGGATGAGGAGAGCTACCACACCTCCTATCAGTGTGCAAGTTGTTTTCTGCTCTTGTTTGGCTACAATAGGTCGTCAAATGCACCTATCTCTTTTATTGGC
The DNA here is from genome assembly GCA_030272315.1 of Paspalum vaginatum. Lineage (NCBI taxonomy): Eukaryota > Viridiplantae > Streptophyta > Magnoliopsida > Poales > Poaceae > Paspalum > Paspalum vaginatum. The sequence continues at coordinate 39,139,976 of CM059020.1, read as the reverse complement.
ATTATCCCATCTCTCTCAACACATATGTCATAGACTCAAGCCATCACCATAGACACTAGCATTGATGTTTCCATGAGCCACCACCGTCCCTCCATCTCATCTACTTGACTCTTTCCTTGGTGAAGCCACTTGTAGACACCTCCTTCCTCTACTAAAGCTACCCTCACATCTACCTTTATACCATAAAGATAGTGCCACTACCTCGTTGCACAGTCACACCTTCGTGAGCTCTGTGTGCCACAATCAAATATGGAGAGGATGGAAGCGACAATGGCACCTGAGAGGGTACTATCCAGCGGCCCACATAGACCTTGCATTGAGGTAGCAAAAGCACACATAGAGTACAGTGTGGTATTGAAGTCACGTGGAGCTCAAATTGACAAAGCTCAAGGCGATGGCGATGGCACCGCGCAAGGAGCTCGAGCCATTATTGGTGGATATGCGCTAAGGACAGAGGCTAGGGGACATCTAGCGTAGATTTGTGGTGATGGGGATGAGCGATGTAGTGACCTAGAGGTGGAGTCCAGGATTGGCAGTGTGGTTGCATGGTAGTGGAAGGAGACGGGCGATGCACTACATGAGGATGGTGGGATGGCTAACTGTAGTAGTGGATCTAGATGAGAAAGGACGGGGAAGGGGAGAGAGTCAGTCTAATCGGCAAGACTAATATGCTGATAATGTTGTAGGAAAGCCAGGTGATGTAGCTCAATATGTCCAAATTAATCTGGTTTTGAATGGAAGATAGCTTGTTTGGTTTTATTGGGTGGTGGTGTATGATTTCTAGTCTTTTGAGTTCGAAGGGGTGAGGGTTTAATACTTTATAACAAATTCAGGGGACAAAAAGAACTTCACTCTTTTCCAGAGTACTATAATCATACTTTTATGTGCATGTTAGACACATGTAGTTCTTTCATTATAATTTTGATTGTGTATGTTCCACTTTTTGTAAAAAACACCAATATATATTAGTCTTTGTTAATGAAAAAAATAGCATTTCAAGCATAATGGTGCTGACTAAAATGACATTTTTATCCCATTATAGTAGAAAGGGTACAATCTAGGATCTATATACAATTCACTATTCATTTTTTAAGAAATAAAAAATAGTTCTTAAAAGGTAGATATTGATTAGAGAGTATATGTGGATAAAATCTGCAGCAACTAATTAAATAAGATCAAAATCCAGATTCATGTCACACGTGTGCTATAAAAAGATGACATATTTAAAGTAAGGTTTTAAGAGAGAAGGGATCTTTAAGATACATACAAAGAGGTTGAAAGCATGCAATTGGAGAGAAATTGAATATAGATTGTAAAACCTATATAGTACTAAATCGTTGCTTTATCAAAACAAATAGAGAACACCAAGTATGTAACCAATGTGTATTGTGTTAGCAAATAAACACACAGAGAGGGAGAGTGTGAAACGTATTTACGAAATATTTAACTGATCAATGGGTATTATGTCGCTAATTAAGATTCTAGCGGCAGAAACAATTGTGCTACGTACGTCTCTAGTTCTACTCTCTGCTACCATAGACGATTGTAAGTCGCACTAGACGACCCCGCTGAAGTAAATTTCTACTACCATCATCTTTCACCCTCAGCTCGTCAATCGAGCTGAACTTTGGATGGTTTTTCTCCAGTTTTCATCATGATCGATCGGCGCTGAATATTCAAGTCGCCGGTCGTCACTGAAGCACACATCTGGTGCAACTTTAACCGCTTTACATAGAACAAGCCAGATATACATGTGTAGACTTCGTCAAAAAGTATGCAACCCTCGTTTGACATTGGATGCATGCATGGTGTATGTATGAGTAGTCGTACTTGCCCCCTGCTAGCTGCTTCCAGGTAGCTTAGCGTGTGGATGCACAAGGGGCCAGCGCTCCAGCCTCCAGCTGAATCCATATATATCGAGCTATAGGAGTGGTGGGTTGCTCTAACTTGGTGAGCTATCAGCTATGTATGGGGCGGTGGGGCCTCCATCGCCTTTTGGGAAGCGGAAGTGGAGGTCGCAATACCGTGCGCGGTAGCAGCGTGTGGGTGGACGACCGATGAATGGAGCTACCTTGCTCGTGACGGAAGCCGGCGGGCCGGCGATTCTGCGATTGGGATGGAGACATGGAGTCCGCGGGGGCGCGCGTCGTCTCGGTCAACCGGCGTGGGGTGTGTGCGAGTGTGTCTGTGGTGGTGCGTGGTGTGCGGCGTGGTCGCCATTGGATGACCGACCCGCCGGCCGGCGCTCGGCTGGGCTGCTCAGCAAGCTAGCTAGACCGACGTACGAGCTTAGTTGCCTCGCTCGTCCTCCGGCGACGGATCAAACACGACGAGGCGGTCCCGTCCCGCGCGCACGCGTCGACGGACGAAAAGGTAGCTTCGGCGGCCGCGCGGTCCGCGCGCGCTCACGCCGGTCGCGGGCGCGCGGGGTGTTGTGCGGTTGTGGGGGCGTCGGCGCAGGATCGGAGCGGTAGTGCGCCGCGGCCGTATCATCCTAGCAAGCGGCGCCGGCCCCAGACCCCGGCCAGCCACGTCCTCGGCACCTGGTGATGGGCGGCTCGGTCGGCGGTGCAGGTGCTGGCATTGACAAGGGGTAGGGGAACGAAGCGCCGCGCACCCAGGAGAAATGGAGACTCTTGCGCAGCGCACAGGCACAAGGCCACCGCAGGAGTCAGGACGAGCTTCCACCGATCAATCAATCAACAGGGACCGAAAGCTGCTGCGTGTTGGCGCCATTTCGAGCAGTCCAGGTATTTTCTGCTGGGCTGCTACAACTGGACCGAAAGCTGCAAGGGGCCCAGAGTCTGGACTACGTGGGTGGGGAGTGGACCTGATGGGCCAACTTAGATTCATGGTTCCAAAATGGAACCACTAATCTTCCGAGACCGTTTCCACCTCCTAGATGCGGCCCAGTACAGAGTGAGATTGGCAGTGATTGAAGAGAATTAAATACCTAATAAGTCATAATCTTCCCTAATCCTTTGCAATCTCTTTCAACCCTAGATTAACCAAGCATGGTCTTAGATTTTTAAACAAATAAAATATACACATCCATAGGTGTACCATGCCCTAAAAATTGAGATGGAAACTTATAAAAAATTATATAAAATTTGTTAAAGTGTATGTACAAATTAAATTGCAAATAGAAGACCAAATTCTAGGGGTTCGTCTTCTAGTGCACTTTCATACCAAATTTGTCTTTTTTTTATCAACATTTATCTTTTATTTAGCAAAATTCCAGTAGGGCCTTTTTACCCCTCCTGTTCCAAAAACAAAACTATTCTAGATTGAGGGTTGTGACAAAGGATAAAAATATCAATCTATGTGGGCGTTGCAGCTTTTATTTGGACAATATGGTACACACGTAATGATATTCCTTTTGAGAAAAGGTGATATCATACAGGCTAGCATCAGAGAAACATATTGGTTCCATTTTTAGCACTAGTGTAGCTGAGAACACAAGGAAGACTATCTGTTCAGCGAGTGGAACATTGGAGCGCACATCACTTTGGACATTTTCTGCTAAGAATGGAAGGAGAAGTAATAGTATGCTCTGCTTGTGATTTGATTCTTTTCGTTGTATTTTACTCCTATTTACATGATTATCAAGTGAACTGAAACAAGGCATGCTTGGAACACAGGAAAAAATTCCTATTCTTACATTTTTCTTGTGAAATTGAATTGTTTCTTGTGAAATTTCTACGCAAAATTTTTGTGTTACAAACGGGCCTAAGAATTTAGCTATGCGCGATCATAAAAGTCAGAGATTTTTCCTTTACCTAGAGAAATCCGTTGTCCTCAAGTTCAAATACTACTTGTATTTGAAGTGTTGAGAATTTTTTAAAAAAATCTATTGCCGTCAGGCGTAAAGCCATGGCCTGTGGCCGCGCCTGGCTTCTCCCTTCGACACGTCGCGCACCGCCGTACACCTGAAGGACGGTAAACTAATCACATGGTGATTGTACATGCTCCATATATAAAACTTGATCGAATCAAAGCGACAGGAAAAAGGCATGTTTCCTTTCTAAACAAACTCTGAGGCACCGAGCTTACACAAGCTGGATATGCAATATGCATGGTTCATGCTTCATAAACGCGCGCTGTGGGCTGTGGATGTGGCCCTCGCTTTCCCTAGTCCCCCACTTTTTCATTTTGCACCAAACTTTTCCAGAGGCGCTGACCTCTCGCTGAGTTGAAGAGCCAGCGGAACAAAGACACATGCGAAGAAATAGAGAGCCATGCCAATTGCCAAGTTCCCAACACATATATAGTGGTGCGCTGAACTGAACTGAATACTCGTTGGTTGATGATGTTGTTCCATTCTCGTAGAATATGTTAAACGACGAGTCGACGACGACAGAAGTACAGAACATTACTACAATGAGTCTCCTGTCACCGCTGACAGATAGGAGGAATCTGCCGTGCCCTACGACGATCGGCATCATCGAACCTTCATTCAGAGGCCAGAAAACTGGTTCTGGTGGAACGGATGATGGAGAGCTTGCTGGCTCGTCGTCGTCGTCGTCGTCCCCGTAGCTGTTGTAGGGCTGGCATTCTCCATTGCCGCAACCCCGAAGCTCCTGCCCAAGACCATCAAGAGTCGATCAGCCAAAGAATGAGTTCATGCTGTGTGAACTGTGATCTGTGTGTGACTGGCAAACTGTCCATGCATGGACGATCAAGAGCGGTAGAGCGAGAATTATATTCGGTCGATCGGCCGGCGGCCTTACTCGCGAGGAGGGCGAGAGGCCCAGACGGAGCTGAGGGCGCGCAGCCGGCGGTGGTACTCGCCAATGGAGATGAAGCTCCGCACCGTCTGCCGAGTCGTCAGGATCCGCCGTAGTTGGTGCAACGTCTGCTGCCTCAGGCTGTCCGCCTGCATGCGCTCTCAGCCAAACCACCAGCTGGTGGTGTCAGTTTCCATCATCATCATCGGTGATAGGTTTGCATTTGATCGCGACGTACGGCGGGTTTATTTCTGGACGTCACATTCAGAAGCGCAAACAACTGGCAGCTTCGGTCCTGTGGCGTGCACGCTGCCCGTGTGCTCGGGCGCGAGACATGGACAGGCCCAAAGCTTCCTGCCGTTGCATGGTCTAGATGTCTATCGTTAGGCGTTTCGCTATATTATTTATGTATACAGACCACTTTATTCCATTTGACATTATAGGAGTATCTGTCCAAACTATATATAAAGGCCTGATTGGTTTGGATATACATATGCTGTATGCTCGTTCATCTGTCCAACTCCCAGCAAAAATACAAAACACTAACGGAATTTAAAGACATATGGTCAGAAATAGGATTATAGGAGCAGGTCAGACACATGCTACCGAAGGAACTAACAAGGTGGCTACCATACTGGTACTCCTAATTTGGCTTTACATAGAAAGGGATCGGTGGTCATGTCTGCGAGATTACATTTGCTTTATGTGATGATAGACACGAACCTCCCTTCTGGAACCCTAATAACAATTCCTCGAGGAAGCATCAAATAGCTGGTAGCCTGGTACCACGAACATAGAAAGGGATAGGTGCACATGTACAGACTAATGATGAATGCTAGAAAGTGCTAATGATGTTTATCCGGATGTTTAGAGGGTTAGGCGCACAAATATATATACCTTTCTGCTGTCCAGCAAGGAAGGCAACATTTTACAGTGAGATAATATTTAAATCAATACTATTAGTTGGTAACGATTAAATGTTTTCTTTTAAACAATTGTACGCGACTCAGGTGAGTTTCTTAGCGTTGCATTTCTACTCGTGAGGTTCGGAACGTGGCTAGTCAGGCTACAATATTGGATGTAAGGTCGCGCGGCTCATGCTGAAAGAGCAAATACTGACCTGACCATAGAAGCTCTCGAGGGTGTCGAGCTTGTTAAGTGCTAGGGCCATGAGAGCAGTGTAGTTGGCAACGTTTGCACCATCACTGAGAGGACCGGTGCCCACCGCATTCGCCAGTGACTGGTGCAGCTGATGCAGCCCCTGCCCAAGCGCCTCCTCAGTTTGCTCCGACGACCGTTGCAGGTTGCACATGCCTACCAGCTGATGGTCCGTAAGTGGATCAAGCTGTGGTATCAGCATCTGATCACAAAACCACAGAGAAGACTCAGCAGCTAATTAACATTGCCCTGATAAACTGTGCTACTGATTTGGAGAAAAATTGGTGCTTCCCTCAAACTAAAAGGGTTCTTTTTATATTTATAAAAAAAGGAAAAAGTTTTTTTTTTTTTTTTTTGCGTTTAACACCTTGATGATTTCAGAGGGACGGAACCCGCCCATCCAGAGGAAGCATCGCTCAGCCGTCGTTGCCCACAAGCCAGTCAACAGTTGGAACACATCAGATCTTGCAAGCACAGCCCTCAAGTGGAACAGCTCATCATAGTGCCGCAAGCAGTCTTCAACAATGGCCCCAAGGTTTGCGTCGATAGTTTGAGACTGCAGCATGCCCTGGAGCTCTGTCATGTGCTTGGTGTCATCTTCTAACCATCGGGCATACCCCATGTCAAACATCACAGCGCCTGCAATGACACATCCAAAGACCTTGAACATGGAACGGTTTGGTGGTGAAACTCTGTTCTGAGACTCTGATCGAGCTGCCAAATGATATGGTTACCTGAGCTCAGATCTCCAGGTGCGCTACCTCCCGGTAACAGACCCTGAAACCATTTTAGCAGTACAGCACACGGTAACACTATGCAAATAAGATCAAATGTTTTCATGTTCTGAGGCTTCTGAGAATTTGGACCTGTGAACGGGCTCCATGTAACTCTTGCTCGATTTGCTGAAGCCTAATCCGACTTGTCTCTAACTGCTGCACATAGGCCTGCAGAAGTAGCACATTTTTTTATAGCTTTGTAAGACATGGTTCCAGTTAATCCAAACCATTTTTTTCTATCTTGCTTTGCACCTTTTTTCTCAGCCGGCTCTTTCTTGCAGCTTCTCTGTTCTGAGCCAATCGCCTCTCAGTCTAAATGTTAGAATAGTATTAAGAGCACAGCAAAATCGCAGGGCCATGAAAGCAATAAACAGCAAGCAAATGTTCTCAAACCTTGGCATCTAACAGCTTGCCATCTTTTCTTGTGGATCCATGCTTTCTCTGCACCAGAACACCAAAAAGGCGACTTAGAGCAGTGCGCAATGCTAGTTCTACAGTAAAATACCTAGTCATCAAGAAACTAAGTATAGTGGAGCTAAAATCTCCTGCTGGGTGTTACTACTATCACGTTTAGATAGTACCTCTTTACCTGTTTGACCCTCCATTCCAGAGTACTCCATCAGGCATCAGCTCAACGACATAAGACATTAGAAGAGCGTTTGTAACTATTTTTGTTGTATTTCCCAAGGAATTGTTCAATGGGGTCATGGTATTACTTCTATGATTCTATCCATCCCAGAGAGGCAGAGAGGGTAGTAGTATGTAGTATACCCCAATCATTTGTTTTTTTACTGGAATGACCATATGCTATTCAAAAAACACTACTGTATTACCAACTTTCTTGAGGAGAATGGTATGGCCAACTTTCCATTCATCCCAAAAAATAACAGTGGCCTCTGTATTCAAAGACATGTCTGCAGCTCAAAAGTATCAAACCAATTTAAGCCTGAAAAACAGTTTTTCTAGTGGCTCCTTACAAAGCTTACTCAATTCCTCCGGAATCTTTAGTAATCCATCAACAGGACAAAACATGGTATTACTATGTCCCTATTACCTTGTCCTGGACTGTTGTATGCTGCTGAAAGATTGGAGCAGTGGTTGCTGCTGCTCCAAGTCCTTGCTCGTAGTTGTAGTCATCAACGGTCACCATCAAAACCTCCTGCTGCTGCCCAGAGTCGGCCCTCATGCTTCCTGGGGACACCAATTCAGCCTGCGACATACTGTTCTGACCTGAGCTCGAGTCAGTGGTGCTCCCTACTGAATGCGTGTTACCCTGTGCAGCAGTTAATCAAGAGGAGCAGGCAGAAGAAAGCGGTGAGCAGTTAATTAACCAAGAACACCTTTGTCCGGGTGTGGTCAGCAAGAAACTGTAGGGCACTGTAAACGATGAAACTGAACCAGTGCTTACACTGTATCGCTGCTGTAGATGACTCATCGGCCATGAAGGGAAGATTTCCAGCGTGGGGGGCCTAGCAGCAAGGTATCCTGCTGCTGCATACATACAAATGGAATTAAAAGGTCTTTTCAACCGCTCTATTTCCCCTCCAGGAGGTTGCAAAGTTGGACAGAGATAGATAGAAGAGAGGAGTGAGGTGTGAGGCACTGCAGCCTGTGGGATCACACAATTTATGCTGTGTCCCAATCCACTGGTCATGGCTCATCGGAGCTTGGCAAGGCAAAAGTCAGGTCATTCTGCCTGTGCTTATCTACTGTGGTGCTCTTGTGAGGGCGGCAAAGGAAGAAGCCCTTCTCGCAGGTGGTTAAGGTTCGGATAAAAGGAGAGAGGTGTAGAGAAAAGGCAATCTTACTCTTATACTCTGTGTCCACATCCCTTCCGATCATGCTAGGATCAACAGCAGTACGAGTGCCATGGATAAGGGCCTCCTCCAACTCACCAAAGTAAGCAGTGGCTGCAGGTTGCAAATCCCTGGACCAAGCAGCAGTGCACCGAGTTCTGCACCAATGGCAGCCATATGCAATATAAGGCAAAGCATATAAAAGCTTAAATTTTCAAGAAGGTAAAGGCAATGCTGAAAGTGAGGGTCAGAGGTGTATAGATAAGGATGAGGATTAGAAAGAGGAGCAGGAAGGTAAGATCACTTGCAGGATCAAGGCCTTAGGCATTAAGAAACTATATGGTTTGTGGGAAGAGGTGTAATCCAATGAGAGGAAGTTCTGGATATATATAGGAGAGTTTGTTATAAAGATAGTTGAAAAAGGAGGGTATGGGAAACAATATTTTATAGCAACTGTGCAAAAAAGAGCTTTAGCTGTGTTGTCTTTGCATTTACTAGTAGTAGCAATATAATAGAGAAATAGAAGAGGGAACGAGGGATACACTTGAGAGTAGAGAGGAGAAGTACAAGAAATCGGCAGGTCCCGCTGCAGGAGAATGGCTTTGGGTTCCACATGCAATTGCTTGGCTGAATGGTGCATCTCTACCATGATCGCTTGTCATCCACCGCGAACTCTCCTCACCTTGTGCCATGAGAGTGAGTAGAGCTCAGCTGCAAGGAGAGATTTAGGTTCACATATATGCATATAGATAGATGGGTACATCTGTTCGATGCATTCAAGAGAGGACCAGAGAAGGGGCATATATAGATACCACATGGTAGGCCGTTGCTTCCTTTCTTGTTTGTATTCTCCGACAATGGTAAAGTCGAAACCCCCTTGAGGTTTCATACACTACTGTGCCCCAAAGAAGATCTTGTGTCCTTTTGAACATGCCCTCCCTATGAACCTGTCTCTCTTTCTGTTTTCACAGGAGGCCGGCTAGAGAAATGAGGACCGAGGAGGGATTGGGGGTATGTGGTAGGCCTTTGTCAGGATTTATGTCTCCTACTTCTTGCAACCAACTTTCATCTCTCATTGGCTGCCCTCTGCCCTCCTCCCTGAGATAGCAAGTACTCAGTAAAGGATCACAGGGGAGATGGAGATGGGAGGAGGAACGGCACATAGCATCCTTTTCTAGAAAATAAGATTTAAAAATTGGGCAGTTGCACTAGACTTTCATCCACCTTCAGATTCGAAAATGAAAATCATCGAAGAATATTTTGGGGACCAGGAAAAGGGGCTTGTTTGACTTTGGACATGAAAATCCTTGCAATAATAATTTTTGGTCAGGGAACAGGGTCTGACTGTTTGTTTGACATTATCCATGAGACCATGACTTCGAGTTCATAGGTTAATATCACTGCCTTGTCATGCAGCAATACTATAAGTATTTTCCCATGAAGAGAAACTAAGACGTTTCAGCACTGTCCGCTATCTCTTTGTTTGGAAAGGCCATTGGTTAGGAGAATATATGTTCTAAACAAGTTGCATGTTATTTAACTTGTTAGTGCTTAACCCTTTGGATAAAGTAGGGCCGAGTATATTTCCGAAGAGTATGATGCGATGAACTGAAGGTGCATTTATACTCACTGGAAAGTTCCTGAGGCCTGCACAGATTTGCTGAATCCTTTGGCTAACTGAAGCTCAAAGCTTTTCCCAATTATGCCGTACACTAGGGAAAGGCAGACTTATATGCTCTTCTCACGGTGATAAACACTAGGCAAGCTCATGCGGCTCCCATGATGTTAAAAAATGGAAATCTATGAGAAATTCAGTGTTCAATTTCTTCTATACAAATATTATGCCACCTGGACTATTTTTGGTAATAGCCAGATTTTGGAATTTCTTGGATGAGATTTTCTAATTCAAAATTTACCCTGTTTTGTCTTTTCCCAATTTAAATGGTATACGTGCAGTGTGGATGTTACAATGACCAAATTTGAATGAAGATCTCACCCTAGACTAGTTGGGTGGGGGGCCAAGGGCAGAAAATAGGCAACCATTTGGGAATCTTACTGATAGTAATTAGAGACTCCTTTTAAAGCCTACGTGTTAATTCTCATGAGATGCACTAAAAAACATAAATTATAGAAATAGAATTCTTACAATAATCAGAAACATCTGGCCATCAATTTGATAGACTGAAATCTTAATAGTTACTACTCCCTCTGTCTCAATTTATAGGTCATTTGATCTTTTGGCACTAAGTTTGACTGTCTTGTCTTATTCAAAAAATATCACAATTATCATTTATTTTCATTGTGATTTAGTTTAGCATATAATATACTTTAACTATGAATTGAAATTTTCTACTTTTTCGCAAATATACTTTAACTTGGTGCTAAAAAAATCAAACGACCTATAAATTGTGACGGAAAGAGTAGATCTATTCATTTACTAACTAATTACTCACATCTACCATTATGAAAGACAAAATAAATTACACAACAAAATAACTCCCTAAATTTGTATTGTTTAGATTTATATCTATATAAAATACACATCTCCGTGGTCACTGAAGATAAACTTAAAAAGCTGAACTTTTTCATATAAAATACCGATTATGAAAAATTGAATAACCAAAAATAGACCTATATATGTTTCTAAAATGCCCATTTCTACCACTATTAAAATTTTATGCCAACTTAACATATGTCTCATAAGACATTAACCCATGCGATATCACGGGTTGACAGATAGTTTCCCATATTTGTGACTTCCTCGTTAGGATCTAAAAATAATATTGGACTAAAATGTAACACTTCCATATCACTGGTATTGTTGTGCACTTGTGCTGTAAAGCACCGTACCATAAGACAGATAACAATGGGCTAGGGCACCATGCAGTGGCGAAGCCACATAGAGCTTTGGGGGTGCATACCAACAAAAGTTTCAAAACTAGTTATCTAGACTGGATTTTTACCATACATGCGCCCCTACTATTCATGTATTTGCGCCCCACAAGTGACATTGAATTCTATATACATGATTGCTTAGGGGTCAAATTAAGAGTTGCTATAAAGCTGGAGATGATGTAATCATTGAAATTAGGTACAAAATAGAGGTCCTTGTCCTTGCCATATGCCTCCAAAGTGTCCACCCCCTCCTTTAGCTACAACATATGCATCATGCCTACCACCAATCAGCTGTTATGTGCAGCCCAGTTACTATTGTACTGTTCAGTGTTCACAATGCTCCTAGGATTAGATTTCATGTTTAGAGAAGATTAGATTGAGCTGGTTCCTTAATTCTAGAGACTAGCTTCTTAGGAGTCTCTTAATCATGGGATTGTATCTCTTCTTAAGCATGGGATTGTATCCCTTTGGTTAAGCAAGAAATAGATCAAGAGCTCCCCCTTTATACCTGCCCAATACAAACCTATCGCTTCCAATTTAGTTTCAGGCCGATATTCTTGTTTATTAGGACCAACAGTGTCATATTTTAACCATTGTGCAGTTCCACATTTACGCTCTTGTAGTATTATTATTTAGCGTTGTGCACTATTTGTTCTGATAAACAAGAATAACAACCTTAAACTAAATTGAAAGCTAGTGACAAAAGGTACCAACGAGATAGGCACGTGGGAGTGTGGGACTATGAAACCAAGCAAGAGAAAATGGCTATAAACAAGAAGAGATTTGTCTGTGCCAAATGGCTTGAAGAATCAGTTTATTGAATAAGTACTATTGCACAAACCGCACTACAATAGTCATGGTGAAACCCAAAAACACAAGAGCTAGTAGAGGATTGCTCGAACTGAAATAAAATGTAAACCATACTACAAATGAGGTTAAACTTGTAAAATCAGACCACGTTTAAGTGTTTGTACCTCTGAAAGATAACAATGAGTGTAAGATTCTCCGTCGCATGGCCCAAAGCCCCAAACTGCTTGCTTGCTGCAGTTAATCAATCTAGCATTCCAGTACACTTATAGATCTGCCACATTCTCAGGGTTTGTTTGGAACAATCCAATCCATACATGTTGGAGGTGACTGATTGGAAAATTAGGTTGTGTTCTTTTAAGAACTCTGCCTACGGTAGCATAAAACATACAACGACGTGGCATGAGGCACGCCGCCGGTTTCAAAAAATCTGGCATCGGGAAGCATTTATGCACTACTAATTTTTTTGGTACTACAAACTAGCCTCTGCAAAGAACGGAGCCTTCATTTAGATTCCACCTCAATATGTATGGATTGGAGGGGGTTTTCGTGTATCAAGCAAGCCTTTAGGCTTAGTTTGACAACTCTCCAACCGGGAGGATTAGAGGAATTTGGGTGGGTTTAAATACACAATACATCAAAACCCCTCAATTCTTCCCGATCCACCTCAACCCACTTCAATCTGAGAGTTGTCTAAATAGGCCTTAATGGGGAGAGGATCCATACCTTTTGTGTCATGCTTTTTTAACCTTTTCCTTTTTTTTTCAAAGGAAATGGGAAGGTCCAAGCTAGTACGGTAAAAGTCCGTCTGAAGACAAAATTCAAATTTTCTTATATGTGTACATGAAATGAAACAAAAATAGTTCATAACTGTGACACCCTAAAAACTTTACACCCTAAAAACTCTTTTCCTAAACCCACCGTTAGCCAAAACAATAATAATAACAATAATAATAATAAGGGGCCAAAACCCCCAAACCTTTTGGCCCAGCCCAACCGGACCCCCCTTCCGGCCCATCCCGCTCCTCTTTATCCCCCGGGCCTACGCCACCTGGGCCGTCGCTCCCGGCCCACCCAGACCACCTCGCCTCCCTCTCTCTCGCGCGCTCCCCGACAGGTGGACCCCACCTATCAGGGGCGTCCCCTACCTCGCGCCGCACCGTGCCCCACCCCGGCGTCACGCCACGCGCGCGTACCGTCCTGGCCCCGCCCCTGCGCTGCTCCCCGCACCGGCACTGCGCGCGTCCCCCCCACCCCGGCGTCGTGTCCCAGCGCGCACCGCGCACGGCCCCGCCCTCGGTGCGCACCACGCCACCAGCGTGCACCGCACTCTACCCCCGCTCCGGCACACCACGGCCCGAGCCACGCCGCCGCCTATAAAACCCCTCGCCCTTCGCCTCGACGGACCACAGCCACCACCGGCCTGAGCACCTACCCCTGGAGAGTACCCGGCGCAGTGACACGCCGCCCCCACCCCGCTCGTCGCCGTTAAGCCCCACCCCGAACTCACCGCCTAGCCCCCGCCCCACCTAAGGTGAGAACTTCCCTCGGCAGGTACCTCGCGCCCCCTCCCCCCTAGCTTTCCCCCACCCCTCATGGCCGCTGCGGCCATCCCGGCAGGGAGTCGCGCCACCGCTACGCCACACCCCCCGGGGTGGCGCTCGTCGCCCGAGCAGAGCACACCCCCAACCCCCTCACCTCGCCCACCACTAGGTTCGCCGTGACCACCCCCGCCTCACACCACCCGCCCGCCACCGGAACCGCCCTGCCGGCGGGAAACCCCGGCGGGCCGCCATTTTTTCCCCCCGCCGCTTCGGCCGGTTCACGAAGACCGGACCAAGACACCATTAAACCCACCCCCACGCCGTCACAGCAGCGCCCCCCTGACATGCGGGCCCAGCCTAGCGCCATTAACCCCCTCCCCCCCACGCGCACCCGTGCGCTGGGCCGGCCCATCTGCCGCACCGTGCCCCGCGTGGGCCGGAGGCAGGCCAAGCCGCCTTGGGCCGCGCCCCTTTTTCAGCCCACAAGAGTTCAAAATTTCCTTTTCAATTATTTAAACCGGCCTTTTTGTTATAAATTCATATCTTTTCCAAACCAACTCCATTATAAGTAATTCTTGCACCCAAATTCTTCTAAAATTCCCCTCTACCCAACCTACCTTCTTTTAAAAGTATTTTTGAGTTGAATGATTGCATTTATTGCTTGTTTATTGTTTGTGCACGATAGACGCTGAACCGGAGGAACCCCAAGAGCCGGAGCCGATCGTTGCTGACCAGGAAGCCGACGACCCTAGTACCGACCTCCACTGCAACGAGGACCTAGAAGACGGCAAGTCCACTGAAACCCTTTCTTGATGCATGAAATACTTAGATTTGCAAAACAAATATAATGGCCAGTGCAACCAACTAAAAACCTGCATATTTTTGCTTGCTAAGGAGAAACTTTTTGCTTGCTAAGGAGAAACCCTGATAGGATAGCCATCTAAACCTATTTAGAAGTAGTGCGCATAGAAGGGATCGCTCATTCAACTATATGAACTAAAAAGTTTGTAAGAATGGATGTGGGTTTGCGAAGGGATGTGTTTAAGGTGGTTGTGGGTTGATTTTTGAAATAAAATGGGGGAGAACTCCGGCAACCGACTTGGTCGGAATACGGCTACGCGCCGAAACAACCATAAGAGCAGGGTTGAACGGGTAACGGGTAACTTAGCTACATGTGGTTACCCCACGTTCCGGGATTCGTGGGGAAGACCGGGTAAGTGGATGCTTGCGGTGTCGAGTAAAAGAAAGTGATACGGTGATGGGTTCAACCCGAGCTCTCCGTAAGGACGTTTATGATTTTCATCTTGCCTAACTCTTCTAGTATAACCACTCGCTCTATATGAGGCAGTGGTCAGGCCCGAGCTGGAGTGGATAGCCTGGTAGTTTCTGTGTTGGCGCACAAGGGGCTAGAGGATGGGTGGTGTGCCAACGGGAGTACCGCGGGGTACTGGAGTGGCTCGGATGTCCGAACCCCTAAAGTTCTGTTAGGTGATGAAACAAAGGCAAAAGGTTTGGTTTGAAGTTCGGGCGCTTATTTGGCCGTAAGCGTCGCTGAGTCCAACTTGTAGAAATTAGTATAACCTCTGATCAGAGTAAAATCTATTCGAATAGTCCGTGTCCACTGGTATGAATGGGTTACGGCTTGGTTTCTTCATCCAGTATATTTCTTACAAAACTCAAAATAGATGGTTAGGATTTTGATATCTGAATGGGACGATGGCATGGATAAAATAAGTTGGAACGCTCAGACCGACGAGTCCAGTGACAACCCTCTTTATATTAAAAATTGATTTTCTATAATAACAATTGGACCACTAAAATGAACCTTGCATTATTTTCTCTGCAAATGAAAACTCCAGAAATAAGCCTTGCATCTGGAAGTAGGCTTCCCCCCCTCAATAGGAGGAAGGTGGGCTTGCGGAATACGTAAGTACTCACCTTTATTTTGTTGATTTTTTTTCAGACAGTTTCGACGAGCTGTTCGAGGTACTCTTCTAGGTCATGATCCTATTTCCCAACTAGCCTATGGCATTGGGTCCTGAAAGATTTGCTTCCGATGTATCTTATTTTTTTGCAACTATCTTGTAATGGTTTGTAATCGTTAAGTTTGACTCTATGCTATCTGAAATAAATGTGTTGCTAGAACTTTGGGACTGCAATTGTATCACATTTGAGCTCTTAAGAAATTGGGAGCGCTTCAATTACTTTTTGAAAAACACAACCACAACACCTACAGCAAAATTGTGGCACAAACAGAATTATAATGCTAGCTGGAGCAAATCCAAATTCCTTTGCAGCTCAAGCATAACCATGACATTGTGACAGGCAAGCGGGTTTGTTTTTTATTTTTTATTTTTTGTCGAATACACAGAAGAGGTGCGTATCTTTGTATTAAGATAGAAAAAACTGGCACAATAAAGTCCAAACACCACACGGTGCCAAGACACGCGCCAAACTTGGCCAACACAAGAAGCCTCGCGGCTAAAACACCGTTAGCTAAACTCTAACATCTACTACTCAGCATCAAATAGACAACTATGGAGAGGCTTGCTCGGCCAATTAGGCGATCAAAGCCGCAGCACGTCGGGACCTGCGCCGCCGCGCAGAGCTAGGCGAAGGAAGCAACGCACCGAGGGCATGAAACTGATCATGCTTGAGGTTGTTCTCATAAATGCTGTTGTACTCTTCCAAAGTGAGAGGCAAGCGGGTTTGTTAAATTAAGTGTCTCATCTAAGAATTTAGATGCTCCACAAACATTTTGAACTTTTGGCGCACTCGTGTGGGCAACCTAGTTCATCTACTACCCCTACCACCGTGCCTAAAAATTGGCGAATGTACAAATAGAAATGCGGGACGCAAAGATATGCAAAATCCGTGCATGTCCATGTTTGATCTTTTTTCCCAAGTAAGTGTCCATGTTAATCTCAGTTACGAATTACGATATCATCTGCACAAAGAATCAAAGACAAAGGGAAAACAAACAGATACAGAAGCGAAATTCGTACCTTCCTATGATGGGATGCGATCAGGGCACATGGGGGAGATGGAATGGCGAAAGATGAACACGCGTGCGCAAGATGGAGCGAACGAACCTATGGAACTCGGTCCCTTTTGATGTGGTGGCGCGCGCTCGCACCAGCGATGTGGCTCCTCGGAACAGCAGACGCGGCAGAGCGGCGACACTGCGTCGGAAAGGGAAGAGCGATGAAGAGAGTTTGATTTGGGCCGTGCCATCCTCGGCCTGCGGGGCCACACGATAGTTGGCCCGTCAACCTAGAACTATGACTGCCCGGTAGCTCCACGGCCCATGAGCTCCAGTCGTAACTTTTCCCTTTTTCCCCTTTTCGATTTTTGCTTTTCCTTTGGCGACTAGACCGGGAAGCCTTCGGGGATTTTGGTTCCAAACGAGGCCGGTTGAATAAATCAAAACGGGGTCTAAAGAGGGAAGAATGCCTGCTGCCGCGCTGAGTCTCGTACTCTCGTGGCATTTCTCCCCGACTGCTGACAACTGCGCGAGCGCCGCCGCCGCCGCCCTACGCCCACACCTTCACCCGGCGGCCACAACCCACCATGTATGCCCATCTCAAGTGTTCTTAAAGCGGTAAAGCGAGGCACGGCGAGCTACCCTCGCCTGTACGCCTAGGCGATCAAGGCGACGCCTTAAGGCAGCAGGATGAAGGGAGAAAAAGGAGAAGAGAAGGAAGGAGAAGGGAGAAAATGAAAAGAAGAAGAAGAAGAAGAAGAGGGGAACGAAGGCCCAGGCCACTAAAGCCCATCACCAGTCAACCACCCCTCGCTCTCCGCCCCTCGCTCCTCTCTGCCCCTGTCTCGCGCGGTCGCGCCGCCGACGCCGCCTCTCTCTCGCGCCGCCGACCCCTCCGCGGCTCCGCCTCTCTCTCGCGGCGCCGAACCTTCCGCGGCTCCGCCACTCTCTCGCGCCGCCGACCCCCATCTTCCGTCCCTCGCTCGCGCCGCCGACGCTCCCCTTCCCTGGCTTGCTTGCGCCGCCGACTCTACCCTCCGCCCCTCTCTTGCGTTGCCGACGCTCCACCGGCGCCAGATCCAATGGGTATGGCCGCCTCCTGCTCTTCCACTCCCTCCCTCTCTCATTTTGCTGTGGTTTGGCAAGGCGACAGGGGACGCCATGGTTTTTTTGGCGCCTGGACGACTAGGCGACGCCTTAAAAACAATGCCCATCTCTTCTCTTCCCTCCCTGCCATGCGAAACCGACACCCAAACCCTAAAGTAAACCTTTTGTATAAGAATCTGATCTGATTATAAGTGTATGCACGTACCGTTCCTACTGACTTCGATCTTTTTTGCAAAAATTATCGTCTGTAAATGTGTAGGAAATGCCCTATACCGGGTCCGCCCCTAGCTGTTCCCCGATTAACAGCTCCCCGGATAGGGATATATATACTCTTTGGCTCTTTGCACTATCCGATTTTGTTTTAGTGTAAGGTTAGGTGGCCCTCGTAATGCATTTCGACCTCAAACTGCGAGCACAAACCTGCGGGTTTCTTCCGATCCATTTTATGACGTTGATCCCATTTTGTTGTCATGTATTGTTACATCACTTTGTTTTCAAAATATATATCCCATTTCAGAGTCTGAAGTCTGAATATGAACTATAATCGAACCAAATGTTGGTGGATACAAATCCTGAACATGTGTGAGGTGGTATTATCCCAGCAGCCTTTGTGCCGGCATGCCTGTGTGGCTGGGTAGTGTGCCTGCTGCTTCTGCTGGTCCCCACATGAAGTGGCATCTGGTTTCCTCAGTACACATAGCTTAGTGCCGGGGTATCTCCCCTCCCTTTCTGCAAGCCTTCCTCTTGGGTTGGCTTCAGCATGTCCGAGACGTTTACCTGGTTCCAAGATGGTTCCGAGGCAGGTGTTTAGGAAACCCTCCCCCTTGGTCACTTTCTGGACATCGTTTTTTTAGTCCTTATTGGTCTCAGGCTTATCCGTAACTGGTCCTTTGGTGGATTTGTGCCAATGTGTTCCTGTGTGCGGGATCATTAAAGGGCAGGTATTAGGAACAGCGACCCATTTCCTCAATACCAAACACTTGCTTTATTAAATAGCCGCCCAAGTTAGGACACTCAGTTGGCTTGGAACCAAATGGTGGCCTAATTGTCTTGCCCGAATTTGAAACCAATGTGGCTGCTACCAAAACACCTGTAGGCTAGCCGGTATTTTCTGTGTCCTCTTACATTTGAATATTTTATGCATTTTCTATCCAGCAACAGAATGCCGCTAATGCTCTTTCTTTTTTGGATAGTTTCAAGGCGAAAGCTATCCTAGAATTAATTGTTGAGGTATTGGAGGCCACACTCACCAGTGCAAGCAATTTCTGGTTCAGAGCATAGGATGGCAACACAGCTTGTTTTTTCCAATGCTTCCAGTTGCCGGTGCCCATTAGGCATTTCGCCGAAAACTGTTGGGAAGACACTTCTTGGAGAAAGTGCAAGAATTTTTCAGACAAAGAAGTGGTTTTCTGGTGGTTCCTGTCACTCTACTCGATTCGAGTGCTCCGCAAATTCCCGTCGAGCTGGGCCACGGCGTACCAAGGATACCTTATATGATCTTCACCCTGAGATTTCCTTACTTTATGGAGATGATAATGGTAATGGTACTGCTACTGTATCCAGCAAGGAGCAGGGCATTGACACTGAAGCTGAAAGATTGGTAGATCCTTCTGCCTCTTACCGCTATAATGAGCCCAGGATTAAAGTCATTGGTGTTGGAGGTGGTGGCTCCAATGCTGTGAACAGGATGATTGAAAGCTCCATGAAGGGTGTGGAATTCTGGATTGTGAACACTGATTTTCAGGCGATGCATATGTCGCCCATTGAACCAGAAAATAGGTTGCAGATTGGCCAGGAATTGACACGTGGTCTTGGTGCTGGTGGGAACCCAGAAATAGGCATGAATGCAGCCAAAGAAAGCCAGGAGTTAGTAGAACAGGCAGTTGCTGGTGCTGACATGGTTTTTGTGACAGTGAGTACATATTGCTCAAGCACAATACACTCTTTTCAGTTCAATCCTGTTTTGATTAGCGAATGGCGCACATTTCTAGGCATCATGATAGTTATATGATACATAGGGATTTGTCTAACCAAACTATGCTTTCCTCTAGTAGAATATGGTAACATTATGTAATTTGATCCTCAAATTCATTTTGCAGGCTGGAATGGGAGGTGGGACAGGCACTGGTGGGGCACCCATTATTGCAGGGATTGCCAAGTCCATGGGTATATTAACTGTTGGAATTGTGACAACCCCATTTTCGTTCGAGGGAAGAAGGCGGGCTCTTCAGGCACAGGAAGGAATTGCATCATTGAGAAGCAATGTTGATACACTGATTGTAATTCCAAATGACAAGTTACTGACTGCTGTATCCCCGAATACTCCTGTGACAGAAGCTTTCAATTTGGCAGATGATATTCTCCGGCAAGGTGTTCGTGGGATTTCAGATATAATCACCGTAAGAGAATATGCTCATTGTTATATAATCAGTCTTGCTCATTTTGAGAATAATTTAAATCATGTTCTATCCAAACAGTCCTGTTACTGACATATTATGCATGCTATGCAAGCATGCCACAAAGGATAAGCAAACTGTACTGAATTGCTGATTTTTAAGATGCAACTTCTTTACTTTTCCTTGGCCATGTCTTAAGCTGAAGCATACAACTTTTCACTGTTCCCTATTTTCTACTGATATGGCGTAGCCTTCATTTAGTGCAAATAAACTGTCGATATATGACATATCTGCACTGCTAACGGGTTTTTAAACAGTATTTTACAATATATTTTTCTTTTTAGATTGTCCATATGCACTACCAGAAACAGAGTAAAAGTAGAATGACATTGTTCTGCACTATGTTTGTTTCTGGGTCATCCTTTTTTGGCAGAATCTTTAGCTGCTTGACATGCCATTTGGAAATTTGGAAACTCATGCATCTGAAAATTCAAAACATTTTTAGCAAATGTTTCTCAGAATTTTCACTCAGATTACATTGCATGGTATCTACATGGCTAAATCTGTCACTTTACTCCTACCTTTGTTTTTGCTTGCAGGTGCCAGGTCTGGTGAATGTGGATTTTGCTGATGTTCGATCGGTTATGTCAGATGCAGGCTCATCATTGATGGGCATTGGAACAGCAACAGGTCAAATTTCAGAATTTAGATAACCATGTTTGTTTAGCATCAAATTCCTACATGCATAAGTTCTGCCCTAATAAGTGAGCATATATGCATTGAAAAAAGGGTAGTTTGAAAGTTATAATGCTGAGTTTGCATTTCTAAGCATCTGGAACATTTCCCTACAAACACACCGACAACTACCACTCCTGACAATCCTGTTGGCCTGTTAGCAGGCAAGACACGAGCCAGAGACGCTGCACTTAATGCCATACAGTCTCCTCTACTTGATATTGGTATTGAAAGAGCAACTGGAATTGTATGGAATATCACTGGAGGGAATGACCTAACCTTGACTGAGGTAACATGCATTCATATATGCCGTTGACCTGGCACTGGCAGATGACTTCTTCAATAGCTAGAATACATTCTGACTGAACCCCACTTGCTATCCTTTTCTACAGGTTAACGCAGCAGCTGAAGTGATCTATGATCTTGTTGACCCTGGTGCAAATCTGATTTTTGGCTCTGTTATAGATCCGTCATACACTGGTCAAGTACGTCATGAAGTAACATTTTTTTACTTTGTGATGAAAATGATCTTATGCATCGGAACTTTATCACAATTGTAACGTGATCTCATTGCTCTTGTCAATAACATGTTACATCTATTCAGGTGAGCATAACTCTGATTGCAACTGGTTTCAAACGCCAGGAGGAAAGTGAGAGCTGGTCTTCACAGGCACGTATTGCAACTTCGTTTGCCTACTTTTCCTTATTTCTTCCACGTATTCTCATGGTATTCTTCCATGTATTCTCATGATGTTCCTTGCTCAGGCTGGAGGAGACAGCAACCGTCGCTCGGGTTGGTTTTCTCCCACTTCCCAGGAGGAAGGGCCTGCATTGCAGATCCCAGAGTTCCTTCAAAGGAAAGGGCGATCAGGGTTTCCACGAGTTTGAACACACTTTGGTTCATTGCTTTTCTTTATCATGGGTTTTTCCTCTCTTTTGGTAGTTTGGTGTTTTTCTCTCTTTGGTAGTTTGGTATGATGCAGATTTGGTTTCTAGATTTCTAGGTTTCTTTCGTAGCAAGCACTACAGGAAAAACAATAATTTTTTTGTTGGTGTCAGCATTAGAGCAGATGTTTGAATCACTAACCAATAACAATGTCCTATCTGTGTGCAAACTTTGCGGATTGAGTAGATTGGCTGGGCTTCTATGGTTCTTATCAACCTGCAGTGAATCAGGATCTGAGAGATCTCAGTTTGAACACCATCGGAGCTATGAATTTCTGCACGAGAGTTCATATTATAATGTTGTGTGAATGATTACGTCCAGTTAAAAGAATTTGATGTGGCTACGTCATACGTGGTGATTGTTGTTCACATCATCTTGTAAGTAGAATTTTTGGTAAGGCCTTTTACAAGTATCTAACTACTCAGTTAGAGTATACATGTATTCACCACAGAGCCCTGATCTTTGAATGGGACTGGGAGAAGGCGGAGGAATGGCTGTTGGGAACATTGTGTCTGCAATGGTGGGCCATTAGGGCGCAGCTGGCTAGCTCCGAGCTAGCATGAATACTTTTTTATTCAACATGAAAGGAGAGAAGAGGCGCTGGCGAGTCTACAATCGCCCAGCTCGCACGGTTCCTAGTGAAGTTTGTGTCCTCTCTTATTCTCCTTCCAAGACTATTTCAAACTTATCTGTTTTATTGTCTCTATCATCCACCTCAGCTATCTATTTCTCTCCATTGTTAGAGGCACCCTTAGGAGACAGGGAAGAATGTTGGATGAGCTAGTGTGGTTTAGTAGTACTTGCATTGGTAACATCAATGAACTAAGACCTCGGAAAACCAAAGCATAGTTTTGAGTCTAGGGAGAACAATCACACTCTAAATTCAAACTTCACTCTGTATACAGAGTGCAGATTCTGTCCTTTGGTCCTTCTGAACACAGCCTTAACCGATGTAATCGTACACTAGCCACTTAGGATCAGGTCCTAGGTTCCGATGTAATCGTACACTAGCCACTTAGGATCAGGTCCTAGGTTTCACGCTGTCTAATGTAGATGTGTGTCCTGAACCGCGTTTCAACCTCAATACTTAACATGTTTATGTGAATCACGTGAAGAAGAAGATGTCGAGGGAAATGAAGGAGCTAAGATGGAATTATGGCCATTCGTTTGCTCGATGTTTTTCCTTTTTTTATTAATTTTAAGACAAATAAATTATCCAATGGGTTCATGTTAAGATGAAGTGAGAAATAAAAGCTAAAGTTAAAAACATTACTTTCGTCACTTTGATTCTTTGTCTACACAATACAGTTAACATAGCTAGAAACGGTGTGTAAACAGTCTAGATGTCCGTGTAGGCAAAGAAAAGCTCTAAGGCCATTCGAAGTGGGACTTTCATTTTTATTAAATGATGTGTCACGTCAACAATCCTGATCATGTGACAATGAGTTAACGAAGGGAGAAATTGAATGGGTTTCATCTGGATAAAACCATATCTTCACTATTATCTAGACATGTTTTGTCTTCCATGTTGTCTATGAAACTTCAAATGAAATCATGCATTCACAGTGGTTATTTCAACCATGATTTTAATCTCTTCTAGTTACGTGGCACCTTGGAAACACCAAATATGAAATCGTCCACTGAGAATGGCCTAATTGCATCCCCTACTAATGACGTCCCCTACCAAACCAATAAATTAAAGAGGCTATGTTCCATCCGCCAATCCTAAGGAGGGTTCAGTTGTCCATTGCAGCATATCGGCCACTTGGTGGAATCTGCCGTGTAAAGGCTCTAGCCAAAGAGGGAGGCGGCCTCGGCATTGAGGGCTTGTTTGGATAGTGACCTGGCCTAGGCAACTTTGGCCAGGCAGCACATCTGGCCCAGGCATCCAAAATCCAAAATCGGACACCTGATGTTGCCCTGTGCTAGGCATATTTCCCACTCAATGAAGCAAACAATCCCTAAAGGCATGGTGGCTACGGATGTCGCTAGAGGGACAAGTCTGGCGGAAGTGGTTGGTTGCATCGGGCACGGTCCATGCGAAGCTTGCCTTAAGGGTAGTGCGGTGGAGGAGCCCATCTCGGAGATCGTGGGGGGTGGTGACGAATTCGTGTAGATGGATAGGCGTCTAGTTCGGTGAAAGGTCGCTCTCCTTATCAAGTGGCTGATTTTTTTGTGTTTCCATCAGTCAATAATATTGTCGGATCTAGATCCAATGGTTCAACTACTCACCTTATCCACCTTTTTCTTCCTCCCCCTGTCTTCTTCTTACCGCACCTCACCTTCGGGCATTGATGTCAACCTCACTGCCACTGCCTGCCTCGCCCCTCGTGCCACCATGCACTCGGCTGGCAGCGCCTCCCCGATGCCGCAGCCGGCCGCTCACCTCGCGGCTGCCTCGCCTCCATTGCCACCCTGCGCAACCGTGGTCTCCCGCCGCTTGCCGCCGGTCTCAGCCACCCGCCACCACCGCCGGGCTGCCCCTGCCTATGGACCTCCCTCTAAGGCCGAAGGTGGAGAAGAACACCATCCTCGGCAAATCCTAAACTCAAACCCCAACCTCGAAGAGAAGATGGCGAGGCGGCGCCCGAGAGACCGGCGGCGGAGGAGGAGGCACGGCGGAGGAGCGTCGAGCGAAAGTAAGCTTAAAACCAAACGATTGAAGAGTTAATCTCTTTGGTGAAAGGTAAAAGAAATTATAAAATATTTATGGAGAAAATGTACTAGGATGTTGTTAGAAAGAAATAAAATATAGAGTTTTTAAAGAATAGGATACTTTTTAGGGGGAAGATTTGGAGAAATAAAATGAAATATAACATCTTACTCTCGATATCGTGCTGACGACGCATTTCATTTTTAGTCTCGATGAAAATTGTAATTACTTTCTCTCTATTGTAAGTGATTCTAGTCCTATTTTTATATTAACTGTGTAAAGTAAAGTAATAAATGAATCTTTGAACCCAAACAATTTGGGACGGATTTTACTACAGTACTATTTGCACGTTCTTAACGTGCCGCGGGGAGGGTAGGACATGGCCACATGCACAAACCTCTTCGTGGAACGCCAACCCGGAAGAGGAAAAGGCCGAAAGAGGGAGGAGCGCAGCGCAACGGAGCCGCAAGAAGAGGCCACCAACCAAACGAACTTCTACTTCCCCACCAAAAAACGAGCACCAAAGCTACGACGCACGCATCCCCCTCGCGCGCGACGTCGCAGCGCGCCTCTTCCTCTCCTCCTGTCCGTTCGGAGTCCATTCGGGCGGCGCCGCGGAGGGCCGGACCGGATCCCGCTCCATGGCGGAGGGCTTCGGGCGGTGGGAGTCGGATCCGCTCTTCCCCGCCGCCGAATGCGTGCAGGACTCCGCCGACAGGTACGGCCTCCCTCCCGCTCGCGCTGCTTCTTCCTTGATCTGCTGCCTGGCGTCGAGTCCCGCGCTTTGGTAACCGCCATCTCATCCCTCGTGAGACTCGCGGCCATTTTGGGAAATTCGTTGCCTGGTTGTGAGCCGGACCAGTTCTGGAGCCCCGAATCCGTCGGTGTAGTTGCTTCTGGATGTTTAAACATTCGCGAATTAGAATTTTAGACCAATATAAGCTTGAGGGCTAGAATTGTAGGTGGGTACGAATGGCTGACCTTCCTGTTACCTAAAGTTTGATGGTTGCTCTTCATGAGAAATTACTAGAAATACAGCCGTGCCCTCGTTTGGGCAAACCTGCCCTCGGGATTCCAAATGGGTTGTTGACGTTTTATTGGCTCACGGCTCACAGCGTTTTCAGCATGAAGCAGCATCGATCTGATGCTGGATTTGACAGTTGGAATAGTTTTTTTTTTTGTTAGTTTAAGCTTGTGAGAACTTGCACGATGCAACACAGTCGTGGGAATTACCTGACAATCAATTAGCAGCGTAAACATAATCAGAAGATTCATTTACTGAGTATTGTGAGTGCAGGAAGGCCATAGTCTAAAATGTCTATTAGATATGCCTTCAGATATGGGAAAATACGGGCATTGTTGCTATTAACCAGTAAAATCAATTGTCAACGGTGAATGAAAAATATATTAAATTGTAAGTAAAGAAAGTGTTCAAAGTATTTCTGTGCATGGCATGAATATAGATGTTGGGATTTACTGGTTGGGACTTTGTATTTAAAACTCATTGAAATAGCTATTTAGAAGCTATTCATGTTGCTCTATTATGTAAACAACATGGAAAATGAGAACTTTGAATTTACTAATATCCGCTCTTAGTGTTGCAGCCATGAATCAAAGTTCAGTTGAACTTCTCTAGACTCCAATCGAAATTGAAGACAAATCGATCAACATGCTCAGTGACGCGGTCGCTAAGTATGGGCAGCACTGCCCTTGGCGGAGATCCTCAAGGCTAGTATGGGGGCATGTTGTAGAAGACAATCGACCAGCGGCGCATGCAGGAGAGGGGCACAATGATCAGCAGAAGATTAGGGTTTGTGTCCTTTGATGAGAACTTAAACTCATGATACTATGGGAACATAATAGGTTTATATGTGGTTAAGGTGTTGATTGAGCCCCATGGCTCTTCAAACAGGAGTACTTTTCTTTGGGGGGAGGGGGGGGGGCAGCCTGCCCCAGAGATAAGGAAGGTTACCATGGGATTGCTATCAATCATAAATTATCCATATACGAAATTGCCTAATATACTCCAACAAGAGGTACAATTCATTGAATGACACCTTAAAGTATTTGTGTTCAATGTTTTCATTGTGGGGTGGTTTTTCAAAAGCATTTTATGTTTTGCTAGATTTGGATGTGTGGTTAGTTAGAAGCATTCTTTTAGGATCTGTAGCAGTAAACTGTTTATGGAATTTGTAAAGGTTTCCTCAAAAGTCTAGATTCACAGCTTACAAAGAATAAGTAATGGGAAGCTTGCTCATTGTACTGATAGCTCGTCATTTTGGATTGGTGTGCAGAATGGAAGGTGTCTACCGCTTGCTTTTACATGAAAGGAAAGTTATGCAGTACGGTACTTCTGATGCAAAGTTTCATGCTCCAATGCAATACGAGAGGGATGCGATTACTGCTCTTGGAACTACCAAATGGCAGGTTCAACAGTCAAGCTTTCTATATATAGTTACCTATATTTTAGGGACTAACATTTGCGTCTAAATCTTCTAAAGCCTTTACTCTCTTAACTTGCAGTTGGAGCAATTTGAGAGGGAGGTGAATGCAGCTGCATTCTCTGACAAGTCAAAGTCAAGAGAAAATGCAATCTTAAAATTTAGACAATTCATCAGGGCTATAGCAGAGCAGATTTCTCAGGTGGAAGAAAGTTTGGAGAGTCTTAGGGTCAGTTCTAGTAGAACTCCAAAACATTTATACTCAAGTGAATATGATGGGGATGGGTTGGCATCCTTTCTTTCTGGTACCAAGGATGACCATGCGTATAATTCCACTGGCACTGATGAAATTGTTGAGCTTAAGCTCGACAATGTTCCTTTGGTAAATGGCTATCATTCCACCGAAGAACATACAACATATGAACAGAGGAATTCAGAAAAGGACGTAGAAGGAGCAGACAAATTTAAATGTTCATGTGGAGAAAGTGCATGTGAAGGGGGTCATAACAATAGCAGTATGTATAGTTTGGATGGTGCTGATTCTGTAGGTAGGAGGCTTTTTTGCAATAACAAACTGAGCAGACAATACCGTAGTTTTATAAGAAACTTATGGTTTATGAAACGAGATCGTGAAAGCTTTACAAAGAGGAGGAAGGATGGAGAAGATATGGATGGGTTGAGAAATGGAAGCACTCTACCTTCTTTCAATCTCCCTCAACCTGGAAGGGTATGTTGCTCTTCCATAAGCATGCATTTTATTTTCTGATTTTCTACATACTGTAATCTTCATGCTATTTTTCTAAAAGTTTGTTGGTACTTCAAAAAATGAATTATGTGCACTTATGTTCGCGTGCAATGACTTTAGAGTTATAATTCTTGCAGGCTATGTATTTTTGGCCAGAGGTCATCAAGAGGAGGTTAAGTAGATCTGAGTATTTTACAGATCATAAACGTCCTCAAATTCGTTTGGTGACAACAGTACTAATTGCACTTGCTGTTCTCTGTGAGTTTCTTTCTTCCATGGTTCATCCATTCTTTTTAAGCATTTAACTCTGATGACTGGCCATATTGTTGTGAAATAAATAGTATTTAATTTAGCAAAAGATATGGTTAGGGGTAACTGCCTGAAAACTGGATTACTTGAAATGGAAGTTCCAGGGCTGAAAACTCTTTAATATCACCGATACTCATTTGGTATATGATGTATAATAACATAATGTTCATTATTTCTTTGACTAAGAGAAAATAGAACTGTGGAAGATCAGCGTGAACTGCCTATATGATTGTGTTACTGTCAAATGATTAGCAAACTCTTCGTGTGTTACTGATCAGCGATGATGTAGATTATCTGTTGGAGATTAACTGGTGTCAGACCAGGACAATTTCCTTGTCATCTCCTGTTCAGTTTCCGTTTATCTGAGATGATTTCCTACTTGCTGCAGGCTTGCTGGTATCCCATGTGAAATGACTGAATCCTGGAATCCAGTTTTAGTTCTTGTTGTGTAATGTATTACCACGGTCCTCAATGTACTCATACCGATCATGCTGCGCTGTGTTGCGTGTCATGGTTTCTGATGGAGGATCCATTATTCTTTTGAAGCATTTCAATGCTGCACCCCAAATCGTCATGCTGTGCAGACGGAGGTGTGGAAACCCTCCTTGTGCAGTTGATAGTGTTGGGTCGCTTTTGGACGTCATCAACAACTACCAAAGAAACTCTCACTGAGACACTGATCCCTGTCTTTTGTTCAAAGCTTCGACATGATGTAACAGGCTCACGCTTCTGGTGTAACTCACAGTTGCCTGATCCGTTGGAGTGGATCTGGAGTGTAGATTTTCTGGGGCGCAGTTTCCCTGTGTTAATATATTGGTATGAAAGGGAAGGCCAAATTGAATCGAAATGATTCATTGTATTGTACCTAGTTTGTAACTACCCCAGTGTCCCTACTACCTGGGATATATTGTATTAAATTTGGTTTCTTATGGACCTGGAGTTCTCTCATATTGCTCCAACATATGTTCGACTTCCGTCAGATTCATTGAGCACGGACGCCCTTTATTAGGTGGTCGTTTTCATTGCTTGTATTTTATGCATTTTTGCTTCCTGTCAAGTGTCAATTGTGCATCAACATATATAAGGAGAACAAATGCAAGTTTTCAAGTAACATGAACATCCAAGCGGAGCTTCTCTTCTGTGTCAAGCAATTAAACACTCGCACCAATTTCCACACACCACTATACTCACGAACACCTGATCGGGACAGCACGACTGACGTCCTTAGAGCAAGACAGAGCAAGATCAATAATAAAATCTACCGTGGGTTATATAATGTTTCAGCAGTGTCACGTATAGCTAACTAAATCTATTCTTAGTAAATGGTTTTATATTTGTGTTTTTAAAGTGGCACATGGAGAATATTGAAATTACAGCTGAAATAACCACTGAGAACGCAAAGTTTCATTTAACGTAGTTTCATAGGCAACATACATGGTTTCATCTATATAAAACTCATTTCATATTTTCTTTCATTAATTCACTGCCACGTCACCAGAATTGCTAATATGACGCCTCATTTAATAAGAATGGCCTAAGAGCCAACTCATACAATATCACTTTTAGTATAAACTGAGCATTTAATATCTGGCACGCATCTTTCTCGTACAAAGCGTTTTAAAATCCGTGAGCATCTTATTTTGAACTGACTATAAATGAACAGCCCATTGTGTGATATCCCTGCTGGTCTGTCTATATCACCTTGCTATACGCTTGCTCCCAGTGGACGAACGCACGATTCGACGTCCGGGCCAGCAAAACGTTGCTTGGCCGAATGCTACCGGCTAGCGGCGCTATCGTACTGCATATAAATACTCTGATCAACTAGTACTATCTTAAACAAACGCGCGCGCGTCGGCTAAGATTTTCAAACGACGAGTCTTGGTCCCCTAAGAAAGATTAAACCGGAAAAAAACATTCTTGAGATATCCAAAATGTTTCATTCGCAAAACTGAATGTTTGAGTACCAGAGAGTGTTTGGATACACTTAACCAATTTTTAGCTAGCTAACTTTTAGCTAGTAGCTTGTAAATAATTTTTAGCTAAGACACAATTTATCAATTAACTAGATGTGTTTAGACACTTTGGAGCTAATTTTAGTAGCTAATTTTTAGTTGGGTGTATTCAAACACCTCTTTACTCAAATTCTAGAACTCGCGCTTAGATCGTCTACAATGGATCGTGTATATGGAGTGTCTATTTATGGTACAAAACGATACTGTAACGCTACTACAGACATAAAAGAAAATGGTTGGAATAGTGTTTTGGCAATGCATTTAGGTAAGCCGTTGGAGACCGCCTTAGATTCAACAAAATAATACACGCTCGGTCTTCAGCTCTCCACATTTGAAAAAAAAAAATTTAGTAAACAAGTCCGATTATGAATTTGAAACCTGACAAAATTACAAGATCTATCCTTGTCTTTGTCTTTAGATATAAAATTGAATTGGAAAATACTTGCTGTAGGAAGAGTACTCCAAATATTACACAAAATATTGTACGTCCCCATTGTTGTATATAGAGCTCATTGCAAAAGTTTGAACCTTACCATATAAATCTTAGTGGGTGTTTCGAAAATGATAATGATGTTGAAGTAAAGTTAGATAATAAAGAAATATTTATTTAATGTGTGTAATAAAGTCCATTAAAAATCTGAAAGCATGTTGGTTATGTATACGGACCATAAGGTATATTTGGGGATTTTCTGGTTACTCCATTTGACACCGTTATGATTTTAAATGGACGGAAGTGCAAGAAAAGAACGAAACAAAATTTCTAGGTCGAGCAGAGAACAATTTTTTTCTGGACCAAGAAAGGAAGCGCCAAAATTTTTTAAGCTAAATAAGTAATTCTCTCAAATATTTTCCCGTGGCCTCCTTATCAAAATTCAAAGCGTCTGGACAACCGAAAATTGAGACATCTGATTGATACTTGACGCAAGCAAATCCGAGTTCGCACTCGCGTGTGTGTGTGTGTGTTTTTATTTTGGTTGGGGGAGTTACTGTCCCACTATCCCACACCTCATCACTGGCACGTGGGGCCACCGTGTCAGTAAGGGCACTTGCTCTGGCAGGCTGCGCTGATTCGCTCTTCGCTGATCCCCGCCCCTTGATCCTCACCAAGGGGCGGCTGGCTCATCCCGTCAATCAGCCGCCCTTAATCAAGGCCTAAAATAAAGTAAGCTTTGCAAAATCCTGGCACCGCCGCGGTCCACGCCTCCCCCGGCCTTTCGCCCAAGGAGGCAGCCGTGTGCCGACCACGGCGCAGAGGAGGCTAGAGGCGGCCAGCGGCCAGCGGCAGTTGGGTTGGGGTCGGGAGCCAGAGCCAGCCAGCCGCCGAGCCGGACGGGCAGGCAGGCAGGCCAGAGGACGCTACGGTGCCCCCCTATTAATAAGCCGCCGTGCGCGATCCAGACACCCAACCCAATTGCGCAACTACCACCGCCACCTCGCCTCCCGTCGCGATCCAGGCATCCGCCCCTCGTCGCCTGGAAACCGCCGCCGCCCCGGCCCGACCACCGCTCCACGGGAGCAGAGGTACTTGATCTGATCGCAAGTTCGCACCGCGCGCGCTGTCTCGCTGATGTGATGCGGGCATGCGGCCCTTGAGCCGCCTCGGTCCCTCCGCCGCGGCAGGCAGGCTGTTGGGCGCAGCGCAATTGCCTTGTTGTTTTTTTTTTTTGGTTGATTTTTCACCCATAGCGTAATAGCGCCGTCTCACATCGCGGCAGTTAAATGTTAGTAGAACCGGTGATAAATGGCCGAGACATCACACAAATGTATCGAATTCCACCAGCATTTCACCATTTATTCCTCTTGTGCTCTCTTGCCAGCAGCCGAGCCCAGAGTGCATCTGCGAGCGAGACCCGATCGATCACCGGACCGGGGAGATGTCAACTGCCACTGCCCCGAGGCTGTCCGTCCCCCCCAAATCCGCGGCGAGGTTCCAGGCGGCGGCCAAGGCCGTTTCTTTCGTCGGCTACGCCCGTCCGGCGCCGCCCGGGCGGCGGCTCTCCGCCAGCAGCAGGCTGGTGGCGGCGGCCGTGCACAAGGTGAGGCTCGTGGGCCCGGACGGCGCGGAGCACGAGTTCGAGGCCCCCGAGGACACCTACATCCTCGAGGCGGCGGAGAACGCGGGCGTGGAGCTGCCCTTCTCCTGCCGCGCGGGCTCCTGCTCCACCTGCGCCGGCAAGATGTCGGCCGGCGAGGTCGACCAGTCCGAGGGCTCCTTCCTCGACGACGGCCAGATGTCCGAGGGGTACCTCCTCACCTGCATCTCCTACCCCAGGGCCGACTGCGTCATCCACACCCACAAGGAGGAGGAGCTCTACTAGCTAGCTAGTGTGTGTTCATGAGCCAGTGGCGGATTCGTTCTTGTCTAGAGATGAACATCAGACCATCTCTTTCTTGTCATCAGTGTCGGTCGTTTGATGAGATCATGGCATTTGAGTTGTGGCAATAATTGGTGTAATGTGATTCGCAATCCAAACTGCAAATGCAAATTACTACAGGGAAATCGTCAAATTGGTTGTCCTTTTACTCTGGTGCCTCAAATCTTTCGAAAGTTAAGGTGACTACGCTTGTTCCCGGCTGTTTAGGGGACGCACTTAGCCCTGTTTGGAGCGCAATATTTCAAAACCATAATTTTTAAATACTACGGTTTACAATTATCACGACACAAATACCATGGTTTTCATATACCGCAGTAAAATCATAGTATTTTTTGAAACTATTACATATTTACATGTTTGGTTACACAGTATTCAGCATAGAAAAATCATAGGGAGATGCGTCGCGGCCTCGCGGGCGCCGAACGTGCTGTGGAAGGGGGCTGTGGCATGGCTCCGCAGGAGGACTGCGGCGTTACCGGACGGGCTGCACGAGGGCATCGCGTCTCGGCTCCGCGGGAGGGGGGCTCCGGACGGGCCGCGCGAGGGCGTGGCGGCGCGGACGCTGGACGGGCCGCACGAGTGAGCTGGCGCCGCATACTGGCCATCCCCGCCGCCCTCCCTCTCCCATCTCCCCACATCGACAAGCACCCGCGGGAGGGGACAGACGGCGGCTCGACGAGGCACCGCGGCGCCGGGAGACGCGACCGAAGGCGCGGGATGAGGGGGACGCGGGCGCAGGCGCGGGCACCGTCAGCCAAACGCAGGGAGGACGGGACCACGTGCACGGGAGCCTAGACGCATGGGAAGAGGGGTGCTGTCAGCCGGACGCAGAGGACGGGTGGCACGAGAGGATGGCTGTGGAGGCGGGGCTGGCGGCGGGAGGCGAGACCAACGGGAGGAGGGACCAGCGGCGGGCAGCGGGGCTGGCCGCAGAGGCATGGCTTCGTCAGCGCAGAAGGTTGGTGTGCGGGAGGACGGGACGCGTGCGAACGACAGAAATTGCGAAAAACTTTGGTCTAATGTGCAGTGTCCAAAACTCTAAAAATGTTACGTTTTTTGCTATATACCATGGTTTACAAAACAGAGTTTTAGGAGAAGCCACCGAACACTTTTTTTGTCTGAATAATATAATATTCAGGAATACCATAATATCATCTCAAAACTTCAAATATACATAGATATCAAACAAGCCCGGTTGTCCACTCTATTTCTCCATTCTAAAATAGAATATTCCGTCCATCACTATTTTCAAATACAATCAACAATCATTCACGCTTATACAACTCTATATCTTCTACTCTATAGTAATTACCGCACTATTTTAATATATTTTTACCCCCTCTCCCTCGGCCCCTCCACTCTCTCCTCTTCACCCACTGTCGCCGCCTCCCTCCTCCCTCTCCTCCTCTCCGCCCGCCGCCCGCCACTGGAGGAGCAGCGCCGGCCCTCCTTGTCGCTACACGCCAGAGGGAGCAGCGCGCCCTTTTCATCGTCGCGCGCTGGAGGAAGCAACCGGCCCTCCTCGTTGCCGCTGGCCGAAGGAAGCAACCGGCCCTCCTCGTCCCCGCCATAGGAGGAAGCCGCGTTGCCCTCTCCTAGAGTGCCTCCTCCCCTCCTCGAGGACGCCATGGAAGGTGGCGCCATGGAGCTCCACCGTGTTGTCTGCCAGGGCCACCACGCGGCCGGCCATGGAGGCCCACGGCCACGCGCCCACGGCCAGCCCTGCCTCCCCAGCTCCTCATCTCCCCAAAGTGCTGCCGGATCTGGGCTAGCGCAGGCCATGGGGAGCGGATTTGGGCGGGCTCGCCTCGGTCTGCCATCGTAGGTATGCCGCCTCGTCCTCATCGCCGCTCTAGCCCCACCTCCACCTCTGCTCCGCACCCGCCAGCCTTCTTCTCGCCTCTGTCCGGCAGCGCCGTCCCCGCCTCCGTGCGCACCGCCCTCCAACCCGGCCGCGGCCGGTCTCTTCTTCACAGGCTCCGGCTCCAGTGTAGTGGCTCCCCAGGCGCGCGCGAGCGTCCAGCCGTTGCCAACGTGGAGGAGAGAGAGCGGATGGCATCGGCATGGGAAGGATGCCAGTTTTGGCGTGGGAAGCAGGGAAGGGGTGGACGGCAAGATGCAGTCGCCTTCCGCGCGCCCCCGCTGTAGCCATTTTTTGGGTACCGTTGATGCTAAATGTGCATGCCATGCGGGTACCGCGTGCGAGTGTGGACAGCCTTAGAGTGTCCCCAACGGGAGCTATTCGCCTGTAGGACTTCAGTTCCTGAATCACGTGGAGGAGAGAGACTGTCAAAAAGGAAGACGCTGGCGAACTGCGAAGCGATTACCTCGCACACTCTCCTGTCTCCAACAAATTTACGGTCACCGGTCTTGTAGGCTCATTTACTTGTTCCGATGCATGCACCATACTTTTTATTTTTTTTCCTCTCTCCCTCCGCCACATTAGCTGACGATTTGGTAGTGTTGTTTGTTGGAGCTGCCCAAACAGAGTCACACCCTGTGTTTCCTTGCCTTGGAGGAATGGCTAGGGGCAACAACGTGGCCATGTGGTGGTGGCGAGCGAGGCGGCAAGAATGCTACCTGTGCAGGCGGTGAAAGATGGGCATGCAGATGGACTTGCAACGAAACGGGTGAGCGTGAGATTATTATCTTAAGCGATCGGTGGCAATAGATCCAGAGGCAGTGATGCCTCTAGAGACAAAGGCAGGCCAACAGGGAACAGGGAAGCAATAAACAAGTCTAAGATATATGTACGGTGAAAGAATAACAAACCAAGAAGAAATGAGCAATGCTAATTGTGAGGAGTCTAGTTTTGACGCAAGGTGGCGATGAATGATAGATACATTGAAGTATATATAAGTCCTTATGGTTGAGTTAATAAGTTGAGACCATTGGCCCAAGCGTTTTGGCCTTATGGTTGACACATTGAAGGTGATGATCTCATGATTCCATTTATGAAATCTTAGCCGATTTCACTTGTCTGATTTATGCTCGAATTCCTCTCCTTCACGAGTGGCTGCAATTTTTTTTTGGCGATTTTTTCTTCTTGTGATTTGGCTGGGATTTCTTGGGACAAATTGGTACTAGAACATGTGTGAACACCTATAGGATGGTCCCCTGTCTAGTCCCTCACAAGAGCACCATTGATTTGGAGTTTCTCCCTAAATTTGCCCTCCTCTTGTGCCCATAAAATTTTCAGATGATATCAGTATCTTTTAGGAGAGATCTTTTGCATAAGAATTCACCATGGGGTGGATATGCTACACCTCAAAAATCGTTGGATGTAGACCACATGCGATAAGATTTAAAATTTTGGCCTCACTGAGTCTTCTCTCTAAAATTCTTGAAATTCATTATGAAAAAAATTTCACAATTTTTTCGATCGTTTGATTTAGTTTTACCTCTTTGTTGAAATATTTTTGGGTAGGTTTGTTTTTTCCTAAAAAAATAGGGGTGATGATGTTTTCAAAACGTAGGGTCTGGTTTTCCTAGCGAGTTTAAGTATGTTGTTTCTGAGCTTGTTCCAGTACCTTTTTAGGTGCTACTCTCTCCATCTTAATTTATAAGTCGTTTGATTTTTTTTAACATAAAGTTTTCTTTTCTCATCTTATTAAAAAATTAAAATTATTAATTATTTTTATTGTGATTCAGTTTAGCATATAATATACTTTGACTATGACTTTAATTTTCATAATTTTTTTGAATGATACAAGTTGATTAAATTTGATGTAAAAAAAGTCAGTTTTTTAAGAGGTTTGTTAATGAAAGGTTTTGGGATTGAGTTCTTAATAAGAGGTCCTATTTACCACATCCACTCGTCCATTCTAATCTTTCAGATAGTTTGAATTGAAGGCCTTTTTTTCACAAGTATGCAGCTTCATTGTATGAAGAAACACACAACATGGCACGCCAGATCGCACGCCTAGGGTTGATTTACAAATTCAGTATAATGGCATAAAAACAGTAGGAGACTTTTATTATTCAGAAAAGATAACCAAGATTGTCAGCTCCCGCCTGGATCCAAAGCTCCGCGTCAAGCTTGATGCATAGGTGTAGGTGTGGCAGCTCATCGTCAAGTTTGTACTGGAGGTTGGAGACGATAAGCGGTGTGTGGAATCACCATCGGACGTTTTGGATACGTCACCCGGAAAAATGACAGGTAATGAAGTACCTGGTTTGGTATCTGCTTATATAGCAAATGACCCTAAGGTTGCTATCCTGATTCCTGACTCCATTTGCTACGTGATTTGAATAGTAAAATCATGATATTTAAACTATTGCATCGACCTTAAAATCGCAGATAGCTTTAGAGTAGCGATGGCAAATTTTGGCCTGTCCACTACACGCAGACTGGTCTACAAGCTGAATATGACAACATACGTACACACGGTATTGTCAAATTAATACGAAATATATTTCCTATTTTTTCTGGACATGGATCCATTGCATTGTATGGACGAATGATAGCTAATTTTGCTAGTCTGAATGCTGAGTTGACATACGTATACCATTCTATGTTCAGATCACTCTTCTTTCCCTTTTCTTGCACCTTCAGTTTTCAGAAACAAAAAAAGTTTAGAGATTCAGAGATCAGACGCATGGCGTCCTCTGCGCTATGCTATGCAACTGAGCTGTAATCACTAGGTGCATGTTGAACTGTTTGTTAATTTGGTGCCTTGTCAGGCGACACTGGTCATATGCATTCTCCACTTTTCAGTTGACACTGCACTGATATCAATTGCTCGCATATGGGCAGCGTCTGTGAGTAGTAGCTGCAGCAAGCCAGCAATCGCTTGCGTTCCAGATCATCGTGATAGTAGATCAGCGTCAGCACACACCGAACATTTGCTCTCAAAAAGAGAAAGAAAAACAATGAGCATCAAGATGCTGGAGAAAGAAAATGATTTTTTTTAAAAAATATAAAACGTCACCATTCAAATCAAGCAAAGCAAAGCCTGTTTTTTCAAACCGGCCCTCACACGAATCAGGAATCGTAGCTTGGACCCTTGGACTCTCGACGATAGATACAGAAAATAAATACTACCTGAGAAAGAAAATAGATAGACAAGCAATTTACAATTCGAATCAACGTCGCACGTGCCCTTTTGAAGCAAGGCAGATTTTTTTTTTACCATTTTGAACACAAATCAGGAATCGTTGCTTTAGAGAGCCTTGGACTCAACAAGACACAAGAACTGGATTTGTATACATCCCGTCGTGTTCGCCGTTGAACGTTCAACGGCCTCATCAGCATTCAGACACTACGTTCGTATGCTTACACACCCGGCGAGAGCCAAAGAAGAAATTGTAGTTCCTGACAGCCGTGCTGGCATGGCATCCACGTAAAAGATGGAGAATTCGATATCGCACGGGCGAAACTTTTCACCGTCAAGGTCAGCATCAGGCGTGACGGGCTGACGTGGAAACTTTAATTTTTGGTCAGCGACCCCTACCTGTCAGTGATCGGCTTCCTGCTGCACCCGCACGCCGCCGGAGCTCACGAGGCCAACTCAACGAAGCTACCGCCGACGATGCCGCGAAAGGCGCAGCACCGTGCACGTGTGGCCGCGCGCCGCCGGAAGGCGCCTCGAGCGTGCACGATGGCACGACGCTCTCGCCGTCGCGTCTCCGTACGTACTGTTCATCAGTACTTAATTCACGTATACACACCTGTGGGCTTTGCCGGTGCGTTTCCATTTATCTTCTTCCATTGTTTTTTTTTGTGGGTATTTTCCTCTCTGAGTTTCCTATACTAGCAAAGTCAAAGCGTAAATTACAGTACTACCTCTACGGGATTATTACGTTTGCAACCCATGAAATTTCCATGGGCAGGGTTTTTTTCCTGGAATTATTAATTGGTTCTTGTTGTTTTGGTTGCCGACGGAACGCAGTCCGTTTTCCGCCCGTCCGTAGCTTGGACTTGCAAGTTGCAACGTACCAGTAGCATGGCAAGTACGCGTATATGTATGGCAGCCTTGGGCTCTTTGGGCAGCGGCTGCCGGCCTGACCGGTACTATAAAAGTGCAGGCGTCGCGGCCCGGCCCGGCCCCCGACAGGAGGGAAACGCGCGAGGGAGTTTAATGCGACCGCGCCCTTGCCGCCTCGCCGCCCCGACGCCGAGGCACGAGGGAGCGAGGCCCGGGCGGCGAGCCATGGCGCGGCCGGAGCTCCGCACCGTCAGCGTCACCGCGGCGCTTTCCCCCTCGCTGCTTCCGCGCGGCGCCCTCCTCCTCCTGCTGCTGCTCCTCTCAGGTACGGATCGGCTCGGCTCGCCTTCTTCTCTCTGCTGTTCTGTCCACGCCGCCCGCCGCCGTTGCTTCTGCAGTAGATGCGCTAAGCTCGCCGTCTCCCTTGCCGTCGGGTCGTCCTTGGGCTTGCACAATGCCTGGGCGCGTCCCTGGTGCCCGATCACGGGGGGGATTCTGGGTTCCTTGTGGTTGACAGCCGCCGTGCATGGAAACTTGGGAACGGATTTGAATTCCCATTCTCGTTGTTGCTCATCCGACTCATCTCAGTTCGGACAAGAGCCATCGAGTTCAGTCCCTGCACTCCAATTTCTTTCGACTTTTTTAGCTATATATTATCTTGCAGCAAAACCGCTGCTAAGTTCTATCCTTTTTCCACGATTGGGCTGCGGCAGTTCTGCATTGCGAGGTCGTTTTCGGGGGTTACTTGAGCTGATTTTCATCGGTCGTCGTCGGCCGGTCTCCGACGTGGGTTTGACAGACAAGACAATTAAATTTCCACGTCACACGGCGATCCCTGGTTGAAATCGCGCATGCGTTATTTTGACATTTGCTTGAATATTTCTCCTCTGCATGCGCCAGCTGCTGATGAGAATCCGCTGCGCCTACGTTTTTGTGGGGAAAATGACGTCCGTCCTACCCCTGGGTATCACAAGCCTGTTTTTTTTTTTTTTTTTTTGAAAAAAGAACGCACTGCATTTATTTTTCCCCCTGGATATTTTGTTCCTCACATGTATACGTAGTAGCGCCTGTTGCCGACCTCATTAATACTATCTCTATGATTGATTGATTGTACATAATGCGATGAGAGATACTACAGTACTTATATCCCAAGACAAATAGAGTATAGGTTGTTTCCTCAGTAATGCATATCGTCATTGTCCAACTTAATAATTTTTTTTCCTGCAGCTTGATAAGTACTTATATAATTTCCTGATCCTGATTGATTGGTCGATTGATTGCAGTCGCAGCCATGGACGTTGCGTCGGCGGCGACGGCGCCGCTCAAGTTCGGCATCAACTACGGGCAGATCGCGAACAACCTGCCGCACCCGACACAGGTGTCCGGGCTCCTGCGGTCGCTGAACGTGAACCGCGTGAAGCTCTACGACGCGGACCCGGCCGTGCTGACTGGCGTTCGCCGGCACGGGCGTGGAGTTCATCGTCAGCAACGAGGACCTCCGGAACCTGAGCGACGCCCGCAGCGCGCGCGCGTGGGTGGCGCAGCACGTGCAGCCGTTCCTCCCGGCCACGCGCATCACCTGCATCATCGTCGGTAACGAGGTGCTGTCGGGCCAGGACACGGCCGCCATGCAGAGCCTCCTCCCGGCCATGCAGGCCGTGTACCAGGCGGTGCAGGGCCTGGGGCTCGCCGAACAGGTCAACGTCTCCACGGCGCACTCCGTCAACGTCCTCGCCACCAGCTACCCGCCGTCGTCGGGCGCCTTCCGGGAGGACCTCGGGCAGTACATCCAGCCCATCCTCAACTTCCACGCAGAGGTCGGCTCGCCCTTCCTCATCAACGCCTACCCCTTCTTCGCCTACAAGGCCAGCCCCGGCAGCGTGTCGCTGCCGTACGTGCTGTTCGAGCCCAACCCCGGCGTCGTCGACCCCAACACCAACCTCACCTACGACAACATGCTCTACGCCCAGATCGACGCCGTGTACGCCGCCATGAAGGCCATGGGCCACACGGACATCACCGTCAGGATCTCCGAGACCGGCTGGCCCTCCAAGGGCGACGCCGACGAGGTCGGAGCCACCGTCGCCAACGCCGCCGCGTACAACGGCAACCTCATGAAGAGGATCGCCATGGGGCAGGGCACGCCGCTCAAGCCCGACGTCCCCGTCGACGTCTTCGTCTTCGCGCTCTTCAACGAGGACATGAAGCCCGGGCCCACGTCCGAGAGGAACTACGGCTTGTTTTACCCCAACGGCACGCCCGTGTACAACCTCGGTTTCAACAGAGCCTCCTTCAGCCCGACGCCGACCGACTCCTCCGCTTCTTCTTCCAAGCCGGCGGCGGCGGTAAGAAAAACACACGCGGTTTAATTTATTTGTTCACAGGAAAAGATATTTAAACATTTTTTTAAAAAGGTGTACGTATGATTAAAGAAAATTTAACATCAAGTGTGAAGTGATTATAGAAAAAATTAACATATCTGTCACGAGCTAGGTGACGAGAAGCTGAGCTAGCTTATCCTTGTAAGTATCTTTCTTACCCATATAATTGTGTTCCCTGTCTCCTGTTGCAGATTGCATTTCTGATGGCGGTTGTTGTCCTACTCGCCGGCTTCTTCCTATGACCTTCCCTACACAAGTATATTGCGCGTGAAGATTACGGCATGCTATTTTTCCCTCACTAACTCATTTGTGCCAACAACGGACATCAGACTATAGCTACCAGAGCACATACAGTGTTAGATAGACTTTGAGGTAGGCTTATTATCCACTTGTGTGACAGTAGTCCTGTTCAGCTGATTTGATATAAGTAATATATTCTTTCTCTAAAATTGGTTTTGCAAATATTCAGTTCCGTTGGGCGTCATCGTGGTACGCTTTATTTCATCTTAGTATTGAAGACATATTTCACCGCGGGTTTAATCAACGAAACTAATTTTTTGACTGTCTTCTATAGACTTTGGTACAAGATTAAAAGAAGCTTCACTTAAAACAAAAAAAAAATCGGAACGATCTATAATATATTTAGAACGGAGAGAATAAACCTTGTAGAGCTATTAGCTATTATTAGCTGCTAATAATCTGGTTATTGAGAAAAGTTGCTAAGCCATATGAGAATATGAGATCGTGATCGAGTAGTAGTTTGTCAAAATATGTCAGCCAAGATGCTCCATGGTGTTAGGTGGTCGGTCAGCCTGCCCTGGCGGCAACATATATGTTTGGCCATTTCCGCCCCCGGTGCGCCAGGCGGCGTATGCCTTCGGTTAGCGTGTTCCTCAGAGATCGGACGACAGGCCGGTGGTTGATCGGTTCTTGTGCTGCCCATGCTCAGAGAAGAGCTCTAAACCGACCAACCAGACAGGACCGCCGTGCTCCCGTCATCTCGAAAAGGATCGAACAAGCATTAGCACAGGAGGAAACACATGTAGGCGATCGAGAGAGCATGCTTGTGTTCTATCTGAGGGATGCTCTCCAGAATCAGAGGCAACGGTTCCTTTGGCCGAATCTGGTGGGAGCCTGGTTGCCGCTGTGCGCTCGCTGTTGTCGTTGAACCCTTGGCAGCAGGTGCATTTTCTGGAAGGCCTAGCCCTGACAACCTTTTTCAGAACGAAAGTGCACTGTACAGACCAAAATTAAGTCAAAACAAAAGGCTTATTTGCTACTAGTGTTTATGATGTGCTCTGTAGAGTATTTATTCATCAAAAGTTCTGTTGGCACACAATTGAAAGGCTGTTCTAAATATTGGCCTCACCTCGCTTGTACTTCGCGTGCAGGTTAGCAGGATTTTTTGTACCCATTATTATCAGAATATCAGTTGATTGGATTGCGAGGTTTTAGTTCTGCGTACAAGGGGGCACATCGTTGTCATATCTACGGGCCTGTTTACTGCTGTCAAGCCGCTGTAAATTTTTGAAAATATGAGTCGAATCGGAATAGAGACTAGAGAGTAATTGTTCACTTGTTTGGTTTTAGTTTCTCCTTATTATTATTTTTCTGTTCTTATAATTGTCCCTACTGTGAGATTTTTCTTAGTGTGAGTTTTGGTCTGTTATAAATACACTGTGTGGTTGTCGACGGCATGACAGCAACAACAACTTCAAGTTCCGCGGTGCACAAGCCGAAGTAATACAACTATATATGCACAAATTTGCACAAGCCATGTGAGAATTGAGATGTACAGTGTAGCGTACGGGGATGTATCAGAAGCACCAAAGTACGAACGATCACGTCGCGCTAGTGCACCGGTTGGTAATGGTAACTCATTCATCACTGAAAATGCTTCCGATACGGTGCAATGGGAATTAATGCCCGAGGAGCAATATTACTGGCTGCATGGCTGGTACTAGAAGGGGCATTTAGTCCTGGTTGGTGGACTCCGATTTAGTACCGGTTTAATTTACCTAGACTGATTTGGTCCCGCTAAATGGTTTTTTTTTTTTTTTTTTGCGTTCCACAAAACTTTCATATACTTCTTCCAGGTTCAATTCAAATTTGAGCTTCAAATTCAAGTAAAGATCACATAATAACACAGATAATAGAATGCAAAAGCATCATATTTCAATCATATATTTTATAGAATGCAAAAGCATCACATTTTCATTCATATGCACATATATATAGAACATTTATAAAGAAAACCTAAAACTATAATCTATATCTTCTCACCGCTAGTTGGCCACCCCACTCTTTGCCGTCCCATGTCTTGGACGAGGATGCCTCAGGGTAGAGGTGTAATCGGATTGAATATGGACAGATATTGATGCTACCGTATCTTTTTCATATTTTTTCTTCTGATTCGGATCGAATATGGATATTGATCAAATGTGTCGGATAAGACTTAATGGTTATTGACATCATATTTATTCAACTTTGAGTACTCGAATACGGATCGAATAATAAATGTCCGGACTCGAATACGGATCGAATTTTAATCCTTCTAAACGGATCGGAACTCGAATATGAATGAATAATATCCGTACCATTTACACCCCACCTCAAGGCATCCTGATCCATTCCGTCGTCTTTGTTGCCCTCGTCGGCGGCCGCATAGATGCGGCGTAACCGGTGTATAGTCCGGTGGACCCAGTGCACACTCATGCAAGCGAAGTACTCCCTCCGTCCCAATTTATAAGTCATTTGACTTTTTTTAGCACCAAATTTGACCGGCTCGTATTATTCAAAAAATTTCATAATTATCATT
Source organism: Paspalum vaginatum (assembly GCA_030272315.1). Lineage (NCBI taxonomy): Eukaryota > Viridiplantae > Streptophyta > Magnoliopsida > Poales > Poaceae > Paspalum > Paspalum vaginatum. The sequence goes on along the minus strand of CM059020.1, from coordinate 39,096,442 downwards.
GAGTTTAGCATATAATACACTTTAACTATGAATCAAAGTTTTTTCTATTTTCATAAATATTTTGAATAAGACGAGCCGGTCAAACTCGGTAAAAAAAATCAAACGACTCATAAATTAAGACGGAGGGAGTATATAATGGTAAAGTCAATTCATTTATAACAACCGACCACGGAATCCCCCTATTCACTGAATCCGTTTTTATTTGTTAGCAACTCATTCATAGTGATTGGGGAATCCCCTCTGCAGTTTGCTTCTCCGGTGGCTCTTCCAGAACGCAGAAATTTCATAAAAATAATATAAAATAGTTCAATTTCACGATAAAAACACACAAAACAAAAACAATCCTGCATTCCGAAAGGGCTACCTTCTGCTGCTAAACCAGGCCTAAGTCTGTTCGTCTTCTTCGTGACGTCACTCTTTAAGTTTCAGCTGCGCTTTGGAAATGAACGAAAGATCTACCGTGTTTCTGTACCAATGTGACGTAATTTAAACGCTGAACAGGCGTCCGATTGAGTATGAATGGTCAGGATCCATCGTTGACCAGCGTGGAAACGTAGATATCCATCTCCTTGTCTAAAGCCCAGTGTCTTGCGGCGGCGACTGGTGAGGAGCGCCGTGCCGCCGCCCGCCGGCCATCTCCCACGACCCACCTCCCGAGCGAGCCCAACCGGAACCTCGGGCTCCCCGCCTCCCCCCTGCCTCGGCCATGGCGGTGCGCGCCACGGTCTCCCGCTTCCCGGTCAATTCGGAGGCGCTTGAGTCCTGCGCCGTCCAGTGGGGCGTCGCCGTGACGCCCTTTGCCGCCGCGGACGAGCGCGGCCAGCCCCCGAGCACCGGCGACGGCGGGGACCGCGTCCCGCGCTGCGAGCAGTGCTGGGCGTACTTCTGCAACCACTGCGATCTGGAGCGCTGGGGCTGGGCCTGCGCGCTCTGCGGCACGCTCAACGGGTTCGACGACGAGACCGCACGCCGGTTCCAGCGGCCCGACGCGTGCCCCGAGCTGAACTCCTCTTTCGTCGACCTCGAGATCCCAGGTACTACGACTTGCAGCTGCCTCCCCGCCCGCGTGGTGTGGGATGGTGTTTGATCTGTTGGGTTGATTCGTGCAGTGGATGAGGCAGAGGGTGGAGGAGACGGCGCCCAGGCGCGGCCTGTTTATGTGGCGGCAGTAGATCTTGCATGTATGTCCAGTTCTTTTTCTCAGTGCATCCCCGATCACCGAATTCTATCCCTACTTTCCGCTCTTTGCAGCGGTGGAGTACCTCTGTATGTGAATTATGGGTCATACGCAAAGGATCCAACTAGCTCGAAATGTTAATTCGGTTTTTGAATAAATAGGACAAAGAAGAATGAACATACATTCCTCAATTCACGTGTCTATTTTCCATTTCAAAACAACAACACAACAGAAACAAAGGAAAAATAGTAGCTTCTGTGGTTAGATTTGTGGGTGCATGATTCAATGCTCATCGTGCACGCATGAATATTTATTTTGTTCGGCAGATTGTCTGTCAATCTTGTATTGTGTGCTATAAAGTAATCTTCTGCTTGACTGTCGCATCATCTAAATGTCTTCAGGTTCCGAAGAGTTCCTGGAACTCATCAAGAGTGCGCTTCTGGCAGCGCTAGAAGGTATGGAATTCTGAACATTTTGAAATAATTGTGTCGTTTGTCAATTCAGTTAGATCAATCTCTTCATTTGGGTTTTCTTTATGCAACAGCTCTTATTCCGGGCTCCCTATTTGGGCTTATTACATTCAGCCACAAGATTGGTTTGTATGATGTTCAAGGTCCAATTCCAGTTGTGAAAAATGTTTTTATTCCTCCGGACCTGGAAGAAGATGGTCTGCCTGTTGCCCTTGAAGATGTCATGCCCCTACTTTCCTTTTTGGCTCCAGTATGTTATAAAACTACCAACTCAGCTACAAAGTGATATAGACAGTTTGAACTCATTGTCTAATGGTAAGATAATTTATGGGCAGATCGACACATGCAAGGATCGAATTGTTGCTGCCTTGGACACACTGCGACCTACATCTTCATGGGAGAGAGGAGCTCCTGCTTCTGGGCAGGAAGAGGATACTGTTTTGCTTGGTGGACGAGGTTTTGGAACAGCTATGTCTGCTTTAATTGATTACCTAAGCTCAGAATATGGTTCTACTTTTGCTTTAGGTAGGTTAGCACACTTTCCATATCTTGTGAAATATCTGGTGTCAATCAGGCAATGACCTTCATAACTCATCAGATGTTGTATATTTGGATACAACTTAGTACCTAGTAGTGTTATACCTAATGTACATTTGTTCCTTGTCACGTGGAGAGCAGCTCGGGTATTTGCTTTTCTGTCTGGTGCTCCTGATTATGGAGCTGGTCTGCTAGATACCAGGAGATATGGGGAGCAATATGCTAGTAAAGGGGTAGATGCTGACCTTGCATTGCTCCCTGAACAGATACCTTTCTACAGAGATCTAGTAAGCATGATTTTAAAAGTTATAAAATATTTGACTTCCTCTTCCATGTATTGATCTTATTTAAAATTTGAAACAGGCAGCTGTTGCTGTTCAAGCGGGAGTATGCATAGACATATTTGCTGCAACTGATGAATACACCGATTTGGCTTCACTGAAATTTTTAAGTATTGAAAGTGGTGGATCTTTATTTCTTTACGCAAATATGGATGATTCAACACTTCCCCAGGACATGTATGTATGTTTAATTGTATGAATGGTTTATATCTGTTCTATTCGCAAAGTTCCAACAGCCAAATTTCCTAATACATATGAATGATATTTTCTTCTTTTCTTGCTTTCCACCAACAGATACCGCTTGCTAAGCCGACCCTATGCATTTGGCTGTGTTCTAAGGCTGAGAACATCTTCAGATTTTCAACCAGGCAATTCTGTAAGTAGTCAAGCTATTTATTTTCACTCTAGCCCGACTATAAACATATAGCCAGTTTGTGACGCATTTGCCCTTTTGACAGTATGGGCATTTCTTCCCTGACCCTCAATATGAAAATGTGCAACACATAATCTGCTGTGATTCATTTGCCACTTATGCATATGACTTTGACTTTACCCATAATGAAGGTTTCTCCAGGTACGATATTTAAAGTTAACCCTATAATTGGTTACTTGCTATTAAATGACATATTTGTTAATGGAAGATATTTGATTCTCCTCTTAAAGGAAGACACTACCATAATCAGAATTTTCTCAACTGCAGTCAGTCTAGTTTGCTCCAAGTTTTGAAGTTACATATCCATCCCGGGTAGCAATGTGAAGAAGCATTTTTTTATGAGCATGGGAGTAATTCGCGGGTTCAAATAGCTCGTTGCATGTAGAACAAAATATTTGCATGAAATAGTGACTCTTTGCAAATAGAAGCCCTAGTTTTCCTCAAATCTATGTATATGAAATAGGTCGCCCGAACTATTGTAGCGAAGAATCACGCGTCGAGTCTTGATATCCTTAACGGAAAAACCAAAGGCGTCAAATTCTATGGAACAAGGGTTGTCATGAGTAAACTGACAAAACAAACAGAGAGAAGGTTATGAACGAGAGAGGGAACAAGGAGAACATTGTTTAAGGTTGGTGGCACCGGAATCTATAACCTAGGGACCAGGGTTCTGGAAGGTGAGCTGGTTGAGTGCAGCATCGAGCCTAGCTTGATCCTAAAATTGGGATTGAGGAGACACCTAGAGTGGTGCGAAGGCAGTGTGAGCCTAAGGCGCAAGGCCGAGCTGGCCAGGGAGGGGCGGCCGCTAGCCACTGGAACCCCCTGCACTGCCAGCACCCCCGGGACCGAAGGATCCAGCGCCAAGCTGCGTTGCCAAGGATTGATGCAAATCTAGGGGCTTGTAGGGCGCAGTTGCTCAGGCGCCTGGCCCTGCTGTTGGTTGGAGGAGTTGGCTTGCCCCTTGCCCTTGCCTGTTAGCCCACTCTAGGATCACTTAGGCAGCTTGTTCAGCTGCTGTAGCACCTACACTCACACACACATACTTGGCTGAATTTTGGGGAAGGTGGAGAGCAGAGAACACCAGTTCTTGTGTTCTGCTGAACTGTTTTCTTCCAGCTGCTGCTGGTTCTATTTATAGAGGGAGAAAATACATTCCAGTACATACATAGTACTCCTACTCCTACCAACTATGGTACCTCTACCTTCTACACTACTCTACTCAGTACATCTACTCCCATCTGCTGTATACAGAGGGGCAAAAGTCCACTCTTGGCCGGCTATGGCCTAAAATGTTACTGAGCACTAGCTCTAGCTCTACCAACTACTAGGGGATATACTTAATAGTAAGATACATGATCAGGTTAAGTGCTAGGATGATTAAGTTCAACAATTCTTCCCCTAATCAGCGAGCACTTGACTGATCCTCATGCTCGATCTTCTCAACCCCAATCCTGACCATCAACTGCACAAGGCGTTTCTGGCCCAAAGGTTTGGTGAGGATATCCGCGAGCTGCTAGCCGGTCTCAACATGCTTGAGGATGATCCGTCCTTCAGTGACACAGTCCCGGATGAAATGAAACCGGATGTCAATGTGTTTGCTCCTGTCATGGAGGATGGGGTTCTTTGCCAATTCGATGGCGGACTTGTTGTCCACCCTCAGGACCGGTGCGCGGTGATCTTCTCCGGTGATCTCTTGCAGCAACCTCCTGAGCCAAATTCCCTGGCAGCACGCCGTCGCAGCCGTGACGTACTCTGCTTCACATGTGGAGAGGGCGACAATCCTCTGCTTCTGTGACTGCCAGGAGATGGGACACTTGCCGAGAAAGAAGAGGATACCCGAGGTGCTCTTCCTTCCATCGACGTCGCCTCCCATGTCGCTGTCACTGTAGCCCGTGAGCTCCGCCTTCCCCTTGCCATGCCTGGGGTAGACCACTCCGTAGTCCACCGTTCCGGCGACGTAGCGGAGAAGGTGCTTGACGGCGGTGAGGTGATCTTCACGAGGATCCTCCATGAACCGGCTGACGTAGCCCACAGCAAACGCCAAGTCCGGCCGGGTGTGCACTAGATACCGCAGCCTGCCGACGATGCTCCTGTAGCCCGTTGCGTCCACCTTTACTGCCGAGCTCCCCTTGCTCAGCTTGATCTTTTCCTCCATCGGTGTCTTGTTGGCCCTGTAGCCTGCCATGCCGCTCCGCTCAAGCAACTTCCGCGCGTACGCGCTCTGGCGGAGGGTGATGGAGTCAGCCAGTCTGCTCCACCTCGATGCCGAGGTAGTAGGTGAGCAGTCCGAGGTCGCTCATGCGGAAAAGCGCCTTCATCTCTTGCTTGAATGCGGTGATGTCTTGCTCGCTGGTGCCGGTGACCACCAAATCGTCGACGTAGACGCCGACCACCATCTGCCCGTGTTCTGCCCGCCGTGTGTACAGAGCATGCTCTGTCTCGCACTTGGCGAACCCGAGCCGGGTCAAGCTTGCGTCCAGCTTGACATTCCATGCCCGCGGGGCCTGCCGCAGGACGTAGAGAGCCTTGTGTAGCCGGAGTACCTTGTGCTCCTGGCCGGCAATGACGAAACCCGGCGGCTGCTTAACGAAGACCTCCTCCTTGAGCTCCCCGTTCAAGAATGCGGACTTGACGTCCATGTGGTGGACGTTCCAGCCGTGCGTGGCCGCCAGCGCAAGCACCAGCCGCACTGATTCCATCCTTGCCACCGGCGCAAAGACCTCCTCGAAGTCGATGCCTTCCCGCTGCACGAATCCGCGCGCCACCAGGCGCGCCTTGTGTCACACAACGTCGCCGTGTTCATCCCGCTTCACTTTGTAGACCCACTTAAGCCCAATTGACCGGCAATTGGCCGGTGGGTCAACCAGCTCCCATGTGTGATTCTCATGGATGGAGTTCATCTCCTCCAGCATCGCGTGCCGCCAGTTCTCGTCCTTCTCAGCCGCGGCGAATGACGGTGGCTCCTCCGCGCTGCTGAAGTGCAGCTCTGCATCGGCCAGAGCCCGCGCCGCCATGCCTGGGGGAGTTGCTTCGCCGACGAGGTCGTCCACCGCGCGGAACCGCACCGGCTCTCCTTCGCGCTCGGCGTCGAGGTAGGGTGATGCATCTGGAGGAGGCGTGACGTAGCGGACCAGTGCTGCTGACGGGGTCGCAGGCAGTGCTTCCCCTGCTCCCGGTGCTGAAGAGTTTGCTCGAGGCTCGCTGCCGCCGTTGTCCATGCCACGCACAGGCTCCCCGTGAGCTGGTTCTTCCTTGTCTTGGTACTCTTCGTACTCTATGACGAAGGAGCTCGAGTTTGCGCCTGCTGTTGCTTCCCCGTTGCTGGAACGCGTCCAATCCCAGCTTGCCCCTTCGTCGAACACGACGTCGCGCGAAACGTGCACGCGCCGCTCCACCGGGTCGTAGAGGCGGTAGGCCTTGCTGCCCGCCTCGTAGCCTAGGAACACCATTGGCTTGCTCCGATCTTCCAGCTTGGAGAGGTTGGGCCGTGTCACCTTGACGTGCCCAATGCACCCAAAGGTGCGTAGGTGCGCGACGTCGGGCTTGCGCCCGTGCCATGCCTCGAATGGCGTCTGCCCGTCCAGGGCCTTGGTGGGGGAACGGTTCAAGATGTACACTACAGTACTCACCGCCTCGCCCCAGAATGCTGCTGGCATTGCCTTGGCCTTCAGCATGCTTCTAGCCATGCCCACGACGGTTTGATTCCGCCGCTCGACGACGCCATTCTGCTGTGGAGAGTATGGGGCTGAGAGGTGGCGCTCCACGCCCTCGCCGGCGCAGTAGCGGCCAAACTCCTCCGAGGTGAACTCTCCACCCCGGTCGGTCCTGAGTACCTTCAGTTTCTTCCCCGTCTCCTTCTCCGCTCGAGCCTTGATCTCCTTGATTGCTTCCGCCGCCTGGTCCTTGGCGGTTAGCAGCCGCAGCCACATGAACCGGCTGTTGTCGTCCACGAGCAGGAGGAAGTACCTCCGCTCGCCGTGCGTGGCCGGCTTGACTGGCCCACACAGGTCGCCGTGGACCAGCTCTAGCGGGTCCTGGGCTCTGTAGCTCGTTGCCTTGGGGAAAGGGGTCCTCCTCTGCTTGCCGGCGAGACAGCTGTCGCAGAGTTTGCTGACGTGCTCGATTTCCGGCAGCCCGCGGACCATGCCTTTGCGCGCCATCCGGCCCAGAGCGTCAAAGCTCAGATGGCCGAAACACGCATGCCAGCGCCACGCCGTCTCCTCATGCCTTGCAGCTAAGCACACCGGCCTGGCGATCGTCAGCGGTAACACGTAGAGCCGATTCCTAGAACGGCGCACCTTTGCAAGGAGCTTCTGCTCGCGGTCACGGATGCGCAAGATGCCGTCGTCGATGAGGACCTTGCACCCGCGTTCGTCGAGCTGTCCCAGGCTGATGATGTTGCTGCGGAGGCGAGGGATGAAGTAAACGCCGGTGAGCGCACGATGCCCGCCGTCGCTGCAGCTGAAGAGGATCGTGCCTTGACCAGCGATGTCGACGACAGAGTTGTCGCCGAACTTGACTGTGCCGGTGATGGAGGAGTCGAGCTCTGAGAAGGCCCCACGACTCCCAGTCATGTGGTTGCTCGCGCCGCTATCCAGGTACCAGCGCTCTGCTTCCTCCTCCTTGTCTTCCTTGCCGAGGTTGACGTGCGCCCGGGGCTCCTCGAGCCGCACCGGCGCGCCTCTTGGCTCCTCTGTTTCGCTGCTGAGTACGCATGCCTGCGCCATCAGCAGAGCAGGCTCCTCTGCTCTCTCCGCCTCGCCGTTTGTGCGCGCAAGGAGCAGCGCCGTCTCTTCTTCTTCCCCTTCGACCAAATTGTCCCGCTCGCGGCGTCGAGGAGCGCGGCAATTTCGCGCCCAGTGCCCTGTCTTGCCGCAATTTAGGCACTTGTTCTTCGCGATGGGCTTACCGCCATCTTCTTTGGCCTCGCCGCCTCCATACTTCTTCCGTGGCTTGCCGCGGCGCCGTCCGCCACGGCCTCTGCTCGAGGATGCGGAGCTATCGCCTCGCTGATGCTCCTTCATCCGAGCCGTCCATTCCTCCTGCGTGAGGAGTAGCTGCCCCTTTGCGCCGTCCGCCGCCGGTGCCTCGGCGCGGTCCTCGACCGCCTTCAGCCTCCCGGTGACATCCTCGATGGTGATCTTGTCGAGGTCAAGCAGCGTTTCGATGGAGACCGCCACCTGCGCGTACCGAGACGGCACGACCCGCAGGTACTTTGCCACCACCGTTTCCTCCTTGATCTCTTCGCCCAGCGCTCCGAGCTGGCTCACCAGGGAGGTGAGGCGCAGCGCGAAATCTTGCACCGCCTCCTCATCACGGAATGCGATGTTCTCGAACTCGCGCCGCAGCTGCTGCACCTTCGCCTTCTTCACACGGTTGCTGCCGACGCGCATGGCCTCCAGGCAGCTCCAGGCTTCCTTGGCGGAGTCCTTGCTCCCCAAGGTGGTGACGTACTCAGGGGGCACGCCCTTGAGGATGGCCTCCATGGCCATCTGGTCCTCCTGCTCGTCGTCGGTGCCGTCCTGGACGACCCGCCAAAGGCCCCTGGCCTTGAGCATGACCTTCATCACCGTCGCCCATTCGCTGTAGTTGGTGCGGGTCAGTAGCGGGAACTGCTCGCCTCCCACCTCGCGCACCGTCTTCACCATGACCCGCGGGCGGGTTGGTGATCTGGACGGCCGCTCTCCAGACTGCCTGGACGTCCGACGTCCACGGCTGCCGTCGAGGCGGGACTGCATGCTGCCGGTCGGGGAAGAAGACATCTCCCTCTAATCGGCTCCCTAATCACCTAAATTGAGCTCTGATACCACTGTTAGCCCACTCTAGGATCACTTAGGCAGCTTGTTCAGCTGCTGTAGCACCTACACGCACACACACATACTTGGCTGAATTTTGGGGAAGGTGGAGAGCAGAGAACACCAGTTCTTGTGTTTTGCTGAACTGTTTTCTTCCAGCTGCTGCTGGTTCTATTTATAGAGGGAGAAAATACATTCCAGTACATACATAGTACTCCTACTCCTACCAACTATGGTACCTCTACCTTCTACACTACTCTACTCAGTACATCTACTCCCATCTGCTGTATACAGAGGGGCAAAAGTCCACTCTTGGCCGGCTATGGCCTAAAATGTTACTGAACACTAGCTCTAGCTCTACCAACTACTAGGGGATATACTTAATAGTAAGATACATGATCAGGTTAAGTGCTAGGATGATTAAGTTCAACATTGCCTTTGGTCCAACGCTTGCCGTCAGATTTCTTGCCATGCGGAGCTCGCCCACCCGTGCTACCGGCCTCACTCTGGACAGAACCATCTGAGGTAGGTCGACACCCTCCTCGAGCAGCACAGGCAGCAGAAAAGGAGCCGGTGGCGATCAATGCGGTTTCGGTGGCGACCTTGGTGTCGTTGGCGAGGTGAAGTTCCTTGAGGGCGAGCATATCGCGTGCCCTGGCGAAGTTGGGGAGGACGACGGCATTGGTGATGTCGTCAACTGTGTTGGAGAAAGAAGGGTTGAGCTGCATAGAAGATTGAGGACGAGCTGGGAGTCCTGCACGGGATGGCCGGCATCGCGGAGGGGCGTCGGCCGTGGTCTTCATGCGCTGACAGTAGTTGGCAATGGTGGAGTCGTCCTACTGTATGGAGTGGAACTCGTGACTGGGAAGATGGCCCGAGGTTCCTTGTTGGCGTGGAAGAGGTTCTCGATGCCCACCAACAGATTGTGGGCGGCCTGATCGTCGCCCTCCATGGCGAGGTCAAGGATGGAGACGGAGACAGAGTCGAAGAGCCACATGCGGGTGCAGCAGTCCGCCTGATCCCATTGGGGATCGGTAGGGCAAGTGGGGATAGAGCCATCGATATGCTGCTGGAGGCCGAATTTGCCGCACATAGACTTGAAGTAGGAAGCCCACTTCGTGTAGTTGGAGTTTTGCATCGCCAGCTTGACTGGCACGTGAGATTGGACGGAGACAATGGCACAAGCGTGGATGATCGGGGGGGGGGGGGGTAGGAGGAAGAGCCGCGTGAGAGGGGGGGGGGAGATGTGCGATCAGATGGGAACGCACGCGTGAGGGAGGGTGGGGCGGCGGCTAGGTTTAGGGTTGGGAGGAGGGAAGGGCTGCGGAAGGCGGGGAGCCAGAGGGGATCCACACACGTGATACCACGTAGAGAATAGGGAAACACCTCACACCCTTGATGGAGGGGATGGCTTTCATATATATAGCCCGTATAGGCTTGCTGTACAAGAAAGGTACGATACACTATCCTAAAGCCTATAGATATTCCCTAATAGAAAGCATAGAAACCTTGACCTTGCTAGATCCTATTAACGTGATGAAGATGTGTCATACTCGTTATTGGTGGTTAGCTAATGTGATTTATATTTACAGGCACACAGATCCTGCTGTTGTACAGATCGCTTTTCAGTACAGTGTAATTGAACCTATCAAGGAGACATCAGGCAATGAATCACAATCATCTGCAAGGTACATTGGCCATTGGGGATGAGCAATTGCTTCGTAACTACTATTAGAATTAGATAGCTTGTTGCATGCCTTGCAGTTACTATACCTATATTCATGTTCAGCGTAAAAGATAGTTCAAGCAGAAGTTTTCTCTAGTTACTCATCAAGCTAAAATAATTAACAAAACGATAGTATCAGGGACCATTGTCAATTTGATTTTCTGAGCCACCAGGCTTGGACAACCCTGTATCCACCTATATCTCTTTTAAATGGACCTGCATTTGTTATCTGTACCAATATATCAGTATGCAGAGAAGTTGCCTCCCATGTCATTTTCCACAAAGAAAATAAATCATGTTAGTCCAACTAATGTTTTTGATCTAATTTATGTTCTTGCATTGCAAGTGTTAACTTCCTGGTTTGCTATCTGTGTGCTATCATATATAAACATCTCTGTTTGATCGAACTAATTATATTATTAAAAATAAGAGAACAGTAAAGTGGACCATATTAACATCCTTCACTTGCAAGTGTTAACTTTCTTGTTTGTTGTCTGCTGTTATCATATTATAAACATCTCTATTTGATCAAACTAATTATTTTATATTAACAATAAGAGAACAGTAAAGCGGATCATATTAGCATCCTTCACTTTCACAATTTCACCCACATTCTTCCATTTTGATTTTCTTGCTGTCCTTGCAACCAAATTATAGGTAGCCCTGAAGCTCATCCCTCTTGTAATATTATTCTTTCCAGTTACATGTTCTGTCTAAAGAGGCGGTTGAGAATAAGAACATTGCACTACCGTCCAGCTAGGAACATCAGTGAAATTTATGATAGTGTAGATCCAGAGGTTGTACTGCATATCCTTGTTCATAAGGTAATCATATTTCTTTGTCAGTAACATGAAGTAATCGTATTCTTGTTTTTTCTGGGTTTAAATCAGGTACTTCCTCCGCTTCCATAATAAGTGTTGTTTTAGGACTTTTAGGACAGACTAAGGAGAGTGGGATATGGCACATGTTCCCCTAATTAACAGATTAATCTTTCCCTTTTGTGGTGTATGCATGCATGCAGATCAATTGCCTTTTAAAGGCTACTAATCTCCTAAAACAGCACTTATTGTGGGAACAAATTATATTTTAAATCCTAAAACAAAACTTGTTTTGTGGGACAGAGGGAGTATGGTGTTTCCTCCACAAGTTGTCCAGTGATGAATTGAAGTAGAAAAAACAGCTTATATCAAATTATTAGAAGTGATTAATCTCAAGATATGTTGATATTATTAGAAATACTGTGACATAAAGACCATTGAATAAATTTGGTTGGGAACAAGTGAAGTCTCGTCACGATGATTCTCCTGAGCTGATCTTTAACTGGCTATTATATATACAGGATTTTTAAAATAACATATGGTATCACAGATTAGTCAATAACTTTAGATTTTTATATTAGTGAGCTTTAAACTTTGATAAAAGGCAATGAAAAGACCCTTTATTCTAATTTAAGGGCTGTATCTTTCCACTAGTACATATGGTGATATGCAATAATTGTTTTCTCATACACTGCTCCCAGGTTATTTTAGAATCTTTGGATAAAGGGGTTAGAGAAGGCAGGCATCAGGTGCATGCTTGGCTAGCCCTCCTTGCAGCCCGGTACAATCAGACCCTGAGCTCTGATGCACACACACTGCTATCAAGCATCGACATCGACTTCTCACAATGCCCGCAGCTACAAATGGTACCTCAACTTGTTTTTGCATTGTTGAGAAGTCCTGTTCTACGCTTGCATGAAGAAGGCGTACACCCAGATTACAGGATATATCTGCAGTGCCTTTTCAGGTTCATAATGTTTTTAAGTTGCCATGTTATCACCTTAGCCTATATTGCTTGCAACTTTCTGTATGCAAACCTTTGCTCTATTGCTCATCACTTACCGTCAATTAATGTGAACAAATATTCTAACTCCAAATCCATAAGTTAACTTTGAATTGTTTTTGCAGTGCACTGGAGCCATCTTCTCTGGCTAAAGCAATATATCCAATTTTGACATCATATTCCTCACCTGACAAGCTAGCATTCCCACGGCACACTCTGAGCTGTGCTGCTCTAATCATGAGCGAGAGTCCCATATTTCTTCTCGACGCATTTACCAACCTTATTGTGTACTATTCCGCAACTGCTGATCCTTCTATTCCTTTTCCTCCACCCCGAGATTGTAAGTACATTGTTTTACATTTTGTTGGGTTTGTTCTGAGTAGTAGCTGCGTCGCTAAACATTAGGCCCTCAACATTAATACTGTTAGAAGCTTTGTTGTTGTTATTGTTGTTGTGGTGGTGGTGGTGGTGGTGAAGAGCATAGATAGAAGTACTAGTACTTTGTTTCAACTGAATATTCTTTTCACATGCCATGTAGGTCTTTTGAGAAGAACGATCGATAAATTGAAGCAGGACAGGTGTATAACACCAAAGCTTACATTCATACATGGAGGGAAAGATGATCCAACATTGTTTGAGAGCTATCTCATTGAAGAGCAAGATGTCGATGGTTCAGGCTTTGCAACCGGTTCAGGGTTTGTAGCCTTCCGAGAGAGCGTTAGGAATGTCGCTGCAGAAATCATCCAGGAAGAGATTGGAAGCTAGCTTCAGCTATATTAGAGCATGCACAATGGATGTGATTAAAAGAAAAGAAAAGAAAAGAGTTTTTCTTTGCGGTTTCCTTAGCAGATTACATCGTCAGGGGATGCTTCTAACCTTTATGACGTAGTGGTTAACTGTAAGTTACATTGTATAGCCAAATTGGAGAAATAATGTCAACGAATAATAAAAGAAGCCACTCCTTGCTTCTGTACATAACTCAATGCTTTAGACATGATTAATCTACTCGCCCCCCAAAAAAAACTGGTGCCAGGCTTTGCTCACTTAAATTTTATCAGCCTAGATATTGATTCACTATAGACGAGTTCTACTGTACAACAATGCTCCGTGGGAGCCTGGGGTATGTTGATGAGTTCTGGGAGAATTCAAATTTAGGCGGATGTTGCAGGGGATGTACACTTCCGTTACCAGCTAGATAGTATAAGTACTGCGATAGTCCATTGTGGACGCCACAAGCGCCAAGCCTTTTAACGAATTTGTTGGTGTTGCTGTTCTTTCAATTGCTCAGGATCAGTATGCTGGGACGGAACAGAATTACACCAAAACGCCGAGGAAGAGGGGGAGGGGGATGGACAGGGGTAAGCATAGGGCTGCATCAGATTGTTAATAAAATTCGCCATCCGTCCCCTTAATAATTCCATTTCCCATGTAAGAGTGCGCCGCGCCATTTAAAAGTGGACCTGATACATAGACGAACAGGCCTACCCTACCAACGTCGCAATGGCTCTCATTCAGAAACAATATTTTTTTGGAACGAATCCGCACTAAGGCCCTGTTTGAAACATGGGATTTTCTTCTATTTTTACGTTTTTTCTATGAAATTAAACAGTTTCTTGTGGAATTCTACACAATTCCTGTAAAATTCTTACGTTCTAAGCATACCCTAATTGTACCAATTTCTATTATAGAGATGAGATATAAGCAGAGAGGAAAAGTGGTAGAATTCATAGGAACCAAACGGGGGAGGAATGCTTCCGTTGTTGAATTGTCATTCGCAGAAAGATGATCTAGTTGACGCATGTCAGGTACGCTATCTAGGGGATGGGGGCTTGGGGCAGAGAAGTCGATCAACCGTGACCGATGTTCCTCACCGTTTCCTGAATTTGTTTCCATGTGTTCCTCTTCCACGAGCAAGTGTGTACGTTCAAAAAAAGCTTCTCTTTTTGCAGATACAACGTCAAAGTTATCCGTGCATGGGGACACGTCAGGCGCTTAGGCTTGGTTGTTCAGATAGTATCAAATGCCGAGTAACGATTACATTAGGACGAGCAATGCAACTGTAAAAAAAAACATGATAAATGAACACATGAAACGTTGATGATTGATCGATCCGTGATGCATCCGGAGTTTCAGACGATCATCACGGCAGCGGCGCCCAGGAGCACGGCCGGCCAAGCGAGCGGCGCAGCAGCGGCGCCGTCGCTGTGGTCCGCGGCGTCAGGCGCCGGTGCGGGAGCCGCGGCTGGCGCTGTGCCAGGCGCCGGGGTCGGGTGCAGCCCCGGGGTTGACGGCGGCTCGACGGCTGGCGCGGGGGACGGGGCCTCATGGGAGGAGGAGCGGCCTCGGTGGCACCCCTCGCGCGCCCACCGCTCCAAGTCCAAGCCAGCCGCCGGCGATGTCACGGCGACGGCGGCGACCGCGGCCACGAGCAGCAGGGGCATGACGAAGACCACGCGACCACTCGGCAGCAGCGCCATTGATCGGAAACTTGGAGTTTCTCTGAGGGGAAGTGGCAGGGCGAAAATGGCACGCACGGTGGTGCCTCGTCGACTCTCGGGGCACCACCAGCATGAGCGTTTTATACACAGGTCCATCATTGCGCGGAATGGCAAGCATTTGGTAGCGGCGAGAACATTTGGGGCGCTTTGATGGAGGCTGTAATTGCTCGTTCCTGACTCCTGAGCTGCGTTATTGCGTGTCACACCGCCGCGCGGAAAATCTGCTCGCGGCTCTTTACTCTTCTCTCGTTTAAATTTGAACACGGGTTTAGTCGTCATGATTTAGCATTTGCGCTATGGCCATTGGGTTCAATGTGTATCGTAGGCGCCATGCTGATTTATGACCTCTGCGAAGACGCAAACCTCAAGGCCAGGAATTCAAAGCCAGCCGAAAAATAATAATATGGTCGAAAACCAGAAATTCAAAGAAAATAATATGCTGATTTATGATCTCTGCAAGGGCAAAGACGCAAACCTGAAGGCCAGAAATTCAAAGCCAGCCGAAAAATAATAATATGGTCGAAAACCAGAAATTCAAAGAAAATAACAATATGGTCGAAAATGGAAAAAAAGTAATGACAGCTGTGGGATTTGAACCCACGCCCTTTCGGACCAGAGCCTAAATCTGGCGCCTTAGACCACTCGGCCAAACTGTCTTGTGACGTTAAGCATTCAAGATAAGTTTATATGAATGGAATATTGAGATGAATGTTCCTCATCCTGCTTCCACCTCTTTGAGAATTGAGAATAACGGTGTCCTACAGCACCTACGCTTTGCTGTGTACATGGATCCTCACATCGCCCAAGCACCCCATCCTCAGTGCCATTACCCTCATCCCGCATGGGAAGTATTTATGGTGAGGGAAAAATTGTTTGCCTCCTTCAATCCACCTTTCCGTTCCTGTCACCCCCTTATTCGGCACCTAATATGCATGGTGGCAGATAGCTTTTCCATTGGCATTCGCAGCCTATTCTTGCACCAAACACTCAGAAGTATCATTGCTTGGCTAGTATAAAAGTACTTGCTATTATGGCATTTACTCTCATATTTCCCCTTTGAGCTTGCTTTGTTGAGATTAGAGGGTGGGTTTGAGTGAGGAGTTGAGGCGAAGGCATTTCTTAGTTCTTTTCTAAGCGCGTTATAACGGGTACATTTAATCATTTGGCTAAATTGTATGGATATGGAAAATCATGTATCTTCTATATCCATGCGGCCGGGTCCTTGGGTTTTGAAACGGTGTAATGTAAAAAGTAAGTTCTTTGAATCACTATTTGACTCAGATATGTTTTCGAAAAATCGAGGTGTTTTGAGTATTGGTTGTTGACACGGGCAAAGCAAGAATTTTCATGCTGACCTTTGACATGTAAGAGTTTTGAAATAGTATTGATATATATGATTAACTCACACTAGCAAATTATATACATCTTGCTCTATACTATTAATTTGGATTAAATGAATAAATAAATAAATAAAATCCCGTACCCTCATCAGGAACCGGTATTTGATGGAGAGAACAGGAGCACACAGGCGAAGAGAATCTTGGGGGCGAGCTTTGGCACGAGCAGGTACAGCCGTATTGCTAGGCAAGCCAGTGACAACGTACAAGCAGTCAATGTCAAGGCACCCAGTACGTGGACCTGTCAAGAATAGCTCGACCGGACCGGACTCGAGAGGCACTCCACTGCACGTAGTAAAAAAAATTTTTTTCCATGTTTCGTCAAGGTCAGCCACTTGACGCATCCAGCTGCCAGCTGTGTTTATTCCCCCGTTGACGCAGCGGGAGCAGCAGTCGCCGGCCGGGCAACACGGGAGCCTGCCTAGTGGCTGACTGGCTGCTGACGAAACGGCGACACGTCTTCGATCAGAACTCACCGGCAGTCAAGGCAAGCCAAAAAAAAACACATATCGGGATCAAATCCAGCTTGCGAGAGAGCTGGTGGCTTTGGCTCGGTATGTGCCGGAAGAAAAGGAGGAGTGCCCGAGCCAAAACAAGGGCGTCGACCGGGTCACAGAGGAGGTCGCAAGCAGCTCACCGCGACGCGACAGCGGCCACGGCAACGCACTACTGCCACACTGGCGGCCGCGCCTCCGAGAACGGCTGGAGCGGTGGCTGCGCAGCTGCCGCTGCCGGCAAGGCGAGGCGAGGCTTTCCCGCGCCAGCCCGATGACTTCGCCGTCCAAGGGGGGGTGAGCTGTTGCCCGCTGGTGATGCCGGATGCGTGCGTGCGTGCGTGCGTCGGTGGAGGCTGTGTACGGGGACGCGACGCGACGCGACTGGATCGGAGGAGAATTGAACCGAGCAAAGGGCAAAGAAACGACAAGTGCGTGCGAGTGCGACTGGATGACTCCGTCGTCGCGCGGTGATCGGGGCTACCGGGGCTCGGCAGAGCCAGAGGCGGCGGCGTACGCGACGGCTCGCTAGCTGTCGCGCCGCGGGCAGAGGACGGGGACAGCCGGACGGGACAGGGAAGGCGGCGACGGCGATAAACGGTGTCCGGGGCCCCCACTGTTGCGCTTGCGCCGCGCGCTCAACTATCCGGCGGCAGATTTTCGTCCGCCGGAAAAATACGTCCTATCATATCTTCCAGTGGGAAGCGCCAGTAGTAAGGTATACAACTAGCATCTATTGCTGCTGAGTTTAGTCTTCGGCAACTAACAATAGTTAGAGTAAGATGGCCAAGGTTACATGTATTGAATTAATTTGTAGTGTTTTCTCTATGTTATAAATTATTGTGTACTTTATGTCTATCCTAGTCACACTCCTTCTATTCCAAATTATAGCTCACTTTTATCTTATTCTAAGTTAAACCGTTCTTGCTTTGGCCAATTATTTTTAAATATATTAACATATACAATATCAAATAAATGTATTATCAAAACATATTTTATGGTAACATAATATATAAATCACAATGCTACAATGGTAACATAATTATAAGAACCTATATAGAAGCTAGAATCCAGAATTTAAATTATAAATATCATTTATTTGAATCACACACTATTATATAAAATTTATAAATGTCTTATTAGAGAAATATAGATATATCAAACTTAATAGATTAATTCATAAAAATATATTGTAAAAATAATACAAGTAAAAATAGAATCTAAAAAACAATATATATTATTTAGGACCAATACAGAAAAATGATAAACAGAAACTTAAATGAAAATAAACACACAAGATTAATTTCAAACAAAACCAAAAATACTACCAACTAGAAACTACTTGCCCGTGCTATTTACACGGACCATCTTGTTATAGACTATATAATTATTATTATCCGACTAGATTCTGAAAAATCGTTAAACTATTTGTTACCACCGCCCGTACTTACCTTTGCACTAATGCTTCCGTGTGGTTTATTGGGGGAACAGCCGCAAGCGTGGCGCCTCCACGTACTACTGACGTGCCTTGATTTGGACCATCATGTCTGACCTGTTAAAACACCGTGCCAGAGAAGAAACAAAGCTTGTGTCCTCGGCTGATGCCGTAACGCGTGGACCTTTGTCCCCGAGTTCCAGTTCCATCGACAAGTACATCCAAAGTGCGCAGCTTTATCGAGACTGTCCTCACGCGTTTCGGCGATCGGGCAAACGAGCTGGACAGTGAATGTTTCAGCTTTAACCCGCACACGGATAAGGCTTTCCGCAATGGTTTTTCAAAACAGCTGCAGCGGTATTGTTTGATACTGTTTTACACTGTTTTATACTGTAGCTGATATGATGTGAAGAGATGTGTAAGATTTGAGAAATTAGGATGAAAAATATTGTTAGAGAAAACCTAACTGCACTCTAGCGCTGGCTGCTCAGCACCACGTCACAAAGGTCCGTCACCGCTCATTGTATAGTTTTTTTTCATCAAATGACCGATAACCATTAACCACACATTTTTTAGCATTAGAAAAAAACAAGTAAAACCACTCTATTTTAAACAGAAACTACTTCCTCCGTCTCGATTTATATATCGTTTATTTTTTCAACACCAAATTTAACTTATCTTATTTAAAAATTTTATAATTATCATTTATTTCGTTGTGATTTAGTTTAGTACAATATACTTTAATTAGCTATGACTAGAATTTTTCTACATTTTTCATAAATTTTTCTACTGTTTCTGGATAGCACAACTGCACAACTCATCGAATCGGTTGACTTCGTTTAACGCTGGCTCTCTTGGATCTGCACGGCAGAACGAGTGATATGTAAGTGTTATTTTACAATAGCTAGACCGAACAGAAAATCAATCGAACATGTTGATTCTTGTTTTTATGCTTTACTGCATAGTTTTTTTTTTGTGTACTTATGAATTTTGCCTCGTATTTAAATACGGAGTATGACGTTACAATAACTCGTATATTTCCAACTCTTACCATCTGACATGAGACTGAGTACGTGACCAATTTGCAGAAGTCAACTGCCTTGTCTTCTCTGAAAGAAACTTTAAAGATTTTAATATCGGTAGTCGTACTGCTTGGGAAAAGTA
This sequence comes from Paspalum vaginatum, assembly GCA_030272315.1. Classification (NCBI taxonomy): domain Eukaryota; kingdom Viridiplantae; phylum Streptophyta; class Magnoliopsida; order Poales; family Poaceae; genus Paspalum; species Paspalum vaginatum. Next base: position 39,077,154 of record CM059020.1, on the reverse strand, counting down.
AACGAGTTTATTGGTCACATAGCACGGCTGATTTCAGCGTCCACCTCCTCGTCTAATTTTCTCTGTCCCCTCTCACATCATTCGCCACAAGCTATTTGAGAGCAAAGGCTCGAGAGATGGATTACATGGCCCTATGACAGTCAATGGATTGGATCTTTGGTTGTCTCTTTTGGCGGGATTAGCACCTTGTTCAACGATAATTCCCGCTCTTATTGGCATGATTAGACAGCAGATTGCATTGTACTGTGGATCATTGAACATGTCAATAAAACGAATAGATTTTTTGTTAGAACACTTACTTCTTTTCGTTCTTTACAAAGAACGACAAAACACAAAAGCGCTCTTTTTTTACAACATATATCTAAAAGCAAAAATGCTATGATTTCTGACGAGCAGCACAAGTGAATAGCCATTTTTAAACTAGCACCTTTACACTGACCCATTTGCCAGCATTACCGAAACACTATAAAGTTACCCCCTCTAATTCAAAACGCATGCCATTTTAGGATTCCTACCAATACTTCGTAGTTCTAAAATTCTCATTGATCGAAATTTTGTTTTCAATTTTGACCATCAATATATAAAATCTAAACGGATTGGTAATGTAAGATAGATGTTACTAGATTCACCAGCAAAAGTATTTTTAGAATATTTGATCACTTCTTAATAAAATATCATATTTTTATAGAAAGTGTTTGATCAAAATTTCACCTTCTAGAACATGTTTGACCTATATTTAAATTAGAGGAATATATGGATATAAGTGGATAATAATAAGGACGAAAAAGTGTGCTAAGGATGTGATGCTATCACAGGTGAAGCTAGATCCAAAATCGTCCCGGTGCACCGCGCTCTTCATCGATTGTATAGCAAACCTAAAATTCTCAAGTAATGCTCCATCAATTAGGTTTGTATTTTCACTTTGAGTGCACCAGGGAATGTGGTGTCACCACTGGGTGCTATATAATTAGATAAAATTTGAACAAATGACAGGAAAACAAATGAACAAAGAACACCATGTCCGTGTATGCATGGTTATGAATTAGTGGTTTATTTAATTGAGTGAAGTCCATTCCGCCCCTCTCAAATAAAGTATGAACAGCCCAAATCAAAAATTAGCTAGGAACCATAAACTTAAATGAACATTAAAGGCACACATCTTAGATGTATACCATTTCTATTCATAATGGCGGTAGTTGGCAATTTAGAAGCGTACTATATTATGACTAATTTATAGTTTTTTTTGAGATATTTTACAGTTGTTGGAAAGGAACCCACCAGTACCACATGGTACTAGACGGTACCACTATTTTGTTTAATTTTTAAAGGCTTTTATGCTCTTTGTGAAAATAAAAAATAAAAAATATGGGTACCGGTCCCACCATTTTTGGTACCGGACTCTACTATTTGGTACCGTCAGGTATCGGTATCGTGATACCGCATATTTTTAAACCGTTAGATCTCTTTTGATGGACGGGTCTTATTTTTTCCAACCACCATAAAACTTGTATTTTCTTTTATAATGGCAAAGGTTGATAATCCGGATGTGAATTCAGGCGTTGCTTTATTCTTTTATTTTTAGCCATGGTACACATGGGTAATTTAGATAAGATTTATAAGTTTACTTTTATATACAATGGTAGAGGTAGGTAAATCTTTAGAAACAAAAGATCCAAGCAAATTAGTATCTTAAATGATCAAACCATTTAAGATCATGATCAGATCCATACTAATGTTATTACAATTAGTATTGTCGATCATGATCAGATCCATACTAATGTTATTGACAAATGATCAAACCATACTCATGAAGTATCATAAATAAAAGAAAGAGGAAGCAAATTGTAAAGGTAAAAGACACAAGATGCGAGATGTATCTATTTTGGTCTAATCAGTAGCCTGCTTTTGTGTATAGTAAGATTTGATGAAACGTGACCATTTTTCATCACTGGTCCTCACTGAGAAATACTTTACCTTGGGTAAGTTAAACCGCGTCCTAGGCATGGACCCAATGTCTTTTGGATGTTCTGTTCCTACATATCCACTCTTTCTTTAGGACCAAGGGCAAAAGCCTCAAAGGTTTTCACATGATGAGAGTCAACCGAATTAGCAGATACTCCGTACTTGCAGTTATTAAACCCCAAAGCAGAATGAAGATGGAATATACACAACTGGCTAACGTAAACAAAAAAAAGGTGTGCAGAGGAGGAGGATGTGAAGACTGACTGACCCGGTCCTCCCTCACAACGACACAACGCACGTCGCAGCAGCGCACCATGCAACGTCCACGCTGATCTTGCTTTTTCCACAACACGAGAAAGAAAATTCTTCGCAACCAAATCAGGCGCTCGCAAACCCCATCGCCATGTCAACTCTCTCACCCACAAACAACGCGCATCCAGCAGCGCAACGCCATATCCTATATAACCCGACGCTACCTACCAGCTGTGTTCTCTCATTCTGTTCTCGGAGTCGGAGTGAGCAGCAGCACTCGCTACGAGGCGACGAGTTGCTGATCACTCCGCCATGGCCGAGCTGCTAATGCCCCCCGGGTTCCGCTTCTACCCCACGGAGGAGGAGCTGGTCTGCTTCTACCTTCGGAACAAGCTCGACGGCATCCGCCGCGGCGACATCGAGCGCGTCATCCCCGTCGTCGCCGACGTCTGCGCCTTCGACCCGTGGCAGCTCCCAGGCACGTCTCCACACAGTTTCCAGACGACACACTACTGCGCTAGCGCAGTCGAACGATCGAATGCTTGCTTATTAGTTTGTGGAGTAGAGTAGCAGCTAACGGTGGTTCGGTTATCGCATCCATGCAGAGGCGCACCGCGGCGCGTGCTCCGGCGACGGGGAGCCCTGGTTCTTCTTCTGCCCGCGGCAGGAGCGCGAGGCGCGGGGCGGCCGGCCGAGCCGGACCACGCCGTCGGGTTACTGGAAGGCCGCGGGCACCCCGGGGCTGGTCTACGCCGCCGACGGCCGCCCCATCGGGACCAAGAAGACCATGGTGTTCTACCGCGGCCGCGTGCCCGAGGGGGCCAAGACCAAGTGGAAGATGAACGAGTACAAGGCTCTAGAGAACGAGGACGAGGAGGCCGCCGCGGTTCCGGCGGCGACGACCCGTGCTCTCCAGGTAATTGACGTACGGCTCCCTAGCTCCATTCTCAGCGGATCGATAATAAATTACTAGTAAAGAGAGTCCGAGGCGCACGCAACTTGCCTTATTAATGCCTTGTTGTCGTCACCTCTCACCTCGCGCGCGATCTGTTAGTTACTGTACTCACACGAGCCGTGAGGGAATCTCTGCGCGGTCGACTTGCGACGACGATGCTGAAGCCTCGTGCATGCATTGCTGTTTCTGTTCGTTTCTGCAGACGAGGACCGAGTTCAGCCTGTGCCGGCTGTACACCAAGTCCGGGTGCCCGCGGCAGTTCGACCGCCGGCCGAGCACCGCCGCAGCTGCGGCCGGCGCCAGTGAGAACGCGCCGCCGCCGTCGGCTGCGTTGCCGCCGCCAAACGGTGGGCAGACGACGGGACAGAAGAGGAAAAGGGCTGCGTCCAGCGACGACGGCGACCGCACGACGACGCAGACACAGGGAGGCACCGGTGACGGGCTCGACGACGGCATGGCCGACTGGTCAGAGTTCTTGGACTACAACTGGCTTTGACACTGTAGACACATATACGTACAGCCCTAGAAGAAAAAAAAAGCACACACGAGGTCTTACAATTTTTTTTGAGCTGCCATTCTTTTTCTTACAAGAACATGATTTTTGTATTCTTTTTCCCTCTGCCACAATAAACTCTGAGCTGCAGGGAGGCGTTAATTTTAGGAGATGTCTTAAACTGGACTCTCCTGTGTAACATGAGCTTATTATTACAAGCAAAAAATTAATTTGTACCAGAAACTGTAGAATGGATTTCATATAAGCTAGTCAGCTCTTGAGCACTTCCCCCCCTGAACTTTTCTTGCATTGATGCAGTGCAATTTGCAGTTTGTTGTAACACGAGTGGTGTGGCAAATAATTAGAGTCACTCACTTGTAATTTTGGCCATGCATCCACACGAATAATCTTTCTCTTTCATTATTCTATGTGTCGTCCTTTCCCCGTGAGGGTCCGTTGCAGCGATCGCGACACCTTATTATGGCGGTGTTTGGATCCTTGACTAAAAATTTAGTCACCGTCACATCGGATGTTTGGACGCTGGTTAGAAGTATTAAATATAGTCTAATTATAAAACCAATTATACAGATGAGAACTAAATGGCGGGACGAATTTATTAAGCCTAATTAATCCATGATTAGCAAATGTGATACCACAGTAACTAATCGCTAATTATGGATTAATTAGGCTTAATAAATTCGTCTCGCCATTTAGCCATCGTCTATGTAATTAGTTTTTTAATTAAACCATATTTAATACTTCTAACTATCGTCCGAATATTCGATGTGACATGTGCTAAAATTTAGTCCCAGGATCCGAACACCCCCTACGTTGAGGCGGACCAAACCTGCAGAATAACGGGATATCAATCGTCCTCAAATTGACTATCCATTGAACATGGTGCAGAAGGAATGAAAATATGGAGTATAATAATTGTTTCCATCGGGCTGGAAAGTCGTCGTGCTGGGCAGCATCAACTGTCATAAACTAAAATGCGTTTTGCCTTGCTTCATAGCCACGTATTATTATCCGGATCAAATGAAATCGGAGTGCTATACTGCTATCAACTAGTACTCCTATCTAGTCTAGGATTGAAAATGTTAAAGGATAAACAGTCGTCTTTTCCCAAACAACATTTTTCTTTTCTCATAAATGGATGGCAGATAATTATAATGGAATGATTGAAACGATCCGAGTACTATCTCTGTTCTCGAATATTTGTTGACGATTAGTTTATTTTTTTAACTAAAATACAACAAATAAAAAAAACGGAGAGAGTATCTAGAGATGAAAATGCCAGTGAAAAACAGTGTCGATCTGGTATCAGCCAGTAACCAATAACAGCAACTCTAATCAGAAAGGCTGAACCATAGACCATAGATTTATTCGGCCATGGTCAGCATCCAAACTTTCCAGTTGAGGAAGCTCTTGATCAAAATGAACAAGCATAAGGTTGGCTACCCTGCCCCAACAATGTCGATGCCCACGCTCAGAATGTTCAGGACCCAACTTGTTCCCTGCTAAACCCAGAGATTGGCAATCCTGGTCTGAATCTCAATGATTTGCCTGATGATAACCTACGCGACCCTATGAACTTGATTTTAAACCTAGAACCTGTCACATGCGGTACCTGGGCAAGGTATCAAGAACTTAATCAATGGGAAGTACTGAATCGTGTTCTAGATGCAGGTTTGCCGGAAGCCGAGATTCTGATGGAAGACGCCTTTCTTGAGTCAGACGACTGCTTAGTGCAGCCTGAGCAAGTAATCGTGGAGCACATAACGAGCAGGATGTTGGCAATATTTGTAGCAAGAAACTACCTCAGGTACAAGCAGAGCATGAAGGATCCTAGGTTTGCCTGCATGCAGAACATCCCGTTCCAAATTATTGTCCTGAACAATTTCTTGAAGAAGACATCCCTCAGATGAGATCGAGCAGTCTTCATATGAGGAAGATCAGAATTACCAATCAGCTGCTACCTACACAGTAGAATGATATTCAAATTGGTTTTGTACAACTCTGGTGTCTGGTCAAAGGATTGCATCTTTGGATTTCTTCAGCGACATGGGAGATAACAGTGCAGGATTACTTCTGCTATCAGATGCTGGGCCGGCCAGGCGGCAGGATGCAGAAGAACAATACTGAACTAGTCCAGCCCAGCCAAAACGCAGCCGGCTCGCGTAGCAATCGCAACACGCACGGCTGCCGCAGAGAGAGCAGCGCCACGGGGAACCTGAACTTTGTGATCGCCCGGGATTCAGGAATCAGAACAATATCCAGCGCCGTGTATCTCTACTCAAGGGATCAGATCCCAAATCTCCGGCGAGGTCATGTACGGCGGCGGACGGGATCCGCACGGCGCGCGCGAAGCTTCGCCTCAGCTCACCTGCGATCCGTATCGAGCGCGCGCGCTGCTCGTACACTCGTACTCCATGGTCGAGGCATCGAGAAAGACGGGGACAGGTGATGCAGAGGTCTGCAGCACATCTAGCCACCCAGATTCAAAGCAGGGGAATGGAGGGGCGGGAACTCTGAAGTCTTTAGCAGCACGAGGTGTCCCTTGTTCGGCCGGCGAGGCGGCGAGAGAGGGGATGCTGCCAAGATGGCATCCTGCAGCTGGCAGCCCGGCACCGGAGTAGGCGTGCCTTTCACCTCGATTTGGAGGCTCCTTTTGGCGAAGCAGATCTATCCGATCTCCGCCGCCGGCGCGGCCGTACGTGGCCGACCTCCGGGTCGCACATGCCCGAAAGAGAAAAGGAATAGCGCTGGCTGCCTCGTCGGCGGAGGAACAAGTGGCTGCCGCAGCTTGCTCGCTCCACCAGCACCAGCACCGGCCGCTCCTGGTCCTGCAGCGGAATTTTTTTTTTTTTTTTTTGAAACAAAAAGGCGAGCGCAAGGTTCGCCGTCGGGCCGGCCGCGGCACGCCACCGCACGCGTCGGCGTAGGCCCCGCCCCCCGTCAGCCACCACCGGCCGGAACGGAATACGGATAAGCGAAACTGGTGTGCCGCGATCGGGATTCGGGACCTCTTCACAAATCGCACAGGGGGTGACGGGATTTTTATTAACTATATAACTAACAAAAGCGGATGCCTTTGCGAATCGCTAATCCTCTGCCACGGCACGGCCCTCTCACGTCACGTCCAAAACGTGCGCGCGCGCCCCTCCGCTCGGCCGGCGGCCACGCTCCGAGAACCTATAAAAGGCGGCCATGGCCTCCATCCATGTGCCAAGAAGGTCCAGTGACCACACACACAGTCCTAAGCACGAGCGGAGCCGGAGCGCAAGCAGAAGCAGCTGCTGCCACCACCACCTGCCGTCCGCCCTCGCTCACCCGACTCGAGTGATCCCACGCAGCGATACAATGGCCTTCTACTACGGCGTGGGCGGGCAGCAGTCGCCGTGGGCTGCGCCGGCCGCCGCGGGGATGCTGGGGCAGGCGCCGGGCAGCAGGCCGTGGAGCAAGGCGGAGGACAAGGTGTTCGAGGGCGCGCTGGTGGCGTTCCCGGAGCACGTGCCGAACCGCTGGGCGCTGGTGGCGTCGCGGCTGCCGGGGCGCTCGCCGCAGGAGGCCTGGGACCACTACCAGGCGCTCGTGAGCGACGTCGACCTCATCGAGCGCGGCGTCGTCGACGCCCCGGGATGCTGGGACGACGGCGACGACGACGACGCGGTTGCCGGAGGGGCGCGCGCGGGGGCGGGGCGGGGCCGCGGAGAAGAGCGCCGCCGCGGTGTGCCGTGGACGGAGGAGGAGCACAGGTACGCGCGCCGCCGTCATCTATCGTCCGAGGACAGCTTTTTGATTTGTCTCTATTGTTGTCGTTTTCTCCTGCCTGTCATTCGACGGCGTCATGCATTCTCCGAGGTCGTAGATATGGATTTTTGCCACGTCGGGTCTCCTGCCTGGCCCACCGGACCTTTCTCTCTGCTCTGTTCTCACTGACACGCGGGCCCGCCGGCTAATCTTTGTCGTCTCTGCGCAGGCTGTTTCTGGAGGGGCTGGAGAAGTACGGGCGCGGCGACTGGCGCAACATCTCGCGGTGGTCGGTGAAGTCGAGGACACCGACGCAGGTGGCCAGCCATGCCCAGAAGTACTTCATCCGCCAGGCCAGCGCCGCCAGCCGCGGCGACTCCAAGCGCAAGAGCATCCACGACATCACCACCCCCTGATCGCTAGCTCTCGTGGCCGTGGAGAACGAGAACGTCGTCTAGCTAGCCAACGATGCCTACATCTATCGCGTAGCTTCTACCTTTGCGAGACGGTAAAATGAACAGCCGTCCCTGTGGTTGTAAAAAATTATGGGCAAAACTAAGCTGTAGCTTGGTTGCAATCGCGTTAAGCAACTTGTACTAATTAAGAAGTATATTAGTATGATGGAATAAAATGTGCTTGTGTCTCTAAATTTTCAGAGTCTATCGCATGGCCATTACCTTAATTAGAGGATTTTGACGGTACATGTACATTACATGTGATCGAATAAACTGACGCTGAACACTCACAGGGACGCTGGACGTTGCTCAAGTGATCAAAAACATCGTTTAGTCATTGAAGGGCCATTGCCCCTCCTCCACGGCCAGCCAACCAGCTTCGGCGTCATCGCCATCGCTAATAACCGCTATGTCCCAAGCTCTCCTACCTCCAGCTCCACCCAACCGATGCCACACCCTAGCCCTTGACAATCTTTTCTAGGGCTAGCGGTCATAGGTGGTTCTCTTCTGACCCTAAGCCCTAATAATCAGATTAGCTCGTGACCAAATGAGAAGATGGCGATGTATGGCTCACATGTCGGTCGCAGGAACACCTTTTAATCACGTACTCCTAGTCAAATATAGGTTACACTATCCGCAATGTGAGTTGCTAAATCATCCTATATCCCATTTTTAAGGTCACATCATACTTCTTTACGTGCTCCCGTGGTGTTTGGTAAAAGGTCACCCAAATTGGAGGTTGGCCTCGGCATCTCCCAAAGATGGAAGCATATAGACCCTATGCTACCTGCTCGTGGGCATAGTTGTGGGAGGCAAAGAGCCTAAGCCTAACGCTGGTGCGGGCACGAAGAGATGGGCAATGACGGAACGGGTGCGACAAGGGAGGGAGCTCTGTGTAGTAGCGGAGGAAGGCATGCACCAGGCGGAGGCGGGGAGGGTGGAGCGGAGCAGAGCAATGGAGGTGGAGGCCAAGGCGGCGGTGTCGAAGACGTGTGTGAGAAGAGAGTGAAGGGGGTGTAGCCGTGCATGAGTGAAATAGTGGATGGGGTAATTTGGTTTGTATAAATAAAAACTAGTAAAATGATGTTGTTATAGTGGATTTTGACGTAAGAGGTTAGATTTATTTATTTAGATAGAGTTGAATATTTTTAGGATGAAATTTGGAACAGCCAGGTGGTGGCCGGTGGGTTCTTGCAAAGTCGAAAAAGGTGGGTGTGCTCTGGTAATATTTTGGGCAGCGATCTTATCGGCATGGTACGGCGCATTGTCCCACGAGGCCCACAGCCGCCGACTGGGGGTCTGGTGGGGGCCATGGAGTGAGGCGGGCCCAGCGTGAGCGTCAGTCGAACCCAAACGTGGGTAGCGTGTGCGCCGGCCGACCGCTGAGTGCCTTCCCCCATGGCGAGCGTGCACGCGGTCTTGTTCCTTTTGGGCGTCAGCATATGCAATTGGAATGTCCGAAAGAGTAAAGACAACCAGGCTTGAGCGCAAGGACCAGAAGAAAGGCAAAACGCCAAAACCAGTGACAGTTTATCGCAAACACATTCACTATGTGGTTAGTAGTTTAGCAATTAATACTCTCTTCATATTTAAATATAAGTCGCGGTTGATTTTGTTTCAAAACTTCAATAGTTCGTCTTATTAAAAAATATTTTATAATTTGTTTTGTTGTGATTTGTTCTATCATTGCAGAGAGTTTGAGCATAACTAGGTTTTATACGTTTACAATTTTTTTTGAATAAGACGAATGATTTAAGTTTCGGAAAAAAGTCAACCGCGACTTAATTTAAGTATGGAATACAAACCATAGAGAAAAAAGAATGAACCTGATCTGCAAAAAAAGAGAACGAACCAGTCACATGAAGCATTTCATATTCTTGGTTTTTTAGAATATAAATTTATCTTGTGCCTTTTTCTAGTTGTGTGCATGAAACTTGTTTCTGTCCACCACAGGATATTGTTTTTAGTATACTTCCTCCGCTCCATAATACTCCTTCCGTATTTAAATATAAGTCACGTTGATTTTTTTTTTCAAAACTTTGACTATTCGTCTTATTCAAAAAAATTTATAATTTATCATTTATTTTGTTGTGATATGTTTTACCATTATAGATAGTTTGAGCATTACTAATTTTCTTATAGTATTACACAAATTTTTTGAATAGGACGAATGGTCAAAGTTTTGAAAAAAAGTAAACCATGACTTATATTTAAATACGGATGGAGTAAGTGTTATTTTAGGATTTTAGAACAAACTAAGAAGTACGGGATATGACGCATGTGTCCCTAATTAACATATCAATCTTTCCTTTTTGGGGTGTATTCATGCATACATACAGATTAATTTTTTAAAGGCTACTAATCTCGTAAAATAACACTATTGGGAAAAATTTGAATCCCCAATCAGCACTTATTATGGGAAGAGAGGGAGTATCCATTGTAAAGAGATTTATTTTTATTCCTGGTCTACGTTTGTGCTACAAGTTGACTGAAATCCATAGCGATCTAGCCTTGCTGAGTATCATGGCATTGTGGTATGTATCCCAACCATGTGGACCTTTTGACCTCACCAGGGTATGTATCGCATCGTCCATATTTCAAATTCCGCTATGCTCACAATGCGTGTTGCATGTACAATGGATGAGCCGAAAAATCAAACACTTGACGAGGAACAAGCGTGTTCAAAAAACGAATTTTTGTTTTCGATCATATTAAGGTCCCTTTTGTATCAAACTAAAAATCAACGGCTAATATTAGCTGCAACCAACCAATTAATTGGTGTTAATAGAATGCACATCTATTAGTTAATTTATTTCTTAGATATGTTTGAGTACAAGCTAGTTAATTTTCTGTAATTTATGTAGCTAACTATTCCCTTCATCCCGTAAAATAAGGCGTGTATGTTTTCAGAAAATTCAACTTTTTTAATTTTTGAATAATAATTTAGTATAGGTGCTAGGGCCAGGGCGGCCAAGGAGTCTAATGCAATTGGTTTCAAGGAACTCCTAATGCATATGCGTAAATCATCCAATATAACTTGTTTACTGGGTTAAGCATGGTCCTTCCTACCTTCTTCGCTAGGGTCAGTAGCTTCTTTTGGAGCATAATCGGGTCACTGCTGCTGGTCTTCCGGCTCGTGGTGCAGCTCCTCCTCGGGCTCCTCTACAATCGGCTGGTCCGGCGGGTGTCCTCCGCTCGCGGGATCTATATGCATGACATAGTGCAATTTGAGCATGTATAAGTGCAATGCTTGCTTAAGATGCAGATGCGATGCGATGAATCATGATTTAGGGAATGGAGTTATGCATTTTTGTGATGAAACTTGTTTAGTACTAAGAAATCGTACAAATCATCACTGAGAATTAACTTAGCCTATCACATTTATCAACATGGGGTGCGTAGTGATTTAGCATCCATTCCTGTAAAGTGACCGAAACTTACTTAGGCATCTATTTTCCATATAGCCAACTTAGCATTCCTAACATGCATTCCAAAACACTAGCTATGACCTACATACTCTTATGTTTCAATACAATCTATCGTGGCATTTATTAAATATACTAGGTTTCACATTTTCTATTATTCAATTAAAAATGCATTAGTCGTCATTTTCCAATCGGTGCCTATCCTTAGCATGCACAACCATTCTACTGCAACAGCCAGTCATTTTCATAACCTAGAGCTCATACTAGAGCATATTTTCACATAGCAATCACTTCTTATGTTATTTATATGCTTAGATATTAGGCAAGGGTAAAACAGTAATTAAACAGTAAGTATTAGGGCTACCAAAATTTATACAGTGCCTAGATATGCTAACAATGCCTCTATCCAAATTTCATAATTTTTGAAGCTCATTTAACCCACATTTCCTATTTATTAGGGTTTTACTTGCATGCATAAAATCAGGGGCAAAAATGTCTTTTACTCCTCAACCATCATACCCAATAGATAGATCTACAAACAAGGATTACAATGCAACTTGGTTTGCTATTTTTGGATTTTTCTTTGATTTACTACGATTTCCTAAAGTTTACTGCCGATTTTTTAAAGGAATAAATAGGAAAATCACAGATCCGGGGACCTAAACACAATTAACCGTAGATTTTAGGGACTAGAACACTAGATCTACGAGACTCAATACACAGTGCGGTGGACCGATTCACAAAAACGGAAAAACGCAGGGACTAGATCGCGAAAATGTCGTCTTCCTCCTCCCTGCTCCGTCCACCTCGCGCAGGGGGGGAGACGCGGCGGCGCGCGCGGCCGTCCGGCCCTGCGGGGCACGGCGGCCCGCTGCGAAGGGCGCGGAAGGGAGAGGAGGCAGCGGGGGTTCTTACCCCCACCTTGAATTGACAAATGCAATGGCGATGTGGTGGGAATCGACCAACGAAGAGGCTCGGTGGTGCGGAGCTTCGGCGATGAAATACAGCGCGAGGGAGCGGTTTTGGTAGACTAGACCTAGGGGAATCGGTGGCGCGGGGGCGGGGATGGATGGCGTGGAGACGGTTGAGTGCGGGGATGACCGAAGCGGCACCGGCGCGAGCTCCTTCAAGCTTTGGTAGTGGCGGACGGGCGGGAAGTGAGAGGGAGAGGCGCGCGGGCGAGTGGAGCGACTGGAGGGGAAAGAGCGAGGGAGAGAGGGCGCGGCACGGCCTAAGGATGAGGCCGGAGGGCTCGATCCGCGTCGGGGCCGTTCCGGCCATACGTCGGCGGCCACGCAGCAGCGACCGGCTCGGCAGCTCGGCTTGGCCGGATCCATGGGTCCACCGGTCAGCGACTCACGTGTCCAAAAATGGAAAACACCATTTTTCTGTTTTTGTTTAGCCTCTGTAAATCGCTATTTTGACCTATTTCCAAGCCGCATTTGAAGAAGACCTAATTGAATGAAATGTTGATCTCTTTGTGATCTACAAGTTTGTCAAAAGGCCCAAGTTCAAATTCTGAGGTTAAATATGATTTAAATTTGAATTTGCCTCTAGGTTTCAGGTTTGACCTCCCCAGCCATTTTAAAGAAAATTTTAAAAGTCCTATTTGTAACCAAAACCATCTGAAAAGTTTTATACCATCTTTGCTCAAAATTTCAAGATCTATAACTTTGTCAATTGGAGCTTTGCATGAAAATGATTGTAGGTCATAGAAAAAGTGGGGTTTGACATCACCACTCCTGTTTGCTCTTCCCCAAGCCATGGCGGCGGCGGCTACCGTGGGCAGACGCGGCGTTTGTGATGCCCTGAGCTTCTCCAGAGCATTATCATGTGCATAATTTACTTAATCACATCTCATAAGCATCATCTCACCCCATGATAATGTGCATTTGACTTATATGAACAAGCATGATGGAAATAGCTAAGTGATGCACTCAGTTTTTGCAGGAATGATGCTATGGATGTGAGCATAACTTAAATTCTATTGAGTTTTAGGTGAAACTTTTTATACCAAACCTGTAGGTCATGATGTGGTGAACAACTTTGTTAATTGGAGCTTGGATGGAAAATGGACTTAGCATAGTGTAAAGGGTCCTTTAGTGTCACCCAACAAACACAATCCAAATCTGAAATGTTTAGAAATCTTTATTTTTCTATAAGCTACAATCCTTTTCATGCAAAGGTCCAATTGATAAATTTGTAGGCCATGAAATTGTGAACAACATTTTCAAGAAGGCTTTTGGGAGAAAATGGCAAGAAATAGGACATTTGAATTTTCTAAGGAAAACAGTTCTCTGTCCAAACTTAGGGCTGCTAGATAAATTCGAATTTAAATCATATTTAGACCCATAATTTGAACTTGGTCCTTTTGATAAAGTTGTAGAGCTCAAAGATTTGAACATTTCATCCGATGGCCATATCTCCAGAATCGGCTTCTAAATGGGCCAAAAACGCGTTTTTCAGTGAGGGAGAAAGCACAGAAATTCCCTAGCTTCCCCGGAGTCAATGACAGGTGGGTCCCAACTGTCAGCCACGTCGCGTGGCCGGCGGCGTACGGTCAGCTCGTCGCACCACGGATCGAGCCCCCGACCTCGTCTTAAGCCTCGTTGCGCCCCCGTCCTCTCGCTCTTTCCTTCTAGTCACCCAGCTCGCCCGCTCGTTCTCGCACCGTCCGCCATTGACAGAGCTCAAGGGAGCTCGCGCCGGCGTCGCTCCCGCTTGTTCTCGCGTTCTAGTCCCTCGGATCTAAAGTTAATTGTGTTAAAGTCCCTGGATTTTTCTTTTTATTCCTTTAAAAATCAGCAGTAAACTTTAGAAAATCGTAGTAAATCAAAGAAAAATAAAAAAATAGCAAACTAAGTTGCATTGTAATCTTTGTAAATAGATCTATCTGTTGGGTATGATGGTTGAGCTGGAAAAGACCTTTTTGCCCCTGATATTATGAATGCTTGATAAATCAATATAAATGAGAAATGTGGACTAAATGGTCTCGAAAAGTTGTGAAACTTGGACAGCAGTGTTCTTAGGGTATGTAAGCTCACTGTGATTTTTGGTTGCTCAAGTAAGCATGATTTAATTACTGTTTTGCCCCTGCATGTGATTTTTAGCATAAAAATAAATGTGGAAATGGTAACAATATAAAAATTATGCTCTAGATGGTTTTACACATTTTAATTGTGCTCCCTGTGGTATAAATAGCTCACTGTTTAAATAGGGTACTGTGCATATCAAGTATAGTTGATGTTTTGAAAATAATAAGTCCATGCATGTTTCAATTAATAAATAGGAAATGTCAGTTAAATGAGCTTCAAAATTTTTGAAATTTGGGCAGAGCCATTGTTAGCATGTGTAGGCTCTGTATAAATTTTAGTAGCCCTAGCATTGACTGATTAATTACTATTATGCCCTTGTGTTGTATTCAAACATATATTTAATTTAAGAAAAGGTTGCTATGGTGAAAAATGCTCCAGGTAACTTTAGGGGCTTGATATGAGCTCTAGGTTATGAACATGACTCACTACTAGAGTAGGAGGTGGTGCATGTAAGGTTTTGGCTCTGATTTTAAAAATGGTAGAAATAATGCATATTTACGTAAATAATAGAAAATGTGAGACTAGTATATCTAATAAATACCACAATGGATCATATTTGAAACATAAGAATATATAAGTCTTAGCCACTGATTTTGGAATGTAATATAGGTCTTCACTACTGTTTTAGAAATGCACGCTAGAAATGCTAAGTTAGCTATGTGAAAAATGGATGTTTAAGCAAGCTTCGGTCGCTTTACATAAAGCGATGCTATCTCGCCACACACCCCCACGTTGTTATATGTGATAAGCTAAGTTACCGTAGGTGATGGCTTGTACGATTTCTTAATGCTAAACAAGTTTCATCACGAAAATGCATAACTTTATTCTCTAAATCATGATTCCTTGCATCGCACTCGCATCATGAAGCAAGCATTGCACTAATACATGCTCCAATTGCACCATGTCATGCATATAGATCCCACGAAAGAAGGACACCCGCCGGACCAACCGATCGTAGAGGAGCCCGAGGAGAAGCTTCACCAGGAGCCGGAAGACCCGCAGCAGGGGCCCGACTTCGCTCAGGAGGCAGCTACTGACCCTAGTGAGGAAGATAGGCAGGACCATACTTAACGACGCAAACAAATTATACTTGATGATTACGCATATGCATTAGAAGTTGCTTTAAACCAGTTGCATTAGACTCCTTGTGTAATACTCCGTATTTTAAAACACCTAAGTACATTGTAATTTACCCTAATTATTCTTTCAAAAATTTGATTCAAATTTAAATTTGAGGCCTTTTCAAAAATTTGGAGTTTTTCAGGGGCAAAAATGTGAAAGGGTAGTTTAAATTAAGCCCTTTCACTTTTGTATTTTGACCCCTATCGAAAAAGGTCAAAGTCTAAGGTTAAAAATGAAAAGGTTAAAAGTAAAAAAAAAGAGAAAAAGGGGGGGTGCCTCGCGGGCCCGCTGGCCAGCCCGCGGCCACGCGCCCGCTGGGTGAAGCCCCGCCGCCGGCTAGCCCGCCTGCCACCCACGCCCCCTGTCAGGCGGCGTTGACAGGTGGGACCCGCGGGGAGGCGGGGTCTTCTTCCCCGCCGCGGCGAGCGGGGGGGTGGGTCTGCTGCTCCCCACGCTCCCGCGCCTGTGCCCGCGCCCCGCGCCGTCGCTGCCCGCCTCTGCCGCCGTCGCCGTGACCCCCGCGCCGGTGAGTTCAACCCCGCTCCCTCCTCCCTCTCTTGCGCCACGCTGAGAGCCGGCCCGAGCTCGCCAGAGCTCGGAGCCCCGCATGGCCCCGCGGCTACCGCGGTATCGCCGCCGCGTTCCCCGCGCATGGGAACCCTTCGGGTTCCCGCGGACGCGCTTATCGGGTGCGCCGCGCCTGCGCGCACCCCACGCGGTAAGCGGTGGGTCTCTGCGGGCACCACCGCCGCCGCGAGGCCACCTCGTCGGCGCGTTGCGTCGGCGGGCGACATTGCAGTGAAGGGAGAGGGGGAAAGAAGGGGAAAAGGGGAGGGAAAGAGAGAGGCACTCGCGCCGCGCCCGAGGCCTCCGCGCCGCGCCGGATGGTCGCCGGCGCTGCCGGCGCGGCGACGCGCAGAGCGCGGCGCGGCGCGGCCGCCTAGGCGCTCGGGCGAGGCCGGTACACTGGGCTGCCCGCCTGGCAGGCCGGCTTACCTGCCGGCGCGGCCGCTGGGCCGAGCCGGGAAGGCGGGAGTTGGGTCGAGCCTAAGGGAAACAGGCCGCTGGCCCACTCCGGGCTGGGCCAGGCCGAAAGGGAGCCCATGCGATTTTTGGAGGGGGAAATTAGAACTTTTAACTTTGTTTTTTTAGTGGGCTGGGCCGAATTTCAAACTGTAATTCTGTTTTCTTTTTTCTTTTAACTTAAATTGTTTATTTATTTTACTTTAATGTTAATATGTTTATTTTAATTAGTAAAATTATTTATTAATTCATATAAATATTTTGGTAATTCTAAAAAGAAATTAAATTAGAGTTTATATAATTTTAAAAAGTTAGCCTTTATTTAAAAATGCAGAAAAATTCATAAAAATGTAATAAAAATAGAAAATTAATTCAAAAATCCATTTTATTATTCAAAAATTCCCAGAAAATTCATTTAAGCTTTTAAATTTATTTAAAAATATTTAAAAATACCTGGTAATTCATTTAAACCATAGGACAATCATCTACATCCGAAAATATCTATGTTTAACCCCAACCACCCTTTTTTTCTTTAGAAAATTGTGCATTTTACTTTTTCAACAGGTTGATCATCCTCTTTTTTTTTAAAAAAAAAACTCCTGGATGTCATCAACCTAGGCACGTTGGTCCCACCACTTCCAGTTGAAGAGTCTTCCACCGCAACGGAAACTCCGGAGGCCAGTGCGGCCGAGACATCCTTCACACCAGCAGGAGGAGACTCCGAGTCACCGACAGAGGCAGATCCCGTGACTCAAGGCAAGCCCCGGTGCATTTACCCAGTTTTTCTTTAAGTCCTTAATTTAAATCAGAGTTATGTTTGTGCACTAGAGTTAGGAATTGATTGAAACCCTAGAGCATGATTAATCATTATCCAGCATAAAATCCTATGCTCAGTAGATGGCTTAGGTGGCATAGGCCTAGAACGAAATTCTTTTACAGCAATTATTGGTTAAGAATAAGAAGAATGTTAATAATTTGACAGGCATGCGGCGGGATCAGTTTCGCTTTCGTATTTTGCATCTTATGATTATTGCCATGGAGCCTGATCCTGCCTGTGTCGCATAAGGCCGTCTGATGTGTGGCCTGGTTGGGCCGAACGCGCCTCATTCACTTACCGTCCTTAACGGGCTCCGGTAAGCCTTTCGTCCTGTTGTACCTAAGTGCGGAACTAGACGAGACCAACTGGAAGGAGGAGGTTGGGCGGGTGTCGAAGGACTGAAACCCGGGTTCGGTGAGGCTGGATCCGGCTAGGTGGCACTGGATGTTGGGTTGTCGTATGTGGGGTCGGTGTACACACATATGACGGGTGTCTGAGTGTCCCTCTCGAGAGGTGGAAAATCGATTCGAATCGTCTGTGGCTTGCCGGTTGTAAGCTGCCTGATCGCGACCGACATCGTAGTAAGAGAACTGATACTGTTGATGAAGAATGCTTGACAACATGTTTGTCCTGGTTGGTTAGTAGATTAGGAACAACTTAGCATGGTCAAGTAATAACTAAAAAGTGAACCAAGTTCTAAGAGCTAAGGATTTACTATTAGGCCTGCCGCAGTGTGAGTTGACCTAACCACCCCTGCTTGAGTTAGGAAGTCGGGTTTCGACCCAGTGGTCGGGTAAGTCTTGCTGAGTAATTAGTACTCAGGCTTCTTGCCTATTCTTTTACAGGAGCGGAATACACTTGGTTCGAATGGGATCCTTACCTTACTCCTCCCTTCTTCTGAAACAAGCTTTGCTACGCCTGGAGCAGAGTAAGATATGTGTGTTGAGGAAAAACTTGTGATCTATGGTGACTTTTGTTTAAATGGCTGAAGAACTTATCAGCCGGGATGTAATAATTTACCAAACCGTATGTATAATATTTCAACTCTATGTAATAAATGTGGCTGTGTATGTTGTAACCTGTGGACTCCTTCGGGAGTCGCCCCAAAAATCAAGCTCGATCCGGATGGGAAGGCCAAGTCAGGATACTTACATCATGAGTGACTACCGATGTTAGTCCGGATCTAGTGATTAAGCACTAAATCCGGATTAATCTAGGCAGTTCTGCCACACCCTGGCCGCCCTGGCCCTAGCATCTACACATAGAGTTCGTAGGACGAGTATGCATAGAAATTGCTAGGTACGAGTAGACACGAGTGTGTGGACTCGTCGCATAGGTGTTTTCAAAGTTACCATAGACTACTATTAAGACAATTATTACTATTGCTCATAATGTAACTGGAGACCAGGCGGAGATTTTATATCAGTATTTACTTTTCATAATGTCGCTCCCTGGACTCCACCCGAGTCGTATAAGGCCCGTCCGCTGTTCGTCTGCTTGATCTGCATAACATTGCTAGAGTGCTTAACCGGAGAATGGGATCGGTAAAG
Organism: Paspalum vaginatum; assembly: GCA_030272315.1. Taxonomy (NCBI): domain Eukaryota; kingdom Viridiplantae; phylum Streptophyta; class Magnoliopsida; order Poales; family Poaceae; genus Paspalum; species Paspalum vaginatum. The sequence goes on along the minus strand of CM059020.1, from coordinate 39,058,252 downwards.
TCTTTCCTGGGCTCGTCCGAAGCACAGAGACACGTTCCTACCCGCTGGTTGAGAGTAAGGTGGCCTGGGGGAGCTTGATACTCATGGCAGGGAGACCGAGATGTCGGCAGGCTCGTCATGGGGCACAACCCGGGGGCTAGGCGGGAGTGAATCGAACTTGGGACGAGGCAGGTTAAGATCGGGACTATACAGTGGGAACGCGATGGCCTAGTAAGCATATACCCCTAGCATGATAGTTATTCCCGGGAATTAAAAATCGATTCGAATCAGCTGATGCCCACCAGGTGTGGAAATACCAATATCACTGTCGGGCAACGTAGTAACTACTTAAACACTCTGTAGTTAATGCTCATGATTTTGAATATCACATGTTTGAATTGAACTGCTTTACTGAAATTTACTATTCTGTTGTTGTATATGCAAATGATGAAGACTTATTACTTTATGATGATTATGATACCACTTAAAATCAATGGCTAAGGATTCACTTGTTAGTAAGCAGCTTCACGTCAGCCGTGAGCCAAATATATTAAGTCCTACTGAGTAATTAGTACTCAGGGTTTGCCCCCACATTTTGAGCGCAGGTATGGAGTTCATGGTCTGCACCTGTATCGGAGGCGGTGCATGCCCCCACTTAGGATGAATCGGCATGAGTGGCACAAGGGCAACATCGGTGGGCTCGATGTTGTTACTTCTAATGCAAATCTTTTGTGATATCATGGTGACCTCTGAACTTATCATTCCGCTGCGAGAAACTTTTGAACTTGCTACTTTATAACTCTATGTTGGACTTGTACTTTATTTGAAACCGGTTTGTGACTAAGTCTGTTATTATGCTATTCAACTGTCTGTGATGATGTATCTGTTGTGGCTCCATCGTGGGTCAGATGTGTATGATGTCGGTTCCTCTGGGTAATGGTATTATCGGGGGTCAAATGACTCTCGACGGATGACCGGGTTTAGTTTGGCCTAATCACATTGCGAGCCAGAGGTGGCAGATGTGCTTAGCCCGGATTAAATCGGCGGTTCCACCACAGCGTTGACTTTGCCTGAGGCATGAGCGATTGAGCATGGAGATGTGGTGTTCCATTTGTCCAGATAAGCTTCCTTCTCTGTTGTAGTACTAGTATGTGATTTGTCCTCTATTGTAACTATAAATTGATCACCAATTAGGCAATTGTTGTTGTTGAAAACCTGAAATACTAAACTAGGAAGAATTATTTGCTGTGATATGCAATATTGATGTGTGAAACCCACTGATTCTGCCATGTTTTTTCTAAAACCGCTAAATGTCATAGCGGGAGCTATCTCCCACTTTAGCTGCTCATAGCTGCTAAAAAACCTAGCCGCTAAATGTCATTGCCGGCGATTTAGAACCTTAGTTATGATAGTACTAAATAAGTATCATATTTTATAAAAAACATCAGATCCATTATGAAATATATTTTTATAATTTGTCGATATGTTTTCATAAATAGTGACCATCTTCTTGATAAGTTTAGTTAAATTTTACAATAGTCGACTTAGGACAAAATAGGATTGCACTTCTTTTGGGAAGAAAGCTGTACTTTATAATGAGCAATGGTTCACCTAGGAAACCATTACTCCTTTCATTCTAAATTATAGTTTTTATTTTAGGTTTCGAATAAATTCCTTCATTCTTTTCATGGACATGTTTTGTACGTATGTGTTTAAACATATCAACATTAGTGATTGATGGATCTAGTGGTCAGCCGGACTGGGGCGGAGGGGCAGGGGCGAGCGGAGGGGCCGGAGGTATGATTGACGGAGGAAGAAGAGAGGGGAAGAAGAAGATAATGTGGGATAGTTGAACCATTGGATATAGAACAATATTAGTGATTAATGGAATAACGGACAATATTAGTGACTGATAGACCTTATTGCATGGATTTGGTTAAGCTGAGACCCCGTCTTTTCATATCGTGTGACCCTCTACTTTTCCTTTTTCGGTACACAGCGACTCACACACAAGTTTCCTCTTTAAGCTAATTATTGTGCTGGCAACTGTCTAAAGAGTTTAACAAGGAAATGAAAGAGACAGCACAACAGTCAACTTATGTTTAATATGTTTTGAAACTATTTGCACAACAGTCAACTTATGTTGAATAGTAGTAGTAAGTTATGTACAAACTCAGAGGCTGCTCGTCTCCCGAAGCACGGCGTGGCGCGGGGCGGGCTAAACACTGTGCGCGTATTATTTTGTAATTGGCGTTACTGTTGAAATCCGCGCCGCGCCGCTCCGTCCCGCTGTACCGAGCACCCTCTCATAGTAGGTTATATAAGTAGTGGTATTGTCGATTTATATGCCATGACAATTTATATAGAAAAAAAGGCTATCTACTAGCTTATATAAAAACAATCTATCAACCTATTTGCAAACCGTGCTATCTACTCTAAAATATAATGTATCTATCAAAATTCAATTGTATATCTAATAGCAATTTACGTAGGGAACAAATATCGTCTTGTGTATATTTGTTTAGTAACTTATGCTAAATATGTATCAAATAATGTAGCAAGTTTATTTATCAAACTTGCAAAGTGAGAGACTATTTATATAGAGATAGGGTAACAATTTATATGAAAAACAATGTTTCACCTCGTATAAAGATTCACCCCAATATCAATTCATATACAGTGAACATGACAACTTATGTAAAAACATGTAAATACTTCAGATATAGGTAATAAAATTATGTAAACATTGTTTTATATCAGTTTATTTAACTAATATTTTTGTTAGATCTACACGTGCATAAGTTATTGCGCACTTGATGTAGAAATACCTGTCATATTTAATATACCTTTCTAGTATAAAAATATTTTAAAAATTCTACATAATATATCTAGTTTTATATATCGCATCATAAGAAACATTACGGTATAAAAAGAAAAGAATGCGCGCATAGTAGTACTTGGGCCTGGCCAACAGATTTGGCCCACGGAACAAATGAATCTTAAGCCTTATGCGGGCCGACGCCGCGGACGTTAGCTGCGGTCTGGTGTGCCATATGGGCCGGGGCGGGGTGCGGTGGTGCGGCGAGATGCGACTGCTCGGCTGTGCGGTGTGCGGGCTCCGGAGAATGTGGCGTCCGTGGCTCCGGCGCCGGTGTGCGGGCTCTGCGGCGACCGGCGGTTGGATGAGGCCGATTACCTTGGTCATCGGTGGAACCGCGGGGCGACGGCGGCGCCATATCCGTCAGAGTCGCGTCCATGCTCCCGTCTCGCCTCTCGGCCAGCCGGCCGGCCGGGAACCCCCGCGCGCGGCCGCGGCATCAAGTAATCAACCATCAAAAGTCGATTATGCATGGTCTCTCTCCTCGGAATTAAAAAGATTCCGGCGGGCGCATAAAGAGCGGCACATGGCGCTGCTCGTGCCCGCATTCGCATTCGCGCGTTTGCAGGCGCAGGCGAGCTAGCTCCAGTCCATTTACTCGTGGCCTGCCCTGCGCTTAATTGACAGCAAATGCAAGTCAATGCCATTTACGCGCTTGCTCGCGTTCGTTCTTGGCGTGCGGGCGCCGGCTGTACTGCACTCGCACTCGCTCGCGGCCAGATTTAGCGAGGCTATTTATTTGCGGCATATTCTCGGCAGGTGGGCGAGCCCGGCGCGGTAATCGCTCTCATCCAGGGCTCAGGGCTCTGGTGGTGGTGCCCTGCTGGCCGCGCGGTGACTGCTGCGACGACGAGAGGCCGCCGCCGTACGGCGATTGCTGCGCATTGGGTCCAATTCCAATTCCGAGCGTGGCGGGGGGCGTGGGCGCGGTCCCGTGTTGGGCAACATCGGCGTAGGGCTGGCGGGCGCGGGGAGGCGGGGACAGGACAGGCGCCCTTGCGTGCCGCCGTCGTCGCCAGGCACCGCCGCACCGGCAGTGTACATACGTCCTGGGCGTATGGGCTCTGGGAGACTAGGGTGGAGCTTTCTGTTTCTAAAACTCCAAAATTAATTTAGTTTTAGCAATACTGCGGTCTGTAAAACTACAAGCTTTTATTCCATCCAAGCACCACATTCTTTTCTAAACGGATTTACTCCTCTTTCAGTCGTCTGATATTTGTCTATCCATCAGTCAATTGTTTTTTTATGTGTTTTGTATCTGGTTTGTTAAATTACTACGTATATATACAAAAATTACTGAATGTTGTTGTCATGCAATTTTTTATATTGTGTTATGTAATTTTGATATATGACTAATTGATTGGATTTCATTAGTCACCTATAGGTAGTATAAAATATGATTGATATATTGAATCTATTCGGTCATCATAGGGAAGCCGTCCGATGAACATCAAATGATTGTAAAATGTGACTGATGGAAAGTTAAATATCAGTCACCTGATGAGAAGATACACCTTTTTCTGAAACCAAGGTATTTTTTTAAAACTACAGTTTTCTTTCCGAACTTTAAAAATACTTAGTATCCAAACGTACCCTAATAGGTAGAGCTGGGACTTGGACCGTACCGTGCCCTCTCGTGCCTTGGATCACTTCGTGCCACGACTTTGAGGCACGTCGTGCTGTGTCAATATGACACGATAAATCTTTACCTAAGTCCAAACATGGCACATGCCACGCCAGCACATGTTGTGCCAAAGTGTCACGGCCCCTCAAGTCTCAACTCTGGTAATAGGTGTGCCCATACGGCCATACTGGCCGGGGACTGGCGACTGCATGCCCTTTTTTTTTTTTTGGCAAAGCCAAGGACACCGATCGAGCAAGTCCAGCTGTCCCGTATATGCCTTCATTAACGAACACTAAAGACCATTTACTGAAAGGCTGTGCCCAATTTATGCGCACATTCACTACACGCCCAGTTCATACATTTCTCATTTTCCCCTTCGTTTACCTTACCCACTTGCCTTCATAACTGTATATTACTAGTGCATCGGGGAAAATAATATATTTTCCGATGCGTGATAGATGAGAAACAAAAAAAATGTTGCTATCTACAAACACACGCCATAGATGCCAGATTAAATATAGCAGAGGCCCATGTGTACTAAATATAATAATATATATAGGACCATTGAACTCATAAATATATGAATAGAGCAACAAATTAAATTAAATCTGCAAGCTGTTGATACTACCAGCTTGCGCATGTAGATGTAGCGTACCAACTACGCACGACAGTTGTGCTGAGTTGTGCTTTGCACCCACACACACAGCTCAACTTCCGGGTACGACGTGATGAACTAAGTGCTAACTCGAGACAGGTGTATACTCATTCTAGCAATGTTTTGACACTATAGACAGAATGGAATTTGAATTGAGTAATGAAGATGAATATATATTACCGTTGGAGATAGCCTTACCCCAACCATTTCTGCTGTGCCATATATATGATCAGATGATCCCTTAATTTCCATCTGGTCGATCGTCGTCCGTCCCTCAGGTGAGTACGTACTGGCTGTGTGTCGTCGTCACCAACTTCACTGATAACAAGTAACAGAACAGCTATCTCGGCCAGAGCTGTAACCCTCCCTGCTGGCCGCCACTGGGATGCAATGTATGCGACAACGCTCTTACTCATGGTCACACACACCGCCATGCAATGTTTAATTCTGATCTTCGCTCTAGGCACTATATGGCCTTTAATGGCGAGTTATTGGCGACGAGTTTACGAGCTGATATTTTAGCTAGGAGTAGTAGGGCATCATCGTCGACGAGTCCACATATGATGATTTAAATTAAAGGTCGACTAGTGGTTGGTCGACGTTGATGGCACTGCGCCCTTGCTGCACTGCACCCCCAGCTTGAGTGCTTGATGACAGGGATGGATTATGTGGATGCCATATATATGCATATATGCTACTCTCCCAGCCTCTATTGTTGCCGCATACTCCTGCACAGCTGCAAATCACGCATACACATCAGCGATGTACTACGTACCATGTTACGCTGTTGATGACACGTACCGGGCTCACCATCATGTGTGTACTACCATCAGTTATTCAGTTTGCAATATTAGATGGTGAATGCAAGCAGACGACGTACGTACAAAGACACAGCATCTCGATCATCATCGGCCTAAAAGTGGCCTGATATAGCTTGACAGATACTCCTGCATGGAACGCCACTTGAGCTAGATAGCGAGCCCAGTGTCCTGTCTATCAGGACGATGACGATGCAATGGTGCTTGATCGATCTAACAATAAGGGCATCGATCATGCGCGTATGCTTTTATGCCCATCCTTTTGCCGCTGTCGCAGCACTGTTGCTTTGTGTTGCAGCTAACTGATTGTTGACTGAAACAGTGCTCTATCTGATCGTGGTCGATCTCTCGGCCGACTGGAGCAGGCGGGCCATGCATGGCGACACTACAGTGTGCAAGTGGAACGCCGGCCTACTACGTACTGCCAGGAAATAGCACACGCGACTATGCATGCATCAATTCGCCGCATTTACGTGGCCCTGGCACTGGGAGCTTGCTGCAGCTGCAGTACGCGCGCGCAGCGAGCTGCTGCATCTGCGTGCGCTTCAATTCGACCGGTTCTCGATCGGGCCTATGCGCGCGCTGCATACGCATACGCATATGCATGCAACAAACAAACAGCGCATTGAAGCGACAGGGTTGGCATGAACTGTGCGCGGTCTCATGCTGCCTCACTGAATACCGATCGCCGCCTCGCCCGCCCGGCCGGCCGTCCTGCTGACACGCGCGCTGGAGATGAGATGAGATGAATCCCGCGCGCCCCGGGCCGTCCCGCTGTCTCCAATTACTCGGGCATTTATGCTGCGCATGAAAGCGAGTTAATCCGCAATAGTATCGCCCCCCCCCCCCTTTCAACCACCGATCGATCGAGCCGGGGTCAGCATGCAGCAGCAGCAGCAGCAGCAAAAGCCTTGCGTTCAGAATTGCATTGCAGCATCGCTGCCGTTTCACCACTCTGCGTCGTCAGCTGCGTGCGTACGTGCTCTGATCTCACCGGCCGGCCGCCCGGCAAGTTTTTGTTATCTGAGGTTCTGAACGCCCCATACATATATCAGCTAGCCGATGCGTACGCGTGGATTGGATATATGCAGATTTCCCCACAGACAATGTCCAGATCAGAGGCGTACTGTACGAATCACGAATGCCCAGTTGTACAAGCCGTGCGACTGCGACGGGGACTCCACTCCATGTACTACTACATCCGTCGTCGTCGTGTGGTAACAGTACCCGTGCTCATACGTTCGCACTCGCACGCTATAGTCGATCTATAGACGCTTAATTTGTGCTCTGAGCTGATAACATGAGAGCTGCAGCTAGCGTAGCCGCCGTGTATCGTCCGTCGTCTGTCTGGCGATGGCAGAGCAAAGCATAATGCGCATGCAGTTCTGCTCCACCCACCGCTTCTCTGCAGCGGCCGGCGCGCGCGTCAAGGCGATCGATGAAAGGACGCTGGCTGGACAAGAGCAGCATTACGTTATGGCACAATAAAATCTCCGAGACAAAATCTTAATCCTTACCAGTGCTACCGGATGCGTAGCACAGACCACTTTCACCAAAACAACACATGACACCAACACGACAGACACAGATATGATGTAGGAGTAGTCGGCTGCTAGAGTACATAGAGCTAACGCGGAATTATTACCTAGACCCGTTCCATTGGCACCCCAACGTCCGACACGCACGGCGGAGCTCCGTGGCTTCCTCTAGCTAGCTGGTCCATGGAAGAACGGGTCTACGCAATAATTCCTTTCTGACCGATGATCAACTCGAGCACCACGGACACGCACGCACAGCACAAACGAAGGAACACGAGACGCAACGCACGTAACCAACACAACAGACGGCAGGACCGAGTGAGCTAGCCATGACGAACATGCACATGCCTGCATGGCTCAGCCTGTCAGCCAGGCACGGCGGCGAGAGCGAGCGAGACGCGCGCCGCCGCGGTCAGCGCGCACGCACGTCAGCCGCGCCTGCCGCCCTTGCTCTTGGCGCCGGCGTGGCGCGGGTCGGCGGGGGCGCCGTTGAAGTCGAGGAGCACGGTGCTGAGGCACTTGGGGCACCGGGGGTCCTCGCGCGACAGCATCACGTACATCATGCACCGGGGGCACCCCGCCAGGATCATCGCCGGCGGCGCGCCCGCGCCGCCCCCCGCCTCGGGGCTGCCTTCCGACGACACGCACGAGCTCGGCGGGGACGCCGTGGAGGACGAGGACGACGACAGCCGCCTCGGCGAGCCCCCGCCGGCGCCCTGGGTCGTCGCGCCGGACGACGACGGGCCCCCGCGCGACGACGACCGCGACAGGCTCAGCCGCAGCTCCTGGAGCTTGGACCCGACCTTGCCGTTGTTCCTGCTCATCTTCCGACGACCAAACGACGACTGATCACCGCCGGCCGGCCGGACGACGCAACGACGACTGTTCTTAGCTCGCGTGGAGTGGAGTGGAGCTGCAGCCTGCAGGAGCTATGTAATGTATGCTGCGAGCGGCGCGGCCACTCTCAGCTCGCAGGGATATATACTGACTGCTGGAGTGCTGGTTCAGTTCGTTCCTGCTGGCTGACTGGACTTGAACTAGCTGACCAGCTCGATTGATGGTGTGCCGTGCCAGTGCCAGCTGCCTGGGTATATGTTTGTGGTGCGGTGGTGCAACCCCATACTCCCGTTTGCGTTATATATAATGATCGAGGAGGTGATGGTTTTCTTTATTGCCATGAGCAGCAGCATTTAAATCCCTGTTGCTTCCCACCCTGCCGCACTCTATTCTGAATCTCTCTCTCATGTGGTTGGGGATTTAATGTATTAATTGGATTGAGAAATTGGATGGTGAGAGAGCTTGCTTAGGCTTAGCTAAGGGTCTCTCATCAGATGAACATTGTGGCCTGTGGGGTGACGGGGAGTACGACCACTACTGTGCCTGTATATATTTTCTCGTAGCGAGCGAGAGACGAGGATGGAGGCCCGGCATAGGTACGGAGGATGCGTTAATGTGATGGGGGTACGTATCTTAATACTGGTGTCTGTCTGCAGTGAATAGTACTCAATACATGTCTGCGGGTATGGGTACTAAATATGACTACTCCACTATTTTTCCAATCCTTTTTAACTTTCATATTGGGCAGGCCTATATATGCGATTAGAAGCGGTCCAAATTCTGATATATTCTAACACGGAAAATTATATCCGGTTTTTAGTCACTTATGTGCCACTCTCCTTGTAATTGTAGTTCACATGCATACCATTAGTTGTTGTAATGTATTTAACAACAGTGGCTATGCAAGGGCCCGTGCGCGTGGCACTGTGGCACCCAAACGAAAAGGTTGCCCGCCGAGATAGGAAGGACATGAGATTGTACAAGTTGAGTATTGCAGTAGCTTTTATGCATTATAGGGAGTTCATTGGAAATACGTTGATAAATATGTTAGCATTATAAACCTTGACTGTTGTAATTATTGCTGGTCCAAGTTTATTTTAAAAATAATAAGCAGACATCCAGAGAAAACAATAAGTATCACTCTCTTTGTTTGAAATTAGTAATAAGTGAATTTTCTTCCTGTTAGGATAAACATTTTACTCACAATTCCTTTGTTTACGCATGTTTTTAGTAAAAAATAATGTTATCAAATTTGCATAGGAAAAGCTTACTTTCGATTATGATTCATACTGTGGCATACTAATAGAGTAATTGTCAACCAAAACTAGTCTTGTCCTGACAAAATTAAATAAGTCAACTAATTAATTTTGAATGAAAGGATTACCAAGTAACTTACCTAGTATAATGCTACTAATACATGCTCCAAATTATATGTTACCTTAGGTCTTTCTAAGTCAAACAAAGTTTTTAGAAAAAAAAACAATGAAACATTTGATAAAAGTAATTTGATGTTCGAGGTATTAGTGTGTTTTCTATCAAATAAGTCCAGTTTTAGATCCCCCATGCTTACATTTGTCTAGTTTTTACCCTAAACTCAGAAACCCTCTAAAATTTGATATCTAAACAATCGCAATATTTTTCCCCCTACCCCCAAGATTGGTTCCTGTGGTTTCGAATTTTATAAGATAAAAATATTAAAATATCGTAAATAGGGGAAATCTTAGAGATATTTTGGAACATAAAGAATAAAAAACTGAAGGAATAAATTCCAGAAACTTCACCAAAATATTTAACAAATATAGAAAATAAATAAGATTTATAAAGTTCAAAAATAAATCCATATTAATCATGTCATCTATGATATAACAAGTCAACTGATTATGTTTTGTGAATGTCTCTATCTAGAAAATGATTTGCAGGTTAAAAGTGTGTTTACCATAAATATATTTTTTATGTATTTTAGATTTATTAAAAAGAATAAAGCTTCTAAAACTTGTTTCATGTTGTCCAATTACTTTTTTTGAATTACTAGTGCCCAATTCATCATCAAGATTTGTTTCTATTTTTTTGATGTGTTTGAGTTTGTTTCTTATTTAAATTCAAAGCCACCATGAAACCACTAAAACTAATATCATGGTTGAAATTGTATGTTATTGGTAGTTGACGTACCATATTATATGATTTTGGAGTTGTAGGGGTTAAAATTAGGCTAACAAATGACTTAATGGGATAAAAATGGAGTTACTCAGTTTTTCTATAAACTTAGTCAAAGTTAGGAAAGGTTGACATAGAACAAAGCTAAAATCAACTATAATTAGGAATATGGAGAGTAGTAAGGTAGGCTAGAACTTTTTTCTTTTAGGAAAAACATGTGTGTTTTGAAAACTGTATTGTTTGGGAGAGGCTACTCTATCTATAATTTCAAAGATAAGGAATAGGGTATGGACACACCTTTCAATATCACACTTCAATTGTTTGTATCTAAAGATATAGGAGGCGACTAAATGGAGACCCCTCTTCGTTTAGTTCTATCTGAGACACTATTTTGAAACGAAAGATTTCTTTCTCAAAAGCACTTTATCCTTTCAAAAGATCTATAGTTTTACAATCAAACATCCAAATCAAAATCCGGTCGCACCATTATGTTTGCTTCAGCAAGAACTTCGAAAAAAGATCTCACTGACTATGTTTTGATGACTCAATAAATACGGTGAGAATTAATTTTTTTACGAAACAAAAGTTACTTTTTTAGAAAAAAATTAATTTTTACGTATCAAATGTAACATTTTAGAAAAGGTTACTTTTTATATATCAAATGTTACTTTTTATGCATTGAATTTTACTTTTTATGAACAAAAGTAACTTTTCTTAAAAACTTACATTCCATGTACCAATGTTATTTTCAACGTTACTCTTTTCTAAGTAACATATTATGATAGAAAAAGTAACCTCTCGATATGAGGTGACTTATAGAAGTAACATTAAAGAGAAAGTAACTTATTTAAATGTACATTGCCAAAGAAAAGTAACTTATTAATAGATTTTGTGATGATTCATACGTGCAAGATAGAAATTTAAAATAAAAAGTAACTTTTGTCTGAAGAAGTAACATTTGGTGTGTAAAAGAATAAACATAGAAAAAAAAGTAAATTTCATTCTATAGATGGTAATTTTTAGTAAGAAATAACTTCGTTATGAATAAAAAATATAACTTTCTCATATAATGGGAAAAAAAACATTATGATAGGATAAAGTAAGTTTTCAGTATGAATTGGTTTTTAAAAGTAATTTGATGTTTGTAAAAACTAATGTCCGATGTGTAGAAAGTAAAATTCGATGCATAATGAAATAACAGTTCTTTGTAAAAAGTAACTTTTATTTTATAAAAATAATTTTCGTAATACTTGTTTGAATCAATAAAACATAGTCAAGAGAATATCTTATTTTAAAATTCTTGTTGAAATAAACAAGACGGCATTAGTTTTTTATTTGGATGCTCTATTATAAAACTATAGATCTTTTTAAGAGTTGAAAGTGGTATTTTCCGCAACTGAAAAGTTACTTTTGTTCACAAAAAAGTTACTTTTTCTCGTAAAGTTACTTTTTCTGATGCTCATATCCTATCAAATATAATGTATATAAATTAATCTTCTTGTTACAGTAATATAATAGGATCGTATGGTTGTATTTTAGAAAAAATCGAGGGGTCTCCTTTTAAGCTTAAATGGAGACCCCTCTCCATTTAGCTTTTGTGCTAAAGATAAATAAAAGCTATACTAGTATTATTTCAAAAAAGGCAGTAGATATTAGAGACAGGCATGGGTTTGTGCACGTGTGGAGGGTGCGAGTATGGTGCGTTGAGCGCGTGTATCTTCAATGTGTTTTCACTTTTCTAATGAAACAAAATGTTAATTGAATGAGTTTTTATGTGTATCCAAATTCACTATAAATGCACGAACTAGTGTCCACATGGCTATGAAACAATTGGGCCGACGTTATTGATTAAGCTGTGCGATGTTTTGTTAATCTCCATTTGATCTGTCCTTATTAGGGGAAAAAACGTCCCGTACGTACTCTTGACTGATCGCGTAGCAGTTAAAAGTTGACTGCCTCGTATTGAAATGGTGATGCAATCAAAGACTCGCTCGCGGTTACATGTTGCACTGTGTAATCAGAAAGAAAAGTCGTTTCCCGGATCGGACTACGTATGCAAGTGGTACAATCTCCATTGTATACTTGTTTGTTAAAATCAACGTTTAGGCAATGCTTCACCATTCGTCTCATCAAAAGTATATAAACAATTAAATACTGTTTATTTTGTGGCGAATATATTTATGCTATTTATACTATGCTTTTGAATAAAATGAACAATAAAGAGATTTACTCTGACTGAATTATTGCTTACCATCAGTCGAGGCCCACGTAGTGCTACTCCTCGGGGAAGAAGAGCTAGCTTGTCCTTGGTCGCCACTATCTCGCCGTCGTTGGGGCTTCAAGGTTCAGGTCCGGGGTTTGGGTTGCCGGGCCCGGTAGTTCTTCTCCACCTTTAGCCTTAGAGGGAAGGGCCGTGGGCGGCGGCCGTCCTGACGGAGGTGGTGGGCGTCGAGCGGTGGAGGGACCGGCGGTCGGGGAGGGCTGGTGGCTGGGGCGAGGCATCCGGTAGATTAGCAGGTGGGCCTGTGGACGAAGACGATAATGGAGGCAGCGATGCGCCACTGAAGCCGGTTGGTGGGGACTAGGGGAGGGGCCGAAGGCGGGGGAGCTCTGACAGGTAGGTGGAGATACGCCCGCAAAGTTAGCGTGGGCCATGGAGGAGGGCGGCGACAGAGGCGGTGACGCGCCGCCAGAGCCTGGCGGGGAGGGGCTGGAGGCGGGGCGCTCGGTCGGAGGTGGTGGAGCTCGTGCGGAAGGAGTGAGGCGCTTGGGCGGGGGAGGAAGAAGAGACGGGGATGGTGGAGTGGATAAGGTGTAACTCAACTTTTAAATCTAGATCTAATGGATAATACTGTTGATTAATAGAAACACATAATATAATTCGAATGTCACTTGATAATATATAGACACACCCAATAATAAAACATCAAATCGGAGCTATCAAGTATTTAAAATCGGCAGAAGTACCTGTTTACATAAGCTTGGCGAGAAGCGCAGGTCATCAGAATGCAGCAGACTCCAAGTTTCCTGAATCCCAGTGCAGTGAATTAAATGTGTACTACCTCTGCATATAATTGACCAACGAGATGCCTACGGCGTACACTAAACAAGATTACCATGCACCTGCCACGCTTTGCATCTATCAAATCAAGACTTTAATGTCCATGCGTACAAAATAAAAGAATGATTTCGAAAAGTCAACTTCCGAGAGTGCAGGGCTACTGTCAAAATGACTTCATGGACACGTTTCTTAGTACGTGATTGAGTGGCAACAAAATTATAATGACTAACACATGTGAGGCAAGTATGTGACTTACATTTATTTAGATCCTTAACAAGAAGAAACCATGCTTTGCTTGGCTGAATAGGCTCTCTCGGGGAGCGTTGAAGCTGGATATTCTATCATCCTTTGTCTAAAACGAGAAGAAACCGTGCAAAGGAGTATACACTGCATAAAAGGATAAGGTCAAGTCCAATATTTTTTTTTTTGAATCTGAATGAAAATGATGTACACCTAGCGAAGAGTGTTTTGCATTGGTGAATATAATAGGCGAATCAATAGCATTTCCAAGAGTCTGTTTCAACGTAGACATTCGGACTAGCGGAATTATATTGGGTTCCAATTCCAAATCAGGTTGGTATTAAAGACGATTTACTATACCAAATATCTTACTATTAGTGATTAGAGGCTCATTTTGGAGCCTACACGTTAATCCTCACGAAACGCACCAAAAAAAAGATAAATTCTAAAAATTCTCACAAAAATCAGAAACATCCAACCATTAATTGGCAGATTAGAATATTACTGGCCATTAGATCAGTTTTCTAAGTAATTACCCACATATGCCATTATGAAAGGTTTTGAGTTCAACTCTCAACAAAAAACAAATTTCGTTTTTTGGCAGATTTTTCTATATTTTAGATATGTTTTCTAAGTAATTACCCACCTCTGCCATTATAAAAGGTTTTGCGTTCAACTCTCAACAAAAGCAAATTTCTTCTTTTTTTGGCAATTTTTTCTATTTCTAAATTTACTCTTAGTTTTTTATCAAAAAAAATTCCCATTTACAAATTTACACTACTAAATGATCTCGTAATTTTTTTCATAAAAATGCTAGAAATATTTCTAAAACAGATGTTTCATGACATCCATCATATAGCTCTAATAATAGTAGTCATTAGATGTATTATAGTTTCTAAAAAATTACCCACCATGACATTATCAAAGATGAAATAAAATAATCTCCTAAATCTGTATAAAAATTTCCCATCATACCATTATGAAATATGAATTAAATAACCCCTTAAATTTGCAGAAAATTACCCACCATGCCATTATGAAATACGAATTAAAATAATCTTTTAAATTTGTATATAAATTACTCGACATGCCATTATAAAGGATGAATTAAAATAAGCACTAAATCTGCATATAAATTACCCAATATGTCATCATAAAATATAAATTAAAATAATTTTTAAATTTGCATATACATTACCCACAATGCCATTACAGAAGATGAATTAAAACAATCAACTCTAATATTATTACGAATTAAATTTATATCCTCTAAAACTCCCGTGCGAGAGTACGTGTTGATGGACTAGTGTTGTTTAACTATAATCAATTCTACCTAATACGGAGGTGCCTGGCTCTAAATTGGAAGAGATGATTTTTAATTATAGTCTAATACCAAAGAATTGAGTTCTTATTCTAACTCTGAATTCCACGTGCAAACAAACAACCGAATTCAGGAAATCACGTTATAATCACAGATCCCAAGCTCCAATACCTTTTAAAAATAAAAATAATAAAGCGGCCCTTCCATCAGCATTCAGCAATGAGTGGTCCAGTCGAGCCCATGGAAAGGAAGTCTGTACTCGTCGAAAACAAGTCAACCGCACGTGGGCTTGGCTTGGATAATTTTTTCAGGAGAGCCTAGGTAGGTAACATGGTTGTCTTGTCCTGCAGGCTGCAGGCCTGGGTGAAGGATGGGCCTAACCGGGCGAGCCGAGCTGAGAGTGGGCTAGGTCCTATGCCTGGTGCAACTGGACCACCAAGCCCATTTCGCACCTTGCCGTATCTTGCCTACCTGAAGAACAGCAGTCCTGGGCTGTTGGCTTGGCACCTTTTCATTTCGCAGCCGAAACCCTAGAAATGCCACCTTGTCACACTGACACACTCACACTCGCACCACGGAGTCCAGACTCCAGAGTGATCTGCACTCAATCCAAATCTGCTGGTAGTTTGAAGTTTGAATCCTGGAGCCAAAAATCACCCCACGAAGATGTTCGCAGGATTGCTCAAATACTCACAATACCTGCTGGCTGAACAACACCATTTCCTCTCAGTCTCAGATTTGAATTTCACGCTCAAAGTCAGATATCTCTGCCTCAGTACGCACGCAGCACAGCGTCACCTGCTTCCGTATATTTTGGATTTCATCTCAGGCCAATGGGGGCAGCAACAGCAACCGCCTGCTCTCTCTCCCCTTGCTTTATTCAGCGTCCGCACGGTCAGCACAGTTCACCACGTAACGTTTGTGCGATCGAGCCTGGGACTGAGAAGGGCATAGTGCAGATGTTTTCCGTTTTTGCCCCTTGATGAGAATGAGTGAGAACCCAAGTGCATGCAAACAAGGTGTGAAAATTAAAGGGAAATGAACAGGTGCTCCAGGGTAAAATACTGAGCTTGGCTCCACCAGTGCGTGCTACTGCAACGTTATTTCTGTCGTCTGAGCTTGATTCCAAGCAAG
Source organism: Paspalum vaginatum (assembly GCA_030272315.1). Taxonomy (NCBI): domain Eukaryota; kingdom Viridiplantae; phylum Streptophyta; class Magnoliopsida; order Poales; family Poaceae; genus Paspalum; species Paspalum vaginatum. The sequence goes on along the minus strand of CM059020.1, from coordinate 39,042,013 downwards.
CTACGATATCATGATCATGATGGGGGCAAGGGCAAGGCGCATTGAAGAGCCGTGTGACAATCTTGAATTAATAATGGAGGTAAACAGTGGCACTGTGGTGGTGGTGAGAGCCTGACGTACGGGCTGCTGTTCCTCGATCTGGAGACGATGCGCGGCGCAAGACAAGGCTGGACTCCACGTGAACTGTGATGATCTTTTGGGTGGATTCGGCTGCCGCTGTCTGCCTCTGCAGGCTGGAGGTAGAAGAAAGCAGCAAACCTTTAATTTTTTTTTACCCCCTTGCATGTCGCCAAGCTTCTGCATCGGTCTGTCATGATTGTTCTGTGCTCCTACTCTATGCAATGCAAGATTACCACACACATGGCAAACAAAAAGATAAAACATCTGATGGCATGCATGAAATGAAAGTATCTGAATAATCCAGACAACAGAAAGCCAACTTGCAACGTTTCAACTGCACGCGTCGTCTATTGAGAAATAAAAGGCTTCAAAAGCCTTTTACGCAGCTCTGCCTGTACCACCGCGCGCGGGTACTCAACCATGCAAGTCGTCGATCAAGATCAAAGATGCATGGTGTTAAATTGTGATCCAAATTCTTACGAGGTGGTCAAGTTGGGAGCGTAGCGGAGGCCCGTCACCGGAGGCTTGGGCTGGAGCGGAGCAAGCCAACTGGCCTTTCGAGCCCACCCTGGGGTCAATCGGGGGTGCGGAGGGTGGAGCCCTAGCGGTACGGATTAGGGTTTGCTATATAATCCTCTGGTAAACCGCTAGGAAATATACGGCGTTTCGTAAATACTTCCACAAAAATAATAGAAGTTGTGGCTAGGCTGGTGTCCCGTGGTTTTTCCCTTCGCCTTGGAAGGTTTTCCATATTAAATCCTTGTGTTTCTGTGATTGGTTTTGATCTTTCTCGCTGCGTTTATCTCTAATCGATCTCTAACACACGGAGTTCTTTGTTCTCGCAAGAAATTAACCCAGGGTGCGGCATGCGTGCAGATGCGTGGAGTCTTTATTATCTTACTATACTTTCTATACTTGGAGCAACCATGTTAACTGCCAAACAATAAGTGCAAGGATAAATCCCTATTTGGAAAAAAATTATAATTGACTCTAATCAAAATTGACAAAAGCAGGTCTAGGTCCTCCGCGAGATATCACTCCGGCCGGCTCTGCCCAACTAGGCAACAACAGCTACCGTCCTGCACAGCACAACGGGGGACGCTTAAGGGCGGTGCTTAAGGCAAAACCAGATTTTTGTAAGAAAACCGGGTGGGCGAGGTGCTTAGAGGAGGCCAGAGGTGCTACGCTTTGCGTCGATGCTTTCTGGTTTGTTACGTGGGTTTGCTTTCCGCGATGCCATGACAGGAGCCTCGCTTGCGCTTTACGAACATAAAAACGGTGTACGTGTTGTGCTAGCAATATAAGCACCGCTTGTATTGTGAGAACACAAATGCTTAAACGAAATTTTTGGATGAGGAAAGAGGGATGTGAGGAGGAAATAAAACACTTTAGGGTGGAAACATTTTTTTTATCGTTTTTTGACTATTTCTATCCCTTTGCAACTCTTTAGGTTGCATTGGTGTCACTAGACCTTCTATCCTGCAGTCTACACTGTTTTGTACACCCTTTTACAAGATCCTAGTGACACTAGCCTTACAACCTGCGTTGTGGGACTAATGTGAGGACTACACTGTTGGGACCTATCTTAGGTTAAAAAAAGATTTTTAAAAACTCGTTCTTTTATTGTATAGATTTGAACATTTTTCTGTAAGATTGGCAAAATTTAGAGAAGTTTATCCTTAAGGCAAAGCTAGAATTTTACTATAACTAAGTGGAGGAGAATATTTTTGAAATATGCTAGGAAAAATATATTTTAAAAATTCCCACTATAATGAAAGTACATCAAAGCATCCATTCTGTAGACTATTATCTAGTCATTAGAGTTATCATATTTTCTGAATAATTACCCATTTTTGCTATTATAAAAAAAACATAAAGTGACTCTTTAAATCTATGTCAATTATCTATCTCTACGATTATGAAAGATGAAGTGACCATCTATGTGGGTATCATATATCTACGGGTACCTCAAGTAGACGGATTATATCCACATTGCCATGCGGGTCGAGTAGTCTGCCTTATAGGGCACGATGCAAGGCGGCGTGGACCATAAGAAAGACATAGGCTAGTCTGGTAATGATGTATCTATGATAGATTTGTTTCCCTGTTTCCAGAGTTGTATGCCGATTAGAACCCTTATTGTAACCAACTTGTAACCCTAACTCCTCGATTATATAAAGAGAGCTTGGGACCCGTAGATAGACACATTCACATACGCTTTCATCCATACGCATAATACATCCACATATCCATAGAGGACATAGGGTTTAGTGATTTGACTGTCTGAGCCTGTCTAAATCGTTGTATTCTTAGTGTTGTACACCATCATGATATCTTCATCAACACCCCCTCGATTTCAAAACCATCACATGGGTTACCATGTGGTGGGTTGCCGGTATGAAACACTGACACTCTATTTGAATCTAAATTACTTACATCTCGTTTCGATGTATATATTGGAGTCTGGAATGTAGAATCAAAATATGGTTTCCTGAATTTTGTTGTTTGTTTGGTTGCTGAATTTTGTTGTTTGTTTGGTTGCACGTAGAATTCAGAGTTGGAATCATAACCCAATTCCTTGGTATTGGACTATAACAGAAGTTATCTTTGCCAATTCAAAGTCTGACAACTCCGTATTGGCCGGGTAGAACTGGATTCCAATTAGCAATTTTTTATATCCAAACAACATATTTGGTATTGTAAACCGTTTTCAATACCGATCTGATTTGGTATTGAATCCAATTCAATTCCACCTGTCTGAACATCTACATCCAAACGAACCCTTGTATTTATTATGATGATAATATGTAATATAAAATAATCTTTTAAATTTATATCTACATAAAACCTAAAGATAAAATAAAAAATAAACATATGTCTAAATTACATGAAAATAAATAACCTAAAATATAGGGGCTCATTTTTTTCTAAATTACTGGCTCACACTACTATTACTCTAATGGATTTATCTGTCAACTTTAAAGTTTAAACACACATGTTTTCTAAGACTAACTTGTATAAGAGCACGGATTGGTGAGCTATGGGTAATAATTAATAATTAGCTACGGAGAGACTAGAAATTATAAGATGGGAGTTCTTCTACGTATTGAGGAGAGGAAAAAACAAATAGGGGATAAACCCCACTGTCCCCACCCCCGGACCTCTTCCCCGGGCTTGAACCTACTCGCGCCCGCTGCTGCTCACGTCGCTGTTCATACTTGATATCTAACCGGACACCAATGGTGAGGAGGGTGCCCTTCAGCTCCCTCTTCTACACCACAAACTCGGGCCAGCAGGGCACCCCGCCACCGTCACCACCGGCTGCGGCCGCGCCGCCGGCGGCATGGATGTGGCCCTCTTGCAAGCATCCAAGAACCCAGTCGTCCTTGCGTGCCCCGTGCGCCGCCGCAAGGACCATCGCGTCCCTGTTCGTGGACTCCGGGGAGTCGTCCTTCGCCAACTCGTCGGCGCGGACGACGACGAACCACGTGGAGTGCGCGTCCGACAGCCAGTCGACCGAGTCCGCGGCCTCCGCGGCGGCGGCTGCGGCCGACGACATGGCGGTCGCCATCGTCCGGGGGCTCCGCTCCGACGACCGCCTCCTCTTCGAGCCCCACGCGCCCTCGAGCTCCATCCTGGAGAGGAAGCCCCCGGCGAGCCCCCTGCGGCCGCGGCCGCGAGCCGCCGCCGCCAAGGCGCCCGCGTCCTTCGGCAACGGCGTGGCGGTGGCGTTCGACTCCGCCGACCCGTACCGCGACTTCCGCGCGTCCATGGAGGACATGGTGGCGGCGCACGGCGCGGGCGCGGGCGACTGGGCGTGGCTGGAGAGGATGCTGGCGTGGTACTTCGGCGCCAACGGCCGGGACACCCACCCCGCCATCGTGACCGCGTTCGTGGACCTCGTCGTCTCGACGGCCGCCGCCTCCGGCTGCGCCTGCAGCTCCTGCTCCCGCGTGTCCTCTTTCACGCTCGCCGGTAGCGAGCCGGGCGAGAGCAGCAGCGCCGCCGGCGGCGTCCATTTTTCGTTCGGCCTGAGGTAATTAAATCAATCCGGCCGGCCGGTCGTCTCTCGGCAGCTAGCTTCTGGTCGTCGTCATGCATGTGATGTACTCTCGTCGTGCTGTGACAGCATTATTATCTGCTACAACCGTGTGTGCGAGCTGAGTGTCGGTTAGTTGATTTCTTTGTTTGTGTGTGTGTGTACGAACTGTAGTACCAGCTGATCCCAGATCGATTATTTTAGCGTGCGTTTCGTAATATTAGCCCATGAATTGAACTCATCATGGCTATATAGCTCATGTTGCATAATTGGGACATTGGGTCCACGGTGGTCATCAACGTACACCGGCAGTCGCGATAACTACCGGTACGGTCAGTGCAACTGGCATTGCCGACCCAACACCTAACAGTGACAACGATGTGGTCGACCATGGACGCCACGCGCCGGTACCTTTACAGAGATGCATGCGCCACCGGAGTAGAACATACACGTATTATCGTCACGCTCACGCCAAGAGCTAAGCTTATTCAACTGCGGATCGAGCGGAGTCTGGATCCGTGATCCAATCCATCTTGCCGAGCCGTGCCGGCCAATGCAATGCAAGCGCGCTCGGCGGAGGGCCCCCGCATCGATCTACGTACGCGCGCGCGCATCACTTGAAGCCTAGCGCCCGCCGGCGCGAGCTCATCGTCCGGCCGGGGCAGACGGCGAATCAGCAACAGGAATCCCGATCGCAGGGGGGGCCGCGCGTACGTGTAGTCGTCGTCCGTGATGCGATTTGGAATTGGCCGGGCGCCTGTTGCCTGTTGGAGCCTCTCGATCGGGTAGGGTGTGGTCGTCATGCCATGGCTGCGCTGCACGCATGGTCCCCGGCGTGCACGTGCCGCAGAGCGCCGAGAGCGAGGCCGATCGGCATCGCGGGAACGGGGGAGAAGGTACAAGCGCGCGCGGCAGGGGGCGGTCGACGTTGATGCGACAGCGAAGCCACGCTGCCCCAGCGGCCGGAGTCCGCCGGCGTGTAGCGACGCCCGCAGGTACGGTGCTCCGTGCTCGGCGGAGGCCAATTATGGGGATGGCCGACCGGCCGGCCAGTTTACTCCAGCTAACCGGAGTAGATTACATGCGGTGCCGGCGCATGCGTGCTAATCGTCTGCTGCCCGGGGATCGGAGCTTGGACACTATTATGTCCACGGCAGCTCGACGTCGACGCCCACCTTTGGCTTATTTCCACGCGCGCCGAGATCAGGACCACGACCACCACAGCAGAAGGCGATCCAGACCAGACGAGCCTGCTCCTGCTGTGTGCGGGTAAAGGAGTAACCGTTGCAAACCGCCGAGTCCGGCCTGCAAAGTGCAAAGTGTCCAGCAGGCCCGCGTGCATGCAAGGATCACTTTTAACGATCGGTAGTTCATGCAGGGGTGCCCTGCGCTCTCTGCCCTCGGCGGCCCACCGTGTTGTGTGGCATGGCAGCTGGCCTATTTTGTCCGGCGCCCTTAAATACTTTGGGAGCTCGATGGTTTGGGAATGGCGGCAGCGCCACCACATCCACAGTGTGTATAGCCCCCGCGAGAATCTTTTGGCGAGCCCGGCCGTGGACCATGCATGTATAGCAGCAGTTCATAGGCCCACGCACTTGTTCGGATCCAGTGCTGCTAGCTTCAGTGCGAGTGGGAGGGTAGGGACATTGCAACTGGAACTTTTGCATGCTGGCACATGTGTGCAGGTATGAACAAAATATACCGCCAACTTCAGATGCTTGTACTCAATCTCATAACATGTTTACATAGGGCCGGTACATACATACTCACACAATTAAATATATCATGCAACAATAGGAATCAGTTCTTTTCTAGTACTACGGCCGATCATTTACCATATACTCATACTCTAGCATCCTTCCATTGTTGGAGCATGATCAATTCGGATGCTTAGAATGATAGTGATGAAGATGAGGGCGGGACGGAGGAGGAGGGGTGGGTGAAGGGGAACTTGACCCACCCATGTGGTACCTCTTAGACTTTTTAGATGATGGGTAAAACCCAGCCTCCATATCCACGAATAGATACTTACGGCTAACAAGTTACAAGAGCACTTAGACTCTAAATCTGAAAAGTGAGAAACACGAACAAACAAGATAAAAAAGCAAGAATACTAAGAAGGAAAGTTAAAAGATTAAGTTTTAGACTTCTTATAGGTCCTTGCTTTCTACTTGAGTCTTGTTGCGCAGTGACAACCTTCACATCGCTCGTTCGCTTAGTCACAATTCATGTACGAATTATCTTGACTGAGAACACACTACTACTTAGCCAACCAACATACACCAAAGTAATCGAGATCTCTGAGCGACACCTTCAGCAAGGGAATGATGATAAACACCAATGTCGCTCGCCCAAACCCTAGGCCGAGCTTCCTTCTGACACTTGAAGGGTAGGACGAATGCACTTCGACAACACATCCAAGGAAGGAATGGCACCCAATGTGTTACCATTGTCAGCCCCGACAAGGAGACTAATGTTGAACCAAGCTTTCCCATTGCTTCCACCAAAACCCTACAAAGCAGCATTAAGGTAGCAACAATTTAAGGTAGCAACAAGGTAACTAAATACTTTCCAGGCCTCCTGTCGGTGGCCATGATGGTGGAAGAGCAGAAGGCCACCAAGAAGTGCCCTAGAGCACCACCAGAGCTGAGCCCAAGTTGTTTGGTTAGTTCAAATTGTACTGTATCCACTCACTCCATGATTATATATGTTGTGTGAAACATGATCACGCCACGAAGTGATATATAGTTTTAATTTATATTTGATTCACTATTGATGGAATCCAATAGTAGAGTTAATTGATATCAAGCAAGCTTCAGTGACTCAGTTAGGGACAATTTAGGAGGTAAGCAATTAAAATCGCATCCGCTGCAACTCAAGATCTTGAAGGGGAAAAGAAAAACTCAAATCACCACATTACGCCACACCTCCTTGCTTGCCTAGACAAGTGGCCATGGACACTCATGCTTTCGCACGCAACAAGAGTACCACTCTAGTGCTCTCAGCCTCTCAAGCACCTACAAACTTCACCCAACACTCATGCACGTAGTCCCTAATCCACCAGCAACTCAATGTATGATTGCCAGATTTTGCATTTAGCTTGAGCTAAGGGATAGTGGTGTGTCTAGGGTGGATCGTCAGGAGACCAAGAAGAAAACCTCATCTTCTTCCTTCCTCTTCTTTCGATACGGCCCCTGTTTGGGTTAATGGCCATCGTGGCCTTCTGTGATATATGCAGCTCCAATTCCATCATTTTGAGAGCCATTTGGTTTTAAAATACTATGCAAAACATTGCTTATGTGTATGGTGGCATGTCTAGCAGCTCATTTGTGATGTTTTATAGCTCCAAGGGCTCTTTCGCGATGTGCCAAAACCATCCCAAAGGGCTTTTGCATTTTCTTTCTTTTGTCATCCATTATTTCACTCATTTTCTACTCTTGTTTTTCCTCCATCTTTCCTTTTGTTTTCTTCAACTATATTTGTTTCTAAGGAAAACTCTTTTTTGTCGTTTCATTCTAAGATAAAGCATCCGAGTGATATAATTGTGTTCTACAGGTACAATAGATTGACCTGCCAATATAATATGGCAGTACCAGTATAACAGTTTGTTTAGGTTACACACTGTCTATTTGTTGTTTTCTCCTTCCATTGTTTTTTCATTTTAATTTTTTCTTCTTAATTTCTTTTGCGCATAACAATTTATGATTTGGATGCAGAAACTTATTGTGCACGTAACATTTCATTATGCACGCAGATCGATTCATTGTGTGCATAGAATAATTAATGATTTGTGTAGATTATTCCATTACGTGTGTATAATAATTCGTTATGTGCGTATAAAAAAATATTTTTACTAAAAGCAATTCATTATGCTTGTATAGAGATTTATTTTTACTAAAAATAATTTATTATACACGTACAACAATTTATTTTGCGCGTAGAACAATTTCTCATGGGTGGAGAATAGCCCACTAAGCACCGTGTGTGCATAGAACGGAAAGTGCATTGTATGAATAAAATAGCTGCCGCAAAACGTAACATGCTTCGCACCGAAACATTCAGGACTATTTGGACCCAACACAAAATTCTGCACACGAAAACAGCATGCGGCTATTCCGTTTCGAATCGCATAGGTGACATCCCACAAAATGAAGCACGCGTCCTACAAAATGAAGCAGTGATAATCGTTGGTTATTTGATGCCACTCGGCTCAAGCACGCATAGGAGATGGGGATGTAATCTTCTTCTTATTTTTAAAGAATGAGGGTGAAAGCTTTCAAGGGCTCGTATGAAAGAAAAATGCGGTCAGAAGCACAAGATACAAAGTCGGCGTTTTTCTTGTGCAAGGTGGGCCGGTGACTTGTCAAGAAGCAGAGCCCAAGACCCAAGTCTAGTCCAACAAAAAGGAGTTACTACGAGGAATGACCTCCAAGTTGCAATGGGCCGCTGTTTCTCCAGTGGCCCAACAGAAGCCGTCCGCGAACTTCCCGTATTTGAACGACACGTATTCACGTAGAGCGAAATGTGTATATGGACATGCATTTTCAACTGTGGATTAAACCAGCCATTGGATTGTGCATGTGCATATATAGAGAGCGTACATATAGCATGAAAAATAAGAGAAAACTTAAGGAGGTATTTAGTTTATTGACGCTTGCCGCTAATAATTCCTAGATTCATCAACATTAGTACTATGTTTCGTCGCTTGTACATGTCGTCTTGACCAAACCACGTTTGGATGCCTGCATGAGGCTAACTTGGCCCGCATCCCACAGCCAGGCTCTCCCTAGCCAGCTCTATGCGAGCAAGGCGGCCATGTTTGGATGCTTGCACCTCATGGGGCAGGCTCTGCAGCGATTGTGTTTGGTTGGCTGCATGGGAGCGGCACGACTAGTCCATTTTCTACTCTTCCACGCAGCGGATGGCACACAGCCAGCCAGGCCCGCGAGGAACGGCCGACTTTCGCGTACGCGCGTAGCCTGGCCAGAAAGGGAATCTCGCACGCGCATGGCTAGACCCGGCACTCTGACCAGGCATCCAAACAAGGCCTCGCTGCATCCGGTGGGACAGACCCACGCCTCGTGCAACCATCCAAACACGCCAGTAATCTAGCCAGTCTTGTTTTGCAGGAGAGAGTACAGTTAGGCCAACTGCACCACCCGATGTCTATGTTGTTGTCTATTTTACACTGTCTCACATTTTTTTTCATACTATTTTAATATGTATATATACAATCCGCTGGAATTTATCTAATTGATCAACTAAATATGATATACTATACTCAACCTTAGCTATCTAATTAGGTTGTCTACAGCGGATTGTCCATGTAGGCTATATAGTATAAAATGACATTGTAGCACTATTGCAGACATATAGATACAGAGGGAGGTGGTTAAATAGTTATAAGCAAGCCCATTTGAACAATCTGCTGAAGACCGTCTTAGCTGCTAATGGAATCAAACTGACGACACCTTATGCCGGCGCTACACAAAAATGTATTTTTTTCGTGGGGCAAGTTAATTACATGGCCTAATTTCGTCGGATCTTAGAACCAACGAGAATAAATGTAAATTCGTAGGCCAAACATGTAAACCGACGAAAATATAAGTAAATTCGTTGGCCGACCTGTCAGCCGACGAAATTACCTACGAATGCGGGAATTTGAAAAAATCGTAATAATTTCGTGGGCCAATTAGGCCGACGAAAATACATACTGCATGGCCACATTAAAATGTAAGGCCCATAACCCTAACTGCGGCGGCCCGTGACCCCTCTCCCTCTTCACACGCACACACACGCACGCACACTGCCGCCGTCGCGCCCTTCCCCGCCCTCGTCCGCGTCACTGCCGGCCGCCTCTCCTACTCTGGATCCGGCCCCGCGACGCCGCCGCCCTTCCCCGCACCCATCAGCGCCGACTCCTTGGCTCGGCCCCGCGCCGCTCGCCGCCGTGCTGACTCCTCGGCTCTGCCCCGCATCACCGCCGGCCCCGGTTCGGCACCGCTCGCAGCCTCTCCTGCTCCAGATCCGGCCCTACGCCGCCGCGTCGCCTCCCTTCCCCTAACTGGAGGAGATACGTTACCCGGTCGCCTCCTCCACCTAGGTACTCGTGTCCTCCCTAGCTTCCCCTGATTTTCTACATTCTTAGGGTTTGGCTGTGTTACACTACTAATTCAAAGAATTGGAGAGCTTTAGGCTAAATTAGATCTACTTGGCTGCTACATCGATTGGCGTGGACTCTTGCTTGCTTCTGCTTATGTGCAATAGCGACAACCAGAGTTTAGACTGTTAGGACTAATCTTGTCATAAGGTTGAAGCAATATTGAGTTTGGTTAGCAAGGCTTTACATGCATGAAAGCATTGGATGTTTCATGCATGATGTAGGGAAAAGTAGAAGCAAAATTGGGTATGATTTTGAGTTGTAAACAATAGGGCATGAGCTGTTGCGTTTTATTTTGAGTTGTAAACAATAGGGTATGAGATTGCTATGCAATAGAAGATGTAGTGGTGATATGTGATAGTCCATGTGATGTAGAATGGAGAGGGTGTGTCTTCATAGTTGAAGTCTTTGTGATATAGAGAAGTGAGTAGAGCTTGATCAGGGGCGAAGCCAGACCTCAGCCCACTCTGGTGCACCTCTTTCATATACGTATTCTTATATGCTTAAACAAAATTTTAACCGTTAGATTTATCTGTCAAATAGTCCTAAAGCATATGGAATTTTACCAACATCAGTTATAATTCATATTAGGCAATCATGTGATGGCAGAGCTATCTATTCAAATATCTGTATTGCAAACTGTGATTGACTCATGACTTCAATAATCATATAAGTAGTACAGATTCCGTAGCTTTCAGTTTTGTTTGCATTTCTTATACTTCCCTCTAAGTAATAATTTTCAATTAGATATGAACTAGCTCTGCATTGTACTACTATAGCTTTTATCACTTGTACTAACTGAATACAAACATAGATGATATCACTGAAACGTGCTGCCTGAACTGAACACCACTGATATTTTTGAGAACCAAATGCAACCTGCCTGAACTGATCACCACTATATTTCACTTTGACCTGCAATGCATATCAGATAATAAGGCTCTTCATATCAGTCTAATCATGTTTTATGAGAGGACATGTAGTCCATTAGTTATTAAAATTTTTAGAGCTGCACACTTAATGACTTTTTATGTTTTGTGTGTGCTAGCCATTCAACTTCTAATTATTTGTCTTTTCTCTTTCTGTTTTGCTGTGCAGCTTGATAACCACCGTAATCAGTTGATTCAGGTAATTTCCAAAACATTGAATCTTATCATGATACTTTTTCCTTGAGATGTAGAAACTTCACAAATGCAGAATGATTTTAGGCAAGCGGCACTTTAGTAGTAAATCCTTGAGATGTAGAAACTTCACACTCTGACACTAACGTTGATATTCAAATTCTCATATGTGACTGCATATGTGAGTATGTTTTTTCAGTTCACTTGAGTATAAAATTCATGTTAGACCATCAGTTATAAAATTGGCGATGCTCTAAAAATTCTACCAAGTCAAAATCTTTTCGATTATGTTTCTATTTTAAAATATGGTGGCCAGTCCAAACAACCATATATAAACATCTAGCTTCTTGGATGGTCTATGTGCATTTGCTAATTTACTAAAGTGACATTATTATTGTGAATTGTGATTCATTGAATTTTGACTTATTTATGTACCGAAGATATTTGTATTTTCTTTGTTTAGCCTTTGAAATGAATGGTGATCATATGACAATGTATGATGAGAGAAGGAATGATGGGCCAAACCTAAAGGAATGGCTTAAACGGATGTACCTCTGCAAGGATACAACTATGCTTATGAGGAGGCATAAAGAAGGGATCTGACGTAAACTTGCCACCCCAGGGGTCGCAGTTACTTCAGCAACACCTTGGATCACAGGTATACATACAAAAGTAGGCAAACTAAGCAATAGTTAGTGAAACTTAGCAAAATCTAACGAAACTAAGCAAAATTTAGCTCAACTTCGTGGAATCTAGCTAAAATTAGCAATATATGCATGATAAAATTGTATACTGCTAATTAGTTGTAGCTTCATCACACTGACCATTCCATGATAAAATTGTATACTGCTAATTAGTTGTAGCTTCATGAAGCGTCCCCAAATTCTTGAGAACTTAAATGTGATACAAATGCTAGTCTCAAGATTCTAGCGACACATTTATTTCAGATAGCATAGAGTCAAACTTAACGATTACAAACCATTACATGGTAATTGCAGAAAAAGTAAGATACAGCGGAAACAAATCCTTCAGGACCCAATGCCATAGGCTAATTGGGAAGTAAGATCATGACCTAGCCGAATAGTGCCTCGAACAGTTCGTCGGAACTATCTGTAAAATTATCAACAAAACAGGGGTGAGTACTTTATATACTCCGCAAGCCCACATTCTTCCTGTTGAGTGGGGGGATTACCTATAGCTAGATGCAAGGCGGCTATATCTAGAGCTTATAGTTGCGAAAAAAACAATGCAGGTTCATTTTAGTGGTCCAATTGTTACTATAGAAAATCAACTTTTAACACAAAGAGGGTTGCCACTAGACTTGTCGGTCCGAGCGGCCCAACTTGTCTTATCCATGACATCGCCCCATCCGGGTATCAAAATCCCAACCATCCATTTTGAGTTTTGTAAGAAACATACTAGATGAAGAACCAAGCCGTAACCCATCCATACCAGTGGACGCGGACTATTCGAATAAATTTTACTCTGGTCAGATGTTGTATTAATTCTCACAAGTTGGACTCAGCGACGCTTACGGCCAAATAAACGCCCGAATTTCAAACCAAACATTTTGCCTTTGTTTTATCGCCTAACAGAACTTTAGGGGTTCGGGCATCCGAGGCCACTCCAGTACCCCGCGGTACTCCCGTTGGCACACCACCCATCCCCTAGCCCCTTGTGCGCCAGCACAGAACCTACTAGGCTATCCACTCCAGCTCGGGCCTAGGCCACTGCCTCATATAGAGCGAGTGGTTGTACTATAGAAGAGTTAGGCAAGATCAAAATCATAGCGGTCCTTAGGGAGAGCTCGGGTTGAACCCACCACCGTACCATTTTCTTTTACTCGACACCGCGACCATCCACCTACCCAGTCTTCACCACGAATCCCGGGACGTGGGGTAACCGCAGGTAGCTAAATTAGCCATTCAACCCTGCTCTTATGGTTGTTTCGGCGCGTAGCCATTTTCCGACCAAATCGGTTGCCAGGGTTCTTTCCCATTTTATTTCAAAAATCAACCCCCAACCACCTTAAACACATTCCCTTCGCAAACCCACATCCATCCTTACAAACTTTTTCGTTCTTATATAGTTGAATGAGCGATCCCTCCTATGCGCACTACTTCTAAATAGGTTTGGATGGCTATCCTACTAGGGTTTCTCTTTATCAAGCGAAAATATGCAGGTTTTTAGTTGGTTGCACTGGCCATTATATTTGTTTTGCAAATCTGGGTATTTTATGCATCAAGAAAGGGTTCTAGTGGACTTGCCGTCGTCTAGGTCCTCGTTGCAGTGGAGGTCGATACTAGGGTCGTCGGCTTTCTAGTCAGCAACGGTCGGCTCCGGCTCCTGGAGATCCTCCGGTTCGGTGTCTATCGTGCACAAACAATAAATAAGCAAATAAATGAAATCATTCCAGCTCAAAATATTCTTAAAAGGAGGTAGGTTGGATAGAGGGAAATTTTAGAATATTTTGGGTGCAAGGATCATCTAAAATGGAGTTGGCTTGGACAAGATATGGATGTTTATTGAAAAGAGAAGGATTTAATAAACGAAAAGGGATTTCAGTGCTCGGTGGGCCGAATCTGGGACACGGCCCAAGATCTATAGGTGGGGGCGGTCTGCCTGTCGGCCCACGCGCGGCGCGGCGTGATGGGCTGGCCCAAAGCTCCAACCACGCGTGCGCAGGGGCTTGACGGTGCATGGCGCCGGGCCCGCGTGTCAGTGGCGTTGCGGGTGACGGCGTGGGGAGGGGGTGGACGGCGTTGGGTTCAGCCTGCGTGAACCGACAGGGGCGGGGAGGGGGGAAAGATGGCGGCTCGCCTGGCGAGGCGGTTCTGGCGGCAACGAGGGTTGTGCGGGGCGGAGGCGGATGCGGCGATCCCTACGGTCGGTGGGGCGAGAGGAGCGAGGGGGGAGGGTAGTGTGCCCTGGCGATGGTCGCCACCCGGGGCACGGCCCGTTGGTGGCGCGGCTCCCTGCCGGAGCTACCACCGCGGCCGAGGAGTGAGGGGGGGACGAGTGGGGGTGCGGGGTCTCTGCCTAGGATGAGGGTTTGCTTACCTTGCGCGGGGGTGGGCTAAGCCGTGTGCTCGGGAAGCTTGGTGAGGTGAGCGGGGTGGGAATGGTGTGTCACCGCGCAGGGGCTTCCTGGGGCGAGTATTCAGGCCGTGGGGAGAGGAGGGTGGAGCGTTGTGGTCCGGCGAGGCGTGGGCGGAGGAGTGTTATAGGTGGCGGTGCGGCTCGGGGCTATGGCTCGCGGGGGTAGGGGTAGGGTGCGGTGCGTGGTGTTTGGCGCGGCGTCGGGGCAGGGATGGGAGCGGCGCGGGTGTTCGTGGCACGACGCCGGGGTGGGGACAGGCGCGGTGCGACTTGCGAGGCGCGACGCCAGGGCGAGATCGGGCGCAGCGCGAGGTTCAGCGCTGGGGCGGGGCCGGGAGCGATGGCGCGCTGGAGCGCGGGTAGGGGACGCCGGGGGTGGGGGACGGGTGCATCGCAGGGTAGGGAATGCCCCGGACAGGTGGGGTCCACCTGTCAGAGAGCATGAGAGAGAAGGGGAGCAGGGGACGGAGTGGGCCGAGGGAAGACGGCCCAAGTGGCCCAGGCAGGGGGGGGGGGGGAGAAGCGGGGCCGGCCGAAGGGGAGGGGGATTTGGTGGTCTGGGCCGAAGGGGTTGGGGGGGTTTGTCTTTTTCTTTTATTCCTTTATCTAGATTTTAATTTGGACTCAGGGAATTTTTTTTGTGCGTAATTTTGTAGAATAATGGGGGTACCTTTGTGAGGGTGGATGGCGGGTAAATATTTTGAGGGATTTGAACTCTTTTTTTTTAATAAAAGTATGATTTTTGGATTTGTGATTTGAGCTAAGGTTGAATTTTAGGGAAGAGTTTTGGTATTCGAATTTTTAGGGTGTTACACTTCATCACACTAATTAGCATGTGACTGCTAATTTTATACCGTAACTTCATTTTTCATTGTACTGCTACTAGTTTAAAGTTTAGCACTGAATTAGTCCACTGCTGAGCCTTATTATGGATATTCTGAAGGGTGCTATTATGGCTATTTTTTCTAGGCAGAAACTTTTATGTAATGTTGACAAATTCCAACAGGTTATACTTCTGTTGTTTACACTGTAATAGTTTTATTAGAATTTGAGAAATTAATTGCTCGTGGTACTGCAGGCTGCTGGTGATCACTATAAGGTGGTTCCGATAGGAACGAGTACTTGGGGGGTTCTAGAGGAGCGAGCGGTCACAACTCTCACAATTTGTCGGAGGAGTAAGTTGTGCAACAGCAATGAACTTTGATGTGTATGCATGGACGAACTTGTGTTGTGATGGATGAACTTGTTTGTCATATGAACTCGTGAACTTTGATGGATGCTTGTGAACTTTGATTTATGAACTTGTGCATTGTGAATGGATAGACTGTCATATGAACTTTATTTCTCTCTTGGACTGTGTGGTGAATTTTAATGGATGAATTTGTGTTTGGGACAAATTGACGGATGAACTTGTGTTGTGGAATGATCTGTGAATCTGGGCATATATGCTTGTGATGAATTTTTGTAATTATATGTCTGTGGAATAAATATGTGAATCTGGATGGGCGTGGTTTTGGTTTAGGGGGGTGTAATTTCATCGGCCAGACATGTGGCCAACAAATTACTGGGCGCCACGATGGCAAGTAATTTCATCGGCCATGTGGGTCAACGTAAGTACATGCTCTAATTTTGTCGGCCACTTGGCACATGAAATTAAAGACCTCGTGGCATGTAATTCCGCTAACAGCTTTAAATTCATCGGCTAGCCGATGAAAATAATATAGATTCGTCGGGGCCCATGTAATTTCGTGCTAACTAATTTCATCGGCATGCCTACGAAAATAGCTTATTTTTGTGGACTTTTGGCTATTGTCGTGGGTTTTTTTCCCATAAAAAATAGTTTGTTCCTGTAGTGTGGTGTCCTCACTCCCGAAGCTGTGCACAGGTTTACAATTCTGTTTTCTCTGTTCAGAAATTTTGTTTTTTGATCAAGTTTGATTTTTATATTTTTGAATTTGGAATCTAAATACCCTACTTTCCGTTTCGGAAAATAGAAAATAGATCTCGTATCGGATCGGAAACGGAAAATTTTACTGGAATTTCGATATTTCCGACCAGAAAGTGTATCCCTAGGTATTTATATAGACGTACTGTTAAATATCACCGTAGACTGAGCGGAGTTTGAAATACGGTGAGACAGACAACCTGATACCACACGGGGTATGCAGGCCGTATGGTTAACCAATCCTCTCCACAGAGCAGCCAGTGCGGGTCCGGGCCGTTCCGTTTCATCACGAGTTTTCACGAGGGTCCGGGCCTCCGGGGTGGACGCAGCAGTGCGGAGTACTGTGGCAGATAGGCACAGACCACAGAGCAGAGCCCGGCAGCCCGCTCGTGGTAGAGGCAGACAAACGCAAGGCGCCAGACCGCAGCTTTCTCTAGCCTTACAGCTCGTTCGGCTGCAGGATTCAGCAGCTAACGGTGCTGCAGCAGCAACAGCTGATTTATTTGAGCCTTGGACAATACTGTGCGCAGTAGTTGCACAGTAAAAAATACGTGCAGCCGAACGAGCTTTTAAGCTTTGTTGCTACGACACGCACTCCTTCACATCACCAACAGTATCCACAGAGTGTCGGACATCTGACAGGGCAACCTCATTTCACACGGAATTGGTTCACATTTTGGAATCGCACATCTTCTTTTCAAAACGTATGTTTGGTTTGAGCTACTAAATCAAAATCTAGGGAGCCAAGGGGTCCTAGCCGAGTTGGTTAGTATACCTTGAGGCACTCCGCAGATCGTGAGCCAAAGCATAGGTCTGTGGAACGTCTATTTGTCACAAGGTACTAGGTCGCTATGTAAAGGTGGGGTTCCGGAATTTTCTCAACCGGTGTGAGAAGATCTTCTTTTTAAACAATGCCCCACCGGATGATCTTACTCCCGCCGGTCGATTTTTTTAAAAAAAAATCTAGGGACAAATTTTGGCCACCCCTATAGCCGGAATAGGTCACGGCTATAGCAAAATTTTAACTTAAATTTGTTGGCATCAAATCAAACATACAATATGTTCATTTTTAAAACTAGCAAATTAAACGTGTGTAGTGACATGTTTTTTTAGTTTTTACACATTCTAACAAAATTTTTATATACTTACTTTTTTACGTGTATCCTAGAATCCTAGTAGAGATAAAAACGTATATGAATAGATATATAGATAGTTTCTACTTAATATTCTGGTAAAGTATATAAGAAGATATAATAGTGTTATACAAATACTATAATATTTTTGTTGGGTAATTTTACTTCTAGGATTTGTATACTTTAATGCACTTTTTATTTCTCATCATAAAATTTTGTATCCTCAAATGAATTGTCCCTATTATTCATTCTGTATCCAAATAATGATGTGATAGTCCTATATAGCTTATGCAACACACATGTGGCAATGTGGCATACTTCTATTGTTTCAGATGAGGACACTTTCAGATGCGATGTGCATAAACATGGTAATCTTTAGTAAGATTGTGTGTGTGTGTGTGTGTGTTTAAAATCACTAGGATTCATCATTCACAATTAAATTTATTTTGAAGCTGAAGCTCCCATGCATGAAATAGTTACACAACTAAACAAAAACATATCTCACTGTATACTATTGTTAAGGGACCATTATTAATTTATTAAGAACTACTACTAGTATATAGAAGCGATTTACAAGAACACAAGTACACACATCGCATGCAAGCACGTTTGGCTTGGGCACGCTCGCACAAATCACTGCACGTCTGCACTATTGCCACTAGCAGTAGCTAGGATAGTAGGATACATACATTATCAATACTCCGGTTTTTTTTTTAAACTTCAGTAGTAGTCATCAGTAGTACGATACTCGATACATACTCTAGAGCAGTCTAGTTTTTATATCTTCGGAGTTATATCGCCGCCGAGCTCTGCAGGCCAACACGACTACGACGAGTCGACGAGCATTTGGCGAGATCGAGGTCGTCGAGACTTCAGAGGAGGCACGGTGACGGAGGGCAGAAGAGGCCGCCGCGGGGCGCCCAGAGATCGGCGAAGGCGGTGAGGATGAGCGGGTGGTGGCGCGGCGAGTTGAGCGACAGGAACTGGTGCAGCAGCGCGTTGAGGTCCTCCCACGCGTACATCTCCTTCTCCGTGACCATGGCCACCATCGACTCCCGGAAGTCCTCGTACGGCGCCGCGGACTCCACCTCCACAGCCACCGCCGCCGCCTCCTCCCGGGCCTGCTGCTCCACCTCCCTCCCGCACCTGCTCCTCCTCCGCTCCCTCTGCCGCCGCCGCCGCATCGCCTGACGCCTTCTAGCGCGCTCGGCGTCGGCGTCGGCGTCGCGGACCTCGTAGAGGGCGTTGGCGCCGTTCGCGGCACCGTACGTCGCGGGGCCGGGGCCCCACGACGACGACCACCGATGCTCCAGCGACGAGGCCGTGGTGGCGGTGGTAGTGGCGGATGCGGACGGCGTGAAGGCCGTGGCGGTCGAGGACGACCACGACGACGACGAGGCGTGCGGGGACTTGGTAGGCCTGCCGGCGCGCGCGCGGGACCTGAGCGAGGAGACGAGCGAGGCGAGCAGCCTCGGCGCGCGGCAGTTGCAGCCGACGTCCACCACCACCGGCGGCTGCTGCCGCGGCAGCTCGTGGTCGAGCTCGAACCTGCCGCCGCCGCCGCGCCGCCGGCCGGCGCACCCACCTGGCAGCGACGACATTCGCGCAGACTCGCCGTGCAAGATCGCTCGAGCTCAGCTCTCACGCACCCGTTGCAAGTTTGGATTGGAACTGGGCCTCGCTTGGCTTTGGCGCGCCTAGCGGGCGCTGCGGCGGGTGACCTGCTTAAATGGTGGAGCGGCCGGAGCGAGCTGGTGGAGGAGGGGGCGGTGAACGTGAACAGTGAGAGGTGAACTGATGAGGCGTCGTGCGTGACGAGATGTTGCTTTGGCAATTGGGGCGTAGGCTAAGCCACAGCCCTAGCTAGACGGTACCTCGCTGTCGTGGAATCATGACGGTGCAGTGAAAGCGAACCGATGGTTCGGGGCGTGTTGCGTTGCATCGCAGGATTGCAGCGGCTGCAGGTGCAGGAAGGAAGCGTGTGCAGCGTCCATGGCGTTGGCTCCTTTGATTTGACCCATCCTAGTGGATGCATTCGACCCCGGTTTAATTTACTGCGGTAAAATCCTGCCAAGACGTGGACATGATACAGTAATACAGCCCTCCGGCGGTAATGCTATCCGCGGTCATGGACTTCCAAACCTCTCCCTAACGGCTTAGGTTTATTGTAGCATTTTAAGGTGGGAGAGTACCGTAGGTGAATCCTCTCTCACCTCAAATATGGAGCGCTTTGGCGTTCGACTGGATCCCCTTTCTGTCCTCCACGCTAGCGCAGACGGCTGGCTCGCGCGTTCGTCAGGACAGAGACGGAGAGGAGGCGAGCCGCGCCTTGCCTCCAGGCCAGCGGCGGTCATACCGGACCGGCGCCACGCTGCGGGGGCGCGTCGGCGGCGGCAGGGAGGCGAAGATGCGGATGCGGCCAGAGGAGGCGGGGCCAGCGGCGGCCATGGTGGATTTGAGGGCTGGTGTCGACGAGGCCCGCGGCGGGGGGAGGGAGGAGAGGCCGGCGCGAAGGAGCTCTGGAGACGGCGCGTCAGCTGCGGAGAGGAGAGGTGCGGGGCGTGTTCAGCCGGCAAGGGAAGAGAAGTCGGCACGGATGAGCTCCAGAGGAGGAGAGGTGCGGGGCGCAGCGGGGAGGCGGAGGAAGAGACGTCGGACAAGGCGTGGCAGTGAAGGAAGAGACGCCGGCGAGGAGAGGGGGGCCAGGTGCCGGCGGGAGAGGGAAGGCGGGCAAGGGCCGGCAGGCGGTGGCAGCAGGGAGCGCTGGGCGGAGAAGGCAAGCAGAGGGGAAGATATGGTGCGCAGTGCGCTGATGGGTGGAGAGAGTGAAAAAATAATAAAATAAATGGTAATTGGTATAGAGTTGAGATATAGAAAAAATGTGACTGTAAAAAATTGATACATGGTAGAAAATTTTGCCGACTGAAACGGAATATTTTTGTAAAGAAGAGAAATAAGGTGGAGTGCGGATGGCAATATTGTGAGAAAGGAGCAGTACCAGCCTGCTACCAGGGAAATCGACATCAGTGTTTGAGCCTTAGGAACTGGCTGGCTACTGCTACGACCGTGCGTACTGTGCTCTGTGTCCTCGCTGGCTACTGCTACGACGTGCGCACTGTGCGTGGTGAAAACTGGTAGCAGCGCGAAAGCCTGGCTCGAGTTGACCAACTCAGGGCGTGAGGACAAGCGCGGCCGGCCAGCGGCGGTGAGGGGAAATGGGAGCGGCGGGGTACTGGCGTACTGCTGGGACCCTAGTTGCGTGCCTCCGGGCTCCGGCAGCCAGAAAAGGACACTGTATCCGTATGTACGTACTTGTAAGGGACACGATCGAATACGAAGTACAGTACTATAACGTTCAAAAAGAAGTACAGTACTAGCTACGTGCGTACTCTTGTGAAACGTCAAGTGGCAGGCCTGCCGGCACGCACGCACGTACACAGCGAATGCACGCTGCAAGCAGCAGAGTACGTGAAACAAATCCTGTTGCGACGTGCAGCAAAGTCTATGTATCCAGCGGTTTCTCCGTTCTCCATCACTGTTTCAATTTTTTTTTCTCTATACCGTAACAGTATATTATTAAATTTTACAGAACCAATATACAGACACCGCTGGAGATAGCCTAAGACCGTCGTTGCCCAAGACCGATTAACTGCAGGGTAAAACGAAGTTACAGCGCTACTGCAGCAGCTAGAGTAGAAAGTGTTTTTTTTTATGCCTATCATCTGGGTACAGCTATAGTATCTGTTCACATACATAACTCACTCCACGGCACACGCACACACACGCCTCACACTCACCCCACGCGTACACTAACAGACCTATAACTATACATAGACAAGAAGACCGCGTCCATTGAGAGATCACTGGAATTATCCTCTGTGGACGACGAAATGCGTCGCAGTCCTTTTATGGCTCCATACGTGAGAGGGTGCATCCAGCGGAATTAAATTAGGCCTACAGGCCGGTGAGACGCACAGGTCGATCCCATGGATCGAACCCGCGCGGGCTGCCCGAGCAACGTCGTAGAAAATGATTGAAAAAGTGATAAACAAAAATAGTGATAAACAAAGATAGATGTATGATCTGTCAGGAGACTGATCCAGTGAGCAAAAGCCGGATCCTTTTTCCTTCCGTCTTTTTCTATGGTGATGAGGTGACCCAGAGCAGTTTGCAGTCCATTTTGTATTTTTATATGCAGTAGTGTTTGCTTTTTCTGGCCCAAAACAGCCCGTTATATGGATTATTGCATTGGCCAACTTCAACAACATGGAGAGCCAGCCAACAGAGCGAGGCGAAGTCCTGCTCAAAGACATGCGGTGGGCGGTCGATGCTACTCAGGTCCCGTGCTCATAAGTTTTGCGGGGGAAGCCGATTTTTTGCACAGAATTGTCTGACGAACAGACATTGCAAAAGAATGCGGGATGTTGTCTCGCTGCCCTGAGCGCATGTATCATAGGTCAGGCTTAGTCTAACGGATCATCTCATCCAAACTTCACAATCTGTATTACAGTTTTCCGCGATGCCTGTGGGGTGAGCTGTGCCACCAGGGTCACAAACCTATCGGACACCGACTCTCTGCTTGATGCAGTGGCT
The DNA here is from genome assembly GCA_030272315.1 of Paspalum vaginatum. Classification (NCBI taxonomy): domain Eukaryota; kingdom Viridiplantae; phylum Streptophyta; class Magnoliopsida; order Poales; family Poaceae; genus Paspalum; species Paspalum vaginatum. Next base: position 39,019,803 of record CM059020.1, on the reverse strand, counting down.
GTAGAGCGCCGGCAGACTCGTGGCCAGGTCATCCAGCTTCAATTTGAGTCTAACCCTTGGGAGTTGGGATCAAGATCGAGCCTTGCTTCAATTTGGTGTTCTGTGCTGGGCTCAAATTGACAGTAACTCCCAGCGCATCGGGTGCTCATGGTTAACGCCGATTTTGGAGAACAGAAATAACGAAATACGTCTTCTCTTTTAAAGAAGCGCGGACGCGGGGTCTCGCTGCATGCGAAGGTTCTCTGATCTCTGGTCATGCTACAAGGCAGAGTTCCGATACATGACACATGCATTCTGGCGTTTTTATTTACACATTGTGATAACCGCTGCACAATAGTCAGTAGTTTAGGAGTTTTAGTTTCCAGTTCAGTTTCGTCAGTCTTCAGTTAGGGTATTCAAGGCGACGAGTTACCAGTGCAAATTCCTTTGCTGGAAGGGTGGACATAGCAGTATAGTTGGAAAGCGAGGGCATTTTATCAGAAAATTCTAGTTTAAAATTCAAGGTTCATTTCTAAGCTCATATTGACCTTCATGCCCCCAACTAGTTCAACCAAAATGCTTAAGTTGAAGAGGGAACACGGGTAAATCACCTATAATTCAACAGCTCGATCATATAATCTCTATGAATCACATCACACCGGAGGCAAGCTTTATTGCTGTTTACAGTCTTGGATATTTACAACATTCGCTGGAAAGAATGGGGTGATCAGAAAGGCCAAAACTTGCAATAGAGACCACAAGGTGTCTTCTCAAAAAATCAAAAAGAAAGAAAACCACAACTCCACAAGTTGCTGTCAAGTTAATCAACTCAGAGCACTGCTGTACCAAATCAAGCAGCTCTGAGTCCCAGAGCATAGGTCAAACCAACAACAGACACACAAAAAAGGTCATGGTCACAGCGACATGCGACCTGCTTCATCACTCATCATCCCTTTGAAACTTCTGGCTAGCCAGATAGCGGTTTCTCGTGGGGAGACCTTATCCTTCCCAAACGGCTTGAGAACAATGGCGAGCTCCTCCAGCCTTTGATTCTCCAGAAGCTCTGCAGAAAGCTCCAGAAGCCCTTCGAGAGCCTCGGCTCGCTGCCGAAACGATGTAACATCGAGGGCTTCCTTAGCAGGGGATGCCTCTTCCTTCATTCCGTTGTTGGTCTCTGATGAGGTAGCAGATAATTTTACCATATCCGAGGCGGATGCTGCTTTAGTATCAGCACTAGCTTCTGAGACATGCAACGTAGCAGTAACTGATGAGGAGCGTACTGGAGGCAGGGTGATTGATGAGCTACTCCTTGCATTGGCCTCATCTGGAACCACATTCAGAAGTTTGATGACATCTGTGCTCTGGGCATCTCTTTGAACACTTCCTGGTATTGGCTGCTCATCACTGACGTGGACCGTGCTGTGTCTTACTGTCTGTATAACATCATCAACTGGAGGGTTTAAATGAGAAACTACATGCCTCTTCCATGACTGAAGAGAAATGGGTGCATCCAAAAGTGTGCCTTGGGTGGCTGGAATAGAAGTAGCAGCTTCTGGTAGCGGTGAAATAGAAGGGGCAGCTTCTGTTAGCAGTGAAATAGAAGGAGCAACTTCTGGTGCTGATGGAGCTTCCAGTGCCGATGAAAGAAGCTCCTGGACAGTGAACTTATCTTCACCACTTTGGAATGTGATGGCACTCTGCTCATGCTTGCTAGATTGCACATCTTTGGAAACGAACTCATGTTCAGAACTTAGAAAGGATGACTCCAAACCTGACATCAGGCTCGAACCACCATTATTGGTTACAATATTCTTGTCAGTGTTAATTTCTGAACATGGTATGATGCTTAGGTTATCCTCTTCTCCTGTAGTGTTGGGTGCACAGCCAGTACACGGTGAAATCAAGCAGACAGGTGAGTCAGCAGATAGTTCGGAATGGTCCATATTTTCAGTACAGCCAACTGTAGAGCTTGAGCAAGCACTGCTGTGTTCCTTTGCTGAAACGGTGAAAAATTCCCAAAGATCTGTTGAGTTTGCTTGTGAAGCATCCAGTTTCATATTCTGTCCTTCTGGAGGATTTGTAGAAATCATTACATTACGTGGAGGATCATTGACAACATTATCTGGGCCGCGGGGTGGTCGCTCTGGAGTTCTCTCTCTCTCTATTATGAACTTGGTATGAGCTCGTCTTGTTGCTGTGACTGGGAAGCATGGAATACCTGCTCCGGCTTGCCTCTGAGGGCTTGGGCGTCTAATAGCAGGTGGTGTCTTGCTCTTGGTTTTTACTGAAGTGACAGCACCATTCTCTGTGATTTGTTTGGCAGGTTCAGGAGTTGATGGCCCAGCGGTCTTGCTCTTTACACTATGCTCAGCAATAGGTAACTGCAAGACCAGTACCAGGAGACATAAATAAGCACTATATAGAAAAAGGTTGGATTTCATGCCAAAAAAAAAAACAATTTGACCCATACCAGTTGCTTCAAAGGCGGTGATGCTTCAACTTTATTTGCATGTTCATCATGGGATAAAATGTAGCCAGACTTGTTTGTCCTTGAAACCTGCATTGGTTGTTCTACTTGGTTATTATTGTCGAGGCCAGAACTCGGCTTTGCACCACCTCTAACAGGAGAGTTGATTTCTCTCAGCCTGCTCTCCTCTCTAAGGGTTGTCATTATCTTCTCAATGATCTTTGGTTGTTTACTCTCTGGTCTGGGATGGTGATCAACATGTATGGATTTAGATGAATCTTGCCTTTTAAACTGAGCACTACAATTGTCTTTGTTGCCTCCAAGATCTTCAGGTGTTGCACATTTTTCATCTGGCTTAGCTTGATCCACATCTCGAATGCTTCCAGTATCAATGGCCTTTCTATCAGTACTTGTAGTTCCACCTGATGTGCTTCTGTCGCTTGATTGAGTACTGTCAATGTCACTACTAGAAATGCTACTGCTTTGGCTGTCAGACATGCTTCTCTGACTGCCCCGAGAAGCGGGTAATGGTTTCTCTGGCATCCGCATGGGGTTTGAAGAATCATAAAGGGGGCGGTATTGATTAACATAAGGTTGCAAGTAGGGATTCTTCAGGATCTCAGATGCCTGTTCAAATGTTATGACATGTTTTCAAAATGGACATGAGAGGAAGAAATACAGTGTGGAAGGTCCAAGTTTGATAATAGCATACAGTAGGTCGATGCTCTGGACTCTTCCTCAGCATACTTTTGATTAGGGTTTTCCTGTACTCAAAAGTAAAAGAAAGATATCTTGAGCCGTATATTCTTTATGAATCTGTTCTAACAATGTGCAAAAAACAGAATAATTTAGCAATTCGCTGTTAACATTACTTGGTATTCAGGAACAAGACAACAAGCAGTGCTCATATAGAGTGCATACCATGCGATGGAAACGGCTACTAAGATCACTTTAAACATGCAAAGGACAAATGTTCAACTTCCACAAGATCTACTTTGTGTAGAGAAGTACGCTTACATAGACACTGAATAACAGGCAGGCAAGGGACCCATGGAAGACCGATTTATCTTACTTATTAATCCAGCCATATCCTGCAAGCAATGTAAATTGGGTAAAACGACTGAAATTTTTAAGCAGTAACTACATATAGGAGGATCACTAAAAGATCATCAAAGAATATGCACATTTCCTGGATATATATGTAACACTGAAAGGGAAATTTTCCAACTCAAATCAACCAAAAGAATCTACTTCTGGGTAGCCACTGTGAAGTAAGAAATAAGATCTAATGAGTACTCACAAATGCCTTGAAGGCTGGTCGATGAGCTGCCATCTCATACATACAGCATCCTATGAAAACACAAACATGTTAAATTAGAAATTTATAATACATAATCAGTCATGTAAACATCTTATACTACAGAGAGAACTGAACCAGGTAAAATGTAATACCGAGAGACCAGATGTCTGACTTGAAACCATAGGGAATATCGGCTAGCAGTTCTGGGCACATGTAATTTGGTGTTCCGACAACCTAAAGAAAGCATGATGTCCACCACTTATAGCACAAATGTAAAACAAGAATTAAACCTTCATACTTTCCATTAGATGAACTAGCATGTCTACATAGTTCTAGTAATATAAGAAGAAATATAAAGGGTGGAAGGGATACTTTCCCCACTTTTTTTTCTGGATTTTCGTTTAGGTCTGAAGTCCCGAAAGGGCAAAACTCATCCAGTGGCAATAAGGAAATGAGGTTCCAGGCCAGTTGTAAAAATGAAACATTAATCCAAATGTAAATAATGTGAGGGATACATTCATGATTCACGAAAACTTTCATGGTTAGTGTCTTAAATGATATATAGTACGAGTGATTAATGACTCAGTATTTTTTTTTTCTACAAGCAGGAAAATTAGGACGACACCAATTTTGAGACAGCAACAAAGAGGAAAGATGATGGAAGATCGTACCTGATGAAGCTAGATCATCTTCCTTTAAAGTCTTAGCTAGACCAAAGTCTCCTGCATGCAAATCAGATAACATTGTAGCTCGATATGATGAAGCATAACAAGAAACAAATGTGATATGTCCAAAACAGATTCGCGATACTATATTTGTTAAGAGAAACTAACCAAGGCGTACGTCCTGATCTTTGGTGAGAAATATGTTGGAGCACTGCGAGTTTGGGGAGAGTGTGTGACCATCTATTGCATAACAAATCGACAACGACGATGATCTGCTCACTTGCGCTTACCTTCAGGTCACGATGCAAGACATAGTTCGAGTGCAAGTAGTCTACAGCCAATACCAGTTGAGCAAACCATTTAAGCAATACCTGAGGTTTATTCAGTGTTATGAGTGCAATGTGGATGATTTCCTTCCTCCAGTCAGAAAAACAAAATAGACAAGTGATCCCATACCTCCTCAGGAAAGTAAGTACCATTTGCTTTCTTCATCAGCTCATCCCTGAAGAACAAGACTAAAGTGAGCTTTAATATAATGTGGCAACCAAAAAGGCTAACCTTCAGAGCGCTAAATCACACTCACATATCTCCACCTTCACAATATCCCGTGACAATGCAGACATAGCAGCCCTGCATAACTCATCATGTCAGCTAAACAAGTTCAAAGAGAAGGTACAAGGTAAGAACAGGTTCCTGAGCTTCTAATTATAAACCTTCTCAACCCAAGCCTCCTTGAATTCAACAATGTAAGGGTGCTGCAGCCGAGCAATCAGAGCCATCTGCAATTCACTTTTTTCTCTTACTAACTCCTCGAGGCACAACCAATGAATTAAAAATTAAAGCATCACATTTTTCACCAACCTCTTGATGGGCAGACTTGCGACAGCGCTCCGTCTGCCTCGCAAGCCGGATTTTCTTCAACACGTACCTGCAAGGCAAGGAAACAGCCACCTAAATGGAAGGGAGAAATTCATCTATAGCCTACATACCGATGGATGAGCTCTATATCTTACTTCTTCTTTTCACTCTTGTGATTGACAAGGATGGCGGCGCCGAAGGCCCCGCGGCCAATCTGCTCCATGATTTCGTACTGATCCATCCGCGACTCCATGGGCCTCAAAATCCGTGCCAAAACAATCACAGTCTAGCAGCAGCGACTCGCAGCAGGCACGCATAAATCTCTAAACACCCGAACAAGTCACATTTCTGCTGCCCAAGCGCGCCTGGCAGGGCTCAAACACCGCCACTTCCCTTAGCGAGCTCTGAAAAAAAACAAAGCAATACATATATACACCTAATAAGCCAAGAAAGCTTTGATGAAAGCGCACGCGCTATCACGTGGCGTCCAATCAAATCCACACGACATGTGGCTTCCCTTAGAAAGGAGGGGCGATGTTACGCAGCAAAGTTTTCGAACCACGGGAATCCATGAACTACTCGGGCGAGAACCTAGTGCGTCGGCTATCCAAAACAGCAGGCGCCAAATTTACTACTCCTGATTTCGCTGCAGTGCTGTTGCACACATAGCAAGCTGCTCCTACCAACCGGAACAACCCAGAGCCGAAACAGGCAGGGCGGCAGGGGGGGGGGGGGGGGAGTGCCTTACCGCAGCGGTCTCCACCTGCATTGGCCAGCGGCGAGGACCACCGGATGCAGCAGCGGCAGCGGCGAAGCTTGTCCCTCAGATTCTACCGGGAACCGGCTACGCCGGCGGCGACTGGACGGCGTCGCGGCGAGATCTCCCGCCCCGTGGAGCGTAGACGCGCGGCCGCCTCTGCTCTCTCGCGGCTCCGCCTACCACTCCCTCCCTACTGGCTCCGGATTTGATTTGGTTGTTGGTCTGCGCAGTGCGGCTGCGGCGTAGGCGTGACGGTGTGGCCGACGGAGTTTTTGCTCGGCGGCTTTTATACCGCGGCCGCAACGCAACAGCGGGCGGTGGTGGTGCGGTGCGGTGGGGTAAAGGCGCGTCAGGCCATCAGCAGAGGCAGGGGAGGAGGGAGATGACTGCTGCTGGGTTAAAAGGGGCCAATTTTTGCATGCGTGGCTTCCACTAATGTCGTTTTTGAACGGTGCTTCCACTAATTACTGTCCTGTGACCTGTGTTAGTTTACCATGCTGAGCAGAATAATCATTTTCGAAGATGCACTTTTCATGGTTTTCGAGAATAAATTAAAATTCGGTGTTTGAAGCAGTATACAGTTCAAATTTTCGGTTGGATTTCAAGTATTATACCAAGTTCAAAACATTAAACACTTATATTTACCCTGGATCAGGAAGACGCCTCAACCTGTGAACAACACCCATAGAAAACACAACAGATGTAGCATCACTTTTATGCAGGGAAAAAAGTATATATATAGCCCCCTGAGGTTTTATAGGTGGGATACATCACCCCCTCAACTTTAAAACCGGTTTTCTTACACCACTGAGGCCTTGTTCGGTTAATCCTTTAGAGAAAGGGATTGGGAGGTATTGGGTGGTATTGGATGATATTTTGACTTGAAAGGGATTTAATCCCTCTCAATCCCACCCAAATCCCCTCTATTTTTTAGCAACCGAACGGGCTCTAACGTTTCAAAATCCGGACATATCATCCCCTGGGCGGTTTCTATGGGTGGTTTCGCTGATGTAGCACAGTCCGGGGCCCACTCATCAGTGCCACATGTGCAAACATTGGTATAAGGCCCACATGTCGGGTCTTTCCCCTCCGCTCTCTCCTCTCTCTCCGCACTGTGGTGGCCGGTGGGCGCTGGGCGGGCGTCAGGCGGACAGGAACGGCGTGGCTGGCAGCCACACGAAGCAGTGCGCCGGGGGGAGGCGGCTGCCACAGGCCACGGGGTCACCGGACACCCAGACATCGGTCGTCAGCTCAGGGCGCCGCACCAAACGGCTGGAGCACGGGAGCAGCAGGCCCCATGGCAGCGCACGGCGGGACCGCGACCACCCCGCTCCACCCCGACCTCTGGGCGCCGGATCCCCCTCGGCCAGTCTGCAAGTCACGTGCTCGGCGCGGCTGCCTTCTCCTCTCCACATGGCCGCCCGTGCTCTCCTCTCTTCTGTCGCCGTCTTCTCCGGTCCCCACCGGCCGACCTCCCTGGCCCTGGCACGGTCCCTGGCCTCCCCGACCGGTGCTGTGGCGGAACCGCCGATTTAATCTGGACTAAGCACACCTGCCACCTCTGGCTCGCAGTGCACTTAGGCCAAACTAAACCCAGGTCGTCCATCGAGAGTCATTCGACCCCCGATAATACCGTTTCCCAGAAGAATCGACATCATACACATCCGACCCACGATGGAGCCACAACAGATACATCATCACAGGGAGTTGAAATAGCATAATAATAGACTTAGTTACAAACCGGATTCAAATATAGTACAAATCCAACACAGAGTTATAAAGTAGCAAGTTCAAAAATTTCTCGCAGTGGAATGATAAAGTTCAGAGGTCACCATGACATCACAAAAGATTTGCATTAGAAGTAACAACATCGAGCCCACCGATGTTACCCTTGTGCCACTCATGCAGGATCATCCTAGATGGGGGCATGCACCACCTCCAACATAGGTGCAAACTATGAACTCTATACCTGCGCTCAAAATGTGAGGGGCAAACTCTGAGTACTAATTACTCAGTAGGTCTTAATGGATTGGCTTACGGCTGACACGAAGCTGCTTAATAGCAAGTGGATCCTTAGCCATTGCTTTTAAGCAGTATCATGGTCAACATAAGGTAATAAGTCTTTATCATTTGCATATTCATCAACAGAATAGTAAATTGCAGTAAGGTAAACAATTCAATACAAACATGTGATATTCAAAATCATGAGCAATTAAATACATAGTGTTTAAGTAGTTACTATGATGAACGTCAAAGGTATTGGCATTCCCACACCTAGTAGGCATCAGCGATTCGAATCGATTTTAATTCCCGGGAACAATTATCGTGCCAGGGGTATATGCTTACTAGCCATCGCGTTCCCACATATAACCCCAATCTCCACCTGTCTTGTCCAAATATTCAAAGCGCTCCCACCTAATCCCCGGGTTGTGCCCCCTCAGGAGCGATACCACAGTGCCCTGGGTCAGCCCTCCCTCGAGTACAAGCACCCCCGAGTCCATCGGCCTCCAGCAAGTGGATGGGCGGCACCCCGAAAGCCCCAAACAAGCCCAGGTAAAACATTACCGGTCCTATATCCCGGTTAAGCACTCTAGCAATGTTATGCCGACCAATAGGTGAACAACGGACGGGCCTTACAAGACTTGGGCGGAGTCCAAAGTGCGACATCATGAAAAGTAAATACTGAAATAAAATCTCCGCCCGGTCTCCATTTAAATCATGAGCATAAGTAATAATTGTCATAATAGTAATATATCGTAACTTTCGAAAACACCTACGCGACGAGCCCACACACTCGTGTCTACCCATACCTAGAACTTCTAGGCATATTCGTCCTGCGAACTCTAAGTATAGGTGCTAGGGCCAGGGCGGCCAAGGAGTCTAATGCAATTGGTTTCAAGCAACTCCTAATGCATATGCGTACTTCATCCAATATAACTTGTTTGCTGGGTTTAGTATGGTCCTGCCTACCTTCCTCACTAGGGTCAGTAGCTGCCTCCTGAGCGAAGTCGGGCCTCTGCTGCTGGTCTTTCGGCTCCTGGTGCAACTCCTCCTCGGGCTCCTCTACGATCGGTTGGTCCGACGGGTGCCCTTCGCTCGCGGGATCTATATGCATGACATAGTGCAATTTGATCATGAGTAAGTGCAAATGCTTGCTTTATGATGCGGATGCGATGCAAGGAAATCATGATTTATGAAATAGAGTTATGTATTTTTGTGATGAAACTTGTTTAGTACTAAAAAATCGTACAAGCCATCACCTAAGGTTAACTTAGCTCATCACATATAATAACGTGGGGGTGTGTAGTGATTTAGCATCTATTCGTGTAAAGCGACCGAAGCTTACTTAGACATCTACTTTCCATATAGTCAACTTAGCATTCCTAACATGCATTTCCAAAACAGTAGTGAAGACCTACATTGCACTCCAAATCAGTAGCTAAGAGCCTAAGACCCACATACACCCCTATGTTTTCAAATATGATCTATTGTGGTATTTATTAAATATTCTAGTATCACATTTTCTATTATTCAATTAAATATGCATTATTTCTACCATTTTCAAATCAGTGCCTACACTTAATATGCACAAACTCCTACTTTAAAGTGAGTCATGTTCGTAACCTAGAGCTCACATCAAGCTCATGAAGTCCCCTAGAGCATTTTTCACCATAGCAACCTTTTCTTAAGTTAAATATATGCTTAAATACAAGGCAATGGCAAAATGGTAATTAAACAGTCAATGCTAGGGCTACCAAAATTTATAAAGAGTCTACACATGCTAACAATGCCTCTGCCCAAATTTCATAATTTTTGAAGCTCATTTAACCCACATTTTCTATTTATTAGGGTTTTTCATGCATGCACAATAATCAGGGGTAAAACTGTCTTTTCCTACTCAACCATCATAACCAACAGATAGATCTGTTAACAAGGATCAAAATGCAACTTAGTTTGTTATTTTTGGATTTTTGTTTGATTTTCTATGATTTTCTAAAGATTTCTGTCGAAATAACTAAATAAAATAGAAAAACACTAGATCCAGGAACTAAATCATGGTTATTTCAAAACTCCAGGGGCTATCATGTAAGATCCGCAAGACTCAGCACGCGGCGCGGTGGACCTAAATGAAAATAGAAGAAAGGCAGGGGCCGGATCTAAAGATTGCCGGCCCCCTTCTTCCTCCTCGCGACGGTGGCGGCCGCGCGGAAACGCGCGCGCACGCTGGCGAGCTCCGGCTCGCCGCGCCCGCGACGTGAGGCGGGGAGGGTGTTCTCGGGCCGGGGCTTCTATCTCGAGGTGGCGGTGTCGACGGAGATGGCACGGGCGAGGCGAGCGGCAGCGGTGAACTGAGCGTGAACCGGACGGTGCTGACGTCGCGGTGGAGGAGGATCTCGGCGGTGGGAAGGGGAATGGCGACGAGGTCTTGAGCGCGGAGTGTGCGGAGTCGAGGCGAACGCAGTGGTGGAACTCTCGGAGCTCGGGGAGGCGGGGAGCGCCGAGCTCGGAGCTTGTCTCTAATGGCGGCGCGGACCGGGCGAGGGCGAGGGAGCGAGCGGAGGGCTAGCGAGAGTGAACTGGCGAAGGGAACGAAAGGAGGAGGGGGTCCCCTCCCTAAGGGCGCGGCCGACGGGGTCGATCCGCGGGCGACGGCCGCTGCCCGTACGTCCACCGGCCGGGCAGCGGGGGCGCCCCGGATTGGAGGCCCCACCTGTCAGTGACTCAGGAGGTCCAAAAACGGAAAGTTCAACTATTCTGTTTTTGTATAGGCTCTGAAAATCGCAGTTTTTGTGCATTTATAAGCCGAATTTGAAAAGGACCCAATTGTATGAAATGTTGCTCTCTTTGTGTTCTACAAGATTGTCAAAAGGCCAAAGTTCAAATTCTGAGTCTAAATATGATTTAAATTCGAATTTGCCTCAGATTTATAGGTTTGCCCTATCCAGCCATTTTAAAGAAAATTTTAATAGTCCTATTTGTGGCCAAAATCTCCTGAAAAGTTTTATACCATCTTTGCTCAAAATTTCAAGATCTACAACTTTCTCAATTGGATATTTGCATGAAAATGATTTTAGGATAGAGAAAAAGAGAGATTTCTAAACAGTTCAGGTTTTGGTTGTGTTTCTTGGCTGACAGTAATAGACCCTTTACTAGGGGTGCAAATGGTGTGGATAATTATCCAAACCGATCCGATCCGAATCCTAATTATAAGGATATAGATGAGTTGTTTTTATATCTATGCGGATATGTATAATCCGAATCCGACTTACGTGCGGATGCGGAGTAGGATATGGTATCACTAAAATCCGACGGATATGGAGTATCCGATATTTGAACACGGATTATCCGATGTTTATAATAGGATAATATCCGATCAGTTTGGCAAGTACATAAGGGTCAAAGATGATTGGTTTGTGCCAAAAATACCGTCACTATTATTTTTATTACCGATATGTAAATTATGATGTGAACAATTATACTTAAGTTTATGAATTATTGATCATCGTAAAAAAGTTACATGTAAGCGTGTATTATTCGATGTGTTTCAAATCCGTTTCCACTCCGACACCGATCCGACTCCGCACCATTTCCGATATCCAAAAAAATCCGTATCCATGTCCGTAACCGAATAATATCCGCTCCGCTCCGAATCCAACAAAATAAATAGGATTAGGATATGAAAAAGGCATTATCCGCTCCGATCCGATCCGTTTGCATCCCTACCCTTTACCCTATGCTAAGTCCATTTTATATCCAAGCTCCAATTAACAAATTTGTTCACCACATCATTACCTACAGGTTTGGTATAGAAAGCTCCACCTAGTTCTCAACATAACTAGAGTTACAATCAAATCAACAGTATCACACATGCAGAAAACAGGGTTCAACACCATGCATTGCACTCAAGTTTGATCATGCACTTCAAATGCAAGCATAAGTATGATGAAAATGATGCATGCTGAATGTATGATAAATGAAAATGCTCTTGAGATGCTGAAGCATCATAGATGCGGCGGCGTCGGCTCAGACCGGAAGGAGGAGGGCGTTAGTCTCCGCTCCCCTACTCTGGTACTCGCTGCTCCCCACCACTCGTCCCATCCCCGCCACCGCTCCCTCCTCCTCGCGGCTGCTCCCCTATACTCCTCGCCGCCCGCCGTCGCTCGCCTGCTCCTCACAGCCGCTCCCCTACTCCTTGCTCCCTGCCGCTCGCCCCAACCTCACCGCCGCTGGCTCAAGGCGGTTGCGTGCGCACAAGCCAGAGGCGGCGGCGTCCCTGGAGGTGGTGGCGGCAGTGTGGAGGAAGATACTCGTAGCACCGATGCGGGCCGTCTGGTGGGAAGCAAGAGGACTTGGTGGCGGCGGTGCTGAGGAAGGCGTCCGTGGAGCGCCGACGAAGAGGGATAGGAGCGAGCGGAGGCGGTCAACAGGGGTGAGAAACCACGGTGTCACATCTATGCCACGTTGGTTCACCATGTCAGCGGAACCACCCATGGAAACCGCCTAAGGGGTCATATGTCCGGATTTTGAAACTTCAGGGTGTAAGAAAGCCGGTTTTGAGGTCGAGAGGTTGATGTATTCCACCCATCAAACATGAGAGAGTCACGTAGACTTTTTCCTTTTACGTAGCAAAGGAATGTTGAAAACAAACACAAACATATGGGGTGCGTATATATATATTTGCACACGACTACCATAAAATGGCGTGCTAGGCGTTGGGTTAGTGGAGCTGGTATACCGTATATATATATGCTAGTTTCAGTGTTTCATCATTCACCAGAATAGTGTGGGGTCCTGCAAATTAAAGCACTCCATACGTTCTTCTTGCCATATTTTTTCCCTTAAATACATATTCCTCTCTCTAGTTTTTTTTTCTACCATCGTCACCCTCACCAACTTGTTGGATGCAATATCATGCGTGGCAGATTTGTACAAATGTATGAAACTGCTTGCACGCACTGGCAACAGGTACACGGCAACCGTCCAACGGCGATTAGATTTCTGAACCAACGCAAAACCATAACCTATCCTTGCAAAGTTTAAAATACTTTCCCAAAAAATAAAATGCATATCATCAGGTATTGTCCTGCATGCCGTTTGGTATGGGCGTCTGGCCGCAGGTTCCTGGGCGCATGGCCAACTATATACAGTGGATGCCTCGGCCAAAAAAAAAAAAAGAAGAAAAGAAATTACACAAGTGGTCAAATTATTGTTCACGTGTCCATCTCAACTTGCCTGACATTTTTTCTTTTAAATGATGTAAGTGTAGCTTCGTTGCACTGTACTTTTAGCAGTTTATTATCTGTTAGGGTCAATTAGATAGTGCGATTCTCTAGAGATAATAATGGTTTCTGTTTAACGGTTTTGCATCGGTGGCAGCACTCACAATTGGAGCACCAGAATCAAAATACCAATTTTCCCTTCGCCAAAAAGAATCAATGCTTTTTTTTTTCTCGTCAAGGCGTCGTCAGACCAAGATGTTTTCCTCATCCACAGTAGTAGTAGTAATTGTTATTTTCCTCATGATTATCACAGTGCGTGGCTGCTCCTCTTCATCAGATGAGTGAAGAGCTGCACCGTGGCAGCATCACGAGCAACCCCAGGATATACGGAGCTGCTCAACGTAAATTCGGGCGCTGCTCGCTGGTGGGTCACGGCAAAAACCGCCGTTGTTTTTATCTCACTGGCAGGTGGGTCCGCACCTCGACGGAGACGACGTAGCTACAGCGAGGTAATAACGGGCTAACGGCATGTCGGCGGTCGGCCAAGGTTCGAACGAGCGGATAAAAGGAGAGCGCAGGCCTGCACGTGCCGCTCGCGTGCTGTCCCGCTGCGAGCTCCGACCCCGAGGGCCGAGGCAAGGTCATGGCTGGGCTCACTTGGCTGCTGAAACCAAGGCATTGACCCTGCCCGGGCCGCCAGAGAGTGCTGCCGATCACAGCAGCCGGCGGCGTGCCGGTGATTCTCCATGCTCCCTGGACCCTGGCGGTGGCGGTCGGTGCTTGTTGTGCACTGGTGGTGTGGGTACGTAGCACTACTCAGTGACTGTCGGCCGGTGCGAGTCCGATCTATCGTATCGTATGACGTCGTTTTGGCTGTCCTGATACACTTCCATAACTACGGTCCAGTATATAGTAAAAAAGGCCTGAACCTTTGGAGCAATCACCATTTTTTGGGCTAATCACTGATCAGACAGTACCACCGCGAGTGACATAATTAACCCTGGACGTGTGTAGCATGCAGCTAGCAGTACTTGAGACGATGTGCAGTGACCCATTCCAAAATATATGTCACGGGCTGGCGCCTGCTGGAGACAAAAGGCACCCAAGAGGCCAAGATGCGTGTCTCATCTCGTAATTAACATCCCGCGAAAGGTAGCGCCGCCAGCTCCGACAAACCGCTGGACCGTACGTAGCACTGTATTCGTCGTCGCCAAACCTCTTCCGATCGACCCCTGGAAATCCAGTTAGAAGATCTGGATCGGAGAAGCTGTGCGCACCCGTTGCCGTCAGGGGCGCCGCCGATACACACGGCACGGGACGGGACGGCCGCCCAAGCCCAAACCTTTCACCGCCGTGAGAAATGAGCATTATCCCGTGGTCTCAAGAAACCCCGGGGCGCTGAGGAGGGAGGGAGGGAGGCAGGGAAGAGGACGACGCGGCACCCACCCCTGAGGACGCGACACGGGACTAGCCAACGAAAGCTACGAGAGCAGAGCAGGAGCGGCGACCTAATAATCAAAATCAGAGAGGGGCTCGATTATCCCGTTCCCGTCCCCGTCTCGCGGCCGGCCGGCCAGCGGCCAGCGACTGGAGATGCTTCTGGGGTCGGGACTCGGGCCGTCGTGCCGTTGCGCGCGCGACGGAAGGGGAGGGGTCGTGTCGGAGGCGAGGCCTGATCCGCCGACGGCGACGTCTCGCTTGTGCAAGTGATTTGGTGGTATTTCGTAAAGTGCTGTACTTTAGCCTGCCGGCCGGTTCAATTATTACTTTAATCCGGCTGTCGTCCACGCGTAAGCTGCGTGCTGATTGGGGGGATTCTGGAGAGATGCGTCTGTCTGCCTGCCCTAGCCCACCTACACCTACTTGCATGCGCAAGGAACGGCGACGGCGGAGGGCTCTCATGCACCATCTGCATGGTGCAACGTTTCTGTTACCACCTTGTACGGCTCGCTGCCGTGCGACCACTTTGGGGTTGCGGGGACGACCAGCATTTCCTGCCGTTTGAGGCCGATTTACTGTTCCGTTTTGCTCCGGTTCCTTTGCTTTTTCACGATTTCAGCGGTGCAGGAGGGTTTGAGTGTGACTTATTTTATTATATGTTTATTCATAACTTTTGAATAAGGCGAACGATTAAATTAACCGCAACTTATGTTTAAATACAGATGGAATACAATATTTTGGTGCTAGACACCCGAGCAAAACAAAATATTCAATATATGCAACTGTTGATTTATACCGCCGGAACACTTCCGCATGCATGCAATAAAGATGAAACATAACGTTTTGGTCCCGGCGCCTAAACAAGCGTTATTTTATAGCCTTATAGGCACATGGAAAATGTAGCATCTCCTATAGTAAATAATTATCAACAAAAGTTTATGAAATGGACACGTTGCAAAAGGTAATATTCATTTAATTAGAACGAAAAACTTGAAGCTGAAAAATTGCATGATGTGCGCATGTTGGATTGCAGCTTTTCTTGATTAGGCATCACCGGTGTTTATTGAAAAGGCGCCGTATGCACGCTAGGCGATGTTAAGGCATCTCACTTAAGACCCCTTTTGGAATGTGGTTGTGTAGGAAAAATGACTAAATAACGTGTTTTTCATAAAATTGAATTGTTTCTTGCAAAATTTTTATATGGTTTCCGTGAGATCTCTGCATTGCAACTTTACGAATAAATCTCGTTCTCTATGTTCAAGTACATGTTAATATGGTTCAAAGCTCGCCTAGCACCTTTGGGAAACATTGGACATCTTGCCAACTTATATATCATTGGGAGAGAGGTCATGGTGGCCTACCGACGTGATGTTATTCCCTCAATCGATCGGACAGCTCATCGGGATTTCGACCTCAATTTGGATCGGACAAACTGAGCCATCTGGGCCAGGAGCTCTGATGAACGGGGCGCCGGGAGGCCATGCCATCGGAGGTTTGCTCCAAAAGCAATGGGCCACAGGGTTACCCAAAGTCCCCAGGACGCGCGCGCGGGAGCGAACCTGACCCGAACCCCGCAGCAGCCAGGAATTAACAAGTCTGGACCGGCGACGGCGAGAGGGTAGGAAGGAGTAGGACTGCCACTGGACACTGGTGGTGTCCACGTGCGGCCGCGTTGGCCACGGAGAGGATGCCGACCCGGCGGGGAGCAGCGGCACGTTGCCTGCACAGTGCACACACGAAGGCGCGCGACGCCGTCCCTGCGGCGAGATCGCAGACGCTGGGAGCTCTGCTGGACAAGAAGCGGTGCCCGGTGCCCGTTGCCCTGCTGAAGACTCGGTAGCCGTCCATGAAACTGAAGTCGCCCACACCACACACCTTAGATTTTGCTGGAAGTCTGATAAATCGGAACGGCGCGATAGGTTCTTTCAGAACTTCGCGCGGGCAGGGAAAGATCATGCATTCCTACACCAGCCAGACAGACACAACAACAACGGAAGCTACTTACTAAGTTTTAGCATGTGATCACGGTTACAGGTGCTGCGAGACACTGTGCTACAGTATCTATTAGCATGCAGTTAAACTGGTCTGCCGACACGTTTAACTGCTGGCTGCATGCAGGCACTGCCTTTGCTGCTTAAGTATAGCGTGCATACCATTGAGCTTGAGCCTGAGATCGATGACACTGCGCTGGCAGTAGCCGCATGCCGAGATCCCAACTGCCCAAGAGATTCCGTTGGCTTCATGGACTTGGCGTTTGCTAACTTGTTTGCTGGCTTGCTGCATGCGGCAGCAACAGGTTGTTGTGTTTTGTGCCGTTGGACGTTGGTAAATGAACGTAAATTTCGAAGCATATATATAACTATTTTGACTCATGCTGCAAAAGTTCTGGTGCGCATTACGAAAACCTATAACTATTTTGACACTTTGTTTAAAAACTGCCATTCCCACAGTGTCCCCACCTGTCATTTGTGCAATGGGCACTTTTTTTTTTCAACATGCGTAAAAAACGTCTGCATGATTTTGAAATGGTTTACTCCCTTTTTCAAGCTTTATGGTTTACTTTTTATAAACTAAGAAAGAGGTATACAGTAGCAGAACAGCTACCAAAGGCCCACATCGCAAATACTCCTACAGAGAGCCCATGGGCTTGCAGACTCCTACTCTGGCCCACGCAAACACCATTGCTCGTGTAAAGAGGACCAAAGCGGCGTTGAACAATATCGATAGTCCGCTACCCCCGTGCCGTGCCGCCGATGGCCTCCGACTCCTCCCCGACGGCGGAGGCGCCGCCGCCGGTGCCGGGAGACAAGATGGCGGTGTTCTGGCACGAGGGCATGCTGGCCCACGACGCCGGCCGCGGCGTGTTCGACTCGGGCCGCGACCCGGGCTTCCTGGACGTGCTCGACCAGCACCCAGAGAACGCCGACCGCGTCCGTAACATGGTCTCCATCCTCCGCCGCGGGCCCATCGCGCCGTTCCTCTCCTGGCACTCCGGCCGCCCCGCCCACGCCTCGGAGCTCCTCTCCTTCCACACCTCAGGTCAACGCTCAAATCCAAAACCCCCCTCACAAAATCCTCTTGTAACTTCGGAGCTAGTATTACTCCTTGCCCATCGCTTTCTTGAATGTTGGTTGACCAAATCGTCTCTTCTTGTGGCATCTGCATTGCAAAATGCTGAGAAATTTTTTTAGAGAATGTAACGCTTAGCAAAGATCAGTAGCCAACCATCACCGTATATTCGCTAAAATATTGTTATGGCTGGCAGAATACATAGAGGAGCTCGTGCAGGCGAATGCCACCGGAGCCAAGAAGCTCTGCGAGGGCACGTTCTTGAACCCCGGCTCCTGGGGAGCGGCGCTTCTGGCGGCGGGAACCGCGCTCTCTGCCATGAAGCACATACATGGACGGGCACGGGAACCTGGCCTACGCGCTGGTCCGTCCCCCTGGCCACCACGCGCAGCCCGACCGTGCAGATGGTTACTGCTTTCTGAACAATGCCGGGCTTGCTGTGCAGCTGGCTCTGGATTCCGGGTGCGCAAAGGTTGCCGTGGTGGATATTGATGTACACTATGGGAATGGTACCGCGGAGGGCTTCTATCGCACAGAAAACGTGCTGACGATTTCTCTTCACATGAAGCATGGTTCTTGGGGGCCATCGCACCCGCAGAGTGGCTCCGTCGATGAGATTGGTGAAGGAAAGGGGCTTGGGTACAATCTCAATATACCGTTGCCTAACGGAAGTGGAGATGCTGGGTATGAATATGCGATGAATGAGTTGGTTGTTCCGGCGATCGATAAGTTTCAGCCTCAGCTTTTGGTTTTTGTGATTGGTCAAGATTCTAGTGCGGTAAGTTTCGTCCATACTTGTGTTTTCCTTGCTACCATTTTACATCCATTAATCTAGTCGGATTCCATGTGCTTGTGTGGCCAATCTATGGCTACAATAGTCGATTTTGTGAAGTAAATACTGCCTCCATTTGAAATTAATTGGCGTGTTTTGTTTTGTTGGGAAAATAGTTTGACCGAAATTAATATATTAATATACCATTTAATCTAGGAAAGAATATTTCATTAGCAATTGTTGGATATGGTTGTTGTTGACAAATAATGTGAGGAAGGTATATGGTAAACAGGAATACTTGACTCCATTTAACTGGTGCTTACATTTTGATGCTCAAAATGCATAGGCCAACTAGCCAATAGATCATATTTCTAGGTATTACCTTGATCCAGAATGTCCTTTAGGTGATTTTGATTTACCAAGTTCAACATTCATATCATCAAAGGAATTTGAACGTCATAAAATAACTGCAGTCTAAAA
The DNA here is from genome assembly GCA_030272315.1 of Paspalum vaginatum. Taxonomy (NCBI): domain Eukaryota; kingdom Viridiplantae; phylum Streptophyta; class Magnoliopsida; order Poales; family Poaceae; genus Paspalum; species Paspalum vaginatum. The sequence goes on along the minus strand of CM059020.1, from coordinate 39,000,793 downwards.
GTCATAAAATAACTGCAGTTTAAAAGTCATAAACCAACTGCAATCTAGATTAGGTAGGCTCAAATAAAGTTGGCTAGGTGCTAGTTACATTACATGATAGAGAATATTGTTGCTTCATTCACTGCGTGGCAAATTTTGTGTTGTTCGGAATGTTCTTATTCTCTCTTCTGCCTTTCGCTGAGACCAACTATGAAAGAAAGGAAACTAGTACAGTCTTGATTGGCATCATTGAGACCACCACCTGAATCGGCAGCTGGCAGATCCATGTTTAGAATCTGGAATTTTGATACATTTCCTTTGTGTTATGTGGAAGATATTTCTTGAGTCAATGTATCTGTTTGCATCCTCATTCCTCAGCATATATACTTCGCGCTTCTGCTCGTGGCTGATACCATGAGTTATTGCACAGTTGTGTGATCACAAGAAGACAGCTAAGCAGGCTGCCAGGCAGTATATAAAAGATTCTTTTAGGGTTAATTACACAGATAAGTTAGCAAAATTCTCTGTGTGAGTCTTTATATGATTAATCTGAACGAAATGAATGTATGTTTAGAGATTTGTATATTACCCACATCTTAGTTTTGATATAGTCTAGTGGAATCCAAACATTACATTTAGATGTTTGCTATACTTGTTGTTGAATAGTATGAGTGTATGACAATGAATTTCTTAAATTATATGTTGCCCTGTTTGTCGAGACCTAATTTCACATATTTCCTCATTTTGTTTAGTATTCCAAACATCCTGCTGCTTGGTGGTGATAATTGCACACGTTGAAAAACAAATTGGCACTGTTAAGCTAACAGGAATTACCTTTTGACTTCTGCAGTTTGATCCCAATGGAAGGCAGTGCTTGACCATGGAAGGATACAGGAAAATTGGACAGATAATGAGGGGCATGGCTAACCGACATAGCAATGGACAGATATTGATTGTCCAGGAAGGGGGTTACCATATCAGTTATTCAGCATATTGTCTGCATGCAACATTGGAAGGTGTTCTGGATCTGGAAGCCCCGCTGCTTGATGACCCAATCGCATATTATCCAGAGGACGAGAAATACACTATGAAAGTGGTTGACTTGATAAGGAGTTGCTGGAAGGAATCCGTCCCTTTCCTGAAGGACATTTAGAAGAGATGTTGTTTTAGACGTCCTCAAACTTCAAACCGTACTGAACTCCACGTTCAAGGTGTCCTTTGAAGTACTAGTAGGAAGAAAATTGCTGGTCTGTTCATGCATAGGCATTTCAAGATTCCCTGATTTTCCCACTTGATATTGCAGGGACAGGACAGATTAATGTTCTTGGACCGTGGTATGCCATGTGGGGTACAGTGTTTGTTTGCTGCTGCTGTTGAGTTTCAGAACATCAGGATCTCGTTAGCCTTTCGATAAGCCAGCCTGTTGTTCGAGTGTTGTTGTGATGTCTGTCTTGTTCAGCCTGGGCTCAACTTCATTTCCGTATACAATAAGTAGCTCTCCTGCTATTTTTGTTTTGAAGAAATTGAATAGCAGCCGATCTTTTCTTGGTGCCAGGAGGCAGGTGGTGCTGAATGACAGTGGGCCATGTAACAAGTGGCTGGATCTTGATCGGCTAATCCAAGTAAACGATGCTGCTCGCTGCCAGAACTGGAAGTCCCCAATGTGGCAATGTGCTTTCAGATGTGGCACAAGTGATGGTCCAAATTGCAGCATCCAAGTGCGTGAAGCATACATGCGGCTGGAAATAAAAGCTCAACGTTGGCGTCAAAGAACTAGATGCTTTGTGGAAATGAGCCGCGGGAGGGAACGGACCTCCTTGTTTGGCTGTTGGCCTTGGCGAACGTCTTCCTCGTCGCATCGCATCAGATTCTGCATGCACCGCATATGCTTGCCGCCCGTTCTACGTACGTCACTGGATTTCGCAGCAATCATATGCCAAAGCCTGTCCGAGGTAATGAATGGGTTTTAGCACGGACGATCACATGCACACATGCGAAACAGTCAACAGAACCCTTTGAACGGATGGACATAAACTCTATCCTGTCCCAATAAATCCTAGTGTCTGTACACTCTGTAGTGGCTTTTATGTGGTAGTCATGCTTGAATCTGTTGTTGGATGTGGGTAATATAGCTGTAAGCTGTTGGCGGTTGCACTATCGGAGGAGCACGCGGGCCTGTTTTTGTCGCTACGATCATCTGTTTCGTTGAATCCCTGCTTAGGGCTCCACTCCGCTGTGCTCCCTGCTGCTCTGGCTTTCTCTGCTCCCTACTGCTCCCGACGTTGTTTGGCTGCAGCACACGCCCCCGCTCCAGCTCCCCCACCAACCGTGTCAGAGAGATGGCATGGGAGAGAACCAAGGGAGAGCATGTTTTTTCTGTTTGTGAGTCCATGTGTAAAAACGAGAAGTGTTTCTTTTTTATCGCAAGGAGAGGGGCGTGTTATTTCACCCGTTTGGCAGCGCACGGCGGATTCACTCCGTGAAATCCGAGAGCGGAAACCATTTTCAGAAAAAAAACTGAGCCGAAACCATTTCAGAAAAAAAACTGAGCCGAAACCATTTTTAGAAAAACCAAAGCTTTGTCAATTTTTCTGAAAATGGTTTCGGCTCAGTTTTTTTTTATATTTGAAGAAGCAGTTCTTTTGAAAAAATCACGACCGGAACCGTCTAAGGAACCCTGCCAGAGGCGCCTTACTCGTCATCAGATTCAAAGCCCTCGAACGAAACGCGTTTTTGCCGCGGGTCGTGCCTGCCGACAACGCCCGATCGCCTGTGCTGCCGACCCGGCCGGCGAGGCGGCCACCACCAAGGCACCAATCAATCAGAGCCGCTGCTCACTTGTATCGTGTGCCTAGTTCCAGTCCAGAAACCTTCGTCCCGCGAGATCAGCGTTCCCGAACCAGAGCTTTGCTTGAGGCAGCCACAGCGACAGACAGTTACGGGTGTCACGCACGCGTGACATCAGCGTCCCGTGCATCCTACGGCCAGCCGCGCTCCCCCTTTTGTTCCTTTACTCAAAAGCGCAAGCCATCGCTCCGCTTCGCTTCCGTCCCGTCCCGTCCCCCCTCTCCTCTCCTCTCTCCAGTTCTCCCCCGCCTCCACGGCTCTCCACCGCCACCGCCCGCCGTCCCAGACCGGCCCAGCGACCGCGCCGGGCTCCCGCCTCCATGGGTCTCCTCTCCAACAGGTCACCCCTGAGATCCATCCCTTCTCTGTGTCTCTCTTCCTTTAGATTCGTCTGTATTGGTCGGTTTGATTGATCCCTGCGGCGCGCGGTTATCGTTTCCCCCGTTCCTGTGAGATTTTTTTTTAAAAAAAGTTTATGTCGGGATAGGATTGGGAAGGAGAGCCTCAAGGCGGGGGATCACATCTACTCGTGGAGGTCCGCGTGGGTCTACGCGCATCACGGTGCGGTATTGTATCTGCTCACTCCACTGTATTTCTACATTTAATTGGGTGATTGGATCGGATCAATTCGGCTTTGCCTTGGACTCGTGAGTTTGCGAGGTGGATTTGAATAGGATGTTGTGCGCCGGTCTCATGATGTTAGGTAATGTCTAGTCTGGTCATGTCGGGATTGCAGGGGAGTTGTATTAAACGATTGGCCCTGGAAATTCTGCTGCGAATGAGGTCTCGTTAGGTGCTTGGGGCTTTTGATCTATGCGCTAAATATCTTGGGCGCCAGCACCCTTTGGTGAGCATATCCACGAACCATTACTCCATTAGCTGTCCATGGTTGCTGATCGTTCTTCAAAGCTTTTTAGTCCAAGCTCAATAGGAGTAGTATGTTGGACCAAATCAAAAGAGATAAATCCCCCTTTGGAAGTCGGTGGTTGTTGGGTTCGTCCTGAGACGCAGCCCATCGGATTTGGGGTGACAAAGGCCGGGGCCTTTGAGGGGCTAGCCCTGTTCCCTCAACAGTGGGTTTCCCCAAATCATGTGGAGTTCGTTACTTCCAAAGGGGCTTAAGTTTGCTGCCCTTCAATTTGAGAAGAAAAAAAATAAACAAGGACCTCCCTGGCCAAATACAAAAGGCTACACTTATAACAAACTAAAGGAACAATCGACACTAACCACAATCACTTTCAATGCTTTGCCCCGTGCATAGAAGGTCTTTTGTGTTTAATTCGACCGCCTTTTGAGAGGCACTACATGGAAAAATGAAGACTATAACAGATTGAATATCTTGTTTATATAACAATATCTGGGTAACTTTGTTGGGGAAATTTCTTGTGTACCATGAGTGTTCACCTTATCCGTTATATGCCACTCATTGTGTCACTGCCACATGGATCTGAATACCGAACCCACCTTATCAGTGGGACATGTTGAAGAATTCTTGAATTTTCAACGCACACAATCCTATTTTGTTTGAGGTGCCATTTCTTCAAATTTATCCAGAGGTAAGGTAACCATATTCTTCTCACAGGAATATATGTGGGTGATGATAAGGTGATCCATTTTACGAGAGGAAGGGGCCAGGAGGTTGGAACAGGAACTGTCATTGATATTATTCTTGTGAGTTCTGCCCCCAAACAAAGCAACACGCCATGTCCAGTTTGCACCAACGAAGTCAGTGACACCAACGCGGAGACAAATGGTGTGGTATCCTCTTGCCTCAACTGCTTCCTGGCGGGGGGTGCCCTCTACCGTTTCGAGTATGCAGTCAACCCAGCGCTCTTCCTTGCCAAAGCACGAGGAGGGACGTGCACGCTTGCTCCCACTGACCCCAATGAGGCTGTGGTCCGCCGTGCGAAATACTTGCTGAACAATGGTTTCAGGTGCTACAACCTGTTCAAGAGCAACTGCGAGGACTTTGCGATATACTGCAAGACTGGCCTCCTTGTGGCAGAGCGGGGTGTTGTTGGGCAGAGTGGGCAGGCTATCTCCATCATCGGTGGACCTCTTCGCTGCAGTTGTCTCAACCCCATTCCGCCTGGTTACCACAAACATCTATGGAATGGCGGTGATGGCCGTCGGGGTGTACTGTGCCAGTAGGTATGCAGCTGATATTGGCAACCGCCGTGATGTGGTGAAAGTGGAGGTTGAGGACCTGACGGCCGGACTGGCCAGCGGCACCATCCGTGCTGTGGAGAACATCGCTCAGCTGGTGGCTCCGGTGGCAGAAAGCCCAGCCGCGGCCTCACTCTCTGCTTAAAAATGCAGCACTTTGTTGTGACTTTGTGACACGTGGAGAAATGTGTGTTTCATTCGGCAATGCCTATATCTGTATGAGTCCCGATCGTGTATGGCTTGTCCATTGCTTGTGTTTCAAAGCTAAAAAAGACTGTCGTATGCCTTGTTGGTAATATCGAGCTTGACTTCTAAACAGATTTGCGTTTATATGAAAGCTTCAGAAAGGTCCTTTTCTGCCATCAGAGATCTAAAATTTTCTCATTAGAAGGACCTGGCGGCCTGAGGCACTACGCAGTTAGTAGTAGTTTCCAGTGACATGAAAGTCTGACTTGGATACAACAGTATGATAAAGAAACTGTATGATACAAAGTTTTAGGATTAGGCTCAGTGAACTAATTATCCTATCTATCACCTCAGTGAACTAATTATCCTATCTATCAGAAAATGAAGGTGCATGTACACAGCTCGAGCCATCCCTATTTTGTGAAGGCTTGGCTAGCTTGAAATGGACTAGTGACGTCTGAAACACGCCATATATACTCTGTTCACCGTGGTCGCCTTCGATTACTGTCAAGTCATGTAGGGTGCGAGTTGAAGTGGCACTGAGATTGCAGACGAGTGTAACAGAAGCTGTGTTGGGTCGCAGGTGGCCGCAGGTAGGCCATGTCGCATAGAAACGTGACGAGGATCAAGGCGAGGATGAGCAGCGTCGCCAGCATCTTGAAGAGGTTGAGCCAGGGTGTGCGCGAGAGGAGCAGCTTCTGGCATGGGATGGGCCGCGGACCCAGCAGCACGCCAAGCAGCCCCTTGAGCCCGAGCCGCGCCCATATGGGCCTGGCGAGCACCATGGGCCACCAGGTGCCCGGGTGCGCGAAGACCACGGACACGCACGCCATGGCGCACACGGCGGCGTTCAGGTTCCCGACGGGGACGGGGACGGGGACCGCCGTCCCCGGCGGGCTCAGGGTCAGGTGCACGCCGAAGGAGAAGGTGGCGATGACGAGCAGGACGCCGACGTGGAGCAGGTTGGAGGACCAGACGTGGTAGCGGCTGCGGTACCTGGGGTGCACGGTGGTGAGCCCCGCGTACATGAGCAGGCACGTCGCCACCGTTGAGCACAGGAACGCCAGGGCGTTGGACAGGATGAACGCCCAGAACGCCGGCCTCTCCACGGCGTCGGCCGCGGCGGTGCCGGGCATGGTGAAGGGCGCCGCGAAGGTCACCGTGGCGATGAGCACGGATCCGATGGCGCGGTTCTGCGTCAGGTTGGTGTACTTGCTGAGCTCCTTCTCGGAGCCCCCGACCCCGGTGCGCTTCTTTAGGTACTCGTCCCGCCGCCTCGGGCTGCGGTGGGCGCCGCACCACACCAGGCACTGCGCTATCAGGACGTCCGGGTTCATCGGGTGCGTGTAGCCGTGGTCGAGCTCGTCGATGGCCACGTCCAGCGGCGTCGCGCCGTCGTTGTTCATGATGCTCAGGTTCACCCTCACGTCCTGCATCAGCAGCACGGCGATCCTGTCGAAGCCGTGCCTCACCGCCAGGTGCAGCGGCGTGTTCCCTTTCCTGTCCCTCGCGTTCATCGTCCGCCGGAACCTCGGGTTCTTGCACATGTGCTGCACCACCTTCTCCTTCTTGTGCACGATGGCGCAGTGCAGGACGTTCCAGCCCCTGTTGTCCAGCAGCTCGTCGCTGTTGGGGCACGTCTCCATGAACTGCTCGATGACGTCGATCTTGCCCATCTTCGCCGCGGTGTGCACGGGGAACAGCCCGTCCACGTCCGGGATGTACGCCAGCGAGGAGTCCTTGAGCAGGAGCAGCTTCACCGCTCCGATCTTCCCAGCTGACTGCCGCATGGTGGAGGGCGGTGTTCCTCGAGTTGTCCACCTTCTTCGCAAGCGTCGGTTCCCAGCGCCACAGCGACTTGGTCATTTCTTCAACATATCCCAGTCGTTGTTGTATTCGTATCAAAACTATACATGAATGAAATGCCCAGGATCGGAAGAAATTAAGATGGAAAGCTAACCTTCACTGACAAGAACCGCAGCGTGCAGGGCAGTCTGACCATCGGGTCCGGCGTAGTACGCCGGAGATTTCACCCCATCACGGGGGGAGCCGGCGATCAGGACGCCAACCATGTCGGCGCGGCCTAGCGCCACAGCCAGGTACAGCGGGGAGAAGCCCTTGCCGTCGACCACCGCGGCCAGCAGGCCGTCCGCGGACATGAGCTTCTCCAGGACGGCCACATGGCCGTTCCTGATGGCCTCGTGCATCGCGGTCGCCCCCTCCGAGTTCCTCGCCCTCAGCATGGACTCCTCGTCGCTGCACGCGCCGGCAGCGTCCAACGCCGCGGCCGCGGCCGCCGTCACTAGGCCAGGGGCGTGCTCGATGAGGTAGCACACCACGCCGACGTGCCCGGCCCTCGCGGCGCAGATCAGAGGCGTGTTGCGCACGGTTGTTCCTGGCCCCTATGAGCGACGCGTCCAGGTCGCACATTACACGGACGAGCTCCAGGTAGCCACGGCCGGCGGCGGTATGGAGCGCCGTGTTCCCCTCCGAGGTGACGCCTTTCAGGCAGCTCCGGCTGCCTTGCTGCGCGGCTTCGAGCTTGGCTCCATTGCCGGTGCTTCTCAGACCGAGAACCTGCTCTAGCAGCGCCATGTCGCCGGTGGCAGCAGCTCTGAGCAGCTCATGGTTCATCGTGTGTGGGGTGTGGCGTGGTGCTACACCTGCCGAAGGAGACATGGCCATGGTGTGGTTCGAGCACATCGTTAGTCGTGTCCCCTACAGTAGTTTCTGATACTGAGGCTGGCGGTTTAAGCTAGCCCTCCTGCATACATATACATATAGATTTGGGTATTTGCACGGTAATTTGCCCCATCAGGAAGAAGAGTGGTCAAACACACAACCGCGTAGATGTAGCCCTATTAATCAACATAAAAAATTTTTGGTAAAAAACACATTACAACTGCAAATAGAAACGGCTAGTTTTGCACAAGATGACAATCAAAATATCAGAGAAAATACCGGAAGCTGGAGGAGTTGGAAGAAAATTTCAGGATATGCGCAGTATGAGTCGCTATTCTTTAATGTCATTGCCTCCGGCTTTAATGTACGAGTAATGGACTTTGTATAATGTTTGACCTTTTATCTAAAAATTTTGCATAAATATTCAAAAATTCAAGTCATACCATACCATGATAAAGTAAGTCACAACAAAAATAAACAAAACTTCCATATCTTTGGTAAACTTTGACGAAACTAGAGAAATTTGAATAACCAGCATAAACTCTAATTAACATCTTACAGTACCTTTTAGAATACGGACTATACAAAAGGCTCATCAATCACATGAGAATGGATCGAGTTGCAAGCATGTGCTACATTATGACTTTCGTTCGGCTCTCCAAGTACTGTTCAGATGTGCCATAGATATGGATTGTCATAAAATGGAATGCCTCATGTTTCATCTCATCTGCCGAATGGGGAATGATAGGCCAGAAAGCTGAAAACATATATCATCATCAATTCACGAGAGATGAGACTATGAAAGTGAAAGCAATATATATAATGGAAGAAAAATAGAGATGACAACAATCGCAAGTAATCTAGTTGGATTACATTCAAGATGGGTCATGGGACATCGACGAATATTACACAGCAAGTAGGCCGGATGCCATAACCCTGTCCGATGCAAATCAGAATATAATGTAGTGGCGCAAGTAGGTGTCATGTCATGTACTCATGTGCATGTGAAGGACGCGGGAGGGAAGCTAGTTTAATTTTTAACAGCTATATACTTCATTGGTCCAGGTCAACACGTACAGGTTCCGAGCTAACGATGAAAATGACTGAAAGATGCCTACGGTTGACGAGTATCTTAGCACAGCTGCATTGACTGATAACTGTAACTAGAAAAATGGAATATATGGTCAGATTCAAGTTTATTACTACTTCTGGGACTGATGAGATGTGTTTTTATGTATAGCCCGAAAATTGGAAGAGATGCTGAAATCATTCTAGTTTGCTGCTCTTTGAGAGTCAAATAATGTACGATACATATATGCAGGCTCGTCAGTCGTCAGGGACATCGAAGAGTATTCAGTTACCACCCACCTCGAGTAATACCTGCAACGAACGTTTGACAGAGAGCGCATGCGCTGTGTTTATTTGTTAGCGATTCATTTTTGCATTGACTAATGATGGCACAGGCAGTGGATAATCATCCTTCCGTAGTCTATGAGACGATAGGGAGGTGCACTGCACGTATTGCATCAGCATCCCACCTATCCTATAAGTTAAGATGAGAAAAACATAGCCAACCCAACCACCCCCATCTTGTATGTATGAGAAAAACATAAGACAAAATCTAATGACGTGATAGCTGCCACTTTCTTTGGCCAAGTCACAATCGACACACGAGCAAACGAAAGCACAGCTGCAGGACCATGCACTGCAGAACACAGCAGCGAAATTACGTAGGAATGGAAATTGTTCTGCGCCCAACGGATCGGTTCCGGTTCCATTCCATTCCAGCTGCAGACGCGGTGTGAGCCTGACAACCACGTACTTCGGCCGGGGTCCTCCTTCAACAGGGAAATCGCATGGAAGTTTTGGCATTTAGGAGTATTAGGGCCCGTTTGGATCATGGCGACTAAATTTAAAGTGACTAAAATTTAGTCATTTTAGAGGCTAAAGTTCCAAACATGAAGTGACTAAAAGTAACTAAAATCCTTTAGTCCCTTTAGCCCCAATAGAGGAGCTAAAAGTGACTAAAACCCCACTTTTCCCCACCCATTACCCCCACTCCCTCGGCCTCGCTCTTTCTCTGCCCCCCTCTATCTCTCCCTTGAGCCTGCCCAGGTCTCCTCCGCCCGCCAGCGCCTCCCCCTCCGCCAGCCAGCCTCCACACTCCGCCCGCCGGCCTCCTTCTCTCCACACGCCGGTGCCTCCTCTGCCCGTTGTCCACCTCCTCCGCCTGCCGTCCACTGCCCCACCCCTCCTTGTTGCGGCCATAGCGCTGGCGGGGTGTCCGTGGCGCAGGGGGGCGGGGCGCCATGGCGGGCGTGTACGGCGCAGAGAGGTGGCAGATGACGGCGGGCGCGCGGCGCGAGCGAGGGCGACCGCGAGGCGACGGTGCGTCGGGCTTCTGGCTCGAGCCACAACCAGGGCTTGACCGCCGCCGGCTCCCTGCTCGATCCGCTTGCTGCAGCTTGGCGCACGCGCCACCCGGGCTTGGAGCCGTCCTCTGGTGCCGGACGCACGACGCCGCCTCCGAGCTCCGCGGCCTCTGTCCTCCGCCTCCGAGCTCGGCGGACAGCGCTGCGTGGCCGCTGCGTCGATGCCGTAGTAGCCCCAGCGCTTCCAGTATGCCTTGATGCCGCCCTTGTAGGTGCGGTCCATGCCTTGATGCATTCCGGCGGTAGTCGATTTGGGGACAGGGTGGGGGAAAAAGGGGCAACAAGGCAGGGGCATTTGAGTCCTTATGCACAACAATAAAGTCTTTAGTCCCTATTTTAGTTACTGGATCCAAACATAGATGACTAAAACTTTAGTTACTGGTTTTAGTTATTTTTTAGTCTCTAGAATCCAAATAGGCTCTTAAACAGGATAGGATGGGATTAACTTAAATAAATGCCACTAAAATAAAGTTCACGGTTCCTGAGTCTAATGCGCTATTGTTTCATTATTTTTTATCCCCCCCTCCATTGTTGCCCTCAGCTCGATCAGTGAGCTTGAATCGTCATTAAGGCTTCGATTGATCAGTCTAGGTTTTAGTAAAATGTGGTATATTTGCTGCCTCCTTACAGATCCGGTTCCGTCCGCACCACAGCCTGTTCCGGCAGTAGCGTCCGGTAGTGGCATCGGTGTCCGGGGCGGCAGGGCCCGATAGATCAGAGTAAGGGTAATAAGGCTGACCAGGCAGATTTTAGAGAGTTCTACGTTATCAAAATTTTAGGTAGCGGAGTGAAAACACAGTAGAGAGAAAAAAAAATTTCGTAAAGAGCTTGGTTCCAGCACACGCTATGAGGAGAAAAAATCTATTTAGTGCTTGGTGCTTGTTGTTAGAATCAAAGCTGGCTCTTTCTTTCTTCAGACAATCCAAATGGTTTCTCTCCCAACTTTAAATATTTTTAATTTTAGTTTAATCAATTTAAAGTCATCTAAGAATAAACTTACTATATATTTTAGTTCTATTGTTAATTCTTAATGATGTAGCAAAAATATGAAACTTTCGGTTTGTTCAACTATTAGTCTTAGTCTCGCTCTTAGCGCATCTCCACTGTTGTTGCCTGCGTGGAGATTGGTTCGATTGTTCGAGGGCTCCAATGCTGCGTTCCATTATTACTCTGAATAAAATAATAGAAAAGCTCTTTAGCCGGTGGATCGCGCATGGAAACAGCACACACTGCTGACGCTGACAGCCATACAAAGCCTATGGCTAGAATATTTTAATGGTGAGCACCGAACCATCTGCACTAATGCAATTTTCGTTCGGACATTGAGCGTTTGACTGCTCCAGTGTTCACGGTTCGATCAAACCGAACCATACTCTCTCGGTTCGCTTTTGTACTACACTGGAGATGCCCTTACGTTGAGGGCGGCTAGCCTTGGGCGAGCACGGCGATTGTGGAAGTCTGCTATAGGAGTTGTCGAACGATCGCGCGCAGTCGCAGACGCAAGGCTGCCATCGAGTCCAGGAGGCGTGGCATGCGAAGCACATCAACGGGACAATATTTCACCAGCCAGGCAAGTAGCAAACGAAAATACAGTACCAAAATTTTTCCATCTGTCGTCACATAAGCCTGCGTCATATAAGCTAACAAAAATATTTAAGTCGACAAAATAATCGCTTTCGTATAGAGATTACTCGTCGTCAATCGACGGTGCGAGCATGCCAGGGAAGAAATGGAAAGAAGGAAGTTCGTCGGGGAAGAAGGGAGGGTTGCCGGCGAGGGAGAAGGTTACCTGTCCTTCGCTGCTGCCATCTCGTCACCGCGCCGCCGCCGCCTTCGTCACCTGGTTGGGGTTGGGGGCCGACAGGGTCCCCCTCTGATCTTGGTCTTAGAGGGGAGGGCCGGGGATGGCAGGCAGCCCGACGGGGGCGTCTAAGACCGACGGCGATGGAATAGCCGGTCAGGCGAGGGAGAAAGGCGATTGGGGAGGGTTGGAGGAGTAGGCATCACGATGCCGCTCCGGCGAAGCCGGATTAGCTAGCGGGGGCTGGCGAGGGCGTTATCCAGCGGCCGCAGGAGATGGGGAAGGAGGGCGGTGGTGGGCCAACGGTGGTAGAGGGCGTGGGCAGGGCGGCGAAGGCGGCAGAAGCCGCCTGCAGCAAGCGGTAGCAGCGGCCTCAACCAGCGGGCGGGAGACCGTGGCACCAGCGGCCAAACGGGTGGCGGCAACGGTATTCGCCTCCCGCGTTGCAGGCGGATGGGTCGGAGGCAGAGTGAGGGAGGAAGAAGAGAGGGAGAGGATAAGGTTGGTAAGGGAATCGTTGGATGGAGATCCAATGGGCGTGTTTGTTTCTGCTCGATGCGGATGCTCTACTCAGTACAATCGGCGTTCCCTAGAATTACGATTCCACCTGCGTTACGAGATTATCGCTCCGCAGGTACAAAACCGGCCCTCGAAATGAAGCGGCGACGAGGAAAATCAGCGCCCACCGCGAAGCGTTTGGCGGGATTATTTCCGATTCTCGCGTTCATCCCCTGAGAATCGACTTTTAATCAGAAACAAACAGGCCAAATGGCGGTTGATTCGATAGACAAAAAAATCAGTCACTTGATGAGAAGACACACCCGTTCGTATAATGCAAGCCTAGAATTAGAGAACAAACAATCTGTAATATTACCTCGGCTAGTGAATTCATGATGTTTCCATTGAGGTCAACACTATTTGTCTTAGAGCATTTGCAAATTTCCCACCTGCGCTTTTTCTTTTTGCAAGTGTGCCATCGTGCCGTTTTTGTAATGATGACAGTTCTATTTTCTACTTGGTATGCTTGCACCTTGCAATAATGGTTTAAAGGTAGTAGTAGGAAATTTGAAATGCATTTTTTTCCTTTGAGCTTAGATTTTACAAAATCCATTTAGATTGTCACACGGACGTAGCATCAGAACATTGTTTCAAAAGAGTAGCAGTCAAAGGAGCGTCGTCGTACCCTTATAAAATGGATGGAGCACCAAACAAAGTAGTATTGAATTTTATTACATTCTTTCTATCCCACATGTATATCTCTTGATCCCCTTCTTCATATGCATGATCTGGACATGTATATATGATCTATATAAATTACTCCTGGACATAATCAAAACCAGAAAAAAAACAAGAATGCATAGGGGGCAATCACAAGCAGTCACAATTAACAGGGGAGCGAGTTAAAAACTAGGGCGTGCAGAGAGCTGCTTCCAGACCTTGACAAGCCAACGCGGTGTTCCACACGTCCCCGCCGGCGCCGATACCGTCCTGAAGGCTCACGGCGTCCTCGGGCAGCGCATCGAACGGCTCGTACTTGGCCCCCGGATGCCACGCCGACGGCAGCAGGACCAGATCCCCGCCGTCCTGCGGCAAGCCCAGCGAGTCGTAGTCGTAGCAGCTCTGGCCCACGCACAAGCCAAGCTCCCGAAGCGCCGCCTCGGCACCCCCGTCGTCGGGGCACAGCGGCGGCGGCGCTGCAGCTGCGCATGGCTCTGCGGACTGTCGCGAAGGGCAGAGGGTCCCGCGGTGGGGCGACGGGGCTCATGTCACTCGACGACGACCCACTCAAGGTGTCGATCGGTTCCGGCAAGACGGCGCCGCCGCGCTCGGGCGCCGGCTGCTGGTTCAAGAACTTGGCGTACAGCAAGGCCAGGTCGATCGTGGACCCCTCGGACGTCACGGCCGGCCTCTCCGCCGCGTCGTCCATCGAGCGGCACAGGCCGGCCGGGCTGGCGACCATGCCATCCAGGAGCAGGTCCGGGCGCAGCATGGCGGCGGCGGCGGTATTACCCGCGTCGACGGCGTGCAGGGGCGCCCGCAGCGTCCTGCTCCGGCGGTTCTTCCGGCAGCCGCCGCCGACGGGCACGTCGCGGAGGGATCCGCCCTTGGTCCAGTAGCGGCGGCAGGCCTTGCAGAAGTAGCGCGGCTGGCTGAGGCTGTAGTTGTTGTAGTAGCAGAACTTGGTGTTGGGCGAGTCGCAGCGCGGGCAGCTGGGCGCCACCTCGACGACGCTGGGGCGGCCGTGGTGGTAGCGCCGGTGGTCGAGCAGCACCGCCGCCCGCCGCCCCGCCGCCGCCGCGTAGGGCAGCACGCTGTCGCCGCAGTGGGACGAAGAAGACAGCATCCTCGACAGAACGGCGCTGCTGCGGTGGTGCTGCGGGAGGACGATCTCGGCGGCGCTCTCGAGCTGCTGCTGCGGCTGCGGCGAGGGGAGCTTCATCTGTCAGTCACAGCCTCACAGGGGTGGTGGTGGAGTGGGCGGCCGGGGTGGCAAATATATGTGGGGGAGAGCGTGGGCAACAGGGCGAGCGAGTGGATGATGGTTTCCCCACCTTCGGTTGGTGGTGCATGTGCATGCGACGGACGGGAGACTGTGCACTGTGGGGATCGACACGGATGCGTCCAAGCTGTGGCTTTGACTGCGAGGTGAAACGCTGGGAAAACTGGCAAATCAGAAGGTACCAGCCCCAACAACCAGTGCCTGTGCAGTCCCTCTAGCGGCTACGCACAGCGATGATGGTGTCTTTCAATGGCGCCGTGACGACAACAGCCATGTACGACGTACACATTGCGACTATGACTATCCATTATATTGATGGGAGTGTATAAAAAACAAATAGTAAAAACTTTCAGGTTAAAAGCAGAGAGCCTGATGAGCTTAGCTGTGGAGTCTTAATTAGCGAGCCGCAAGCCCGCTAAGATGGGCATCAGGTCACGATCGCTAGGGTTTAATATCTCTGGCGACTTTGGAGGAAGCAAAGCGCTCATGTCGAATCGATCTCTCGCCCTAGGTATTAATTACATAGATGTACCTGTACGTGCTAACATACTGAGATACTAGTAGTGAGCACCATGGCACTCGATCGTATACAGACGAGTGTACAGTAGACAAAGCTAGCGCTGTGTGCCTCCTGCGGTGCGCTCGCGCGCGTACGTATGTTGTACGCGCGTGCATGATTGGCTGATTTGGCGCGCTGCTCATGTGAAGAAGGCCGTGAAGTACTGCTCCAGAAACGGAGCGCGCAAGCAGCGCCACGCACGGGCACATGGTACTGGCGCACACGCTGGGGCGCTAGCTGTCGTCGCCGCTCGCCGGCATGGACATCGATCGCCTCGGCAGCAGTAGCGGCCAGGTCAGGTGTAGCAGACGAGCTAGCAGCAGAGCATGCAGCTAGAGCGTGCCGCCGCCGTCGTCGCGTACGTCGTGTGTGGTCCAGGTATGCTTCACGTGGCGGCGTTTACACTTACACGCGTGAGCTACGGGGCCGGCCGCGTATGGATCGGAGCTCGATCGATTATCATTCCTCGGGATCGCCGACGTTGGTTCGTTGGTTGGTTGGTTGGTTCTCCAATGGACATGATGGCGGCAGGAAAGGGTCGTCGTCGTCGTCGTCGGCAGCTCGATCACTCAGCTGATCGCTAGGTAGCGTCGCGCGTCGTTTCCGGGCGCGTGCCGCGCGCGCCAACATGTGGCGTGGTCTGTGGCTATGATGCGCCCCACGCGGTTGCGCATCAGGGACGCAGCGCTTTTATAGCCCACAGTCTCTGCTCCGCGTCACTCATTGGATCGGCCACACGTACAGATGCGTGTGCCCGGCCGATCTGGGCAAGGCATGCAAATGCGACGTCGTCCCGTCTGCAGGTTCACCGTTCACGATCCCAACGCTCCAGCTCCACGATCGACATTTGCTCTCGCAGCCAATAATTCACGTGCGATCGATCGGTACGCAACACAGGCCAAGGCCCTTGTGTACGCCCGGCCAAACAATACCTGCGCCACCCCCGCCACGTACGCGACCCGGCTGCAACCGATCGAGCAGCTAGCCACCAGTCAGTCAGTCGGCCTCGACCAGTCGTACGCGCGCGCGCGTGGACGGGGCGGGCAATCAATGGCCGTGCATGCATGCGATGCGACCGTGCCCGTACGTGCCCCCCGGCTCGGCACGGCGCGCCCGTCCTGGCTCGTAGTACCGCCGGCCCGCCGCACCGCACTCGCCGCGACCACGACGCCCCGCTCCATCAGGGCACGCGTGGTCCCTGTGTCCCCTCTACCCCCGCCACTGCCGCGCACCCCCCCCCCCGCGCGCCACCCTGTGACCGGTCGACTCGCGAACGGCCGGCCGGCCGTGGCCCGTGGCACGCGGCGGGCCTTTCGTGCCCCGACCCCGACGACGACGTGGTGGGTTGCCTTGCCTGCCCGCGTACGGCCGGGCGGCCCTTCCTGCCTGTGCTGTGCGTGTGGGTGTGGCTGTGTCCTGGCCCGCGGCCGGCAGCTGCGCTGAGGCGCGCGCGACGCCGACGGCGGCGCGTCTCGATCCACCACCGCCACCGGCCGGCGACAGCGACGGCGCGCGTGCATGCGTGCGCGCTACTGCTGCGTACGGCGCGGCGGCTCCGGTCCGGCAGCCCGGCCGGCTGGTCGAACGTGCTGCGATCAGCGCCCCCGCGCGCGGGCCGGGGGTGCGGTACGTATTAACTCCGGGTCCGGGATGGCGACGGCCGGCAACGGAATCACATGGGCAGCAGCTAGAGCTAAGCTGCCCGGCTAGCCTACGCGCCGTCGATCCACTGCGTACTACTCCTACGTCGCTCAGCTCTCGACCGATCGGGTAAACCAACGCCGTGTTGATGACCCGGCTGTGCACCGCACGTTTCCGACCGGCAGTGTGATGCATGAGCTCCGGTCCGCTTGTGTATGTGCTTGGTCGATCGAAACGGGTCGTTGGATCTAACCACGGCCATTGGTGCATCGTGGACATGCGGACAGGGAGGGCGTTACGTTGCATTGCACGGTTGCGGCACTGCTCAACCGTCGCGACGTGGTCCGGCCGGGCGTCAAATCAAGGCAAAGGCAAGGGGGCCGCCCGAACGTGGGCCCGCCGGGCAAGACGCCGATCCGTTGCGGGGTGCTCGGCTACTGGGCTCGATGTAAAAGAGATGGGCCCGTGGACTGCTCGGCGACTGTGGGCCTCCATTATTTTTTTTTCATCCATTTACTGGATTGTTGCGGCGCTGGCTCCTCCTTCCCGTTCCTGCTTGCAAAGGGCTGGTGACCTGGTGTTCCGTGTGAAAGCCGCGGGCATGCTTGGTTGGATGCCAAACTTTTGGTATGATAAAATTTTAGCAGTTTTGACCATATTTGAATCTAAATAAAATTTTATTCAAACAATAAAATTTTCATTTTGATGGAATGTTTGGGCCCAAATAACTCATTTAAACGAGAACTTTGTTGTTTGGTCAAATTTTAGTATAGATTCAACGCGGTCAAAATTGTCAAAATTTTGGCATGTCAAAGGTTTGGCATCAAACCAAGCATGCCCTCTCTCCTCTAAAAGGAGAAAAACAAATTAAAGTTCATGCGACCTGTGATCACTTGATTCGTCTCAAACTAATTTCTCCAACTAACTTGATGTGAGTGGCATTGCAATGGGGTACGTATTACTTCCATTGAATATTTGTCGTGCGCTAGTTTTTTTTAACAAACGGCAGGAGCTCTGCTATTTCATATAAGGAGAGGAGAAGTAAACAATTTTTTTTGAACTAAACTGCAGTAAATAATAAAGAACCGAAGGGAGTACTTCGTTCTGATAAAAACAGACAGAAACGAGCAGGAACACCCTTTACCCATTTAGTTGACGAGAAGTAGCAGCACCACCCAATCCGCTGCTAGGCGTCTACCCTATCTGGCTATCTCGGTTTACCTTGCCATTTCTAGCTGGCTAGCACTGCTACTTCTAACGGATTGGGGTGGTGCTGCCTAGATGGTTATGTGTGTCTGGCTATGGGCTTTTTTTTTCCCTCTCGGTTTTCACAAATTCGGGATGAATACAAGGTCATCCGGATAATTAAAATACGGTTGATGTTTACATATGAAAACGTGAAGGGCAGATGTAGAAGACCAGAAGGGATATTCCCATCTGTTTTGAAACCTAGCAGCAGCAGTACCTAAGCACGGAAGCGAGCACACCCCACACATGCACGATAGTATGTGTCAACAATTTTGTCCTGACGCAGAACTGTTCATGCCGTCGCTTGGACGGTGCAAGCTGTTTTCACGAAGATACTGGTCCATGGAATCATGACTTGCTGAATGTGTAGTACTACTACGTTGGAACGTACCTACCCTGTTATATATATTGTCTTATACTACTCCACATTTCACGTCATATTTGATGCTCCCGTGTGATGCGTGCAAGTGCAGCACAGAATATCAAATAAGTCAAGCACTAAATTATTAGGGGTTTGGGTTCTTGAGCTTCGCATATAACTCCTCAAATTATTGCAAACATGCATATCGTCGGTTACATGTCATGATACTCTACGATCCAAATCGAACACTGGTGCCAGATTCTTGGCTAGCTTCTCCTCCAAGTTCGGAAACATGGCAGCGTTAAGCGCGCGCGGCAAATTAACAGTATATATATGTTTGTATGCAGAAGTGAGCGTAGTTTACGGTACAGTGTAGTATCACACAAATGTCAAGTCGTCTAAACATGTAATGCATCCCAAAGGACCAAACGAGCAAAGGTATAGTAGCTACTTCTTCAGGCCAAATTTCCTCTCATAATTTCGACGTACGACAATCGTCTACTAAATTAAATAATGGCACGTAGTAGTGGTTTCATTTTGCACTGCACGGCTAGAAACTTTTTTTTTTTTTTTGCATGAGAACCGCCTCTTCTGTTTCCTACATACTACTAGCTCCGTAATCGCTAATTCGCTATAAGATATAGGGACCTGAATGCATGCATGCATGGTCGTTAGCCGAACGAACAGCTTTCACTTGATCACGAGTTCACGACGAATATAATGCTGCACTACTGCACATCAGCCTGATGATGATCTCCGATTATACCACCAGTCAGCTACAATTCTGTGTACACCAGTCTCCTATACAGCCAGCCTGCAGAAGCATCTGCATGGCGCCAAAAGGCTAATCTGCTGCCATATAGTGAGTACATCGGTAGTAGTTAGTAGTCCGAAATTAGTCCGATCCGGTCGACAACTTATTATAGCTGGCCGGGGCCGGGGGCATGAATTCGCTTCGCCTGCACGCCTCTGCATCCATCTGCTGATCGATGCTGCCCGCGCGTAGACTATTAATGCCGCCGCGAACAACCGGGGTGGAGAGCTAGGGCCGGCCATGGCCAATCGACCGGTGCCCCCTCCGAACCGTCAGGGTAAGGCAGCCAATAAGGACGGTGGTACGGCGGGAGAATTGATCGATCGAGCTCTCGCGAAGCCATATGCATGCGTACGTTGGACAATTCCTGTGCTTGGTGGTTGAAGTCCAAAATTACAAGTAAATTTCTGAGTAAAATTCATAGGCGGTAATCAAACTTGTGCGAGTGTGTCATCTAGATACCAAAACTTCCAAAATGCATTTCTGGATACTCAAACTTATGCCGATATGTCATCTAGGCACCTAAACTTCCAAAATGTATTTCTAGGTACCCAAATCTATGCAAATGTGTCATCCGGCTACCTCAGACCGCGCGCCCATTCTGCCGGTTCGTCTCCGACCACGCCGCCGCGAGCTCCCACACCTTCCCGCACTGGGCCCGCGACCTCCCGCGTCGGGCCGGGCTGCCGCGACCTCCACGTTGGGGCCGCACCTCCTCGCCGCCTCGTCCGTGGCCAGCACCTGCGTGGATGCTTCTCGGCTTCCACGCGGATGGAGCTCTCCAAGTCGCAAAAGATGGCCGCCGCCGACTCGTCCAAGCAGGACCGCACGGACGCCAGCTCGTGCTTGAGGTCACCCAGTGCGGCCGCAGCGCTCCCGTCCTGCTGCGCATCGACGTCGTCCGAGGAGGAGGCGGCGAGGAACGCATCCACGGCGGGGGCCGCATCGCGGATGGCCTCGTATATGTTCAGCACCTTGAACAGCTTCTCTAAGGCAGGCTTCGTCAGGGCCACAACATCTGTGAAGTTGAGCAGGTGCACGATAGCGCAGTGCGCGAGGTCCGCGAAGATGTCACGACCGAGGCCCTCCCTGTGGAAGTGGAAGACGCGGGCGCAGGGGGCGCGCTCGCCGGGGAGCCCGGCCTCCACGGTGTGCTCTATGCCTTCATCCACGTCGCTGTCTCCGATTCCGGCGCCCCCCACTGCACCTTGAACACATTGTCGATTCTGTCCTTCTCGTACCCGAGGCTCTATAGTGACCTGTCCAGTGCGTTCCGGCGTGCCACCATGAACACCTACGTGCACTCCATCTCGCCACGAACGTGGCCTCCGCCATGGCGCACAGCCGGTCCACAGTCGAGGTACTTAGATGATATACCCGTACAAGGTTGGGTATCTAGAAATGTATTTTGGAAGTTTGGGTACCTAGATTACACATCCGCACAAGTTTGGATATCTAAAAATGCATTTTGAAAGTTTGAGTATCTAGATGACACAACCGCACAAATTTGATTACCGCCCATGAATTTTACTCTAAATTTCTATTCTGGCCATGGTCTAATTCTGATATCAAGCCAAACACAGCCTAACACGACAAATCTAAATTTCTGTGTGCTTGCGCACTCATCAGAACCTATTAAAGAGACTCAGCAATGCTGTCAAAAAGATGTTGACGGAGGTACTACCGTACCAGTACATACGTGTGTACACACCATTACTGTAAAGGAAGAAGGTGGCATGTCAAGGCTGTTTCCTCTCGCCCTCACTGCTTAAATGCGAGTGCGATTCGACGCACGCACGTACGCAACCACGATTCACGAAACGAAATCCTCGAGCCCTCCATCGGTGCCACGACACGGACAGCGACGGCACCTGCTGCGCATCGATCCTTCCATCGTCTGCCTGTCGTCCTCTGAAGAAACCCTTCCTCAAGAAGCAACCGAGCATTCAAGCTTAGCTTAAGCTAACAGCAGAGCTTAACAGATGAGGCGTACGTCGATCGCAATGCAACCAACAATCAATCAAAACGATCATTAACACGGCGTTGACGACGATCCCTTCGTTCTTGGCCCCGGCCCGTTACACGTTGGCCGCGCATGATGGCGACGACCTGGACAGATCGAGCGGCGCCATGGCACACCACCGTACCTCCGAGTCCTAGATGATAGGCTCCCTCCTAGCCAGGAGTAGTGAAGAGGAGACAGGAGAGTGCCAATGTGGAACCATGATGCTACTGTAGTACTGTACTGCCACAGCCAAGCCCAGGCTGCTAGCAGATGCGGTCGAGGGCCACCGAGCATGCCGCGCGCGCGGACAATGCGCGCGATCGAGTGGTAGGCGCATCAGCGCTCAGCGGCCGGCCGGCCGGGTACGCGGTTGGTGCCGGTGGTGGTGCTCTCATGCTCCTGGCCGCAGGGACGTTCTTTTGCCGGGATCGGAGCGGGTCAGCGGCCAGCGGGAGCATGCATGCTGATTGGTGAAGCCGCGGCCCCAAACATGGCTCGGCGCTTCGCACGTTGAGATCAGAGGCGGTCGCGCGTCCCTGTCGAACCGGTCAGGTTTCTCTGTACATGCCCGGCGGCCGCGGCGCTAAATGCCTGTGCGGCTGCAGAGACGATGGTCCTGATGAGCCTTTGGTGGTGACGACCTACGGCCTACAGGCGTTGGCACGCTTCTTCATCTGTCAAAACTCTCTGCCGAGATCCCAAGCCCCCAAGGCTGCAGCTCGCATGTTAGCCGTCTCTGTGGAGGAACCAAGTGCAGTATTGGTGCATGCTTGTGAAAGACATAATGCTTCTCTAGTTACTTTAAAAAAACTCTTGAAGATTAATTAGTGGACTTTGGTGGATTTGGACATCTAGGGTTAGAGAAAGGGAACTCAACAAAGGAAGAGCAGAGTTTGAGTTATCACTCCTCTGCTTCCCGATCCTTCTCTCATATTTATTTTCTCCACTTTTCAGTTCAATCCTTTACATATATATTATTTACACACATCAACATTCCCCCTCAAGATGGGCCAAACAAACCATATAGACCCATCTTGCTACATAACGAAGAAAAAGACTTTTCAGGTAGCCCTTTTGTTAAAACATCCGGTACTTGGCTAGCAGAATTCACATATGGCAAACAAATAATTGCTTCTTCTGGTTTCTCCTTAATGAAGTGTCGATCAATTTCAACATGCTTCGTTCGATCACGTTGCACCGGATTATTGGCAATATCAATAGCTGCTTTGTTATTACAATATGACATTAGTGGCTTGCTCCTAAATAGTCTCAACTCGGTCAAGAGAATCTGCAGCCACAACAGCTCACATTACACCATGAGCCATTGAACGAAACTCAACTTCTGCAGTGGACCGAGCCACAACACTTTGTTTCTTACTTCGCCATGAGACCAAATTACCACCGACAAAGGTACAATATCCAGAAGTTGAGCGTCTATTATCCAAAGAACCAGCCCAATCGGCATCAGTATAACACTCAACTTGTAAATTTCCTTGTCGTGTATATAAAAGACCCTTTCCTGGGTAGCTCTTAAGATACCGCAAGATGCGATAAACAACTTCCATATGACTAGACTTGGGTTCATGCATAAATTGACTCACCACACTTACGGTAAAGGCTATATCAAGTCGAGTGTGAGAAAGATATATAAGCCTTCCAACAAGCCTTTGATATGACTCTCGATCAACGGAAGTTCCTGCATCTCTACTTAATCGATGATTCTGCTCAATAGGTGTGGTTGCTGGACGGCAACCAAGCATACCAGTCCCCCTTAACAAGTCCAAAGTATACTTCCGTTGAGAAAGGAAAATGCCACTACTACCACGAGAAATCTCAATGCCAAGGAAATATCTCAATTGTCATAAATCCTTCACCGCAAACTCTTGTGTGAGATATTTCTTCAAATCAGAAATCTCAACAGAGTCATTCCCAGAAATCACAATTTCATCCATATACACTGCTAAGATTGCTACTTTGCCATGAGCATGCTTATAAAATAGTGTATGATCAGCATTACTTTGGTAATAACTTTCTTGAGCATCGATTGTCTGAAACGATCAAACCAGGCCCTAGGTGATTGTTTTAATCTATATAAAGACCGATGCAAATGAAGCACCTTCCCTTTAGTTTGATTTTTCTCAAAACCAGGTGGAATATGCATATACACTTCATGAAGATCACTGTCGGTACCCAGCTAACCGGGTACCCGCTTACACTAGACAAAGATCACTAAGGGAGGTAAGTACTGCAGTACAAGGAGGGCCTAAGGCCGCGTACAGATGGGCCCGGCCTACTCCTTGGAAAAGCTGGGCCGCGCACCCGGCCCACAGGGGAGGCCCCGGACCTCCTTCGAGGACCGAGCCTCCCCCAGCCACGCGAGGAGTCCCTCAGGGGAAGGTGAGGTCCGGACCCCTCGGAGGTCCGGAGCCCGTACCTTCGGTGGTCCGGGGCCGCCTCGTGCCCACAGGGCACGGGGAGGTCCGGAGCCAGCGCCCTCGGTGGTCCGGGGCCGCCACGTGCCCACAGAGCACGGGGAGGTCCGGAGCCAGCGCCCTCGGTGGTCTGGGGCCGCCACGTGCCCACAGGGCACGGGAAGGTCTCGCGCTGCCACGTGCCCACAGGGTGCGTGGCGGGGCCTTCAGGCGGGCGCCTCGCCCACCTGCTGCATTTATTGCGGGCAGGTGGGCGTGCCCGATGCCGCTGACACCGCCGCTGTCAGGCAGGCACGCCCCGATGCCGCTGACACCATGAGTGTCAGACGGGCGTGCCCCCGTTGCCCGCCGACGCCGCCGCTGTCAGACGGGCGTGCCCCCATCGCCGCTGGCACCGCCGCTGGCAGGCGGCGGCGGCGAAGCAAAGGGGCGCGCCTTACCAAGGCGCGACGGCGATAGCAGGGCACTACAGTTGATTTCCCCGGCTACACTGGGGTCTATATTGAGTAAACAAGTACGCTGTACTCATCATGAGCCACGCCACGCGCGGCGGCCGCGCTCAGCCTAATACTAGGTAGCGGCGCTACAACACTACTACGAGCGCCCTGTCCTGTCACGCGTGCGCATCGCCTGCCCCTCGGCCTCTGGAGCCTCTCAGCGGGTTTAGCAGCTGATGGGACAGGGCGGCGTAAGGAAGGACGGCGCGGCGCCATATCCAGACGACAGGACGATATGGCGGATCTCCAGGCCATACCAGGTCACGTCGGTGGTACAGGCGCAAAGCATGGGAGCGTTGGACATCAGGCACGAGATAGAGCTGTAGCATAGAGGAAATGGGCCGGGACCACCTGTCGGGGCCCGGCCACCGTGTACATGCCCCCCTTGGCTATAAAAGGGGAGGCATACGCAACACAAGGGACGTACGCTCCACGGTCTCCTCAGACCAAGCGCAAGCACACAATCTTCACTGTCTTCCCCTACAGACAGGAATACAAGAACACACCCACAGTGGACGTAGGGTATTACGCTCCGGCGGCCCGAACCACTCTAAACCCTCGTGTCACCATCGTGCCACCATTGACCAGCTAACAACGATCGCTCCCCCTAACTACTCTTAGTACTTAGGATCTCGGCCGGGTGCATTCCGCCACCCGACCAGTTGCACGTCCGCTCCGACATTTGGCGCGCCAGGTAGGGGGGTAGCATCAGTTAGCATCATCCCTCACCGCATGATGGTTCGCATCCGCGACTTCCATGAGGAGGCAGCCGCATCAGAGGAGGTGGCCTCGACTGGGTCGCAGGCCTCCCCCCACCATTCTGAGGGCGCGACGCGGACGCCGCGGGTCCCTCGACGCCCCGCGGGGGGCGCCGCTGCTGCAAACACTGCAGTAGCGAGCGCTGTAGCGGCAAACGCTGCCACGGTGAACCCCGCTGCTGCCAGCGGCCCGCTCGTCGCAGCCAGGGAGCTGCTTCGTAACCCCCCGGGTCCGACAGCCTCTCCTAGCGCCCTGGCGCAGTGGCGAAGCGATGTGGATCGCCTGATCCACCTAGCTGAGGTCACCCCTGGCCCAGCTAGGACTGGATCGCGACTCCCTCCCAGCAGCGGGGGGAGGTCGAACCGCCGCAGGCAGCACGATGCGGCAACATCCGCGCGCTCCCCCTCAGTAAGGAGCGCGCAGACGGAAGACCTGCGAGCTGAGCTCAACCGCCGGTGAGCAGGCACCCCCACCACCGTGGAGCAACCACGGGTGCAGCCAAAGGCCGCCAAGGGCAAGAACCTTGACGCGGCGTTCGCCGCTGCAGCACCTAAGCCCCCGGTTTACGTGCAACCCCCGGTTGGCGTGCAAACGCCACCAGGGGTCGTATCGGCTGGAGTTGGCTGCGCCGCGCTCGCGGACAGTCTCCGCTCCGCGCGCTGGCCGCAGAAGTTCCGGCCGCACCTGCCGGAAAAATACGACGGGAATACCAACCCGTCGGAATTCCTGCAGGTGTACGTCACCGCTATCACAGCGGCTGGCGGAGACGACGCCGTTATGGCGTCGTACTTCCATGTCGCCTTGTCTGGGCCGGCCCGGACTTGGCTCATGAACCTCTCCCCCGGGTCAATCCGGTCCTGGGAGGAGCTCTGCACTCTGTTCCAGGCGAACTTCGCGAGTGCGTGCCAGCAGTACGGCGTGGAGGCCCACCTCCATGCAGTACGACAGGAGCCTGGCGAATCCCTCCGAGCGTTCATCGCTCGTTTCGCCAAGGTGAGGGGGACAATCCCTCGCATCTCCGACGCGTCCATCATCACAGCCTTCCGGCAAGGCGTCCGTGATGAGAAGACGCTGGAGAAACTGGCGACCCGCTAAGTACAGGACGTCGCCACCCTGTACGCGCTGGCGGACAAGTGTGCTAGGGCCGCAGAGGGGCGTGCGTCGCACTCCCCACAACAGGACAGGACTGCCCAGCTAGGCGCCTCTGCCGGTGCCGCCCGAGAGAGCGGCAAGAAAAAGAAGAAGGGCCGACGCCCTGTGAGGTTCCTGGAAGGGGCCCCTGTCGCTGCGGCAGCACCTGGAGGCCGCGACACCGGCGGCAAGCGCCCGAGGCAACAGGCGCGGAACAGTGGCGGCTCATGTCCTGTTCATCCCAACAGCGGTCACAACGCCGCCGACTGCCGCGAGATACAAAAGCTCGTGCAGCGGCGTCTCAGTGAGCGCCGAGAGCGTCCGGCCAAGGACGACTCGCCCCCACGCCAGCGCCCTGGCAAGGGGAAGGCTACCAGCGACGGCGGGCCCGCCGCTGGGGGCAAGGAGATGGGCTACCAGCCCCCGGAGCGGGAGCTCAAGAGCGTCTACGCTCTAGGCCACTCCAGCTCCGAATCCAGCGACAATGAACGTCGCAAGAGGCTGTACGTTATGTACGGCGGAAGCTGGGTGGTCTCTTCCCGGAGGGACGTGAAGGCCCTGCGCCGAGAAGTCCTCTCGGTCAGGCCGAGCGTCCCTGGGGTGGCTCCACACCACAAGTGGAGAGACACCACCATCTCCTTCGGGCCGGCCGACTGCCCAGAGAACATGGCTGGGGCTGGCGTACTGCCAATCATCACGTCGCCAGTGGTCGCCAACATACGGCTCCACTACGTGTTGATCGACGGCGGAGCCGCCCTCAACATCATCAGCCACGCAGCCTTCAAACAGCTGTAGATTCCGGAGTCATGCCTGGCTCCGACGCGCCCATTCTCCGGTATGGGTCCAGTGCCGATCTACCCGAAAGGGAAGATCGACCTGCCGGTCACCTTCGGGACCCCGGAGAAATTCCGCACAGAGAACGTCCAGTTCGATGTCGCGGAAGTCAACCTGCCGTTCAACGCCATCATTGGCAGACCGGCACTGTACCGCTTCATGGCCGTAGCCCATTACGGGTACTTGGTCGTGAAAATGCCGTCCCCGGCGGGTGTTCTCACCGTGCCGGGAGACCGCCATGCAGCCGTCGCCGCGGTAGAGAAGCTCCATGCTCTCGCTACTGACGCAGCGAACCCGGCGGGGGACAACCCCTCGACCTCTCGGGCCAAGGTTCCTGTTAAGGAACCGAAGGTGCCCAAGGTACGCCCTTCCGACCCAGAGGACGTGCCGGTCAAGACCGTCCAGATCGGGGCAGAACCCTCCCAGACCACCCGCATCGCAGGGAATCTGGGAGAGAAATAGGGAGACGCGCTCGTTGCTTTCCTCCATGCAAATGTCGACGTGTTCGCCTGGGAACCGTCGCAGATGCCTGGGATCCCTAGGGAAGTGATTGAGCACCGTCTGAAGATCAGCCCGGACGCCAAGCCGGTGCGGCAGAAGCCACGGAGGCAGTCCGTGGAGCGCCAGGACTTCATCCGTCAGGAGGTCCGGAAGCTCCTGGACGCAGGCTTCATCGAGGAGGTCCATCACCCCGAGTGGCTGGCCAACCCGGTGGTCGTCCCCAAGGCGAACGGGAAGCTTCGGATGTGTATCGACTACACCAGTCTCAATAAAGTATGTCCTCCAGACCCTTATCCCCTCCCACGCATAGACCAGATAGTAGATTCCACCTCCGGGTGTGAACTTTTGTCCTTTTTGGATGCGTACTCTGGGTTTCATAAGATCCAGATGGATGAGGAGGATAAGAGGCATACAGCCTTCGTAACAGTAGATGGGTTGTATTGTTACGTAGTAATGCCATATGGTCTAAGGAATGCTTTACCTACGTTTCTGCGTGCCATGAATTTCACGTTCCATGACCTGATCAGAAACGTAGTAGAGGTCTATGTCGATGACATTGTCGTCAAGACCAGGGTAGGGTCGACCTTGATGGAAGACCTGGCCCTTGTTTTCGACAGGTTGCGCACAACGCACACGAAGCTGAACCCCGAGAAATGCGTCTTTGGCATCTCGGCTGGTAAGCTGTTAGGTTTCTTAGTGTCACATCGCGGCATTGAGGCAAACCCAACCAAGATCAGGGCAATCGAGGCTATGCGGCCGCCGGCCTGCATCAAGGACCTCCAGAAACTCACTGGGTCCTTGGCAGCCCTCAGCCAATTTATCTCAAAGCTAGCCGAGAGAGCCCTGCCCTTCTTCAAGGTTTTGAGGAAGTCCGGACCATTCATATGGACCGAAGAGGCTGAACAAGCCTTCCAGGAGTTGAAGCAGCATCTCACTACTCTGCCCGTGTTAGTGGCGCCAGAGAGTGGTGAGACCCTGTTTCTCTACCTCGCGGCGACATCCGAGGTCGTAAGCATGGTCTTGGTCGCCGAGCGACCAGCCCATTCCCACGAGAGAGACACCGGGGTCCCCCAAGTGGAAGGTGGTGGTCCGCCCACCACAGGTGATGCAGCCGGCCCCGATACCGGAGGTCCGGTTGGCACGCTGCCCTGCCAAGGCGGTAAGCCACCAGAAGCTGGAGGCCAAGCCGCCCAGGGGGCCAGCCTGGTAGGGGCAGGTGGCCTCGGACCTACCACTAAGGTCCGGACCACCCAGAAGCCAGTATATTACGTCAGTGAGGTCCTCCACGGGGCAAAGGCAAGATACCTGGAAGCTCACAAATTCGCCTACGCATTACTTATTGCTTTCAGAAAGTTGCGCCATTATTTCCAGGCGCATCAGGTTGTCGTGGTGACCTCTTACCCATTAAGAGCAATCCTGCGCAATTCTAACGCCACTGGGAATATTGCCAAATGGGCCGCGGAGCTGGCAGAGTTCCAACTTGACTTCCAGCCTTGAAGTGCTACCAAGAGCCAAGTCTTGGCCGACTTTATCGCAGAGTGGACTCCCACCACCTCGGGATCTGGAGGTCCGCAAGCCGAGGCGGAACCTTCCCTGCCAGACAGGACCGTCTGGGTTTTTACCAAGCTGCACTGGACTCTCTTCTTCGAAGGGTCCGCCCGCGAAAAAGGGTCCGGAGCAGGGGTGGCCCTCATGGACCCGAACGGGGATCAAGTAAAGTACATAGTATGCTTCGAATTCAAAGCCACTAACAACATGGCGGAATACGAAGGCTTGATCTTCGGGCTCATGATCGCTCAGTCACTGGGAATCAAGCAGCTCCTGGTTAAGGGGGATTCCCAGTTGGTGATCAGACAGGTCTGGGGGGAGTGCTGCTGCAATAACCCCCAGCTCGCAGCATACCTCATGCGAGTGAGGGAGCTCGAGAAGGACTTCGAGGTCCTAGAACTGCAGCACGTTCCCAGGAACCTCAACTCAGTGGCAGATGACCTCTCCGCGAGGGCATCGACTCGGGGCCCAGTACCCGAGGGTGTCTTCAAAAGACAGCTGCTGAGACCAATCGCCCAGCCAGCCGAACTGGGCGAAGGGGGCAGAACTAGCACCTCGAAGCTAGCAGTCCCGGTGGTCCTCCATCTCTGGAACCCACCAAGGATCGTGTGGACTGATGACCCCGGCATGTCATCAGGGACACATCCAATGGCTCAGGGCAGTCCCGATGCACGGATCTCAGAGATCCGGGACTACCTGAAGGACAAAATCCTTCCCGAAGAACGTGTGTCTGCTGAGCGCATAGTGCGGTTGGCTAAACGCTACACGCTAGTAGAAGGGGATCTCTACAGGCGTGGCGCCAATGGCATCCTCATGCGATGCATAACCCGGGAAGAGGGCCACGATTTACTCGCGGAGATCCATGGAGGCGAGTGCGGGAATCATTCAGGGTCCCGTACGCTGGTCGGTAAAGCCTTTCGGCATGGCTTTTACTGGCCGACAGCGCTCCAGGATGCAGCTGAGCTAGTAAGGTCCTGCAAGGCGTGTCAGTTCCACGCAAAGCAGATACACACACCGGCTCAGTCTCTGCAGATGATTCCACCCTCTTGGCCCTTCTCGGTATGGGGGGTGGACATCCTGGGACCTTTCCCTAGAGCTGTCGGTGGATACCGGTACCTCTACGTCGCCATTGACAAATTCACAAAATGGCCTGAGGTAACCCCAGTAGTAAGAATCACCCAAGGAACTGCAACAGCTTTCCTTAAGTCCATTGTGTGCCGGTTCGGCGTCCCCAGCCGTATCATAACGGACAACGGGACCCAGTTCAGGAGCCGGGTCTTCCAGGACTACTGCGACGGTGTTGGCATCCAGTTATGCTTCGCCTCTGTAGCACATCCTAGGAGCAATGGACAGGTCGAGAGAGCCAACGCAGAAATCCTCAAGGGGCTCAAAACCCGCACCTTCAACTGCTTGGAAAGGCACGGTGCGAAATGGGTTGATGAGCTCCCCTGTGTGCTATGGGGGAACCGGACCACACCCAGCCGAGCAACCGGGGAAACCCCATTCTTCCTGGTATACGGGGCCGAGGCATGCCTCCCACCAGAAATACTCTTGGGCTCCCCATGGGTCCAAGCTTTTGATGAATCTTTGCAGGAACAGGCTAGGCGCGACGACGTCGACCTCGTCGAGGAGCAAAGATGGCAGGCTGCAATCCGGAACGCACGGTACAGCCAATCGCTCAAACGCTATCATAAGCGAACCGTGCGGGGCAGGGTACTCCAACCGGGACACCTGGTCCTGAGGCGCATCTTGAGCCGAGAAGGGCGCAACAAACTCTCCCCCAGCTGGGAAGGCCCCTTCAAGGTGACAGAAGTTAGTCTGCCCTTGTAATCCCGACCTCTGGCTGACATCACATGATACCCTGTACCGCTTGATTAAAGAAAGAGTTTAGCCCTGAAATCCTTGTCTACGCTGTTACCCTACTGCTTATTCGGCTACCATCCGTTTCAATTTCTCCTAACCCCTGCGTGGAACCCTACTCTTGCCAAAAATCTCCTTGGAACCAGCAGGACTTAGCAGCTTGAGTGTGAAATGGTTAGCACAGAGGCTGGGAAGGAGGTCCGGAATACTGGGTGCCAGGTCCAGAGAAAAGGGGCTCGCCTTGGTAGCACGGAGCTGTCAGCTGCTTAGCCTGGTCTCATACCCTAAGCACTGAACACTCCCTACCACGCCGTGAGTTCCCCCCAGTATCAGGAACAGCGCACTTAGTGCTCCGGACCACCCCCTACGCTAATGGCACATCACCTAACCTCAGCAGCAAGGTCCGGTTGCGACTCCAAGGACTTCGAGGCAGCGCGGTTACCTTTGTTTCACTAGGAGAGGTCCGAACGACTGCAGGACCGGACCAGAGCTAAGATGTTTTGGACTAAGGATGGTCCAGGGCTGTGTCGCAGTTTTGCCTGGTTCCGTACCCTTAACTCACACACCCTGCTATCCCACGAACAAACATCCTGGCCCCTGGCCCGGACAGCAAACGCTCCGGGCCTCGAATAGCGGAAAAGGTCAACTCAGAGTAGGTCCCGTAGGTGCGACACTGACGTTTGCCGTGAGTTGCATGCAGGTCTGGCCTCTGACTCGGTGGTAGCCAGCCTCAAAACTTAGAGCCTACCTACCAGGGGGCCAGGGGGTCAGGTAACAACACACCAGCATGCAGCGGGGAGTAAATGGAGATAAGTCGCAACTACCATTCTTATATTACTTACTAATGTTTTACATAAAACAAAGCAAAACAAAGCAAAACAAAACAGCAAAAGCTGTTGCCCTACGGCGCTGGGGAGGCTCCTGTCCCCGGTGCATCCGGGTCCTCGTCTGCAGGGGTCCGCTGGAACCGGGCGGCAACGACCTCCACCGCCTCCTACACGCTATCTCGGGCGGCGGCCTCCGCTTCCTCCACCGGACCTGCAATGACCGGGTCCAAGGAAATGGCGGGGTCGTGGCTCTGGAAGCAGACCAGGAGTTGCTCCACCACAAGGCGGCACAGCTTGCGGCCCTCGGCTTCAAGGCGCTCCCCGAGCGTGGAGTCCAGGCGCCGGAGTCGCTCCACCGCCGAGTCAAGGACAGGGAAGGCGTCCGCAATAGTGGACGGCGGCTCTGTCACCCAGATCAGACTCAGTCCGAGCGGTACCAGAGCCGAACTCGCCTCCCCGGCCTAGTCGGCGATGCGTTGAAGGCCGGCGCGCATCTGCTCCCGGTCCTCCGCCGCCGCCTGTTGGGCAGCACCCTGCTTCAGCTGCTCCAGGGCGGCCCGCTCAGCCAGCAGCTGCTTCTCCTGGCTCGCCAGCTCTGCCTCCCGGGACTTCACCCAGTCCTCTCGGACCTTGAGCGTGGCAGCCTGGCGAACGGCGGAGTCCCTGAGAGCCTTGGCCGACGCCTCCCGCTGAGCAACGGAGTCCTCACGGGCCGCAACTGCTGCCTCGCGCTCGACAAGCCTCAGCTTCATCTTGTCGAGCTCAGCGTTGACAGCAGCCTACCGCTCGGACACCTCCACCAGCTCTTGCCGGCGCTGCTCCACGCCTTTCCACGCGGACACCAGCTTCGCCTGCTCGAGCTTCAGCCGCGCCTCGCCCACCTCGGCCTGCTTCTCGCGGATCCCAACCGCGCGCTCTCGGCCAATGAGCCTCTGCAGGTCCTCATGGAAGGCCGCGCGGTCGGCATCGAGCTCGGTGCGGGCAGTGGAAAGCTCCGCATGGGTCCGGGTGTGCTGGGCGGTGGCAGCTTCGATCTGCTCCCCCAGACGGGCCCGCCAGCCGTCCAGACCCTCGCGCTCCTGTTGCAGCCGGGCCCACTCCAGCTGGAGCGCCTCCTGGGCGTCGTCCAGGGCCTGGCGCGCCCGACGCAGCACGCGAGGGAGAGGGTCTCCACCCGGCTGGGGCAGGGGCAGGAGCGGCCTACCCAGAACCTCCTCCAGTTCCCCCTCGGCAGGGGGCGGAGATCCGGGGCTGGTCGTCTGGGCGGCGGGCGACGAAGGCTCCGAGGTCCGAGCGTCAGGAGCCGCCCTCGGCGCAGGCCCTTGGGCCGCAACGCCTTCCGGCATCGGGCTGCCTGGTGCCTGGGGCTACGCGTCCGGAGCTGCCCCCTCAGCAGGCACTCGGGGTGCGGTCTCGGCCCCCGAGGCGCCCCCCGGCGTCGGTCCACCTGGGGCCTGGGGCCGGACAGACGGGGCGGCCCCCGGTGCAGGCCCCTCAGTCGTAGCCCAGGCCCGCGAGGCATTCTCTGCCGTCGGACCACCAGGGGCGCACTTCTCCGCTGTGGCCGCCTGGCCACCAGAGCCGCTGGGGGGAGGAACGCCGGCCGGGCGTGTCGGCCTAAACAAAACACACGGCGAAAGGCTGAGAAGCCTGAAAAAGCTAGCCGTGGTACCGCGAGGTGTTCGAAACTAATCTAAAAGACTTACCTCAGAGTAGGCGCCGACCAGCGGCCACGAAGGCCAGAGCCTCGCCGCGGCTGCCGTTCCGCGGCCGGCGCTGCCGGTTGCCGCGGGCCCGAGGCCGGCGGTGCCGGAGAGGGCCGCCGCTGCTGGTCCGGCGTCGGGGGAGGTGCCCGGCGCTGTGGGTGCCGCTGGTCCGGAGGCGGCGGTGGCACTCGCTCCCCTTGCCCAGAGGAGCTTCCTTCCCCCGAGGTCCGCTGGCGCTTCGGGTCGGGCTCCGAGACAAAGGTCCCGTCGTCGCGGACCAGCCTCTGCCGCGTCTCCTTACCGCCCGCCGGTGGAACAACGGGGGATGCCGCCACCGGCCCCTTGCCCTTGTTAGCAGGAGCAGTGCCTCTGGCACCAGAACCCCCAACCGGGGCGTCGTCGATGTGGACCCCCCGGTTGGGGTCGCCCCCAAGCTGCCGCGCCGCGAGGCCGCCGCCGTCGAGCGTGGGCATCTCATGGAGCACCGCCGTCCGCAAGGCCTGGTCGCGGCAGAGCGGCACGATGGCGGACGGCAGGCGCAGTTGCTCCGGAGAGAAACTCACGTCCGTGACGCATCGCACCCATTCCTCCAGCAAGAGCGGCGTCAGATCGTGGTCTTCGCCACACACCACCCGGCTACAGTCGTTGGAGCCGGTGTAGCTCCACGCCAGCCTTGGCCGCATCTACAGGGGGGCGAGCCTCCGCCTGAGGAAATCCGCGAGGACGTGCATTGAGGTCAGCCCGCCGCTGACGAGCTCGGTGATCCTGGCCAGCACGGGGGAGAACTCGGGTGGCAGATCCGTCGAGGCACCCTCCGGGAGGGATGCGTCGGGACTGCTATCAGGGAGAGCCAGCCGGTCGTTCGGCTCCGCCCTGACGATCACCCAGTCGTTGCGCCAGTGCTCCCACTTGGCGCTGGCGAAGGTGGGGAGGTAGGTCGATCTTCTCCCGGACCCCTTCAGTAGGAAGTAGTAGCGGCCAATCTCCGTCGAGCTCCTCCCGGAACACCTCACCGAGAAGAAGTGGCAGAAGAGCGTCACGCAGGGAGGAACCCCCACAAACATCTCACAGAAGTGGGCGAAGATTGCCGCATGAAGGATGGAGTGGGGGGTGAGATGCTGGAGCTGCAGCCCAAACGCCTCCAGCAGCAGCATGAAGAAGGAGGAGATCGGAATCCCCAGACCACAGTAGAGGTAGGGGACGAAGAGGACGAACTCCCCCGGCTGCAAGTTGCGGTGGGGGAGGGAGCCCGTGCGAACATTGTCGCAACGCTCCGCGTCCGTCCAGCCGAGCAGGCGGCGGACACGGGTGAGGTTCTCCTCGGTCTCCCGGAAGGATTGGTGGCCCGAACCCATCGCTGAGGAATCTGGCGGTGGGGAAGAGAAGGAGCACGCAGCAGACAAGAAACGAGAGCTCTGCTGCGAGGAAGATGAAGCGCCGCGGCGGATGCGAGGGGTGCAAGGGCAAATGGCAGAAGGATGTGCTCGGCCGATGGTCGAGAACCCTATTTGACGGTTGCCCCCAATCCTCCGCAAGCCGCGGACGTCAAGTGTACGCGCGCGCGGACGCACCCACGGACCTCCAGGTCTATGACAGCAAGGGCCCGAGGAGGCAGTCATAACAGGCGGGTAGAAGAGCAAGTAAGGCAGGAAGGCGAACCGGCGGCCGCTCGCGGACGCGCGTCTCGGCGCGACACGCGGGGCCCCTGCCTTTTCCACTTTATGCACGGCTGCCCACGTAACTATCTGCCCCGCCTTAATGGCAGGAGAAGGAGTAGGTGAACCGCCGTGCGGTTCCCGACGCGGGCCTGCTCCCACGTTCCCCGGGAGACTCCCACGATCGGGCGCCCCCAGATCGTGGGGGCCCACGGGGCCACCCCGCGGGGTCGGGTGGACTAGGCCCCCTCCAGGGTCAGGCGAGTCAAAGCCTCGACCAAAAATCAAGTGGTGGGCCTTGCCCAACTACGAGCTTAACGGCTAAACATCGGTAACCGCTCATGGCTCCCGACGACTTGAGTAGTAAGCGATGATGGGCTCATCTCAGGTTCAAAAAACTCACCAAAGGCGAGCCCAGGGGCCACTGTCGGTACCCAGCTAACCGGGTACCCGCTTACACTAGACAAAGATCACTAAGGGAGTTAAGTACTGCAGTACAAGGAGGGCCTAAGGCCACGTACAGATGGGCCCGGCCTACTCCTTGGAAAAGCTGGGCCGCGCACCCGGCCCACAGGGGAGGCCCCGGACCTCCTTCGAGGACCGAGCCTCCCCCAGCCACGCGAGGAGTCCCTCAGGGGAAGGTGAGGTCCGGACCTCTCGGAGGTCCGGAGCCCGTACCTTCGGTGGTCCGGGGCCGCCTCGTGCCCACAGGGCACGGGGAGGTCCGGAGCCAGCGCCCTCGGTGGTCCGGGGCCGCCACGTGCCCACAGAGCACGGGGAGGTCCGGAGCCAGCGCCCTCGGTGGTCCGGGGCCGCCACGTGCCCACAGGGTACGGGAAGGTCTCGCGCTGCCACGTGCCCACAGGGCGCGTGGCGGGGCCTTCAGGCGGGCGCCTCGCCCACGTGCTGCATTTATTGCGGGCAGGTGGGCATGCCCGATGCCGCTGACACCGCCGCTGTCAGGCAGGCACGCCCCGATGCCGCTGACACCACGAGTGTCAGACGGGCGTGCCCCCGTTGCCCGCCGACGCCGCCGCTGTCAGACGGGCGTGCCCCCATCGCCGCTGGCACCGCCGCTGGCAGGCGGCGGCGGCGAAGCAAAGGGGCGCGCCTTACCAAGGCGCGACGGCGATAGCAGGGCACTACAGTTGATTTCCCCGGCTACACTGTGGTCTATATTGAGTAAACAAGTACGGTGTACTCATCATGAGCCACGCCACGCGCGGCGGCCGCGCTCAGCCTAATACTAGGTAGCGGCGCTACAACACTACTACGAGCGCCCTGTCCTGTCACGCGTGCGCATCGCCTGCCCCTCGGCCTCTGGAGCCTCTCAGCGGGTTTAGCAGCCGATGGGACAGGGCGGCGTAAGGAAGGACGGCGCGGCGCCATATCCAGACGACAGGACGATATGGCGGATCTCCAGGCCATACCAGGTCACGTCGGTGGTACAGGCGCAAAGCATGGGAGCGTTGGACATCAGGCATGAGATAGAGCTGTAGCATAGAGGAAATGGGCCGGGACCACCTGTCGGGGCCCGGCCACCGTGTACATGCCCCCCTTGGCTATAAAAGGGGAGGCATACGCAACACAAGGGACGTACGCTCCACGGTCTCCTCAGACCAAGCGCAAGCACACAATCTTCACTGTCTTCCCCTACAGACAGGAATACAAGAACACACCCACAGTGGACGTAGGGTATTACGCTCCGGCGGCCCGAACCACTCTAAACCCTCGTGTCACCATCGTGCCACCATTGACCAGCTAACAACGATCGCTCCCCCTAACTACTCTTAGTACTTAGGATCTCGGCCGGGTGCATTCCGCCACCCGACCAGGAGCACGTCCGCTCCGACAATCACCATGAAGGAATGCATTTTTCACATCCAACTGGTATAATTCCCAATCCAAATTAAGATCACGAGATACAAGTGTCCTTACTGAGTTCATCTTGGCCACTGGTGCAAAAGTCTCATCATAGTCGATTCCATATGTCTGAGTATATCCCTTTGCAACCAGACGAGCTTTGTATCTCTCCACCTTTCCTTCTGGTGTATGCTTAATGGTGAATACCCACTTACACCCTACAGGTTGCTACAAGCTCCCAAGTCTTATTATTTTCCAAAGCTCTCATCTCTTCAACTATTGCTTCCTTCCGCTTAGGGTCCTCTTTAGCAATTTTCCAATTGGTGGGTATGGATATGGAATCCAGAGATGAATCCAGAGATGCAATAAAGCTATGGAAAGAGGGACT
Organism: Paspalum vaginatum; assembly: GCA_030272315.1. Taxonomy (NCBI): domain Eukaryota; kingdom Viridiplantae; phylum Streptophyta; class Magnoliopsida; order Poales; family Poaceae; genus Paspalum; species Paspalum vaginatum. Next base: position 38,963,571 of record CM059020.1, on the reverse strand, counting down.
ACAATTTTTAAAGGATAAGAAGTTGGCAATATCATGTTTATACCCAACATAATCTTTGAGAGATATGCAAGAATATTTAGGGTTCTACATGTCTTTCTCAAGGCAATTGGTAAGTCATTTTGAGGTGGAGACTAAAGGGAGAGTTGGTTCTCACCTTGCTCTAAAGTGCTTGATGGAGCAATAGGACCAGGAGATTGGGTGTCATTATGTGGGTCCTCATACATAATAAACTCTATATTCTGAGAAGGTAGATTACCATGCATGTCTCCATGGCAAGAATTATCATTACCTCCCCTGACTTGGATTCTGACAATACTAGAAGAAAAAACTCCTGGAGTAGGTACACAAATAGAGCCCACAAGAATACCTCCACTGTTACTCTCCCCCTCTTGTGGTACTTCAGGTGGATATAAAATAATTTCAGTATCATTGGTTGGGCCATAATATGGTTCATGTTCACAGAAAGTCACATTCATGCTCACGAAGAAATGACGCTCAGAAAGACACCAACATCTATAACCCTTTTGGGTAGGTGAATAGGCAACAAACACACATTTGATTGCATGGGGATCAAGTTTCCCAACATTATTTCTATAATCATAAACAAAGCACACACATCCAAAAACTTTTGGAGAGACAACAAATTCATTTGATTTCAAAAGAAATTCAGCTGGATATTTATTATCAAGACCTCAAAGAGGCATGCGATTAATTAAATATGATGCGGTCTTCACAGCTTATCCCCACAGAAACTTAGGAACATTCATTGTAAACACTAGAGAATGAGCAACTTCGAGCAAATGCCTATTTTTTCGTTTAGCAACACCGTTTTGCTTTGGAGTGTTAACACAAGTCGTTTGATGTTCTATACCATTTGAGGCAAGGAACTGTTCAAACTCTTGGTCAACATACTCCGTACCGTTGTCTGAATGCAAGAGTTTAACTTGTTGCCAAACTTATTTTTAATGAGAGCACACGAATCTTTGAAGACAGTTGTCACGGTGGACGACACCAAGATACCGTATAGGTACTGAGTAAGTGTAGTGTTGTGTAGGGACATGGACAGTGCCGCTGAACTAGATGGGCTACGAGGAGCCGAGGAAGAAGGTTTAGAGAGATTCAGGCCACCCGCAGGTGTAACACCCTACGTCCTGTTTGGGTTTCTCTTTATATGGATGTAGAACTAGAGTTACATCCGGGACTGGGAGCCTGGGCACCCAGTCGTGTAAGGTGAGCTCGAGAGTAGAGTGGTATGGAGAGATCATGGAGTGTATGAGTGATCGTGAAGTGCTCAGAGTCTCCGGTGTCCTCCGTCTAGGTGTTCCACTACTCCCTTTTATAGTCCAAGGGCATGAGTGGTCAGTACAGAGTTGGTAGCACAGTGCTACAATGGGCGGTTGGTAAAGCGAAATGGGGGCCACCCTAGCCCATTGAGTGCTCTACCCCGGGCCATCGACATCATACGCTCTACTGAAATAGATTTCGCGGAAAACCAGCTATATCCGATCTTGGTTGGCCTTTCACCCCTAGCCACAAGTCATCCCCGTATTTTGCCACATACGTGGGTTCGGTCCTCCAAGGCCTGTTAGAGCTCTCTTCAACCTGCTCATGGCTAGATCGATCGGTTTCGGGTCAAATAGGAAGAACGTAAATCTTCCACCTCTGGAAAGCGCCTACACCTAATGGCTTAAGCCGCTGTTCCCATTTCCTCGCTGACCCATCATGCGAAAGGTACGCCGTTAGAGTGAGTGCGCCCGCGCTCCGCTCCTTCGACTGATTGTTCGCATCGGATCTCAGGTTCTCTATTGCACTCCCCGATTGGGGTTCTTTTCACCTTTCCCTCACGGTACTTGTACGCTATCGGTCATTGAGGAATACTTAGGCTTAGAGGGTGGTCCCCCTTTCTCGCGTAAAAGCGATCATCATTCGAACACGCCGCGTTTTACTGGGAAGGATCGAACCATGGGAACGAATGAACAGGGCTATCACCTTCTTTGGCCGGATCTTCCAATCTTTTTAGAAAACCAGTTCACTGCGCGCCCCACCCCGTCATCAGTCCTGTGTTGCCTATGCTTGCGCCCCAAAACGGTTGCTGACTTTGTACAACTCCGTAGGGCGCGCTACGGCAACACAGCCTACGCTTGCTGCTTGCATGTCCTTGGTACAACTTGTCGAATGGCACGTCCCACCTCCGCTATATGGAGACATGGGAAGTATTGTTTCCTTCTCCGTCATCGGGTCAGACAGAGGGCGTGCAGCGGTCGCCTGCCCTGCTCCATCCGATGGTACGGTGATGTGACCTACACGCCGCGGAGGACGTGCAGGTGTACGCTTCCGACCGAGTGCTCCTATCGCATTTAATGCTGCAGGCAAAGGTTCCTTCCTCCGGAAGAGTCCCCCCAGGGCTTGTCAGGTAGGTCCGCCAAGGCCTCCGGGGCTTGCCACCTGTCGCTGCTGCTGCTGGTGTTCCCCGGGGCACTTGGCCACGTGCAACGGCTGTCTTACTCAGGGAGATCTTCTTCTACTTGACAGAGCACTACGTATGCGTCTCTAGGGTATGGGTCCCCCGTGGCACCAACAACAGTAAAGACATCATTTTTGTGTTTCAACAAATAAAGCCAAGTATATTGACTAAACCCATCGATAAAAGTTACAAACCATCTATGCCCAGAAATTGAGTGCACCTCACATGGTCCCCAAACATCGGGGTGAATAACATCAAATGGTTTGTTGCTTCTCAACCCCAAACTAGGATAAGGAAACCTTGTATATTTTGCAAATTCACATGCATCACATACAAGAGATTCCCTATGGCATACATTAAAAATATGCGGATAAGTACGAGACATAGAAGTAAAAGAGGGGTGTCCAAGCCTGCGATGAAATAACAATAATTCTTGACATGGAGAAATCTTTGCTGCAAAAGTAACTTCGTCACTCCCTTCATCAAGATAAAGTCCATTATGCATGGTTCCAGTCCCAAGAATTCTCCATGTCCTAAGCTCCTGAAAAGCACAATGAGAAAGATCAAACAAACCTCTACAACCGAGGGATTTAGTGATAGAGCTAATAGATAGAAGTTTAATAGGAAAATCGGGAACATGCAAAACAGGTGATTGGGATAAGGTTATGGTGCACCAAATAGATCCACGCCCTATTATAGGAGTCAAGGATCCATCAGCTACACGTACCTTATCCTTACCTGAACATGGAGTATAGGAAGTGATAAAATTGGGTGTTCTTGCTATATGGTTAGTGTCTCTAGAGTCAATAATCCAAGATTTAGGTGTATGAACTTGAACGTTTTGTATACATTGGGAAGTAGCATGATAGCTGGAATCAATAGAGAAATCGTGAGTGGAAGATGGCTCTTCAAAGAGTTTGAGTTTGGAATTGTATTTCTCAAGAGCTTGAGCATCTACCACTGGAAGCTCTATTTCGGATGCAGTGTGATTTGCTTTATTCTAGTTACCACCTCAAACTCCCCCTGGTTGTGTTTTTCCCTTTTTCCACCCTTGTGGAAATTCATGTAATTTAAAGCACCTCTCAATCTTATGTGCCTCGCGCCACAATGATCACATTTTATCACTTCCTTGTCCTTTGTGGATAAAGCAGCACAGGCATCAACCTCTCCATGATCATCCACTGTGGGATGCCTTAGCCTAGTCTCATCCTTGATAATACTTGAAGTTATATCATTCAGGCTTGGCCACTCAGCCTTAGAGAAAATAAGTTGGCGTCGAAGGTCAAACTCATCATTTAATCCATCAAGAAACAGCTTGCTCACCAAAGGTTAGAACCATATGTGATGTACAGCCATGTCATTCTTATCAGCCAGCTCAAATGGGTGACAGTAATGCAAATCTCTGTATAGCTTTTTTACCTCACCAGCATATTCTGTCACTGAGCTTGAGTCTTGTTTTAAATGAGTCAACTCATGCATAATTCGAATAGCCTGCATCTTATTAGACTTTCCAGCAAATTGATTTTCCAAGGATGACCATACTTCTGCAACTGTGCAGGACTGTTGGTTCCATGCTGCCTAACAACCATGCAAGCACTCTATCATTTATTTGCTTATTCTGAGTACTCATCTCCTCTTTATTGCCACCTTCATTAGAGACTAACAGACCCTCATATCCATGTGAGCTTAAGATTAAACGCGCATGATGAGCCCAACTCACAAAATTTTTTGGTCCTAGCAATTTAATTGGATTTGGTTCAAGAGCATACTTAACAACCTCTGCAACTCCCTTTGGCTGCTCCATCATTTTGGAAAAAATTTTCATATAATTTTTCTATGTCACTTGGCTGTGATTTTTCTGTACTATTGTCACCCATGACTACAACAAAAGTACGCCAAATCCAAACTTCACTGAACGACTAGCACAATCAACAAATTAGTTTAGAGGAAAGTAGGAGAACCTTGACTGAACTTGGAAGATATATGCAGGTAGGCTTAGCACCTCCAGTACAACCAGCAGTACGGGTTGCCAATTTGTTTCAGGCAAAAGAACTCACGTGCAAGAATGGACTGGACTACCTGCCATAGGAGAAGACAAATCTGCCTGGTTGTTCCCTCACAGCAGATGTCGAGCAGGAGAACCACTGAAGCAACCAGACAACTAGCTTCGGCAACTCCAACGAGCAGATCCACAGTAGCTACGGTGACAACTCTACAGCTTCCACCCCCAAATAATCAACAAGGAGGGGGGAAACAACAGGATTAACCTGCTCTTGATACCATCTTGAAGATTAATTAGTAGACTTTGGTGGATTTGGACATCTAGGGTTAAAGAAAGGGAACTCAACAAAGGAAGAGCAGAGTTTGAGTTACTGCCCCTCAGTTCCTCTGCTTCCCGATCCTTCTCTTATATTTATCTTCTCCACTTTTTAGTTCAGTCCTTTACATATATATTATTTACACACACCAACAAAAACTAAATAGAATATTTGTGAAATCTAGACGGGGTCATCTTCTGCTGAATTTGTATGCATTCCTCCAATTCCTCAGACTCTGAATACATTATGCTCGCATATGATTCATCCTATGATCCTTCAAACAAGGTAAATTCTAGATGTAAGTATCCAAGTTCTTTATACACTGAATCACATCTCCATCAAACTCATTTTCACAAAGAGTAGTGGAAACATGACACTCAACAGGGAATTTGGAAAAAAAACTGAGTTTCCTAATTGAAGATATTGGTCTTATCTTCGCTCATTTGAATCGAGGTCATATGAGTTGTAAAAGAGTCACTGTGGACACATCCCACTTTGTCCTTGACTCATAAATATTTAGCCTCCATGAGTTGTCCTCAAGATTTTATTCAATCAACAATTTACTATACTTAATTGTGAAGTAATCCTCTGACATATCTACATCTACACTATAAAAGAGCGAGTTCTCCAAAAACTTTTTTTACCTAAAAAGGCCAAGGTATACCCCTCATGCTATCCCCACTGAGCAGTTTGGAAAATGTTGAAAAAGGGTGAAAAATCCCAAAACCCATAGATGCAAAATGTTTCATCCACTTTCTCTTTATTTTTTCACCTCATTTTATACCCATACCCGGCCACCTAATACTTTCCTCTTCTTGGAATTAATGAGAAACGAAGGATGTCAATCAAATAGGTCTCCTTCCTTTTACTCCTTCATATAGCTTGACCGATCATCTAATAACACGTCCGTGTTGCACGTACGTCTACGCTAGTCTTCATATATGCATCTGTTAAAGTCAGGTATAAATTTCTCAAGGTAGCTATGAATTGCATGACTGAGATGTTTAGTAGTATCAAGATAATTGTACCACAAACGAAACCAATTGCTTGTGTTTTTAATTACCTAAGAAATGTTTCCTACCATAGCCGCGTCTTGACGGATGAAAATTGTGCTTGGATGTTTGCCTGACATTGTTGTTAAAAAAGTTTAAAGATCCAAGCAAATAGCTCAACAGTTTCATTAAATAACAGTGCATTCCCCAAAAAAATTATCATCTACTTGTGATGGTTGGTTCCAAGGAGTGGAGCAAACGGTATTTTAGACTTATTAGATTCAAATGACACATGACCAAAGCATGTGTCTTCCATGATAGACTTACCGTGATCGCAAAAGAAATTTGTTATTAGACCATCTTCCTAATCTATTTGATGGCATAGAATAAGTAGAATCCTTTGTTTTATCTTCAACTTTATGTATTCTAGCATTGTTTGTGCACCATTGGATTCTGAGCATTTGTTACGCTGTCGACCTATCTCATTATAGCAATCCATCCTTAAGAATGACACTTTTCAGCTCCCGTGTAAAACTGTGTAAAACTCCTTCATAAACCCATATACTTGGGTTACCTTCATATACATTTCCATATCGGGCTAATTAGCTATGTGGCTAATTCTATAACTTGTCGTTAGGATCTCAACTTGTGCAGCTTATTTGGATTGGCAAAATAATTATTGTATCAAGTACAACCTCTGACATTCCAAACCAAGCTAAACACGAGAATCTCAATCCGTCCATATAGTTCACTAAACTATATATTCCATATGTATAGTTTTGTTTGCTTGGCGCTTTTTCTATCTCTTTTCTAATGTTGCACCCAACTTTATTGGCATATACATATTGTAAGCCTTTTCTGTTTCGAAAGGCGTTCCAACTTTAGAAACGATCAACATTGGGCCTAACTTTACCAGCCACATGATGTACATTTAAATAAGGCCATTTGGATCATTCGGTTTTATCGACGGAATCGACATTGAGATACCATATAGGCACTCAAGAGTGTGGTGTTGCGTAGGGACGTGGATACTTCTGCTGTGCACGATAGAGCTCGCGAGACAAGAGGAATTTAGAGAGGTTCGGGGCACCAATATGGTGTAACACCCTACGTTCTCTATGGAGATGTTTGCTCGATGATGGGAGGAAAATTACAAGCCGAGTCCTTTGTGACCAAGGAGCTCAGCTGTTGAGTGTAAGACTTTACTTGGGTCCGATCCTTAATCTGGAGCACTACCCCTCCCTTTTATAGATCAAGGGAGGGTCCTAGTATAGAGTTGGTCGCACAGGATCGCTACAGTGGTGGTTTCAATAAACTATATTCTACGGTATGGTCTTAGTACCAAATGGTATGGCTTGCCACGTCCGCCGCCTCCCTGTACAGCATCTTCGTCCCGTTGAGGGGGGGGGCATGATCGGCCGTCCACGGCGTGCACGCTCCATGCGCAGTTACATCCGTGCACCTGTGTACGGGGCACGTGGTGGGTTTATAGCCAGCCTGTGAGCGTGTGTCCGCAGAGAGCACTGTGAGTCCACAGAACGGAGGGGGCGGTCTCGCCCCGTCTTGTCTGCCTTACTGGACAGTGATGGGTCCTGCACGTCCTGCGCAACGTGCGAGGGTCCCTTTTTGACCCGTTCCTTCGCTCGGAAGGGAATTCTCCTGGGGCTTACGCGCCTAGCCCTGGCAGAGCCCGGGGCTTAGCCCCCAGGCCAACTGGAATGTCTGCCAACCCCGGGGGCCGTTCCTACGTGCCTTCGGGATCAGCCCTACCTGAAGAGGGGTCTTGTGGGCCCTCCTGACGAATGCGCGATGATGATATATACATATATCGTCGCCGGTGTTTATTTATGGCGAGGAGACGCTTAGTGGACGCCTAGGGAGTACGGGTCCCCCGTGGCGCTAACAGGTTTTAATAAGAATTTCATAGAAATTTCAAAAAAAAAGTTCAATTTCACGTAAAGAGAGATTTTATGGTGGTTGAAAATGTAACCACCGGTAACACATGGTACAACTATTTTTTAAATTTGTAAAAGCCTTTATGCCTTTTGAAAAATAAAAAAATAAAAATATGGGTACCGGTCTCACTATTTTTTGTGTTGGTCCCTCGTATTTGGTAGTACCGGCTATTTTTAAAGCATTAGATCTTCTTTTATGGATGGTTCCTATATTTTTTTTCAACCACCATAACGCATTCAGAAAAAATCCCTGCAATCCAAATGAGGCCTTAGTTAAGAATTAAGAACTAAATATATGCATAATATGCATATATTATGTACTTAATATGCATTTTGTTTTGGCTAAATATGACCATACCTCAGTTCATTGTTGTAGCAATGATTCGGATAGTTCAAAAACTGGCATAGCCATGGGCAGTGTTGATATCGGCTAAAGGTGCACGGCACCAGGAGCATGCAACTTGGTTTTCTTGTGCGAAGACTCACGTTGGTATTGGGACGGAAAATGCAAAACCACATGCATAAGTGCCCACAAGTACGATCGTGGCCGTTCGTTCCCCTCCTGCTGCATGAATCCCAATACATGATTCCTTCACATATCCATGATTTCCACACCTACCACTTGTCTGTACTGATCTCGATGCATATTCAACGGCTACGATAATGTATGTGTGCACATATGCATTTGAAAAATCCGCTTTGAGAACGAAAATGCAAAACCACATGCATGGTATTGGGACATTCTCACGCAATTTATTTGATTGTTTTCCCTCGGCTAGTTGGCTTGGCCTCGCCCTAGCTACTAGCTAGGTAGGAAGCATGCACGGCTCAGGAAGACGGCGCTCGTGCTGGCCGGCCGCCGGCCGCATGGCCGTCGTCGGCCGCCGATCGAGATGCGGTCATGAGAAACACAGCACGCCGTCCTCATTATTTCTCATTCTGGACCAAAACAGCTAACCCACACCCAAGACGAGTACAAAATTCTCTGAAATCACAAATAATCAGGTGTTCCGTATACCAGGCCGGTGGCTGCGTCTCTTGAGCAAAGTAAAATCTAACCAAAACCTAACATACGATCAAGGCGGCTTCCATTCCACGGGGAGAGCGCACACTCGGAGAGCAACGAGAGGCAGGAGTCACTTCTGCACGTCTCCGTAGTACTGGCGGCCACGGGCTGCAGGTCCTCCTGACGTGCGCCGGTGCTCGTAATCGGGCCGGGGCGGCGGCTCGCACCTGCTGTCTTGGTTGCCGCCGCCGGTCCTGTCAAACACGCCGCCGTCGCATGCGTAGCCGTAGGGGTGGTACTGCCGACCGGGCAAGTCCTCGCGACCACGAGGCGCCTTCCTTTGCCGAAACGCGCCGCCGTTGCTGATGGGCTGCTGCGCCGGACGCTGCCGGACGCCGCCCGATGACCCGTCTCTGCCGTGCGCCGCCCCAGTGGACGGCCTGAAACTTGGCGCTTCTTCGCTGTGCTGATACCCACCGATTTTGGGGGGTATGGGTCCTTGCACCTGGCTCTGCCGGCCGTGGTAAGGGCCCTCCCCGCCGTGCGGTCGAGAGGACGGCCGCAAAGGCGGCGCCTCCCTGCGCGGCTGCTGCTGATGATTGATGGTACCCACCGTTGCCGTTGGTGGGTTCTTGCTTCGGGCTCAGCCGAGCGCCGGACGAATTCCACCCGACGAACGACCGGGACCACGGCGGATCGAAAGCCGCATAGCCCACCTCTGGCACTTCTGGGCCGTGGTCAGGCCCATGGCGGGCCTGCGGCCTTTCCTGGCCCCGAAAGCCCTGCTGCCTCTGGACCGGGACCTGGTACTGGTTCCCGTGCTGCGGCCTCGGCTGCCGGCGCCGGCGCCGCCGGTTCCGCGGAGGCGCGTGCATCGCCGGCACATGCCTCCGACCGCCCTGTTCGTACGGGCGCGGGGAAGCGAGTCCCGCGCGCTCGTAGCGGCGCGGGGACGATCCGGGCTCCGAGCGGCGGCCCCCGGCCCCGCTCCGCTCGTAGTCGACGCGGCGCTGTTTGGAGACGGCGTCGTCGCGGGAGTCGTAGCCGCAGGAGCTGGGCCAGCGCCGCGACCCGTGGAGAGACCTCGAGTCGCTCGCGGCCCTCTCCCTTGAGGGCCCGCGCGGCGGGGAAGCCTCGTGCGACGAGTGCGGCGCCGGGGACTGGGACGCGGCCGCCCACGGCGGCGTCGTGGCGCCCTGAAAGCCCGGGGAAGACACGCAGGACAGCGGCGGCGGCGGGGGCAGCGGCAGGGGCGGGGGCGGGGGCAGCTCCGCCTCGTCCTCGTACCCGCACTCGTCGTCGTCGTCGAGAGAGGACAGCGGGGCCTCCAGGTCCAACACCGGAGACGGCGGGTGCAGCGAATCGTACGGCGACGGCTCGGGCGCCGGCGCAGCGAGCGGATCCTCCGTCGAGGCGTCGGCCGCGGGCGCCTGGCCGTGGGGCGAGGGCTCCGCCGGCACCGGCGCAGGCGGCGGGTCGCGCTGCGGCGAGGGTTCCGGCGCCGGATCGCGCTGCGGCGCGGGGTCGGGGCCCGCCGCGGGCGCGTCGTCCTCCGGCGGCGGCGGCTCGTTGAGGTCGAAGTCGAAGGGCGGGACGCGCGGCGCCATCTCGCTCCCCCGTTGCGGCGGCGGCGGCGGCGCAGGCGCAGGCGCTAGCTAGTACCTATTCTGGGATCGCGTGCTAGGGTTTATAGGCCTTGGACTTATATTGACGCGCGGACTCGTGATCGATTTCGGAAACAAGCACGAAGAGGTCCTCTCCACGCCGCCGACTCCGAGCCAGCGAGCAGGGAGATCGTGTCCCAGATCACGAGAAGCTCGCTGCGACCTGGCGGGAAGCAAGGCCGTGCCCAGATTGTGTCCCAGAGCAGACACTGCGCACGCAGACGGTGTCCAGCCCATCGCCGGAGCGAAACCGGAAACCGAAGTTGACCGTGCGCTAGCGCGTCTCCGGGCCGCCGCCGCCGCTCCGCGCCAGGAGCACCTTGTTGGCCATCACAGGAGCGGCGGTGACCGTCCGAGCACGCGCCAACACGACGCGATCAACAGTAGGTGACCGGGTACACTACAGACTCGTTTCCGACGGATTCGTCGTGTACCGCGGACATTCGACCTTGCTAGTGACCTCTTTCACAATCGCATGGAAGTCCACCATGGCTGCTGCAGGCTGCAGCGTGCTGAGTTTTTACACCGTGAAAGGGAAACTTTTTTGAGTGGCCTGGAGACTTTTCTGGTGAGCAGGGAGACTTGCTGAGACCTGAGAGAGAGGGAAACACTGCTGCAGTACAATTCGGCGAGAAAAGGAACAAGAGCAGCAGTGACCAGTGAGAGCATGGAGCCGAGCCACTGCCCCACTGGGCGTCAATCAGGAAGAGCTTTGCTGCTCTTGCTTGCCCAACAGACCATGCAGGAAGACAGAATACAAGAAGGTGCTTCCGCCGGGCGAATTATCTGATCCCGTGTTCCGGCGGTCCCATGTCATCTGTCTGTCTCTGTCACATAACACAAAGGTCTGTGACAGAGATGACATCGCCGGTGCCAGAACAGAGATGGCAGGTAATCCACCTGTCTAATCTTGCAGCGGAACATGATTAACGATGAGGGGATGACGTCGACATGCGAGTGCGCGCGTGGACTGGATTCTAATCTAATCACTCGTCAGACACTCGCATTCCCAGCAACACTATGCAACCAGATCAGAAGGGAACAAAATTAAACTAGCATCCCACGCGCAGATCAGAATCCGAGAATCACATGTGCAAATTACGCCACTACCATTCTGTCTCCATCTTGACTTTGCGCCCTTCGTCCCCAACCAAGCCCGAGCGGCGCCAGCAATTCGGCACATCTGTCAATTGCGAACTGCGACGGAGCTTCTGCTCCTTATTAAGAGCTTCTACAACGATTTTTGCCTCCCCGTTTCTCCGATGAAAGCAGCATACAGTATTTGCAAGCAGATCATCCCATTCGGATCACCTACATTAGAATTTACATACACCGCTACGACTGCATCGCAGCTGCGCTCCTGCTCCTGCTCCGCCCGGCCCGGTCAGCGATCAGTACGGCATGACATGGATGGTGCGGCTGTCGTAGGCGGCGGCCACGCCCTTGCGCTCCTGCTCCAGCCGCACGGCGCGCAGCAGCTCGCCGGCCATCCGGGAGGTGGTCGGGGCGCAGTCCCCCTGCATCACCACCAGCAGCTTCCCCACGGCCTCGGGAGCGGACGCCACGGCCTCGCGCATCCTCCGCTCCCCGCCGCCCGCGCAGCAGGACAGCCACAGCGCCACCACGGCGGCCTCGCGCCCCGCCGGCCCCACCCGGATCATCCGCCCCATCACTGCGGCCGCCACCTCGGACGCGTCCGCCGCGATGGCCGCCTTGCCGTCGCCGCAGCGGGCGGCCTCCGCCAGCAGCCGCAGCGCCGACTCCGCGGCGGCCGTGGGCGCGGCCGCCACGGCCAGCGCCAGCGCGGGGATGGCACCGGCCCGCACCATCGACGCGCGCGCGGGGCGGCCCCGCACCTGCACCGCCGCCGCCATGCAGCGGATGGCCGCGGGCGACTGCGGCGTCCCTCAGGATCCGCACGAGGTCCGGGAACAGCTCCGGCCGGTCCGCGATGGCGGTCTTGGCGTCGGCGTCCGCGGCGGGCGACGTCAGGATCGCCTCGAGCACCGCGGCGCCGTTCGCGCCCGCGCCCAGCAGCGTCGTGGCCACGCGGCCCAGGTCCTCGGCGACGAGCGCGGCGACGGCGGCCTCCTTGGCCTCGTCCGCGACCCCGTCCGCGGACAGCACGGCCGCCAGGGCCTCCACCGCCACCCGCGCCCTCCCGCGCTCCTCCGCGCCGCCGTCCCCCGCCCCCGCGAGGCGCGAGACCAGCTCCGGGGCCACGGTGGCCAGGACCCTCACCGCGTCCACGCGCGCGTCGGCGCCCGCGCCCGCCCCGCCCTTGGCGAAGGAGAGCAGCGCCGGCACCGCGGAGTCGAGGTCGGCGGACACGGCGGACGCGACGGACGCCCGCTTCCCTTTCTCCGGCGCGATCTTGGCGGCCAGCGAGCGCACGGCCTTCTCCGCGGCCGCGGGCTCGCCGTCCGCGGCGGAGAGCTGCGACAGCACCTCCTCGGGCGACGGGGACGGCGGCAGCGTGGCGGCGTGCAGGTGGATGAGGCGGCGCAGGAGCAGGTTCGGGACCAGATCGGTGGACGCCAGCGGCAGCCGCGTGGCCGGGCAGGTGCGGTGGCCCGAGTCCAGCCACCGCTGTATGGACGCGCGGTCGTACGTGGCGCCGGTGGGGAGGCTCACCGGCGACCGCATCACCTCCAGCGAGATCGGGCACCGGAACGCCGCGGGCGTCGGCGACGACGCCGCCGTCACGAGCGGCTCCGGCAGCCGGATGCGGCGCCTCGACTGCTGCCCGGCGATGGCCGCGTCCATGGCGAGCGAGAGATGAGATGGGAGCTGAGCTGAGCTGAGCTGGTGAGGGACGGGGACGGCCGGCCGGACGGGGGAGGGGAGAGAGAGAGAGTGGCGGGCCTTAAGAATGATGGGAGTGACATCGGAGAGTCAACGGTCAAAGTCGAGTGGCGTGGGTGGTGGTGGTGTTGACGTTTTCTTTTGGAAGGATGGCCCATGCCATGCCCATCAAGGACAATGGACAATGGAGCGCGGGGAGGGGGGATGGGTGGGAGGTGGGTGGGGACGAAGATGCCGGTATACTCTAGATTTTTATTTTCCTCTCTCTGCGTGGGCTCTACACAAGTGCTTTTGTTCCTAAAATGCGTTTTCGATCGTGCACAAAATTCCGGATGGAAAATGGAAATGGTTTCGGAGAGCAGCTCGAAAGTCGGTATGCGTGATTTGATGATGGCTTAGCTGAGAGTCTGAGTGTATCGTGAGATCGTTTTTCTCCAATGATTATCATGAGATTTGCAAGTTTGCTGAACATATCTTTACATATGTAGCCACATAAAAATCGAAAAAATAGGATTTCCACTTGATTTTTCATGTACAACTCGCCCAACTAGTACCGACCCAACAACTCTACAAAAAAATGCACTATGTTTTTTTGTACATTTATTAGTTTCTTGGAAAGCATTTTATGGTACCAAAGAAAAAAGGATGGTCAGGCTTTTGGGAAGATAAGAATCTACTACTTTCGGAGAGAGAAAAAAAACTTTAATAAAGGGTGAGCGATATGAAGATACCAAGGTACAGAACTATACATGGAGAAACATTCAAAAGGAATACATACTATAGTGGGGAGTACTACTTGTCACCGAAAACACCAGAAAAGAGCCGCATTTTGCCGTTGACACGTACTTTGCCGTCGGCTGATGCACCTGCATGCAAAAGGCATGAGCCCATGAAACCGAAGCTAACCACGCTTTGCGCCATCTACCCTTTTCCTGAATCTCAACTCAGATCGCAACGCCGGTCTAATTCCCCGTCCGACGTCCGTGTCAGGACCGTGCGCATCAGCTAGAATCCGAGGCCTTTTTTTGACACTGCGGGTGCGGGGGGCGACGGGCCACAAGACCGCCCGCGCTTCTTTTCCCAATAATCCCGAACGCACCACGCCGACGAATCCCGGAAAGCCGGCATGATTGGGCAGGCGGCGAAACGCGCGAAAGCGAAGCAAAGCCGCGCGCCGGTTCTCCGGCGACGGCGAGCGAGGCGGCGGCGGCAGCCTCAGCCGTGGCGCTCGCTCGCGAATCCAGATCCCCTTCTTTTGGCTCGCAGTCGCATCTGTATGTGGCAGATGGAAGCGATCGACGTCAACGGCGGGAGGGCGTATCTAAAACTGCTTCAGGAGGCTAATCGACCATTTGGGGGTGATGTTATGGCTTGGATACCTTTGTTTTGGGCCTGCGAAATTGAGGATCCCCGGGAATCCGCTTTTCGACGGAGGTTAGCGTCACGGAGGGAAAGCGGAGTCAAGGCTCGGAAACGATAGGCAAGGCAAGCATATATGCTTTCGGCTTGGGATGGGGATATTGGAGCTTTTTCTTTCTGGAACACAGTACATTCTTTCTCTGTTATTAAATATCATCAAATGAATTTTTCTCACGTCTTTGGTCATTGGTCATATTTTGAAAATTCACAGGCATATTACGAAAATAGATAACATAATATTAGGATTTTTTTAAAAGGCCAACTAAAATTATGAGAAAAAACTAAGCACAATGAACATTTGTGTCTCATTTGGAACACAGGACATTTTTTCGTTTCATGTGTTTTCCTATGAAATTGAAATATTTTCTATAAAATTCATGCATGATTCCTGTGCAAATGGCCCAAAGAATGATAGGACTACTTACTGCTCACTATAGTGAGGAGCATGTCCCGACACTGAAACCTTTATGTGGTCTAACTGCCCGTTCTCAGGTGTTCGTTGCATCAAAAGGGAGGTAGGCTATAGGAACATTGTATGAACTGATTTTCCATTTTAATTCAAGCAAGATCCATCCTCAATTGGAGTGCATGTGTGCAACTCTCTTCCTTCCCCCTTTCTAGTTTGGATTTTGGATACAACTCAAAGGCTTTTGGTGATTTGTGTTTGCCTGTGAGTTCGTCCTCTTCTTTTGGTGTTTTGGATTTGCTAAGATGTGGAGATTATGTCTTTGAACATCTCAATCCTGCAGGATTACCACGACCTTTCTTGCCCAAAGCTTGCACCTTCGTGAGATCTAGAATTCCCGCTTATCTTGTGATCTTTTTCAATACATCTTTTGGAAATAGTTTTGAAATGGAGATAGGGTAGCATGTGTCAAATCTAAGTTTGGAGAAGATTTGGTCAAGTTTAAGTATTTGAATCCCAACAACCCCAGACTCTACCGAACTATCTATCGGCACCCGATTGTTTTAGATAGCCATGCATGTCGTAGCCTCTCAGATTGATTTCACCGGTTTATCTATCCCGCCGTATATATTTTAAACTGACCAGCAAAGTTTTAAATAGTCAGCTATAGATGCCACTATTAGTTATTTTAGGCGCCTTCCGCTAAGCCAAATAGCCCGCTAACTCGACTGCTGTAGCATTTGCAGTAGCTAGTTGCTAGCCGCTAAATGGCTTAGCCCCTTAATTAAGACATTGGTCTACAATGATTATACATCCTTTTCTAAAAATATGTTCAGATGCATGGTCCAGTGACTTTGGGCCTGATCGTGTATGATCTTTTTCCTCTGCAACCTTTTGTTTAATGTTATGCACTGTGCTGATGCTGTCTTTTACTGTTGAAGTTGGTCTGTGAAGCCATAGCAAGTAAAACGATCAGGCTGTTTAACCTAAGAGGTTGCTAAACTCTGTGTTGGCACTTGGCAGGGTTCATGAGTTTGCTGCCCCATCCCCTATGTTTTCCTACTCAGGTGTTGGACCTGGCATTAAAGCTACGTTAGAGACGCGCAGGAGTGTGAGCAGCAAATTATTGTACAGCGCTAGACGGTTTTGATTTGGGAGCTCGAGGAGGAGCGAAAATCAGAGGACGCCGAGCCACTGGGCAAGGTAAAACTAAATTTTCTGGTGAGGACCGGAGACAAAATAACTGGTAGATTTCAGACTTTCCTACCGATTTCCAATACTTTCCGCCGAAACTTTGTTTTGCAGTTGGGATGGAACCGGCTAGATCAGTGGAGGGCGGGGAAGAAGGGCTGGGGCGGGCAGGCGGTGCGCCCGCGGGCAGTGGTGGAGATGGCAGTGGCGGAGAGCAAGAGGACGGTGTGGCAGAGACGGCCAGGCATGTGTTAGCTGCGTGACTTTGTTTATGCCACTGCCAGAGGCAGTCAAATCTGTATCTTGCCACGCAAAAAGCTCACCGTGACCCCTGGACCGCCTATTCGTCGACTTCGAAGGCCTTGCCATGGCGACGCCGTCCCCCTTGGTGCGGCAGCTGGAGGACGCGGCCATCGTGAGGCTCCGTGCCTGCGCTACATTCCGTGACCTCCTCCGCGCGCACGGCAACGCGCTGCGTCTGTGCCTCTCCCAGAGCAGCTACGTGGCTACCCAGATCGTGCACCTCTGCAACGCCTACGGCCACGCCACCCACGCGGCGCGGGTGTTCTTCCATGTCCCCGACCCGAACCTCCACCTCCACAACGCCATGATCAAGGCATACGCGCAGAACCACCTCCACCGCGATGCGGTCGAGGTCTACGTCCGCATGCTCAGGTGCCTCCCGCGCCCTCCGAGCGGTGGCCTCTCCGGCGGCGACCGGTTCACGTACCCGTTCCTCCTCAAGGCCTGCGCCGGCCTGGCGGCGCCCGAGCTTGGGAGGCAGGTGCACGCGCACGTGGAGAGGTCCGGGTGCGAGGCTCACACCATCGTGCAGAACTCACTGATGGAGATGTACACGCGGTGCGGGGACCTGCCGCTGGCGCGCAAGGTGTTCGACGGAATGCGGGACAAGGACGCGGTCTCCTGGAACACGCTCATCTCGGCGCACGCGCGGCTGGGGCAGATGAGGAAGGCGCGGGCGTTGTTCGACTCGATGCCTGGCAAGACGGTGGTTTCCTGGACCGCCCTGGTGTCCGGGTACACCGCCGCCGGGGATTTCGCGGGCGCGGTGGAGGCGTTCAGGCTGATGCAGATGGGAGGGTTGGAACCGGACGACGTGAGCATCGTCGCGGTGCTTCCAGCCTGCGCCCAGCTCGGCGCGCTGGAGCTTGGCCGGTGGATACACGCCTACTGCGACAGGCACGGCATGCTGCGCAGGGTGCACATCTGCAACGCGCTGATGGAGATGTACGCCAAGTGCGGGTGCATCGACCAAGCGCTGCAGCTGTTCCGCGGCATGCCCGACAGGGACGTCATCTCGTGGAGCACGGCGATCGGGGGCCTCGCGGCGCACGGGAGGGCGCGCGAGGCGGTGGAGCTGTTCGAGGCGATGGATAGGGAAGGCAGGGTGGCGCCCAACGGCGTCACGTTCGTGGGGCTCCTCACCGCCTGCTCCCACGCCGGGCTCCTGGACGAAGGCCTGCGCTACTTGGACCGCATGAAGCGCGGCTACGGCGTGGAACCCGGCGTCGAGCACTACGGCTGCGTCGTGGACCTCCTCGGCCGGTCAGGGCGGATCCAGCGCGCGGTCGACACCATACGGGGCATGCCGGTCCCCGCGGACGCCAAGATATGGGGGTCGCTGCTCAGCGCGTGCCGCAGCCACGGCGACGTCGACACGGCCGTGGTGGCGGCCGAGCGGCTCGTCGAGCTGGAGCCCGGAGACGCGGGCAACCTCGTCATGCTGGCCAACGTGTACGCCGCGGCGGGCCGGTGGGGCGACGTGGCGAGGGCGAGGAAGGAGATGCGCAGCCAAAGCACGAGGAAGACGCCGGGGTGCAGCATGATCGAGGTGGACAACGTGGTGCGCGAGTTCGTCGCCGGCGAGGATCTGGGGCCGGAGTTGGGAGGCCTTGCTGCCGTGCTAGATATCCTGGCCGCGCAGCTTGCTGATGATGAAGAATTCGTACCCAACTAATTTTTAGCCAGCACATTCTAGCTAATTTTTAGCTATGGATGTTTGACACTTTATAATTTTTTTTTCCGCAAAAGTTAGCTAGCTATTTTTTAACCAGAGTCATCAAAACACCCTAGATTGTTGGGCTGATGCGAATGTGTTTGCTGGTGACTGATTCGCTGCGATGCAGTCCTGCAGAAATGTCTTAAGAGCGAGGGGAAAGCAGATTTACGGGTGACAGGGTGTTTGATACACCTAACTAAAAATTAGCTGCTAAAAAGATGTCCAAACACTCTTACCTTATTGATAGGTTATGTATTAGCTAAAAATTAGCTACAGGCTAGTAGCTAAAAATTAGCTAGCTACTCCCTCCGTCCCAAATCATAAATTGTTCTAGCTATTTTTTTATTTGTCTATGTTTATATAGTTGCGGATGAATCTAGACATATATTGAATACACGTATATAAATTAATGAATGAATCTAATAAATAGCTACAACCTCATACAATTTGGGATGGAGGGAGTAAATATTAGTTATTAGTTTGGTGTATCCAAAATTCCAAAGCAGATGTCGATGCTTGTGGCTTGGTTTTTTTTTCTTTTGGCTCGAAGCATGGAACATGTCACACATCCGGCTTGCACAAAATGGTCCTGTGACCTCTCTAGTGGCCTAGTGGGGCCGCCGCTGAAGCATTTTTTTTTTCGATCTCCGAACAGTTTCGAGGAGAAGCGCTTCACTCCAACAGCTCATATGACGAATTAGATGTCCAAAGGAAAACAACAATATATATAATCACAGCACAGGACAAGATTAATGCTGAGTCTAAGTTCCTGCGAAAAAGTGATGCATCGTTTGCAACATCTCGAATGTTTAGGGCTGTGATTTCGTCAAACACTCATTGCATGGTCTGAAGGGGCGGAGGTCCCATTGAGAAAGAAAAACGTCCTATGATGAACCGAGGAAGATGATGCGAAGCATTGGGCTACCAACTGACGAATGTTACATGGGATTTCCCTATGGGCTGAGAGTTTGGAGCTTTAGCCCATCTGCTCTGCAGTCTGCCCATCAGCCCATGGTCTCCTCGTAAAAAAGGAAATCAACCCATGGCCGCTTCTAGGGTGGATAACTCACTCGACTCGGCTCGGTAGCGGCTCGGCTTGGCTCGTTTGCTCGCGAGCCATGTCCTCATGCCAAATCCATGTAGACAGAAGCCACAAGCAGGTACTATATTTACTTGCACTGCACATTTACTTGTTTGCTTTAGCATTCGAAGCTAAAACTACCACATAGAAGTGAATAAGTGGTGTTATTGTGTGTTTAGGGTTGCAGTGGTAATGTTTTCTGTGCTATATCTACATACTTAAATCTTTTTGTGTTTCTTGCACTGGCTCGCGAGCCTAACAAGCTGTCTAACGAGTTAAGTTTAGCTTGACTTTCATCTCATTAGTATAACGAGCCAAGCTAGCTCGATATCAGCCCTAGTTGCTTCTAAATCCATGGGCGCTGGCCGCTAGGTGATATGAATTGAGTTTGTCTAAAGAAAACCGCATGCTTGGCAAGCCAATTGATGGGTGCGTTGTGCACGCCGTGACATCGTCCATGTGTGGTTTGAAGTATTGTCTTCCCTCCTACTTCACCTAGAGCTACTTGCACTTCCACAACCCTGTCTGCCGTACGCGCCTGTCAACACCTTCAAACACTAGCTGATGTCTCCTCACTTGCTAGCCCATGCCCTCCCCCCACTCCTCCGCATCAGTATTCCTAGTAGTGCGGTGGCACGGTGGTCTCGCTCAGCGCGGTGAAGCAATGGTGGTCCGGTCGACGCTTATAGTGGCGATGATGCGACAGGTTCGGGGTGCGGCACACGATGTGGGCTGGTGGTGTCGTTGTGGCCTAAATCAGAGCTCGCAGTTGTGATGACGTGGAGGCGGCAGCCCAACGGCCACGCGATACATGTGCGATGGCAAGTAGATGCATAAGGACCCTCCACTCTTCCTCCTGCAGAGCCGATCTCTGCTATGCTTGTGCATGCATCTTGTCAAATTGTGCTTTTGGGCCGTGCCGTGCCCCCGTGCCTAGATTTTTGACATTTGGACCGGGACGATACGAAATTAATCCGTGTTGTGTTAGTCTGCCCAATTCTCATCTCTACTCTTTCCATGCGCCCTTGCCTCATGTCGCAATTCCTATCTGCCTTTCGGAAGAAAGAAAACCTTTGTCTTTCAGTGTTGGAGATTGGTGCAGAGTCTTCCGTGCAGAGTCTTCCCACATCATACGATTCCCGCGGGCCGCAGCCAACTGTCCCACACAGCTTCCTTTCATCGTTTGTTATGCAGTAGTGTGCGGCCCACCATCGGCCCACCGCACATGCAAATCTACTACAGGCTTTAGTGACTTCCGCATAGACAGCTAGGCACAGGACGGGTGGGGATAGGGGTAAAAAAACTTTGGGTCCGTTTGGTTGGAGAGCAGGGTAGGATGGAATGGTTCCATCTCAGATTTTGAGGATTGAATGGTTCTATAGTATGCGTTTGGTTTAATAGTGGAACGATTCCGTTCTCTGTTTGGTTGGTGGGATCTGAACATCGAGATAACGGACGGTGTAACCCGCCGTTTGGTGGGACCCACGTGGCAGTGAAATAAACCACTCTCTCCTCTACCTCTGCTCACAAACCGCCCCCGCCTGCCTCTGCTCGCCCGCCGCCGGCCCCCGCCCCCACCTGCCTCTGCTCGCCCGCCGCCGGCACCCGTCCCCACCCTTCTCGCCCTGCTCGCCCGTCGCTGGCCGCTGTCCCCGCCCTTCTCGCCCCGACGCCAGCCCTCGTCCCCGCCTCGCTTTGCTCGCCCCGCCGCCAGCCCCCTGCTCGCCTTGCTCGCCCCTGGGCGCCGCCGGCTCCACCACCTCGCTCGTCTGGCCGACGCGAGCCACCCAGGGCGCCACCGGCTCCGCCACCTCGCTCGTCCCGCCGACGCGAGCCGCCCCGGGCTCCGCCTCCTGCCTCGTCCCCGCCGCAGCCTCACCCACCTGCCGCGCAGCCCTGCCGTGGCCTCACACACCGGCCACGCTGCGTCGCCTCGGCCTTACCGGCCGGTGAGGAGAAGGAGAGGCGAGCAGGAGAGCGCGGGGAGGAAGGAGACGGAAGCGACGGCGTCGACTTGGGATGGCTGTGTCCGCGATTTTCTGGGGGATGAGTTCGCTCCGAATCTGGAGCGAATATTCGCTCTCGGGAATGGCTCTATCCCTAGGCTCGCAAACCAAACGGAAGACAACGGAGGACAGAGCGGCTCCGTCCCAGGTGGCTCTGGAACCAAACGCACCCTTTGATTCTATTTTTCTCTTAAGCTATATATCAGTTTCAAAATCAGTTTGATGCAATGTGTTGCTTAGAATTAACGAAACACAATGAGATCTAATATAGATAATTTTTTTACAATAAACATTTGAAATGTACTGCCTCAACATTTTGGACACACTGTTTCAACATTTTCACGTAAAAATGTTGAACTAGTTTACCTGGAATGTTGAGTTAGTTTTCGTACATTGTTGAATCGAGTTCAATAAAATGTTAAAGCTTGTGTAAACAAAAAACCACAATCTAATGATAATGATTGGTTTTACATATAAAAAATAAAATAATAAACGTGTATATATGTTTTTTTAGAATACGTGTATATATATGCTAACGTGCTATTTAATGGTGGTGGGCTGAAATTAATAAGTTAGATGGGTCTATTGGACTTAAAATACATTGACTAAATATCTTCCACTAGATGGATAGGATGTGCCTACAACCTATACTCTCGTCTCTCCGCGCATGTGTGGTCAAAATAGAACGTTGTCCGCTTTTATAATTATGGATTAATAAATAAAATTAGATGAAGGCAAGAGCTGTGGGGGGAGGAGGGGCAAAAATCGACATGTCCCCACCGATTCCGGTCCTCAAGATCGAGGCTGCCGCGCCTACGTACGGTAAGACTTACCAAGAACCAAAACAGAACCCCCGTCTATTCCTGCGCGCAAAAATCGGATACAAATGCCATGACAATAGTATAGACGTATAGATACGTAGGGGACGACTGGCGTGCAATCAGCGGTCCTGTGCAATGGTGCAATCATTCCATCCCGTCCGCTTGTTAACCATCTAACGGTATTAGCGATTTTTGCAGAAACACCCTTCCACGCACGCCCCACAGCAGCCATCAATACGCAGAAAAACCTCCTCGTCTAAAACCATCTGTCCGCTAAACCCCCCGCGCCATGGATTGCAGAAGCTGTCAGGTGCAGGTTTGGAGGCACTGGGCCGCAGGTGTGCAGTCGCTACTGGAGAGGTGATGCTAAGGTGCGTCCATGTCAAGCCAGTCGGGCAGTCCCTCGGCGAAGCCTTTTCCCCACAGGTGGGGATTGAAGCCACGCTGATGTCCACGTCAGTGAATCAATTACAATTACGCACCCGCTTGTACCATTCCAAGTGATTTGGTATGTTTATGGAAATCTTCGATCTCAAGTAAGGAAGATGAACCACAGCGCAGGCAGGCCTCGAGGTCGAGGTCGAGGTCTCGTATGTCAAGCACCGGTGGGCCATGGGAAGATTAATCTCAAGTACGGAGTAGTAATTTCCGATTAGAGTAAAGTGTCAGTCCAATTAGTGCCCCACATCCCACAGGCCACAGCAGCCGTCAATGGCGCCGCCGTCCTCTCGCCAAGCACCGCGGTTGCAGGACATCGAGAGGGAGGCCGGTGTCTCGCTGTTGTGACGGCAACACGTGGGAGGGGCTTTCTGCAAAAATCAGTAATGCCATTGGATGGTTAATTAGCGGCTTGGATGCACTGTTTGCACGGTTGCACGGAACGTGTGATTGCACACCAGTTGCCGCCGGATACGTAAGTGTTTTGGGCACCAAATCGGTGCCACTGATGAGCGCAGCTAAGGTAAAAAGGGCGATTGCCAAGGCTCATCAAAGCAATCAAGAGCCGCGCGCTGCTAGATGGAATGAGTCTATGGCTCTGTGCACTCGCGCCGCAGGCTTGTGCTTTGCATCTTCAATCACTTGCATGCGCGTGTAACCTTTCCTCTTCCACCTTTTCTCTATTCGAATGCATGGCGGCTTGGAGATACGATTAGCGCGGCGGAGAATATTAAATATATGATAGACAGTGTCCAAATGAATATCTGCTGTGCATGGGGAGTTTTGCTCTTGTGCGCTCTACGCTGTCCCGCAACGCCGCTGGGTAGCGCTGACGTGTCTGTGGTCGAGTGGCTGCTGGGTCTGAGCTGTCCTGGGGACTGGGAGTACAGGGCAGCTCGGCCCCACTCCGAAGAGAGCCCCAGGCACTGACACGTCGGACGCGGGACTCTCCGACCTGGCCGGGGCGAGCCAGTCCCACGTTGACAAGTCACGGCCTCCCGTTCCACGTGCGGCCCCGATGTGCGCCGACAAGTCGAGGTCAGTGGCACACTGGCACGGCAGGGTCCCGCCCGCGGGATCCAAAGCTGGCGCTCCACGCCTCCACGGGTTGTCGCGGAACGAATGGAAGCCGATTGGGTGTTTCGGGTGCTGTGGTACGTCAGACGTCTGCGAGCTAGTGGGGATCGGAGCTCCTGTCGCTGTTGACACATTCGAGAATAGGGGTTAAGATTTGGCCGCAGGCCGTGGAAATTCTAGTTTAAGCATGCTCGCTTTCAGGATGTGGCTGTTGTGTCATTCGTCTTCCATCCATTCGTCTTCCATTCATGGTGGCGATTCTGGCTCCCGTACCTCCTTTTTTGGACTGAAAATCTGTAGGCGCCTGCAGCGGTGTGAAAATATCCTCATGCACCCATGGCTATAATTAGCTGCTAAGGCTAAGCTAATCAGACTGTTCAAATGGCTGCGCATGTGAATTTTACACCTATCGATTAGACAGTTCAGTGGATAGAAAGAGTATTGGATGGACAAGCGGCAAAAAAAATAGCCTAATAGACCAAGGATTTAGGGTTCAAATTTTTTGGGGGACAGGGTTGAATTTCAAGTACGCAACTTTCCTTCACTGGACTAAGTCTGACAGATCGTCTATCCCGATGTCTATATTTAAATTTCATTCTGTCTACAGCGTAGCTAATGTTGTTTTTTACCGTAGATGGTCATATAAACGATATGCTGGAATTGGTCTTAGAATTGCTGCTAGGGACTGGATGGGAAGAGCAAGCGCAGCATGTGGGTGGAAGGGACCTCTACTGTGTAGAAGGGGCAGAAGGAAATTGGAAAAATCACATGTCCGGCACCTACTGCAAGAAGGATGGACAAAAATTAATGTTGATGATGCTTATCATGCACAAACTAGAACCGCAGGCTGTGGTGCAGTCGCTCGAGACACACGGAGTATGTGGCGTGCCCTCTTCAATTGTGCTTGCGCAGCTGAAGGGGAAACTCGGGCATGTGTAGAAGGTTTAAGATTAGCCTCATAGTGTAGCGGTCCAATTGTATTAGAAGTGGGTTGTGCTCGTATGGTTCTTCCCTACAAAGGAAGGTGCGTGAACTTCATGATGAAGAGGCTCTAGAGTGGACGCAAATCTTGATGGACCGGAAAATCCAAAAGGCTAGGAGTGAAGGTAATAGAGTTACAAATGATTTCGCACAACTAGCTAGACGCGATACCATTCTGCGGTGTGGTTGGGGCAAACGCTTGCATGCGTTCTAGACCTCATAAACTCCGGTTGTAGAACATTTCTTACTAGTTAATGCAATTCCCCTTGACCCGAAAAAGGAAGAATTGTTGCTAGGTTTGAGAACGTGAGCTAGTGGCTGCTGTCAGACGAGACGATCAAACGGAGTCTGTCTGTACTCCTGCCACCTTTTACGTTGCGTGCGTCTGTTTCCTTCTCTTCTCGCCCCGGCCCCGGGCCCGACGTGCGTCTTATCTTCACGCTCGCTTGCGGCCGATCGAACAGCATTAAGCCCATCTCTAATTTGTAGCCTGCCGCCCTGCCGACTAATCGAGCACACCAAGACGGACAGCGACTTGTGATATCGCCGACTAGTTTAATTTAATCATCTCCAGGCCCCAGCCATATAATGTGATAATGCCACATCGTGGACTCGTACGCCCGTCATCACGTTGTATATAAGCCCTTTGCTCCTCTGTTGCCGCCTCGTACGCGCCCTTCTCGGACCTCCAGTTTTTGGGGCGGTCGGCCATGGAAGCGCCGCTGCGCTACTCCAGCTCCAGGCCAGTACTCATGCCGCAGCTGCAGGGGCCCGCCGCGAGCCCGGCGCCCGGGGCCGCCGTCTTCCCGGACGCTCGGCCGGTCCTGGCAGACGAACTCAGCTCCAAAGCGATCCTCGTCCTGGCGCTCCTCACGTGCGGCCTCGTCGCGGCGCTCGCGCTCCGCGTCGTGTTCCAGTGCGCGCTCCGCGTAACGTGGCGCGCGATCCACGGCGGAGCCGACGAATACGGCCCGGAGGACCAGGAGCCCGCGGGCGGAGGTGCGGTGGCGCGGCGCGGGCCCGGCAGGAACAGGGATAAGCAGCCGCAGCCGCCGCGGCTGCCAGCGCTGCGGCTGGTGCGGGCGCTGCCGTGCCTGGCGTTCTCGGCGGGGCTGCCGCTGGCCGGCTCGTCGCGGTCCGAGTGCGCCATCTGCCTCGCCGAGTTCGCGCGCGGGGAGCCGGTGCGCGTGCTGCCGCGCTGCAGCCACGGCTTCCACGCGCGCTGCATCGACCGCTGGCTCGCGGCGCGCCCGACGTGCCCCACCTGCAGGCAGGCGCCCTTCACGGGGCCCACCGCGCTCCTGCAGCCGGACCTGGACAGCTCCGCGCCGGCGCCCGTCGTGCCGTTGGTGCGCGTCGTCATAGTAGGCCATCGCGTGGCCCGCCTTGTGGAGCCTTAATTATTAGCACTTGATCGACGTCATTATATCGTGTCACTGTGTGTGCATTAGCTGCTAGTGTGCTAGCTAATATAAATACGCGTATCTTCTCTACAATCTAATCCTAACCCTAAAAGCGAGCTGTGGATCGGTTCACATCGCTAGAAAAACTCCAGTCATCAGATTACAATCTAATGGCATGAATGGATCGACCGGAGAGCCTGTGGGTGCGTCCGGGCCCAGCCAAGGAGCCCCACCTCGCACACTCCTTGGCATCCAGACCCGCTCACTGCAGGGTGTGGCGAACGAGGATGCGGCGGCGCCTCACCTGTGGCCCTGGCCCAGTGGGCGCGGGCCTTCTGCGTCATCCGGTTCGACTTGGAGCGCGTTGACGGCGCCCGGCGGTTGCCTCAACCACCTTGTCGCCTTCTCCTCCTTCCTAGACTCTATGTCCCACCATTTGCCGCGCCACCACTCCTCCGTCCACGACTCCCCTCTTCTCCTTTCACGTCTTGGACCCGTCCTCCCTGCGTCGTGCCTTCCTCTACGGCTTCGTCTTCAACAGCTAGTGCCATGATGAGCGCCTCCCCTGCGGCACGAGCAAAAGTCCATTGTCATCCTCTCCCACACCCCCTATTTCCCTCTCTTCCGCCTGCTGCTACAGATCCTCGGCCCACTCTGCTTCGACATCGGCCACTCCGCCCTAGCCATGGTGGCGTCACACATCGCCGTGTGGCCCGCGCCGGTGCCAGGGCACCCCATGGAGCTTCCAATCGGCACTGCCGTGCATGAGCATCGGTCTCCGGGGTCGCTCCCCGAAGGGGCGACGACTGCCTGGATGCCTGCTGCTGCGAACAGAAGAGGCAGGGGGACAAGGCATTGATCTAGGTGCTGAGAGAAGAAAGGGGCGGTGTGGCGCTGGTGGATCCTAGGCAGCTGGGGATAGGGAGGCCAACGACCACGCTGGAGGGAAGGGCTGGCGTATCATTGCCCTGTGTGCGAGAAACGAGAGATTTCAGAAGAAGGGACTCATTTGGTGAGCCTTTCGACATAAGGGATCTAATTTGCCAGCCTTTCAGAAGTTGACACCGAGGCACACGAATTCTTTATTTTGGGCGTTTACCTCCTCTTTTCTTGATTTACATTACTTTTCTTCTCTTTTTTATCTCTCAGGCTTTGTTTGCCCTTGTCCATTTGTTTCATCGAATCGAATCGAGGCTTGGAAACGAGGGTCCGGCTGCTCCTTCGCCTCGACCGGTAAAGGCTACGATTCGATCCGTACAAGGGCAAAAGGGTCAGTTTACTCAACATCAGAGGTGAAAAGGGGAAGAAAAATATTGGAAATCAAGAAAAGAGGAGGTAAACACCCAAAACGAAGAATTCGTATGCCTCGGTGTCAATTGCTGAAAGGCTCGCGAATCGGATCCCTTATATCGAAAGGAAATCTCTCGTGAGAAACAGAGGGTCGAGCAAGAGAGACGTGAGGGAGATGATGTCAGAAAGAGTAGGTGGCGCTGGACGGCTGGAGACTTCGGGAAGATGAGGCAGGGGTGGTGGGGGATTTTTTTGGGTTGAGGCCCAATTGACATGGAGAGGGGAGGGTCAAAGGAACTCTAAGTAAAAAGAGAATCTTTGTTGCATTTTAACATGCTAAGTGGTTGTTAATTCTAGTGAACAAACACATAAATTTTATGTTTTATGCCCTTTTGCAGAATATGAACAATAACTTTTCACTTCAATTCAACTAGTTGTGGGACTCAAGTGTACCGAGTCCGGTCTTTCGTCCCGACTGTGATGAGCGCTTGTCAACACCAAAGTCTTGCTAAAGGAAGAGCGAGCAGATGTCCACCTAAGTGTGACCTGGTGGTGGCGCCCGAGTGTGACTGAGGCGTGACAAAATCCCTGCCAAGTGGACTGGCAGGACGACTCGGGCGAGGCGGTGCGCGAGTAGGCGGCGACGACCTGGGGGAGGAAGCAGCAACCCAGGCGAGGCAGCATGCGAGGAGGAGGCGGCAACCCGGGGGAGGAGGCGGCTCTCGCCCCCGCTGAGAATCTACCAAATCCAGAGGAGGAATCCCCAAATTGTCTGGCCCCATGGCGACGGTACGTGCCGCAGCTCCCCGCAGTTAAACTTAACATTAAGAAAGTTTCAAAGTCATTCAGAATTTATTCTTTTGGATTTATTCTTTTTTTAAATAACATGCTGAAGTAAGACTTCAGGTATGTATCGCTAAAAAACAGACGTAGTCCGATGAGTCTTATAAGAACATGAATATACAGTAGTCAGTGATAGCAAGGAACCCTTTTGTGAATATATTTGAATTAGAACTCAAACATTTCATTAGCAAACTTTTGAAGTTTATGTGACACGTGATGTCTTGGATTGTCACATGTATGTAAAATGCGATTGAACCTTATGCATGATGCATGCCCACTTTAT
This sequence comes from Paspalum vaginatum, assembly GCA_030272315.1. Taxonomy (NCBI): domain Eukaryota; kingdom Viridiplantae; phylum Streptophyta; class Magnoliopsida; order Poales; family Poaceae; genus Paspalum; species Paspalum vaginatum. The sequence goes on along the minus strand of CM059020.1, from coordinate 38,935,108 downwards.
CACATAAATTCAATTTTTGCAATAATATTACATGTGCGATGACACCACGTATACATGGTTTATGAAATCTTCTTTACATGATCTCTGAAATTTTGTTGATATGTTTGCTTACACGAGGAGATTGTTATACAAATAGCCACTAAGGTCTTGTTGATATGGGACGATATATATAGGCGCAACGAAAAGAGGGAGTTCCTATGCATCTTGTGGAAGATAGATAGTCTATGTATCTTTAAACCTAATAGGTCCATTTAATCTACATATTTCAGCCCATCAGTAATAACATGGTAGCACATAGGTGGAATTATTTTTTTTTGCAGTTTTTATAAGTTTATTTATTTTTTCTAGCATGTAGAACTATTTATTTTAATTAGATTTATGTTTTCTCATTTACACTTGCTTCAACATTTTAGTAAATTTGATCCAACAATGTACAGAACCTAACATAACATTTGAGATAAACTAATCCAACATTGTTAGATAGAAATGTTGAAACAATATATCTAAGATGTTGAGGTAATACATTGCAAATATTTATTTAAAAATAAAACATAGACATATCCTTGTTGGATCTTATTTGGTTGCATTGATTTCAAACAATAATATGGTTCGAACGGATTTGAAAATGGATATGTGGTTGAAGAGAGAAACTCATTTGAAAATTGGAAAACAAGCACATTTTTACTCCACCGAACCAACCATGGGCTGATCAACCCGCATGCCCGTCCCTATGCATGTTCGCATACCGTTTTCCGCCGAATTCTGGGACAGCTAGCCGTACCTAGGCCCAACCCGCTGTCCAACAGAATTCCTACGTCCTCTCATTCTGAAGCGGACTGGGCGAGCCCACCAGAAGACCGTTTCTTCATCGGACCATACCATCTCACACCGTCTTTCATCTCTACCCCTTTAAAAATCTCCAGTGTTCTAACCCGCCGTGTTTCCGTCGTGGTCATGGTCCGTCGCCCGCTCGCCCGCCCGACTCCGCACGGCCGCACCGCCTCTCTCGCTCCCGCACCACCTCACCCGCACCGCCTCTCCACTCCTTCGCCAGCCCACTCTGCCGTCTCTTCCCTGGACCTGCCACCTCCTTTGCCTCGCCTCGGCTGGATCCGCCGCCTCTCCGTACGCGCGGTCCCATCGGTGGCAAGGGAGAGGAGGCCACGGCGATGGGGCCGTGCGGAGAGGAGGCGCGGAGGCGAGCCCGTGTGGTGAGGAGGCGGGAGGAGATTGGCGGGGAGAGGCAGGGAGGAGATCGGTGGTGGCCAGCTCGGAGGGAAGAAAGGAGCTGGCGGAGGAGGCGACCCTCCTGCTCCCCGCGACGGCCGCCGCGCAGATCCAGCCCGGCGGCCCTCCTCCTCTCCCCGCGACGGCCGCCGCCCATGCCCGTACGCCGGTGCCACCTCTTCTCCGCCGACCCGTCCTCTCCTAGCGACGGAGGGCGCCGCCTGTCCTCCGCCGGCCCCGCATCCCATTCTCCCTCCTCCTACACCCTCGCCGACCGACGCTATCCGGCGCCTCAAGCTAGCCTCCATGTGCCAGGAGATCCGCAGCCACCTTGCCACCATCGGCCACCGCCGCTGCGCCGACCGCTCCGTCGCCTCCCTCCGCGTAGCACCTGCCTACCCAGCGCCGCCCCCACCGCGCGCGGGCCCTCCACCTCCCCTCGCTCGCACCCAGCCTCCCGCGGTTCTCTCAGTACGTCCATCCGTCCTCATCGGCACCGCACCGCCAGTGGCCTGGTGGCGATGGTGTTCGCTCCTCCATGCAGATGGCTAGCTGCCCCGCAATCAGCACCGCTGTCAGCCCGTGGACCAACTCTCCGCTCTTATTGTGACCTGTCTGCTCGCCGGGGGAGCCGCGTACGCGACGGCCTGCAGGACGCCTGCGGTGAGTCCCCAAGCCTCCAGCTCACCGGCCGTTCCCAGTCCTGCGTCTCCCATTCACGCGTGAGCATCCCTGGTGACCTCTTCCATATTGTCTATTTGCATGTCAATTAGTTCAGTACACATGACATGCAGCTCCGATCTCCAATGTCGCGGTCGTTCAGCTCTACAACAATGCCCCTACCTTCTCTCTGCTTGCTTTGTTATAAGCAAATAATTTATCCGCCTCCTGCATCTTCTTGACAAGACTATGCCAAGGTGGATGGATTCTATGCTGCCCACCGGGTGTTTGATAAAATACTTGTATGAGATAGGACATTATTTTACATTAATATTCTTTTAACAATTGTACCAAACTCACAGATTCTTTTCGTGATTATTGAGGTTTCTTACCCAAGAATTCAATTGGGAGGTAACATTAGGACATTGTGATGTGTAACTTTATTAAGTTTTTTTATTTATGAGCATATATTTTAGTTGTGATCAACTTTATATTTCTAATGGCTAATTATAAACCATATATTGTACCGGTCCTAAGTATTTGTAGCCGGTTCGATTTAACTGATCCAAACTCCAAAACTGTTTTTTCAATATATTGTAGAATTAGTCATGCTAATTCAACTTAGAGTGCTATCTTTGAAGTCTTAGATATATATGCAAATCTGTTTTATTTTCAATGTTTCTGACATTTTAAATGGATGTTGCTGTAGGGTGTGAAATTTACATCTGAGCGATGGTATGGCTTCTGTTCAATACAATTTACTGAGCTTCTTTTGCCTCCCCCATGTTCGATCGAGTTTGTTGGTTAGGTCTATCTTGCTCATGCATGTAAATATCCAGCCGTTATGCAAATTCCCTTCTTACGTTCTGCAAAGTGACAAGTACTCAGAACATCAGTTGAGTTTCGAATTGTATTAATCCCTGCAGCTCACAGTTGCTTCAGAAACCCCCAGTCTGCACTGAAACTGAATGTCTGTAGCACAAGTATAGTTAGTTTCTGTGTGCTAGCTGATGTTGGATCTTGGCCGAATAAACACACATGTACAATATAAGATATGAACATTTGTTGAAGTATCTGCTGGCTCTGATTAAGATATCAAGTTATTGCATAACCCTCTGGACTGATTACCTGCTAATAAAGTCATCAGATAACCCAATGTTTTGAGGCCTCAGTTCAATGGTTTCCTAAGGTGTGCAACGGACACTGGACTATTAAGTCATGCGGTCCATCCGACATTTTCATTAACTTACCATTTTGATTGAAATGTGAAATAAGAGCACAATGATCTTAGATATTTAACAGTCGATAGACTATTGACCTGCAAAGAGCCTTCCTTCTACTATGCTACCTGTTGCGCAGAGTGTTATCATTCTAAATATTAGGGTCAGATTATTCTTAGACCCTGAAACTCAAGGTGAAAAGGTCATCATCTACTCCTTCCAGTTACTTGATAGCTAGCTTCTTCATACACTGTGTTGATCACATGGTAATTTTATTTTCAGGAAGTCATTGACATACTAGCGCTTAGCTACTAGCTGAATCGGTCAGAGTCTCACACCAAGCAGATAGTTGGATGGTGTATCCCTGTAATTTATAGTATAGCCTGTTGTTGATCGACTCATGTATTCCTTTTATTTTTTGTCTTTGCTGTCTAAAAATAATTGTGTACTATGAACTATTCAAAAATATTGTCAAAAGAAATGAGGACAGTTCGGTACGTTGGTAGCTTTATAAAGGAAAAGATGTGTGTTCAACGAAGTTGAGCTCTAATTCGGTTTTTGTATCTCAAGATTGAATGATTCTAAAAAAAATTGTGTACTATGAACTATTCAAAAATTTTGTCAAAGAAATGAGAATAGTTTGGTATGTTGGTTGCTTTATGAAGGAAAAATATCCATTAGATGTGTGTTCAGCGAAGTTGAGTTCTAATTGGGTTTCTGTCTCACGAACAAATGTTTCAAACTCAATGTGACATTTGTACCTTATAAAAATTACATTTGTAAATTGGTACAAGTTTATAATTAAATTTTGCTCCGATAACTCTAATAACCTCAACGAACCATCTGTCAGCAAAGATTTATGTACCGTTGGATAGTCATTTGGTAAAACTCCACATTGTCAGTCGGTCGGTAAAAGTAATGTCTGTTAACCACACCATTATATAGACTGGCTACCATTTTTCCGTAGCAACGCACGGACAACCGCTAGTCTTTAAAAAAAAAAATCTCACACCGTCTGCTATGGCAGCCATCGCCTCATCGGACCTGAGAAAATTTTGTCGTGCGGGCGGCAACGACAAGCCAGCAGCCGGCCGCCGCTAGGCGCCGGCGCCGGGGGCCCTACATACAGCTGCCAAGATTCTCCGCTGGCGCCGACGTGGTCGCACCGCTTTGGGCACCGAAAGTTTCCCTCGACGGCGACGGCTAGGCCGGACCGGCGGAGCCTTTCGGTCGGGGGCCCGGCCCATCCTCTGCGCCGCCGGCCCCAGGGGCAGTGACGGGTCGCGCACGCCTCAAGCTGCCGCCGCGCTCCGACGTGTCCACCGAGAGCGACACGTGCCGATCCCTTCGCGTTACGTGGAATACAAGCGGCTCGCGTGGGCAAATGGTTCGAGACGGGTCCGATCCGCGCGCGCGCACGCTGCCCCGGCCGTTTTCCACGGGCGTGGGCGGTGCCCTTTTTTCTCTCGCGAAGACGGCGGCGGCGGCCCGGCGGGGCGAGGAGTATAAACCCCCCGCCCGTCCGTGCGTTTCCCTTTTGTCTCTCTCGTTTGCTTTGCTTGCTCTGGAGCCCGAGCCTTTGCGTCACTCGCTGATCAAGAGCTCCTCGAGATTCCAGGTCCAGACTCCAGACAGCCCCCCGCCGAAGCGATCGCCGCCGCGCCTCTTCGAGCAGGTGATTCTCCCCCATCCGCTCGATCTCAAGTCCTCTGAAGACTCGTAGTGCTTCTCCCCCCGATGGATCGCCCTCACCAGGCCGTCGATAGGCGGTGCCTGCTGAATTTTTCTGTGGTTTCGGTTTCGGCTACTGGAGCTGTTGATTTTTTTTCGCGGTTTTATTTAGTGAGTGGGTGATTCCGCTTGAAGCGCAGTAGAATTCGCAGAGGGCGTGTGCAGCGAGCTGTGGCCTGTGCTAGGACTATGCTAGGTTCACCCGCTGTCGCCTGTCAGTCAGTGATGGGGGCAAGGAATTAACTGGCTACTGAAATACTCATCTCGTACCTCTTGGTAAGGTCACCACGCTGCCGAAAAAAAAGGACTAGGAATTAAGTCGAAATTGTAGAAACTGCTGCTGTGGAGCTTTTTAGTTCCCCGCAGACCTGCTGATCTCTTGTTGCCAAGCTGCAAGGTTAGTAGTAGTAGTACTACTAGTTTTGTTTTTTTTTTTTTTACTAGAAGCATCCGCCACCCGCCAGGCAGCCAGTTCTGCCGAGCACATATTGATAGAGCAGGGCTGGTGCTAATTCTATTGCTACGGTCGTAGATTCGATGAATACTTCCATAAAGCAGCAACAAAATAAAATTGTGTAGAGAGAATTCTTTGCTGTTGTGGCAAATGTCCCCAAAATAAGTTTATTCCTGTGGACACTGTGTTAACTGCTTTTATCTTAGAAAATTGATACGTCTGGGGAGAAGAATTTGTCTGACTCCGCATCTGCATTTACATGCAAATACTGTTAGATATTTGGTACTTTTGGCTGTTGTACTCCCATAGTAGTTTGGTAGAGGTCACAAGTAAAAAAGACAATTGTAGAAGGTTTTTCTTTGAACAATTAGTAGAAAGGGTATTTTGATTCCCTGTGTAGGCTACATGGCCACTCTGAACATTCCAAAATCCAAACTATAAGTCATCTTAGCTTATCATGAGTCATATTTCTCTAACGTTAGCCAAGTTTTTAGGAAAAAAAGATCAACATCTACGATACTAAAAAAAATGCACTATCACAAGATAATGGTCGTTGATTTAATGAAACTAATTTGATGCCGTAGATGTTGGGAATTGGGATATTTTTAAGCCTAAGTTAGTGCTGACAAGGCTAAAGTGATACATTATATAATTTGGTGCAGAGTGAGTAGTACTTAAAATTACTGCAGTTTTCTATCAATCTATACTGAACAATGAACATTTGTTTCTGTTACAGAATAACTGAGAATGGCCGACGAGGATATCCAGCCTATTGTATGTGACAATGGCACTGGAATGGTCAAGGTTGTCATCTCACACATTTCCCCTCCAATAAAGCGACTTAGTCCTGTCAACTAATAGTTGTTCAACTCCTTAATATTTACAGGCAGGTTTTGCCGGTGATGATGCACCAAGAGCTGTCTTCCCTAGCATTGTGGGAAGACCACGCCATACTGGTGTCATGGTTGGCATGGGCCAAAAGGATGCCTATGTGGGTGATGAAGCTCAGGCAAAGAGAGGCATCCTGACACTGAAGTATCCGATTGAGCATGGCATTGTCAACAACTGGGATGACATGGAGAAAATCTGGCACCACACCTTCTACAATGAGCTCCGTGTTGCGCCTGAGGATCACCCTGTACTGCTGACGGAGGCCCCTCTAAATCCCAAGGCCAACAGAGAGAAGATGACACAGATCATGTTTGAAACATTTGAATGCCCGGCAATGTATGTTGCGATCCAGGCTGTTCTTTCCCTGTATGCTAGTGGGCGAACAACTGGTAAGATTGTTGTTACCTCATAGATGGGAATAACCACTACTAGTACTGATACAATTTCTCGTTCTCAATATCTCTCTATTTGCAGGCATTGTGCTGGACTCTGGTGATGGTGTTAGCCACACCGTTCCAATCTATGAAGGATACACACTTCCTCATGCTATTCTCCGCTTGGATCTTGCGGGACGTGACCTCACCGACCACCTAATGAAGATCCTCACAGAGAGAGGGTACTCCCTTACCACAAGTGCTGAGCGGGAAATTGTCAGGGACATAAAGGAGAAGCTCGCCTATGTTGCCCTTGATTATGAGCAGGAGCTAGAAACGGCCAGGAGCAGCTCCTCTGTTGAGAAGAGCTACGAGATGCCTGACGGCCAGGTCATCACCATTGGGTCTGAAAGGTTCAGGTGCCCTGAGGTGCTGTTCCAGCCATCTCTTGTTGGTATGGAATCCCCTGGCATACATGAAGCAACATATAACTCCATCATGAAGTGTGATGTTGATATCAGGAAAGATTTGTACAGTAACGTTGTACTCAGTGGAGGATCTACCATGTTCCCTGGGATTGCCGATCGAATGAGCAAGGAGATCACGTCCCTGGCTCCTAGCAGCATGAAGGTTAAAGTGATCGCACCACCTGAAAGAAAGTACAGTGTCTGGATTGGTGGCTCTATTTTGGCTTCTCTCAGCACTTTTCAGCAGGTAGTCTTTCTCTCAATTGTTCATGAAAAATTACAGCAGCCTTGCCCACTTCGGTTTTTTGTGGGACAAGTATCCCACGCACACAAAAAAAAAAAACACCATGCACGAACTCAATTGAGTTCAAAGTGTCAGGGTATGCACTGTTCTTGTATGAAAATGCAATTGGAATACACATATGTACACGCCTTAGGCAATTACTGAAAATCCAGTTGTAGAAAAACAAAACAATGATCAAACTTTTATTCATGGGCACTGAACATGTTGCTCCGTCTTCCATGTCCGTGTTTAATTAGAACAGACACAGATTGCCATGGAGCAGGGTTTTTTTTTTTTTTGAGGAAATGAAAAGCTTTTTTTGAGTGTTTGTCTTTTGTGACAACGTTTAGGTAGGAGGAGGAATAACTAATGTCATAGCTCTGAACAGTTTCCTTTCACAGTGCTCATTTCCTAGATACTCTGATCCCCTTAAACTCAACTCTGACATTGGGTAATTGTGTTGGCAGATGTGGATCTCCAAGGGAGAGTATGACGAAACTGGTCCCGGAATTGTCCACATGAAGTGCTTCTAAGTTTCCAGGGAAATTTCTTATAAAGATGTTTCTAGAGAAGTGTGATATGGTTCATAAGACAGTAGCCGGCTTTTCGATCCGTTGCCTCAAAACAATACAGAGGGGTAGAGGCAGAGTATAAGTGAACAGAAATAACAGACTCCAGTTCGTGAACAAGAGTATTTGATCTGGTGTTCCCTGCTGTGTGAAATGGATTGCACTTGTATATTCGTCAACGATGGGCACTGGTGTTGTGATGTTGTCTACCGAGTTTGTTTTTAAAGCATCTATAAGAGTTCTAAATTCGAACCCCATATATATGTTTATGTCCAGAAACCTTTGTTTGCTGCAGCAGTTCTATATCTCAGCCTCCTAAACTTCAAACATGCCACAGCAATCAATCTGGGCTTATGATTTTTATCCTCCACAACAAACATGCCCCTGCCCTGGCGCGCGATCGCCCACTCTCAGCATGTGTATCTTTCTTCTGTTTATCGGCTCATCCATGTGTCATCGTAAGGAGAGCATATCATTCCAACCGTTGAAAATACAAGCAAATACTCTACAGAAACTATCTCTTGACGGGTGCTGCGGTCGCCAACCGCGCGACGGGCCGTGCGGTCGCCAAACGCACGATCCGGGTCGTGAGGTCACAAAGCGCGTGATCCGTCGCCGTCTCACGCTCACCGCCGGTGGGGGTTACGGGCTGGGGGGGCGCTGAGGCAGCGAGCCGTCGTGGAGTCGATCGGCGGTCGGTGGGGACCTCATCTCGTTTTTGGTATAGACATCCACTCAATAAAACACAAATCAAATCAATAATAATCTGATCAATGAAACACGAACCAAAGCAATAATAATCTGATCTATAGTATATATAGCCACTGATCTATAGTATATATAGCCATTCCTGTCTTCTTAGATGCGCGTGGGCACAACATGACTAATATGACTCAATGTAAACGATGGTTCAACTCCAATGCATAAACCCAAAACTGTTAGATATAGGTTTAGCATCAGTTCCTGTTGCGTACTAGGAGTAGGCTATCGTTCACTTCTTTATAAAAACATATTATAGTTTATGGAGTTATATGTAAATTTTGATCTCATATGTGGAACATATAGAAATTACAATCGCTTTCTCCATCTATTAAACTATTATTAAAGGCTCAAGTGGCGGGTTCAAAGTATTGAAATCACAATCATTTTTGTTTTATTGCTCTCTTACTCTACATCTCTCCAGACAGCACTATCTGTTAATAATCTATGAATAATTAGTGTTAAATAATTATTTAGTATGTGAAATATAAATTTTCAAATAAGAATATTATACATGATGATTATTTAACAATATATGATTATATTGTAATTTTTTCTAAAATATTTTTCTTCGGGAGTGAGATACCGCACTCTAAAATTATCTAAAATTCTAACTCTGTCACTGCCGGTCAGCAGGAACGACTACAAAATGTGTCAACTCACAACACCCAAGTGCGAAGCCCGGATCCCACTTTCATCGTAGGGTCCTTCAACTCCTCAAGTTCATCGCCCGGTCTCAAGTGTCCTTGGGCTTCGCTAGAGGGAGTGCGTTGCTAGAGGGCAGGTTGTCCTTAGGCATGTTGACATAGCTCAGAAGCTCGTGGATCTCTTTACCAAGCCTCTCGGCCAAAGGCGGCTTGCCCATCGGGGTTGAGGAGCTCATTCATTAAGGTCAAACAAGAACATAAGGATTAGGAGAAGAATATTAGTAGTAATAGCTACTAGAAATGTGTAGGGACAATGCAAGCAGTCAAGTTTGATCCTACTCAAGCTGTATAGAAGCTGCAGTAGTATAAGTCAAGTTTGTTTTTGCTTTGTGCTGTAGAACAGTTGCAGACAGCTTGTGCGGCATTGTACCACGTTGGTTACTGTAGCAATGGCCTAAGAAGTCTTATAAAAGGACATGTACCCCTTCCTTTCTACATAATTGATATCAGCTCCATACATTCTAGAGTGTATGTGTGTGCTTCCTGTTCTTCCATCTTCAGCCCAAGTGTGTGTTCTTTCAGTCTAGATCCTGGAGCTAACAGCCTCCACATGTGCGCCCCAATTTTTTTCCATTTTCTTAAGAAACACATAGTAGCTGATATATCCTATATTGTCTTGTTTCCTTCGTGGTTCATTTTTTTTGGTTCACATCGTCTCCCCACACACAGTTTTCGCCAAGGGAATCATTCTCTTTTTTCATGTGTGTCGGTTTCTGTGGCGGAATCGCCCGACTTAAGCCAACTCACACACACTTCCATTGGCTCTCAGTGTGTTTGAGTTGGACCAAGCTGTGTAGTCTGTCAAGAGCCGTGACGGACCCCATGTCACCAACAACACAGAAACCGATAATCATACACATTAGACCCTTGAAAGAGCCACAATGATTACAACATCTAGCATTTCATACAACCATAGTCTTAGATATTACATACCAAGTTTCGAACCAAATACTTATACAAACCAGAGTTCCAAATACGCGGCAAAAAAATATCACTTAAATAGCATTAAGAATAATTGTACCAAACAAACGAAAACATGCAAGTCCCCCCTCCCCTCGCGCGCGTTGTCCTCGGGGGTGACCCTTCCCTGCTGCCACCGCACCTCCCCTTATGCCTACCCCAGCCGCCCCTCAATCCCAACCCTCGGTGGCGGCGGGCACACGATGGCGGCTCAAAAACGAGCCACCTTGCTCCTCTCCCTCCCCCTTCTTCTCCCTTCCCTCCCCCTTTCCTTCCCTCCCCATCACCTCAATGACACCTAAGATCTCTGCCGCCGGTGGGCATTTCCTCAGTCGGTGTCGATGGATCTGGCTCCCTCGGGCCTCGATATATGTGCCCAAAGCTTGAGGTGCCAGGCCCTCTTCGTCTCCACGCCATCCGCCTGTGCGGGCTGCGCAGCTAATGCCGGCCTCCATTGCCAGCATCAGTCCCCGGAGTGGAGCACAGCCAGGGCTTTCCTCGTCGTTGGGTGACCATCGCTGTTGCTGCTCGCCAATCGGCGGATCCAGTCCTCTTATGCGTCAATCTCTACTCCCTGCCGTCGGATCTGGCCTTCGCGACCAACCTTGATGTTGCGGCCATCATCGCCGGCGGGGAGGAGGCCGGGCTTGGCAGAGTCTTCCCACGGCTCCTCCTCACCAGGCTCCAAGCGGGCGTGCCGCCTTCCCACCGATAGGCCACCGCCTGGTGTTGTTTGGCTACAACAAACAAGGATGCGCAGGCTCTCGGATATTCGAGCCGTGCTGCCAAACCTAGTGGCCATTGGTGGGTTAACCCCCACCGGCCGTCGCCATACCCGGTACCCATCCCCCGAAGTGTCGCCATGCAAGCTGCACCTGGAAGAGATTTTGTCGTGCTGTTATTTATCGGGGGAGTTGCTGGGATGTCATCGCATGATACACTGTGTTGTTCATGCAAGCCATAGAGGGCTCAAGCAGTGACGCGATGTGGTGATATGCATCACTGACATGTGGTTCTTTGGGATTGTGGTGATTTATGGGCGAAAGCCATGCAATGGCGATGCCCCGATCAGAGTGCCCCTCACCTCCTTGGAGGTGTTATGATAGTGCTCTCCACACACACCACAACCGTAGTGCCAGCCAAGACCCCCATTCTATTCCATGAGGTCCCTTCTGAGCTCCACCTCTATCCAAGGAATGGTGCTTGGAATATAGATCTTTGCAGGTCATCTTGGTGCCCCTAAGCCTCGCACCAACCTTCAACCTCTTCGTGTTTTGACCAATGACCGCCCTTGGCGCATCTACTTCGTTGGCGCTCTCCTCTCCTTGTTGACAGAAGCACACAAATCATATGCTGGGTCATGGAGACCGGATGAGTGGTCGGGTGTTGCTGTTAGCTCAAAGGGAGATCGCTGTGTTCGGTATGCTGCTGTTGGCGCACATTCTACCGCCCTTGATCCCCACTAGCATTTGCATGGCAGATGGCCACAAGGCAGCGGTTGTAGCGAAAATGGCCTCATGTCATGCTTCACAAAGTGGTTTGATGATTTGATGACAAACCAAGCCCCTAGGACTAACAAGGTTGCCAAGCTTATGATTATAGAGTTTTAGGTTCCAAGGGTGAAGTACAAAAAGAAGAAACAATATAAATTCTATATAAGTATGATAATCGAGAAAGATGGATTTTTCCATAACATTGTAGAGCTCTTAACAAGCTTTCCAAAAAGTCCAAGATCATCAAAATTAGAGTTCAAAGTGAAAAGTATGCCCAAAATACAAAGACCTGGTCTGCTGAAATGAACAGAGCGGACAGTCCTGATCATCACAGGATATAGGCTGATGAAAACATCAAATTCTGTACAAATCTACAAATCCAATCAAATGGGCTTTTGTACAGCATTGTAGAACTCTTACAAGCTTTCCAAAAAAGTCCAAGACCATCGAAATTAGAGTTCGGAGTAAAAAGTTACGCTCAAAATACGAAAGCGCATGTGCTCAGCCCATAATAGTCCGGTCAGTACAAATTTGAGAGGGACGGACAATCCGGATCTATACAAGCAATTTTTTGGCCATTGGCCAACAGCTAGTTTTGGTCTTTGGGCCTATTTATACCACATTCATGAGGTCATTTGAGCTTGCTGGAGACACCTAAAGCATAGATGAGTTGAGGGACACTTGAAGACCATCTCAAAGGCAATTAGCACTGTTAGTGAGGGTTTAGTGCTTGTTTAGGCTTAGCTCTTGCGAGGTTGAGTGATTAAGTCTTGTTGCGACAAGCATTGTACTCATTGCTAGACCCTCCTTCATTGGTGTGGAGAGGCGGTGACACCTTGTGCGGGGACGAGGAGACCCTACAAACTCCGTAGTGCAATTCGGTGCCATGTGACCGAGAGAGACAGTGGCGGTGGCCAAGCCTTGGTGGTTGGGTGGCACTCAGCCTTTGCTTGCCATGAGCCATTTGTTGGCAAGCGCAAGATGGTGATCAGAAGAGTTTTGGTGTTCGGTTCGGATATTGCCTTCGGCGGCGAGTCCGTTGACGTAGGTGAATCACGTTAAATCCTTGTGTCTTCATGGGAGTTTGCATCCCCTTGCCCTTACCTCTTTACTTATCATATTTACGTTTCCGCTTTTACTTTCTTGTGTGCCTTTAGCTTTTCTAGTTAGCTTGATTAGGTTTAGCTCTAGGTTGCAAATCTTTTGGGTAAGTTAGAGAGCGCATAGATAAACCTTAGACTTAACTAGTGTGTGTAGGACGCTATAGGTTTATCTTATGCAATAGAAAGTCTTAGGTTTTAGAAGAGCGATTAGCGACTCAATTCACCACCTCCCCCTCTTGAGTCGGATACCCCGGCACGTTCCTTACACCGGTACTAAATATCGATAACTACGGTAGTGAGTCTAGAACTCGCCCACGACAACATATGCACACAGCTAAGCCTCCACATGAAAAAGGTTCAACCACGACCCTTAGGCCATCTCCAATGGCTTGCCTAAAAGGACTGCACAAACACTATTCCAACCACCTTACTTTCTGTCTACAGTAGCGTTACAGTGTTGTTTTATACAGTCCATATATACGTTCCATTGAAGATAACCTTAGTACTAGATGTACTAGCAAGACTTATCCTAGGAATTTTTTATATATCCCGACACTTGGGAATTCAAAGTCCGCTGCTGATTTGGCTGATACGTTTACAAAAGTAAGTTTACTGACTTGATGTTCATGTTTTTTTTAAGCTTTAGCTTCACTTAGTAATGACCTATACCATTCTAAGTTTGCACACGTCATCTACTTTCATAAAAAAACCTACATAATTTGTCAAGCAAGTTTCAACTCGTAGCAGCAACAAAGCATCATTGATTCATAAGTCATTCCACTGGTTCCACATGTTACTACAGTGCGATGTCAACCCGCATCTGGGGATTCACATCGATTACCATAGCCCATGTACGGGATGTTATGCGACTAAGCTTGAGTAAGCTCGACCTCAAACTCACAAAGTCTCGGTCCTTAACCGACACGGGCGGGGCCAAAATCAATCATCATCATCTCTCTACCACCAAACTCATCAACTTTATTCCCCGCTCGGTCTCACGTTAATCTCATCATCTCATATTGGAACGTTCAAGTAATCGAAGTAAAGAACTATAAAGCTTAACAAAATAAATACTGACACAAGGTAAGAGTTTCAAGCAACTCCTATATGTAATGCAATACAACATGTATATTTCGAACTACATTTAGGATGACATATGTACGCTGAGTGTCATGGATCTATCTAATGAGATCTATAACTTATATTGCGATACATAGTCCTATACTCCAATTTATTTGTTATTATATGCAATTATGACATGGAATGGCTTAGAGATACCATTTCTGTGTGGCATGACTCGGTGCCATCTCTAACTCTAAGATCATACTTTGACTGTTAACTTATCTTATAATCTAGTATTTCTCTCGCAACAAAAGATTAGCTATCAGGATGCATGTATACGTACGAATCCAACAGAATCACAATGTGCAACATGAAATTTCTATTGCTACACAAACTACTACTAGCCAAAGATCACAAAGCTTAAATTTCAAAGTAAATGCACATCTTATATTTTAGAATAGAGGGAGTAGTTTATCCATAATTCATAAAATTTTAGAAAAGTATTAAATCTATTTGAATTCGATCCGTAAAATTTCTTGTTTTTCAGGGGAGCATTTTCTACCGGAAGTGTAAACCGTGGTCCACGTAGGCCCCAGGAGGCCAGCTGTCGTAGAAATGGATTCTAGTCATGCATCTTCCAGAAGGAAGAAGGCCCAGAACTTGCGAATCACCAAAGCCAGACCCATACGCACGGTCCACGTCCACCCGCGCGGCCGGGCCCCGCCCCGCCCACCCCCCCCCCCCGTCGCACTACCACAGCCAATCAGAACGCAGGAAACCCCCACCCACGGATCCGTCTCCGCGATCCGCGTGCCTCCCACCTAAACCCGATCCCAGCCATCCGTCCCACGCGAATCCAACGCTCCAAACCGCGCCGCTCTGCCGAAAAACCCAAACCCACCGCCAGCGAAAATACGAAACTTTCCCAGCCTCCCGCGCACCCGCCGCCTACAAAAACACCTCCCCCTCCCCACCCCCTCCTCACTCCCAATCCCCCAAATCTCTGAACCCTCCTGCACCGCCTCGCGCCCTCCTCTCCCCGCTCGCAGCAAGCCCTCGCCGCCCCGTCGTTCCCGATGGCCCGCACGAAGCAGACGGCGAGGAAGTCCACCGGCGGCAAGGCGCCCCGCAAGCAGCTGGCCACCAAGGCGGCGCGCAAGTCCGCCCCGGCCACCGGCGGCGTGAAGAAGCCCCACCGCTTCCGCCCCGGCACCGTCGCGCTCCGCGAGATCCGCAAGTACCAGAAGAGCACGGAGCTGCTCATCCGCAAGCTCCCCTTCCAGCGCCTGGTGCGCGAGATCGCGCAGGACTTCAAGACCGACCTCCGCTTCCAGAGCTCCGCCGTCGCCGCGCTGCAGGAGGCCGCCGAGGCCTACCTGGTGGGGCTCTTCGAGGACACCAACCTCTGCGCCATCCACGCCAAGCGCGTCACCATCATGCCCAAGGACATCCAGCTCGCGCGCCGCATCCGTGGCGAGAGGGCCTAAGCGGAGCGGGTTGGTTCTCGTCGTGCCTGATCTGGGAGGTGTAGAGATGTCTTCCGTAGTTGTTTAGCCTGTGTTATGTCTGTCGTGGTAGTGTTGTGGTAGAGGTACCTTTATTCGTGATGTGGTCGTGGTGCTCTGGTGTGGCGTGTCGTCTGATGTTACAATCTCATTACCATCAGCAATGGAGAAGTTGGTTATCTGATCTTGAATCTGTTAACTTTTAGCACATGGATCTAATTTTGGCCAATGCCTGTTTACTGCCTGGTTAGTTCTGGCCAGTCGTACTGCAATTGAACGGGCTCGGTAACAGGCTGAATTGTGCGTTGCTGTTGCCAGCTTTGGGAGCCTTTTCAGTTTGGGCCATGTTAGGTTAGGTTGTCGCTTATTTTGAACGCATCTGTTGGCCTTTGCTCTTTAAATCACAACAATCCTGTACTGTAACGTTCTTGTTAACTATACTTAAGCCCTAAGTATGTCCGATTTGATGCTGCACTGAGCCACTGAGGGCCTGATGGTCGAGCCATCTCATTTTCCTTTTTGTCCAATGTCCAGAATTTCAAACCTGCAGTTTTGGAGATGTGTTTTTGCAGTTTCTGTGCTGCGTCTGCAGTTTTGGAGATGTGTTGTTCGCAGTTTAGGTTCTGCGTTGCGTTGTGATGGTGTGCAGTGCAGTAAGATTTCAAGGTTGTAGACTCGGTTGTCTTCAATTGTGATGCAGACATGCAGTATTTCATCATCTCATTGTCTTGGTCAATGGAACTTTTGTCTACATAATCTCTAATATGAGCTCTTGAATATCTGTGTGTTTGTGTCTTTCTGCTGTTGCCTCTGATTTCACTTAACTATTCCCTGATTTAACTATTATATAAATATATCTGTATCAGGCAGCATATGTGAAATGGCTTCATATTTGCAGGGCAAATGATTCATTGACTCTTATCAGAACAAATCTATTTCAGATTGATTGAGCGAAAAGCTTCGTCTTGCTTTGGTGAAAGCATGGATCCAGTTCTGCTTCCATTTCAAATTTCTGGTTGGGTCTCAGATTCTGAACTTACATCCACATTTGCAATTCATTTGTTAGTGTATGTATCAACTTCCCTTCTAATATGGGTGCATTCTTCAGAGTGGAGATGCAACATACTGGGAGTCCTTCGACTCCTTCCTGAGCTTTGCTGCTGTCCAGACCGAGTTGCAATTTGCATTGCACTACAGACCGTGACTACAGTGACAAAAGGGTACTATCTCGTCATAGGTTTTTATGTTCAGATGCTGTGAGTGAGTGTGTTTCCTTCATTTGTCAGCATTTCTGTTAGCAGCAGATCGAGACATCTTTTTGTTCAGGTTTGGTTAGGGGTGCAATGCACATATTGCTGTGAGATAATATTGCACGTTCAATGTGAAAATGTTGAGCATGTTTGAATACTTATACCATCAGTGTAGTAGCAGTGTGGCACTGCATACTCGTTTGTGAAGTTGAGAGCTGTGATTCCTCTACTCTTCTATCTGTTGGACTGGACCAAAGATCGCGGTTCATACAAGGATCCTTTGGCGTCTCTGAACCCCGTCTGTATGTATAGTGCAGCCATGAGGATGCCTTGCTGATGCCCTGAGCCATCACAATTTCTTAATTCTTATTGGCCACGACTATCTGATTGTTGTCCAGTGAACAGCTATCCAGTGTCTGTCAAGTGCTCACAGGTTCACTGTAGGCTGTAATTTGCCTGTCGAACCACCAGCTTGGATTTGCTGGGCAGCCAGGGCCCTTAAGGTGCTGTAAGATTCAAGCAGCTGCCTAACTGCTCCACAATTTCTTTCTCTTAAAACAGAAGCGCTCGGCGATGACCAGAGTTCCAGAGTAAAAGAAGCACAGCTGAAGTCTGAAGAAGAAGTGATGGCCACAAAACTGTCCAGACGGCTGGTGACGAAAATGGCCAAAGGAGCAGTGACAGTTGACCGGCGTGAGATCAGTAGCAAGCAATTCCGTTGCGTTGCGTTTCTTCTTTCCACAACATTATCTGTTCTTTTTTTTTTCTCTGCCCACTTCATCAGCCGGTTCGTCGTGAAACGCCCTATCTCCAAGGCATCTTCAGCTAGCTGAACCCCTGTCGTTCTGAATATCTGATGATCGCAGGCTTTAACCTGAAACTTTTGCAAGTAGTTCTGTGTTGGAATCTTGGTTGTCCCTTTGTTTACTGCTCAGAGTTAGGATCATCACACCAATTGGTCAGTTCACCGTGTACAAATTGCCCAACAGGCCCTGGATTAAGGTGTGCGTGCTTGGAGATTGGAAACGGACCCAACCAACAAAAAGCCAGGGAATCTCTAACGGCATGGAGGCAAAGCCAACGACTTTCGCTGCACCCCCTACCTGATCAGGATCGCATCGCATGGAAACGTCCCGTTCCGTGGCTTTCCTCCGTCGCTGCCGAAGTAAGTGCAAAGGTGCCCGCGAACGCGATGGCGTCGCGGGGGCAGGCCCGCCGGCTGCCGTTCAGGTCTTCAGGATCGTCTGGAGTATGTGATCTTATCGTTGCTGCTGCGGTGTGATGCGTGTGCCAGTGGGCAGCTGAATCAGGCTTTGCCGGCGGCCCCGTCAACACATTAGCACCGACCACCGAGGGCACTCCAACATCAGCCAGCCACCCCATCAGCTGGGCTTGCCCAGTTTTCTCGGGCACGCATGCTCCCTTTCCTTATCAGCCCAGTTGGCGAGGGAGGGAGCATCTCCCGGTCCCGGTAGATATCCGCACCCATGCGGCACAGACGTGGAGCCAGCACCCCCCATGGCCATGACCCGATCCATCCATCCGCCGCCCAGGCCCAGTGCCGGCGCCTATTTGAAGCCACGCGCCCCTTGCATCACCAGGCTATACGAGTGGTAGTAGCCCCTTGCACCGGTAGCCTGCAAGCTGCGACCATCTGCCGCGACGAAACGGGCGCCGTCCTGCTGCCCCGCTCCAGTGGTGACGCGCGCGCGCCGGTCCTCCCAACCGCCCGCCCATCTCTCCTATCATCATCATCATCCGTTCGCTCACTCATCAACCGTCGTCGTCTGCAGCCGCTGCCGATCGACGAGCGGAGCCGGAGCCGGATCGGAGATGGACCACGCGGCGGAGGCGCAGCGGACGGACCTGATGACCATCACGCGGCACGTGCTCAACGAGCAGGGCCGCCACCCGGGGTCCCGCGGCGACTTCACCATCCTCCTCTCCCACATCGTCCTCGGCTGCAAGTTCGTCGCCTCCGCCGTCAGCAAGGCCGGCCTCGCCAAGCTCATCGGCCTCGCAGGGGAGACCAACGTCCAGGCAAGCAAGCAACCACCGCCTTCACAACTTCACAAAGCTACTCGCGTACTCGGTCTGAACTATTATTAGTAATAATTAATCTCTGAGCCTCTGGCCGTGGGCCCCGGGGTTCAGACGCGCATTTGTTAGCTGCAAAGCTGGCCTGGCTCAACTCAACTTAACTATGCGTCGATCACTAAATAAGCAACATCTCACTTTTGTGCAATACATAGATAGATTGTTCCTGGCCTTCAAGATGTTCATGATCATACTGGTCTGATCAACGTGACATGCACAGATGATGATCAATTCGCTTGCTGTCGGTCTTGTTTTTTTGGATAAGAATTCGCTTGCTCTCGTTGACATTCAGTAGCATAAAACGCGCAGGGCGAGGAGCAGAAGAAGCTGGACGTCCTGTCCAACGAAGTCTTTGTCAAGGCGCTCGTCAGCAGCGGCCGCACCGTAACGCTCTCAGTCCTTCCTACACATCAGACCACGTTCCCATGTTTATCGCATATATACAGTAGTACAAATATATATACAAAAACATCGTCTACTTTGTCAACACTTGGGTTCTCAACTTATCAGACATTGACTTTTGCGGTTGCGTGCAGTGCGTTCTTGTGTCCGAGGAGAACGAGGAGGCTATCTTCGTCGACCCGGCCCTCCGCGGGAAGTCCGTGGATCCTGTCACCCTGGCCTGGCTGTGTTGTTTTTTCAGTTGCTTGTTACTGATTTCTTTTCGACTTGTGAGCGCCACAAGCTCGTGCTGTTGGCCTGTTGCTTTCCCTGATTGTGAGGGGCATTGGTTTCCTCCGTGTTCAGGTACTGCGTTTGTTTCGATCCGCTGGACGGCTCCTCCAATATCGACTGTGGTGTCTCCATCGGAACGGTGTGTGTCATTGTCACCCCACAATTTTTTCCCGCCTGTGTTGTGTTTGTGTACTGACAGATGAGTCAAACGAGATTAGAAAACAAAGCACAGTATATGCTAATCGATCTGAGTTCCAGTGACATGGATCATGTTTACCTTTCTGGTGATACTACTATATTAATTATCTGCAAGTGCAAAATTGATCTTAGTCGATTTCGATTCCCTACTCCCATAGTCAATTTAGAACTGTATCAACTAGTTTTTACTACATTATCTTATTTTGAGAAACACTCCCTCTTCAAAGCTCTTACTGTTGCTGCATGCTATATTTTGTTCTTCTCTGCAGATCTTTGGGATTTATATGATCAAAGATAAGGACAATGTGACTTTGGAGGATGTACTACAACCTGGAACGGATATGATTGCTGCTGGCTATTGCATGTACGGGAGTTCCTGCACGGTAATTGTCTTCGTCAGATCCGTCTTACCTTCAGAGTTCAGACAATTCTCCTCGCCTCTTTTTTTTTCTCTATACTGACTTCTGTTATGAGTTACAACAGCTTGTGTTGAGCACTGGAAATGGAGTCAATGGCTTCACTCTTGATCCTTCCCTTGGGGAGTTCATTCTGACTCATCCAAATATCAAGGTTAATGATAAAAATGCTGCACCTCTTTTGCTCCTGGTTGATCGGCAATGTAACAAAGGAATCTTGAGTTATTTATGCTTCTTTTCTTCTGCAGATACCGAAGAAAGGGAAGATTTATTCAGTCAACGAAGGGAATGCCAAAAACTGGGATGGGCCTACAGCAAAGTACGTGGGCCCATTTGTGTTCAAAATAAATGTAGTTTTATAAGAAGTTAAGCTGAAATTACCAACGTATTTCAGATTTGTCGAGAAATGCAAATATCCCCAGGATGGTTCACCACCTAAATCCTTGAGATATATTGGAAGGTGACTCGATCATGCTCATTCTCAATTAATGCATACCAGTATTTCACAGTTTGCTTTCTTCTAGTTATGAACTGCATGTACGAAGTTTTCTTAAGAAGAATATCTCTGAGGTTATTTGTATCCGTTCCTTCTTTGTTTAGTTTGGTAAAAACTGATCGAACTGTTTGTTTTATACAATGACTGAATTATGCTGTTATTGTCATTCTGAATGGTTCACACTTCACAGTATGGTTGCTGATGTTCACCGTACCTTACTATATGGAGGCATATTCTTGTACCCAGCAGACCACAAGAGCCCAAATGGAAAACTACGGTATACTGAAGCTAACATGCTAACAATCTTTTTTCTTGCTGTACATCCGGAGCTTTAGTTCAACTGCTTATAAAGATGTAAGTCCTGAAGTTGGTTCTATGTGGCATGCATGGCAGGGTTCTATATGAAGTCTTCCCGATGTCATTCCTGATGGAGCAAGCTGGAGGTCAGGCTTTCACAGGCAAACAACGGGTGTGTTTCAGTTCTTTTTCTCATATCTTAAATTCCAACTGCGAAACATTGGCGCTATACAAATATCAAATCCTCCTGTGATATCATTGCATTTTCCAACCTACAAGTTTTGTAAACAATGTAGAAAATACTACAAGTAGAAATTAGGTGAAAACAAGCCACGTCTGTATTGGAATGTACTAGTAATTGGAATGCCACAACTGAAAATGCTGCTGCTAAATTGACAATGCAGGCACTTGAACTTGTTCCCACTAAGCTTCATGACAGATCCCCAGTATTCCTCGGGAGCTACGATGACGTTGAGGAGATCAAAGCACTGTACGCTTCAGAGTCGACCACTGCTTGATCTTTCTGCCTGATGGCGCTCATTGTTTCCCCGGATATGAACATTGTAACTGTATTGATCAGACATTTATTTTCTGTTCTTGCCTTCTTGGCCTTAATGTAAAAATTACACTCTATACGGACATGGTACGACTCATCAATAAGAAATCGAGGCTTATGTTCCTCACAAATTTAACATATTTTTATTCCTTGATAAATCAAAATTGGATTCATGTAAAGAGGGACTTGTTCGGTTGCGCTTGGCTGCTGGTTTTGGACGTCCTACTTGTCATAAGATTTGTGATGCTCCAACTGTCCAACCGTTCTTTACACTGATCTAGTGCATACTCCCTCCATGGCTCCATTCTGAAATACAATGTTTTCTGGATTTGTATATAAAAAAGAACAATAATGCTTTGAATGTAAAATGACCACCATTAGATCCATCATAAACTATATTTTCAGTAAGTTGCTTTTCTGTGCGATGGATGTTAAAAATGTTCTCTAAGAAGTTGGTCAAACTTAAAATTGTTTGGCTTAGGACAAATCCAGAAAATACCATACGATAAACTGGTAGCTGCCGGTGTACGGACAGAAAAAATCAATAAAAAAAGGCAAGGGATTGTTCATGTAAGGTATCTTATTCCTCACTAGCATATTTTATATCTCATCCTCTATACGTTATAAACGGTCTGAATTTCTTTTAAACATGAAAAATGAAAGAAAGAAAACAAGATGATCGCTCAATGTACCAATAGATAACATAATTTTTTTTTTGGAAAAAATGAATCACTTTCAGTGTTTCTAATTTAAAATAAGTTAGTTATAAAACCTAGAGACTAAGCTAAATTTTTATATTTCCATAAAAACACCTTCAAAATTATCCTATTTTTATTAATGGGATGGTAAAAATATCCGAAGGTAGTTCAATGGTTAAGTAGACTTGTTTCATATACGAAGGACGCTTTAGAGATGCTGCTGGATAGATAAAGCAATCTCTTCTCTCTGTGCGTAGAAGGACCCATTCTTCCGTCTTTGTGCCATTCAGCGATAGCAGGTCGGCAAAACAGCATGGTAATACTAGTATTAATCTTATTGATTCGTTCCGTAAAAATGTAGAAGCGGAATACACAAGCCAAACCACACCGAGGACAAATTACAAAGAGGAAGATACAGACTAAAGCATCGCTGGGAAAAGGATGGCCAACACGCATGACAACCCATGTGACTCGGCTGTTCATCAGATCCCAAAATGCCCTGACGATTTGTGCTTTCACGATACGCTCTACCGCCGCAAGGTCTGCATGATGTACTGCCCGTACAGATCCCTGCACAAATCAAAGCACAGCAGGCCATGTCAATGCGGACCCAGAGTGAGTTCAAGGCTTTCCAATCTGACAGTATATGGCTACACATTCTTTTCCCACCAATGTCATCCTCCAAATCAATGACCAAGACTTACATGGAGTACTGGATGGCCTCGCGGGCAGCTGCGGCGGGCAGGAAGTCGTTGACTGCCACCTCCTTGTTCTCGTTCTTCTTGTCTGCAAGATTTGGGGGAACAAATAAGCACACAGAGTTGAAGGGAGTGCGCAGCAAGAGCATACAGTCTTCGAAGAATCGGCGGATCTCCTGGAGGCGGTGAGGAGAGAGCTCGCTGATGTCGTTGTAGTGGCGGTACTCGGGATCGTCGGCGCAGACGGCTATGATCTTGTCGTCCTTCTCTCCCTGCAGGTCCAACATTTCGGGAAGGACACGGCAAACATCGTGAATCAGATCATTTCTGGGAGCGAATAGTCGGGTCAGCTTAACTCGAAACCGAACTGCACAGACTGACAGACAGAGGCATTTTGCTTGCGTACCTGATCTATCATAGGCATGAGGCCGATGGCCCTGGCGCGGAGGAAGGCGCCGGAGAGGACTGGTTCCTGGTCGTCGTTGCGAATTAATTAAAAACGGCAGTCGATTTGTTAGGACCGGTGGACGATCAACCGGAGAGAGAATTAAAGGCTGCAGAGAGTGATCGTCGCCGCCCGACTGACCTGCATGAGGACGAGGACGTCCATGGGGTCGTTGTCCTCGCAGAGCGTCCGGGGGATGAAGCCGTAGTTGTGAGGGTAGACGACGGAGGAGTAGAGGACCCGGTCCACCTTGATGAGGCCCCGTCTTCTTGTCCAGCTCGTACTTCACCTTGCTCCCCTTGGTGATCTCCACGACCTGCCCCAACACACGGCGATCGAGAGCGCAGCCCGCGGATCATCAAGACGCGTGCTTTTATTTCCTCAGCACTCACGCCGCAGCTAAGCTCGATCTCGGCTGCCGGCCGGCGAAATGGGACCCAGAAATCTGAGATACTTACGACGTTGAAGACGGCGGGCGCTTCGGGGCCGATCTCGAGGTCGTGCCAGGGGTGCGCGGCCGACCGACCGCCGCGACAGCGAGGAGAGGATGCGCTCGTTGAGCCGCGGCGCGCGCCGCTTCGGCCCCGCCTCCACCTCCATCTCGGCGTGCCCGTTGCTGGCTCCGTTCTCCTGCAGGCTCATTTCCCCCCGCGATCGAGCTAGCTCCAGCCGCCGGATCGGAGGACGAGATCGGTCGGGCCGGCCGGATGCCGTGCAAAATAGACGCTGGCTGCCTGGGACTGGGACTGGGAATAGATGCGGCAAACATCCGAGCGGCCGGCGCGCATATATAGGGGAGCAGAGCAGGAGCGGTGCGCGGGTTGGTTGGTGGTGGGGGAGGAGTGGGCGGCCGGCGGCACGTGGGAGGGGACACCGGCATGGGACTTGGGAGTCGCGGTGCCGCGCTGGCGCCGGAAGCTTCCGCATCGGCGCGTTGCAGCCCCGAGTCTCGAGCTGTTCCCAGCTACGGAGTAGTAGTATCTGGTCACCCCGAAAAGCGGTGCGCCGTGCGGGACCGGGACTGCGGGGACGCGTCCCAAGTCCGAACCAGCACCAGCAGGGCTTCCCCTCCCCGGCGGGCGGCGGCAGACCGACCAGCAGCAGCGAGGCCTCCAGCCTCAAAGGCAGACTGCAAAGCCAGCATGAGCAGGTACGGTCATTCAAAAGCAAACCGAAGAGACTGAGCGCCATCTATATCTATTGCCCGGTTCGAAGCTCCGTCTCGCTCTTTTTTTTTTTTTTTTGAGATCGTGATCCACATGAGTGACGCGGTCATGCTTCCCACGTCCATTTGGTTAAGCATAAAAAAGCCGGAAAAGAGTTGGTGACACGAAATCCTGCTGCACATGTTCGTTTGTGCCAGTCGTGGTGCACCGAAAGTCGTTTCTAGCAGCCCGCCAATATGAACGCCATTTTGTAGTATAAAATGGGGCATACAGACTGTAGTATTTTGAATATAAACGGTGACTAATGCAGTAACGACGTCCAGGGACCTCGTGACATTTCAAGGGACGGGACATTGAGTAGTTGGCACCCCAGTAGCTGTTGCAGGGTGATAAGTAATAGCACGGACCGGGATTCTCAAGTTCTCAAATGCCGGTGGTAGAATTGTTGAAAGCTTCACTTTAACTTTTCATACGGTGCGCAAGGGCGGAGAAACCAGTACTACACCGTCTCTTCGAACAAAAAGGAAGGGTGATATTGCATTTACTTGTCTAGAATAGTCAATTCGTAAATGCAGAGAAAAGCTATACA
The DNA here is from genome assembly GCA_030272315.1 of Paspalum vaginatum. Classification (NCBI taxonomy): domain Eukaryota; kingdom Viridiplantae; phylum Streptophyta; class Magnoliopsida; order Poales; family Poaceae; genus Paspalum; species Paspalum vaginatum. Next base: position 38,910,062 of record CM059020.1, on the reverse strand, counting down.
ACACTCAGGTTGTTTTAGCTACCTCCAACATCCGAATTTTTTGACTAATCGATGGATGCCATGTCATCTTCTTAAGAAATATGGTGATTAGCCGATGGTTCTTTAAGAACTTCCGGAGAGATTAGGGGGTGGGGGTTTCGGGCATGGGGTTACCTGTGTCTTCAGGCTTCGAGGAGGGTGTCAGGGGGGGGCGACCTCGGAGGTGGTGGCGGGTGAGACGACGAGGCGCCGAGGGTGCTACAAGGAGGATGGCAGGTTGGGCAGGGGAGGAGGTGGGGGCATCGATTCCACCTCGGTTAGCGTTGGTCGGTAGTGGAGGATGGTGGCGGAGGCGGTAGGGCCGCCGCCGCTAGAGCCGGGCAAGGCGGCTGGCGTCGGGGAAGCTAGGGCAAGTTGCGGACAACGGCGGATCCAGCAGCGAGAGCTGCCAAAGACGGGTTGGGTTGTAGGGGAGGCGGGGGTGACGGCAAGGATGCACGGTGCGGGGGTGGCGGCGAGGTGGAGGAGGCGCGTCGTGGACACAGGGGCTGCACGGTATGGGAAGAGAGTGGGGTGGCTGAGTGAATCGTGTCCGTCTATTTTAAGATCCTATGGCCCAAAATTCGTATATTAGAGGCTCCTAAAACACTTGAATGTTCCATCTAGGGACTCTAAATGTAACATATGTTAGGCGACAGAGCAACCAACAACGTTTCTTTTTGGCATATATATCGCCCAAAAAATCGATCAGACAGAATTTAATATAACCAAAAAGAGAGGCAGCAAATTTACCATAAAACATGATGCCACGAAGCAAACGTTCACTGTAAAACTTATTTTTCCAAAAAAACAAATGTTTTGATACTGCTGTATACACTGTACATGGCAAATGATCACAGGCTCTATAATTGCTGGTACTACTACAACATAAACTACCACATCAACATTGCACTGAGTCACATAAGATACTAGTACTGCTTCCTATCGTGCTAGTGATTAACAGCAAGCAACAGTTTGGAGAACAAGGATATAGTGGATAAGCAGGTAAAACAAGACAAGATAATCTTGCTTGCACATAGCATGCACGTATCAGGTGCGCAAAAAATTGCAAAATAATCTCAACTCCCGCACTACCTTGTCTTTCACTCTTTCCCGATGACTAACGCCGCCATTGGACATATTGGAAACGTCTTGGTTTGCGGCATTCAAATCCGATCGCAATTGCAAATTTGCAGCCGTTTTTTAGGTACATGTGCAAATGAATCCGACTACAATTTCCGCACCAGTAAGTGTGATAGGCATTTGGGGTAAATGGAAAACTGGAAAGAATATAAAGAGAGTTTATTTGGACCAATGCTTCTGCTTCCGCAACTTGGGCCCTTTACATTCAGACCTTTTTAGTAAAACTGGGCCATAGCGTCTACAGATCTATGAAGGCCCGGCTAGTCAATGATGGTCCAAGTTCTCATGTACGTGGGCCGTACCTCTTTGCTAATATCACATTAAGTAGTGTGTAAATCACATGTTTTTGTTAGACATGAGTATTAACTCTTTGCTCCATCAATGTACTCATCACGTCAACAGGAATCGTGTCCCCTATGTGGGGAGGTAGACTCTTGGAAACACTCCCTGGTGGAATGCATAATGGCAAGGAGTGTTTGGGCCTTGGAACGTGAAGAGCTAGTGGAACACTTGTGCAGCATACCTGAGAACGATGCTAAACTCTGGATTGCAGAGGTATGCAGCACAATGAACCAGGAAGATGCAATACGGACAGCTGTGACGCTTTGGGCAATCTGGTATTCACGTAGGAAAGCAATCCATGAGAACATTTTCCAGAGCCCAATATCGACGCATTGTTTTGTTGATCATTTCCTGTCAGGGACCTGGGTGTTTCGTCAGCCACTTTACAACTGGAAAGACGACCGCTACCTAGGGAACAAGCTGGAGGAGGAGCCCAGCGGATACCTCCACCATTGGGGGTAGAGAAGATCAACGTTGATGCAGCGGTGTCAAAGAACTTGGCACTGGGCGCGGCCTCGGCAGTAGCAAGAAACGCTGAAGGTGCTTTCCTGGGGGCGTCGGCGATTGTGGTGCCTGGCATCACGAATGCAGAGGTCCTCAAAGCTCTGGCATGCAGAGAAGGAATGGCTCTAGCGAGTGACTTGGCCCTGCAGCGAGTCAAATTGGCATCTGACTGTAGCGGTGTCATCAGCAGCATAAAAGGAGAAGGTATGGGGCACTATGGCCACATCATCCACGAGATCAAAGCCCGAGCGCAAGATTTTCATGAATGCTGCTTTGTTCATGAAGGACGGGTCTCTAATGGGGACGCTCATCGCCTCGCAAGGAGTTCAATCTTCCTTTTTCTAGGTCGCCATGTATGGCTTACTGCTCCACCTGAAGGTGTTTGTAATCAATACGTTGTTCCATCATAATAAAGTGTGGAGTTCCCTCAAAACAAAATGTACTCATCACGTGTAGTCATCATTTATTTTACTGGAAAGAATCCAATAGCTTAATACAAAGGCGGTTGACTGACAGGTGGGCTAGGCACCCGTTCATCTTCCCTGACTAGCAAGTAGCGAGAGGCAAGGTTCCGTGCTTCCAGGTTAGGTGAGGGAGCTGCCAGGGGTCCTCTGTCGTCGCCAATGGTAGAGAATTGATTGGGGGGAGGTGGCCTGATCGGTGGCGGCGGCGGGTGTGACGACTAGGAGGCTAAGTGCGGTGGTTGGGACGACAATGGAGGCACGATAACTCGGTTCCACGAAGTATAGGGGTGGGCACATTGGACCCGAAAACCGAAAACCGAACCTGACCCTGAACCGATTAGACCGAAATATCACGTTATTCGGGTTTCAGAGTTCGGTTCCTATTTCACAACAAGTCGATATTCGGGTTCGGTTTCGGTTTTGGCCTCGTGAAACCCGAATAGACCGAAAAGACCGATTTATGTAAATTGTTTTTTCTTCATCTTTCAATGCCATTATCTTTGTGCCATTTAAGATACATTCAATCTAAACTATATGCCTAGCAATGACCTAATCATGATAGGAAAGATCATCTTAAATTTTTCTAGCGTAAAGCACGATCGACTAGGCATAGAAGCAAGCCTAAGTGTATGTGTTATGACGGTGAGTCTATAAAATCGGTTTTCGGTAGACCGAACCGAATTATTTCGGTTTTTCGGGTTCGGTTCCTATTATTCTTTTGAGAATTTCGGTTCTTATTGTTCAAAACCTGAATTACGTAAAGACCGAGACTGAACCGAAAAACCTGAAAAGACCGAACGCCCACCCCTACACGAAGATTAGTGATGGTGGCGAAGGTGGTAACAACAGAGTCAGCGTACCAATGGGCTCTAAATGGACTTTAAGTAACCCGACGTGCTTAGTCACACATGCGACACAAAAACTTCTCTTTGATCTTAAGATCTTTTTTTCCCCTTTGATTATTTCTTTGAGGTATTTGTATCCTAATTCTGTCACTTGCATTTCCGAAGTTCAAACAAATATACATGTAAACATATTGCTTCTAAATTGGCCCACGTTGACATCCAACCACTAAAATCTCGTTAAGCATACGAAACCAAAGCTTAGAGTCTATTTTTCTTACGTAGTAGTAAGAAAACAATACTCCTCTGCTTCGTTTCAAATCAATTAGTATGAATCCATAGTATATTTTTTGTATGGGCTCATCAACCATCCTAGAAATCAAATTCCAAGGCTGAGCGATTCCCCTAGGCTCAGGTGAACCATTCCACCAGTCGTCCATGGAGTTTCGATTTCTAAAAAAATTCACACTTGTTGTTTGTAAAAAAAATCGATTTTCAGATATGGTTGGCTGGATGGTTGTCTTAAAAATCAGTTTCTAAGCCAGCAAGGTGTTCAATAATGCCTGGAATAGCTAATTCTACGAATAGTCGTACAACTGCCGGTATCAACGGCAGTGTTTCATACTGAATCCAGTGAGAGCCAACGGACCAGCTCCATTGCCTCTAGAGTGATGAGTGATTGTCAACAGTAGCAAGACCCAGAAGGACTTGGGCACAAGACCTCTGATGGACAGGAGGCCCTCCAATGGACTGGAGGTAGAGGGAAGTCCTCCGAAGGACTGGAGGCACACTCGGCGTCTGTCGGCCATGGGAGTTCGGTATACGGAGGAGCGGCATGGCGACGGCAGGAGTAAGTCCTCCGAAGGACTGTGAGGCTACCCCGATGGACAGGGGATGCCGAGCGCCACCGCGGTGCTCCAACCCGAATGCGTGGTGCGAAGGCGTGCGAGGGAAGGCTTTGGCGGCTTCGTCTCAAAACCGTCATCCAAGCTACCCAAGCCTTGGTGAGTTGGGCCACGACTTGCCAAGATAGAGAAGATGGGCCAAATCCGGCCTAGGCGGAGACTTTCTAAAGTTTCCCGGTTTCTGACTTCAAAACCGAGGGCGGATCGCGGATTGGACTACTGGCCACGTGGAGAGCATCCGAGGATTGCGTGGAACTTACGAAGATCAAGACTTCATCGTGGTCGTCCGTCCCGAAATATCCTGTAATCTTTTGTTTGAGTCCTTAGGGTTTGTCTAGCTGTAGGGACCTAAGTGCAAAACGGTCTAAATAGCACTCGGGTATAAATAGGTCCAAAGCAGGTCATTAGAGCATCTCTTGGCTGCTAGGATTAGTCTTCACTTGGTGATTTTCGTCTTTAAGCTTTGAGCTCCATTGTTAGGGAGGTTGGAGTAGGATTTAGCCTCCTAATCTTGAGGGAAGGTGAGGGTGGTTGCTTGGGACGAATTTCTGCTTGTATGCTGAATATTTAGACCCATCTTGGGCACTTAATCGAAGAAAATTCGTGCAGCAACCTTGTATTCTTCTCCTCCCCCTCTCTCTTTGGTTTTTGGGTTTAATCCTTGCCTTTTTCGGTGTTTTTGTTGGGCAAGCTTGAATCCCCTTCCTTGCTGATGTTTTGAACTTGCTAGGACATGGAGATCATGACTTAGTTCATCTCAATCCTGCTGGATTGCCACGAGCAAGCCTCTTTTGTGTTTTCCCCTTTCTTGCCCAAGGCCGGACCATCCGGCAGAGGCCATCGGACAGTCTGGTTCCACCGGATAGTCCGGCAGTGCCCACCGGACAGTCTGGTGAGAGGCACTGTCCAGGCCGTGCCACCGGACAGTCCGGCGTCAGGCACCGGATAGTCCGGTCACACCGGACAATCCGGTGTTGGTCACCGGACAGTCCGGTCCTGCTAGGGAGCTGCTGTGTTCTTCCCAGTTTGGTTTTTCCGTTGTGATTTTGCTACGGATTTGTGCATTCCTCCCTTAAAGACCATTCTCTTTGCTTACTGTTAGTCAGTGAGACGCACCTAGGTGCGGTGAGTGTCTTGTGGCGGTTATTGCAAAATCTGTTGCTCCGCTGTCATTCTTGTTCGGATCTTGAGCTTTCTTGCATTGGTGCGTATCCTCACAGTGGACGGCACCCTTGCGCTGCTAGGCATGTATCTGTTCAGTGGACGGTGCTTAGTTTCTGTTTCCACTTGGGGGGTTGTGATTTTGTGATTTCAAGTGCTCCTATTCACCCCCCTCTAGTCGCACGTCTCGGTCCTACATCCAGCAGCTCCCCATCGCTCCATTTTTTATCGCTGTTTCAACTACCTCTCTATCTGTCTACAGTATAGAACAGTGTCGTAACAATGTGACATTTAATTTTAGGGTTCTCACGTGAAGGCACGCTTAGACTATCCGCCCTCATTCTACTCTATTTCTCTACCCTAAAAGGAATATTCCATCCTGGTCAGCAATATTTTCTACCATATACTACAATCATCCGCGGTCATTCTACCTTATTTCTCTACACTATACTAACTTCCACATTTTTTATCAATATATCAAACCCATCCACCGTGGTCCCACCACCCACCTGCTTTCCCCTTCTCCCGCAGTGCCGCTCGCCCAAGCTCTCCCTCCGTCTCTCGTCTTCCTCACCACCCCCTCCTCGTCCTCCGGCGCCCACCTCCCCAGTCCCCACCCGCTTCGCTCATCTTCCACCCCGCGCACCCTCTCATCTGTCGACGCCCGCTGCCACCTCATCGTCGCACCACTCCTCCTCCGTGCGGATCCGACGCGCACCTCCTCCGCCGACCGGCGCGTCGGCCCCTCCTTCCCCGCGATGCCCTCGTAGTCGTCCTTCGCCGCCGTTGGATGCCGTGGCCCTGGATCTACCGCCATTGGATGCCGCGGCCCCCGGATCCGCCGGTGGGGAGGCCGCTGACGCCCGTCTCCCTCGCCGTTAGGGCCGATGCCGTCCATCTCCCTGCCACTCATCTCGCTATTCCCGATGGCGCGAGCTGCAAGCGGTTGGCCACGCTGAGGAGAGAGAAGCCGGTAGCGCAGCACTCCATCTACTCCACATTTGGGGTTTGGAGGTGCGTGGGGGATGGTGCAGTAAAGGATAGGGTCCATCACTGCAGGCTTCCAGTCGACTGCATCGAGTATAAGGTAGGGTTTCGAGTCACGAGTGCGGATAGTCTTAGATTTAGGCTTACCACACATGCAAGGTTACGGTCTTACGGATTGTGCTCATCTCGCCTTTCAATGGCGGTGGCCGGCGGTCAACGGAAAAGGGAGCCTCCCTTTGAGATTAGGCTATGATCATCAGGACGTGCATCCGTACTGTTTACAGAACAGTGTTTTCTCACTCACTCTGTGTATAATATGCAAACAGTACTTTGTACACCCATATCCACGCTCTGGTGACCATAGCCTTACGTCTGCGGCTAATCACCGGACGTCTGCGGCTAATCACCGGGCGTCGGGCCGGACGCGCGGCTTTTCACGCCCACGCCGGCGCGCCGTCCGACCTCATCAGCGCAGTCGCGCAGACTCGCTAGCACCGGCAGAAAGGGATCAGGAGCAGCGGAGGAAAGCCGAGCATGCGCACGGCCGCAAGGGGACAGAAGAGAAGCGAAGTTGCTTCCCCTGAGGACTTGCGAGAGGCTGTCAGGATTTGCGGCGTCAGCGCGGTGCAAGACTGCACGTGCATGCAGCAAAACACAAGACCAACACGAAGTGGCGCGTCTTCGACGGACAGCAATGACGTAGCACCGAACCCGAGGGACTCGCGAGAAACTGTGACCCTCGGCTTTGTCCACTGTCCAACCCCCGTCTTGGAAAACAGGTGACCCACGCTCAGCGGGACTGCATGTCGGCCACTCGCTTGAGGAACCGAGAAGGCGGTACGTCGGACAAGTCTCGCCGTCTCACCTCGTTGCCGAGTTCAAGCATTCGAGCTCCACCGCGTTAGGCCCTCTTTTGGGTTTGGGCTAAGCTCAAAGCGGCTCCGTCTTCATGTGGTCAAAAGTCTGGTACCACTGACCTTTAACAACAAACCAAATATACTACTAATCAACTCTATAAAAATAGAGTTTTGTAAAAGTCTTCTCCGTAAATTTGTACATATGGTCGTGTTGTCTTCACGTTTCATACGGTTGGTCCACGGAATGCACAGTTACACATAGCTACATAGAATGTTTTTTAGACTCTCATATTTCCGCTTATTACTTTTTATAGACTCCTTTTTTAATCAATTCTACATAACTAGGAGTCTCAAACTTACTCCATCTATATAAAAACATAATTTACAACACATATCTTAGTTCAATTAAAACATTTATATAAAGTCAAAACATCAAATTTATTATTTATATGTTTTTAAAAGTTAACTGCATGACATTTTTTATTGTCACGTGAGGGATGCACGTGCATTTTTACCAGGTGAAAAAAAAAACCCTACTCGGCATCCTTATGACACCGATGTTTTTAATTATATGTTGCATATGTATCATTATTTTTTTGCATGATATTTAAAAATTCATCTTGTTTAAATTTGAAAAATAATTATTTATTATTTTATTGCTGTAACTTGTTTGTGGGCATAGGCTATATCTCTCATGTCTCCATTGCCCCCCAATATTAGTAACGTGTGGTGTCCTTGTGTTTAAGAGTTGAGGCCACTTTCTGTTCAACCTGCCATGGACATTGGCTTATGATCTAAACGGTATATACTTCCTCCTTTCCGAACAAGAATACAATTCTAGCACACAGCATTAATGTTAACATCTTTTTCAAGGGGCATGTTCAACCTCCATCGCAAAACAAAAAATACAATCCTAACAAATGGCATTATTGTTAATATCTTTTTTAAGGAGCATGTGCAACCTCCATCCCGAATAAAAATACCATCTAGCACATGGAATTAATGTCAACAGTTTATTTTTCAAGGGGTGTGTGTCTTTATTTGCTTGTTTATCCCATTTAAACGTGCATGTGCATTTAATTGTGTAATTTTTGTTCCTTTTCACGATATGTGCGTATGATTAAATAGAAACATGCAGATCATTTCTTATGACTAATAACATACCTTGAAAATGGTAGGTTTGCATACTTTTTAAACATATGGATTCGTATTTTGTATAAAAAAATACTCCTTCCGTATTTAAATATAAGACACTGCCGATTTATTTTCAAAACTTCAATCATTCATCTTATTCAAAATATTTGTATAAACATACAAAGAAACAAGTCATGCATAAACTTTGTACTATGAAAACTCAAATCACAACAAAATAAATAATAACTAAATATTTTTTTGAATAAGACGAACGGTTGAAGTTTTGAAAGAATGTCAACCGAGACTTATATTTGAATACGGAGGGAGTAATAAACATTCTTGCCTAATACCGATGCCGGTAATTTAGTGTACGGAGTATTAGTTGTTACATATACCTCCCATAGTCCCATTTCAGAATCACTACAAAGTTTATTGTAGCTAGACCTGAGAGTGGATCGCAATCCATAGCTAATGGAGTTGAGTCCGAAAAAATCAAGCTGATGGAGGCTGCTTATCCAATCCAATCCAATTTTCTAACTCAATAATCCAACCCCATCCGATTCAAACACTCAATAATCCAAATCCAATCCAATCCAAATATCCAATTTATCAAGCATGCCTTGCAAGGTGCAGAAATTTACGAACTACTCACGGGCTGCAGCTAGCGCTTCTCACGGGTTAAATACTGGATCACAATCAACCCTCGACGAGCCACGGCCGTCTAGCTACGTACGCGGGAGCCGCCGCCGCCGCACGTCGTCTAGCTCCGCCGCTCGGACGCGCCTCGCCACACGACGACGCCGTCAACACGGTCACCGCTGCGGGCTTTGGCAGCCTCGTGCTCACCGGCTCGACCGACGGCACCGTCAAGGCATGGTGTTCGACGGGCTGGTCACGTGCTGCTGCTGGGGGCTCGACGGCGAGCTGCGCGGCACGCGGGCGTACTGGTGGGCTGCCTCGTCAGGGCCATTGGGGAGTAGCCGCCGCCGCACCGAGTATGGGAGCAGGGAAGATGCCGCGAGACGCGAGTCCTTCACGCAGTCTCGCTAAGAGCAATGATCCAGGGAAGTCCAATGGATATATGGATTTTGAGCTTTGGAATCCAGATTCCTGAAGCTCTTATTGGATCTTAGAGGAATGGGTATTCAGGTCCATGTATTATTGGTCCAAGCGGTTGGAGTCCAATTAAACTTTGGGTTATCATGATCCACTCTCAAGTCTAATTGTAGCCCTGGTTAGGCCTTGACGTGCAAGTCGGCAACGTAGACGTGCCGCCGCTATCAACCCGTGTGACCGGGTCCCCTGGTCTCGTGTCACTGAGCCAAACGATCGAGTACACCAAAGACGACACGCTTTCCGTGGCTCCGGCACCGGGCCGGGCCGGCCGAGCCGAAAGAGAAAGGGCGCACAGCGAGCGGACGCAGGCCGCAGCGCCACCTGCCACTTGACGCCGTTACGCTGGTCGGCCCATCCCTGCCTCCCTCCCAAACGGAACGGGACGGGATGGTCAACCCCCGCCAGCGCCTTCGCCGTGGACCAGAGGGGGTAATAAACACAGCACACACGCCTCTGGCAGCCTCGCTCGCCTTCCTCGTTCGCTCGCTCGCTCCCGGTCGGCCGGTCCCGGTCTCTCGTCTTCCGCCTCCCTCACCTCACCACCCACCTCCCGTGCCCGTGCTGCTTCCTTGGTCGGCTCCTCGTGGCTTCGCCAGAAGGGAAACCCAGCGGTGAAGGGAGCTAGCCCGGGTGAGGGAATCTGAGCCACCTGCACTCCGATCTGTCTTCTGACGGACGCGGAGGGAGCTCCGGATCAGGGATTCGCGTCCTTCCGGCCTCCGGCGCGCGCCCTGATGTGAGCTCTCTCTCTCTCTTCTCTCTCTCTCTCTCTCTTCCGAGCGGTGGTTTGATTTGGGGTTTCTTCTGCCATGGTTTGCCTGATGCGTCGATTCTCGGTGTTACGGATGTGAGCAGAGGCGTCGTTTTTCTGCGCGTTTTCTCGTCGGAATGTTTGCAAAAAATATACTCGTGTTGTCCTAGAGCTTGGCCTCACTGGAAGCCTGCTGCTGTCCTTCGTTGCTTCCCGCGCGCAGTCGCAGACCTGGTAGATCTTGCGTCCGTCTCTCCTGAAACTTCGTAGCCACCCCGTCGATTTGTTCCTTAAAAAGGTCTCTCCTTTTTTACCCCACTCCCACCTTTGATGAAATCAGGGCAAAAGGGGGGGGGGGGGGGGTCCTCATTATCTTTTGGCCACGGGACGCCTAATTTCTAGCTTAGGAATGTTGTGACATGCCGTCCCCCAGAATAGCTGGTGTGCGATGCGACTTCTCCGAAATTAAAAATATCTGGCCCTTCTCTCGCAGCGGCAGCGGCGCTTGCCTCCCGTGCGTTGAGCTAGTGGGCGATTTTACCTGGAATTGGTCTATTAATCGTGACACATATGTCGTTATTAATATTCTATGCTATTAATCGCACGCTTTCTCATCTAGGATTCTTTTCTTCGTGCAGGTGCAAATCGGTGGTTGCTTCCGTGTAGACGAACTCAAAAGCAGCATTTCCCCACTGGGGTGGCGTGATCCGCACTGTTCTATAAGTGGAGCAACCAGGAAGACTGTTCGCGACCTCCCCCGATATATACTGGCAGGCTAAGCCTCACGGCTGTTGTAGGCCTTACCGCCCGGTCCTAGTTGGCGTAGATGTCGTTTCGCAGCATCATCCGTGATGTTCGCGACGGTTTCGGTAGCCTGTCGAGGCGGAGCTTTGAGGTGACTGTCGCTGGCCTTTCTGGATTCACCGGGCACCACAGGGGGAGATCTCAGAGCACGGTGCATGAATTCCGTGACACAGATCTCATAATCCAGGAGAGCCGCTGGGCTAATCTCCCTCCTGAGCTCCTCCAGGATGTGATCCGGAGGCTGGAGGCCAGCGAGAGCACCTGGCCGAATCGTAAGCATGTTGTCTCCTGCGCTGCCGTTTGTCGGGCGTGGAGGGAGATGTGCCGGGAGATTGTGATGAGTCCGGAGTTTTGTGGGAAGCTTACCTTCCCAGTCTCCCTAAAGCAGGTAAATAAGCTTTGCATTCTCTAATGAAAGAGATCCTTGACCTGATCACCTGAATGCTAACGATGGTGTTGCGTGTCTGAATGCTTATTCTTACATTATCTTTCATAGTTTTAATGACATTTTGGTAATGCTTGTCTCCACAGCCTGGTTATCGAGATGGAATGATTCAATGTTTCATAAAACGAGATAAATCAAAGTCTACATACCATCTCTACCTATGCCTGAGCACTGGTATGTTGTGCCTTTCTTTTACTTGTATATTGTCGTAGCATTCCTATGATGATTAGTATTTTGGCAAATATCAGCTAGCAGCCTAGCACCAAGACTTACTGGTTTTTTGTTGGCCAATCTTGTGTGTATGAAAAAGTTGGCACGTTGTTGACTCCTTTTTTCTGTTTTGGCGATCAGCTGTACTGATGGAGAATGGCAAGTTCCTCCTATCAGCTAAAAGGAACAGGAAAACAACATGCACGGAGTATGTTATCTCAATGGATGCCGACAACATCTCAAGATCGAGCAGCACATATATTGGAAAGATTAGGTAATTGAGATGCACACGGATGGCAAACTTTACCTGTTTTTTTCTGATTTATTTGATTCTTCAAGCGAACTGAAGGTTCCTTTTTCATTTCCAGGTCGAACTTCCTTGGCACAAAATTTATGATCTATGACACACAGCCCCCTTATAACGGGGCTGTATTGCCTCATTCTGGACGGACTAGCCGGAGATTCAACTCTAAGAGAGTCTCTCCTAAGGTGCCAACAGGTAGCTACAACATAGCTCAGGTGACTTATGAGCTGAATGTTCTCGGCACAAGGGGCCCTAGGCGGATGAACTGCGCCATGCACTCCATACCTGCCTCTGCGGTCGAGCCTGGCGGCACAGTCCCTGGACAGCCTGATCATATCCTCCCTCGAGCGCTAGAGGAGTCCTTTCGCAGCACCACCTCCTTCTCCAAGTCATCCATCATGGACCGGTCCATGGACTTCAGCAGCTCCCGCGACTTCAGCGGCGTCCGTGACTTCAGCAGCGCCCGCTTTTCTGACATTGCCGGAGGCTCTGTAGCCGGCTGAGGAAGATGGGGATAACAAGGAGAGGCCGCTCGTGCTCCGCAACAAGGCCCCAAGGTGGCACGAGCAGCTGCAGTGCTGGTGCCTAAACTTCCGCGGCCGCGTTACCATTGCCTCGGTGAAGAATTTCCAGCTGACTTGCCGCGCCAAGCCAAGAGCCCCCCGCCGCGGGGGCTCCAACCCCGTCGCAGCCCGCTCCGTCGGACCAGGACAAGATCATCCTCCAGTTCGGTAAGGTGGCCAAGGACATGTTCACGATGGACTACCGCTACCCGCTCTCGGCCTTCCAGGCTTTCGCGATCTGCTTGAGTAGCTTCGACACCAAGTTGGCCTGTGAGTGATATCGTTGTGGAAGCGGAGCTGGAAAATGCACAGAACAGTAGATGCATTTGTCTGGCCCTAGGATGGATCATCCTAGTTTGGTGCTTTTTGCGGTTTCTTTTGCTGCTGCTGTATTCTGCTTCTTGCTGTTGTAGCCTGGAAGGCCCGAACCGGACTTGTTAGCATGTGTACTAGTCTGTTTTACCTGCTGGCGCCATGCCATGGTACTATGGTAGGGTAGGTGGTTCCCATTGAAACTGAAGCTGCTGCATTGGTGTGCATGAGATTCCACCCGTAACGTGAAAGGTTCCCTTTCCATGTTTTCCGAGCTTCGCGTGGGTTCATGCGACATGTTGAAGCGCGCGCAGTCGCACGTAAAAGAAATAGGGCGAGTGATGGGTTTGCTTGCGCTAGTATGCAATGACAGAATCAAAAGCTTTGCGTCCGGCAGGCAACGGGCTGATTTGTCTCGTGTGAATGTGACTGGAGCCGTGGCTAGCTCTGGTTTACAGCTTTGAATACGGTTGTTGTGTGTCACCAGCCAGCCATCGTGTCGTGAACTCATGATCTGCAAACGCCGCCCACGCACGCTTGGCGCGTTAAGTAGGGTGGTTACGGCTGATGGGAGAATCATTGCACATGCGTGCGGCCCGGCCTTTGTCTCAGCACAAAGCTGCGCCTTTCAGCTTCTTTACAGTTTTGTTTTATATGACAAGGGTGAAGCCATGATGAGTGTGGCCGGCCGGGCGAATGCATGGTTTTTCTTTTTCGACCGAGTGGAGCATAATTTCCAAGGAATAAAGTGTGCGGCCGAGCCGAGCTGGAATGCACAGCCCTCTGGTCTCTGGACGGTGCGTGAGTGGATCGATCATTCGACACCTCGATCCCGTCACTTTTCGCCCGGCCCAGGAACACAAAGCGCACTGTACCGTACCGTGCTGCGGCTTGCTTGCTTAAACGGCAATAGATGAACCGCGGGAGAAACGATCGAATGCATGGTGCCTGGCAATCATTCCCGGCGCGCAGGCACACGAGGTTCTCAGTTCGCAGTTGGCACGCGCGTCTCCCAGAACGGTGGCATGGCACCGTGGCAGTGCGCGCGCATTGCTTGGGCAGCGAGCGCGGCCGGTTCCTCAGCCATCATCAGCCACCAGTGGTCTCGTCACTGGATCGGCAGTGCCTGGTGGCTACCGGACCTGGGGGCTCGACACGATTCACGACGATCATTTGCGCCTCGGCGAAGGTTTCGCCACGGCATGCTGTGAATGTGATCGCGTTTGGGTGGCCGTTGAGGAGATTTGATGGAACCGATCCATCCATGGGGGGCGAGCGTTCGTGCGAGGCAACTCGGCGAGCATCACCTGATGCCTGCTGTAGCTCGTCTTGTCTGCTGCTGCTGCTGCTTTGCTTTCGTAGCGCGCCGATTCTCGTGGGGCGGCGCGGTGATGGGGGCGGGACGATGGACGCGGTGGAATCCCACTAGAATATGGCTGCAAGTGCGATGCGACGCAAGGATTCTCCCTCCCTGGACGTGGTGGCGCTGGGGGAGGATAGGGAATCGCATGATGGATTGATTGATGGCCGATGGCAGCAGTACTGCTACTACGGTTCTGGCTGCTCGACAGATTCTCACCGTTGCTGCCCGGGTCTCGTCGTGTTGCATGATGATTGAATCGAACCGCGGTGTAGGAGTGGACTGTGGAGCCCTCGGCCGCTTTTCCCAAATGGGAGCCCCACGAAAGATTTTCGGTTTTGGGATAGCGGCGGATCCCATTCCAGGTTTGGTGAATCGGGTTCGTCGGAACGCTTTTCTGGCGATCTAATTAATGCCTGTCGCGAGGCTCAACTGCACGCGTGAGGAATGTTAAAAGTAGTGAGGTGAGGATACCCCCGGCCGCGGCCGGCACAAGAGCAGGCCCGCGCTAGGCACCGGGGCACATTCAGGGGGCTCTTGAAGCTCATCCACCGGTGCTCAGCTCGATCAGTAGAAAGTAGGTGGTTTTTGTCGTTTGCACTCCCGTTCTATGGGCTCCTGGATTGCACTGTGTTTGGTCCTGGAATCATGCCGATCAGTTAGGCAGTCGCCACCCGATCAGGGCACTCACATGGCTGGTTAACCTTCTAAAGACTGGGCATGTGGTCAACTCTAACAAGTGCAACCATACAAATGATGATGTTTCAAATATGAATCCTCCCCCTTCACCGACGCAGATAAAAACAGCACAACTTAATCCCCTTTGTAACAAGAGGGATTAAGGATCTATTCTTCCTTTTTTCCCCGAATAGCCCAAGTTATCCATTGCATATTGGCGCACTTATCGAGTATATAATAGATCTACTTTTATTTCTTTTTACAAAAAAGAATTGGCTTGTTAACAAAATAAATACTTCACGTTTTTCTCCTAACATAGAAATCCCTAGAAGGGTTAACAGATGCGGCGAGAAGGCCCAGAAAATGCGGCACCGTCCACCGGGGACGTGGCAGGCCTCGAAGAACCAAGGCCCATGTGTACTTCTGTAGTGGGCGGGCTCACAGGCCGTTGTTCGGTCCATGGTTCATGGCAGTCCAGTGGAAGCCTGGCGACGCGGCCCGACTCCGCGTGGCCTTCTGTACTGTGTCCATTCCTCCTCGGGAGCTGCGCCGACTCTCCAACGCCTAAAAAGGAGGGCACTGGCACAGCTGCCGCGCGAGACATGGAGACTGCAGAGGGTTTTCTGCGGTTCGGGTCGGCCGTGGCGGAAACCCTCGTCCCTCTCCCGGCCGTGGCCTGTGAGGACCGAGGCCTGAGGAGGGTTCGGTCGCCCCGACGCGCCGCGCCGGCGGCCGCGACGTCCTCCATTTCGCTCGGAGGTCCCCCGCTCCCGCATCGTAACGTTTGATTCGTCTCTCTTTCCTCTGCGTTTCACCCGCTTCGATTTTGACGTGGTTTCGAACATCGATCGGGGCCGCGGCGTAGATTTGATCTATTGTGGCCCTTTCCCCGCTTTCCTGCTACCGAGCTTAGCGGTCGATGCTTTGCATTTTGCGTTTGCCCGATGATGGTCGCGATGATCCCATCACCTGATGGACGTGTGGATGTTCGATGGATCTGCTCGGATTTGAGCTCCGCGGGGTCAGCCTTTGCTTTCGCAAGGTCGGAGCTCCTGAAATGGTAAACGCAGTGTTGGCTTCTCCGTCACTCCCGCTGAGACCAGACCAGCTCGCTTCCCCCCTTCCCCCTTCTCCCATCTACTGGCACTGCAAGTGCAAATCAATCTGAGCTCAGGGTTTAGGGCTTCTCTTCTTCTTCTTCTTCCTTCTCGGGATGTGCTCCGGTGCCAGCGTTGAAGCCCACTGCATTAGCTTCTGGTGGAGATCAAACAGGGTTGTCAAATCTGAGGGCTATTTAGCAAAATAAACATTTCAGCGTTTCAATTGGAATACACTTGATGACCTCTTTTGTTTTGTGAGCAAATATTAAAACATTCAGGGTGGTGACGTTTTATTGACTTGGTGTTATCGTTTTGATGTAGCTCAGTGATAGGGCTTGAGGATATGAGTTGTGGGGCGGTGGCAGAGATATTGCATGGTTTATTTAAGCATCCATCCTCTGTTTCTCTTTCATATTCCTTGTTGGCGCTGCCTAGGTTTACTGCATTCTGGTGGATCAAGTTACATGCATTTGAATCAAAACATCCTTCAGCCCTCCTTCACATATATTGTTGCTACTACCTAGTGCCTACCACTATAGTTGCTTGGCCTGCATCTTGGTGCTAACACCTATTGGCTAAGTGTTTTTGTTGAGTTCAGATAATCTATGACCGTCATAACTCTACTGCACATAGTGATAGTGTTACAGTCTTAGCAATATATTTTAGGCCATTTTGGAGTTTATTGTCTCGTTGCATGATTTGCTTTTGGCACGATGATGTCTTGACCTGTGGATCAATGAATAAATGGACTTGAACCGATTTGAGTTTGGTCGGTCAAACCTATGCAGTTGCAAGGTTGTCTCTCCTCGAATGGCTTGTGCTGTGTTGGCTTCTCCATGTTCAGGGTGCTGACGCATGCCAAGGTATTTGGTGAGATGAGGTGGTTAAACTCTCAAGCAGTTCAACCACCTGGCTGGTGCATTGTCTGCTTCCTTCCCTCCTTCCATCCTGCTCTATTGATCGCCGCCACTACTGCCGTTGTCGTCGCCGCCATTGTTCTCTACCTATCCCTCAGGACATGCTCCAACGCCAATGTGTTGGAGCTTGCTGCATTTAGCCTCAGATGAAACATGGCATTAGGTGCCTGTCACATAGTCTGAGGGCCATTTGGTAATGTCGACCATCAGTTATTTTTATCTTCTTTCTGTTTTGTGATATTTTCATCCGTCGGAGGACGGGGGAGTCGTTTTCTTAAATATGTTTTTTGGTTTCATACCTCTTCTGTCAATTTTCATTTTCCTTTTTCAGCCGTTTTAAATTTTGAACTTCATATTTGCAATATACGGAGGAACACTCTTGTTGCCCTCGCATTTGTGCAGCTGTAGCTGCACTACACCACAAGTTTCTAGTTTGAACAAAAAGTTACTGCCCTCTTTTGGATAATGATAATGATTGGCAGTATTGCCTTCTATATTTCTGAAAAAGGTGTGCTGCCCAATGATGAAAAGTGAATATGCAGAGATGGCATAGGGTTTCCTCTCCTCCTCCTCCTCCTCCTCCACCACCACCGCTGCCGCCACCATCTCCTCCTCGTCGTCCCTGTCCTCCCCCCTCTCTCATATGCAGGAACTTGTGGGTGTATATGTGCTGTACTATTCTTTGTGCAGCATCAGCTGCTCGCTTTCTCTCGTGCCATCAATGAGTGGTGTATCTTTGTGATCTGAGGGCATGTCGTTTCCTTATGTTATTTTTATATACCATATCCTCTCATTCTTCTTTACACATATATTTGCGGTTTCATTTACCTAGCTTCCCTCTGTTAGTATGATGCTATGATGTGATGCTGTCTTGCATTCCTACTGCTTGTGCTAGGTTTTTTTATTGGTGTCACTCGCTTTGATTTTACATATGATGACATGCTTTGCTTGGAATTTCTTTTATAATATTTCTAGTGCCTTTTGTTTTATTGGGGTTCTTGTTTTGTTTCGTTGGCAGTATTTTTTGTATCTTACTTGTATCTCATTGCATGATTAATCTTTTGGCTAAATAATGACAAGTCTCGAGGATGGATGAATAAGTGGACACGGATTTGAATTTGTTGGGCAACCTATGCAGTTGCAAGGTTGTAGTCCCAGACATAGCTCGATCTGTGTTCAAGCCTTATTTGGATGTTGTGGGGTCACCGTTTGCATTTGCATGGTTGGAGCTACTGAACTCCCTAGTGCTCACTTGGATGAGACTAAGTGACAGGTGCGCTGGCATGTTGCCTCTGCATATTGTTTGGCTCCCTCCTTCCCACTTGTCACACTGTGGTCGTCATTGTCCTGATCTACTGCTAATGTTACCTCATTAATCAAGGCCTCCTGCATCAGATGTAACTCGACATCTTCTGTATTAGTCTTTGACGTTACTCGATGGCTCCCGCGCAAAGTTTGTTCTCTCTTAGTGAAGGTCTTATGCATGATTCAGTACACATATTTAGCTAGCATTCCTTTGAGGAGCAAGTTGATATGTCACTTGTGTTTACTGTAAGCTAGTAGGAGGTAGCGCACCATAGTACAGTAGGATGTCATATCCCCCCCCCCCCAACCCCCGCTTTCGAGTGTGCGGCTGAGGGTGGAAGTCGGTTATGTTTTTCTTCCAAAATGTGCCTCGCTTCACACTCTTCTTCGGAGCTGCTTTTTCATGCAATGGTTTTTAATATTCTATAAATTGCATTGTAATATCCATTTTTTCACTCCCGATTGCGGTGTTTTAGGCGCAGCAGATTTCTTGTTTGATTAAGTTGTGCCTGCTGCATAAGGCGTTGAATGCTTTCCTAATCAAACTTCTTCTTGTGCACACATTTTGTCCTTTCTTAGTTATTCCATCCACAGTTCCCTTTTTTTGCTTCTGTAAAAAAGTATTAGAATAATGGAATTCTAGAGCTCTAGCATCACTTTTTACAACCAATAATGTCTTGCAGCGTTGTGTTTGATGGTGGATTATATACAAGCCCTATATTTTCTAAAAACAAATGCCCGATGATGGAAACTCAGGATGCACAGATGGCACATCCTCTCTCTCTCTCTCTCTCTCTCTCTCTGCCTGCCTGTCTATCTGTCTCTCTGTGTGTATCCGTGCACGCATGCCTTCTTTGTGTTGCCTGCTGCACACGGCGGCGGCGGCAGCGGCAGTGGCAGTGGCACATCAGCAGCAGTAACAATCCTTTCAGTACTGCAAAGTTTTACTGATAAAAGGTCCAATTTATCCCTTGTGCCATCTTTGAGTGCTGTATCTACAAGGTCTGAGGGCATAGTATTTCATTTGTGTTTTTAATTTTCTTTATCATTCTGGGCTGATAAATTGAATTTTTGTGTGCACTAAAGGCTGGCAGTACTCTTTGTTAGTTGTTCACTATGAGCATCTACAACTGAGAAACACACATTGGTCTGCCTTTCACTACTTCTCAGGGTTTTCGAAAAATCCAACTCGGAGGAGTCATTACCCTAGAGAAAGTACAAGAAATGTTCGATTTAATCCAACGGAGTGGAAAAGAAACGCTACTCTAAACATACTAGATCAGACATATCAAGCAACCTAGATGGACAACTTATCCAAGAGACAAGAGACAACTAGATTTTTTTCGTGGTATCGGTGGTATGGCACCCACTCCTAGTTCATGTTGTGACACCAAATCGTCTTGTGACATCCCAAGTCATAAAGGCAAAGGTGCTCTCTAGTAGCCCTTTTTCACCATCCTAACATGGAGGCTAACTCCATGTACACCACTACACTTTGCTCTTCTTTGGGCTTTTACAATCCTTTGGCAAGCTCCGAAGAAAGCTTGGTATTGTGTTTATGTATTTCAGTTATTGCCCAAACTTGTTGTGTTCTCGTAGTGATTTGACCAAAGCTCAATGCCTGCTGCGTCGAAACATGAGGCTTAAGGGGGTTGTGGATTGTCATTTGTCTCGAAATATTCTTACTCTGTAAAGTTCAAGGTATTATGAGATTACATAAATCTCATCCTTACCTTGTCGTATTATTGCAACTATGGCTAATTTCTTATTGATGGTAATGTTTGCTTACTATACAATGTTATTAAACACAATTACAGCATAATTAAATCTTAGCATATTCATAAGATGCTCATATTTTGAAACCTCTTGTTTATGGCTGCCATAGGTTACATACTCTCTTTGAAAGTACAGTCTTATATTGATTTGTTAGGACAAGCCTTTGACCAATAGTTACTCTATTAATACTTCCTCCATCTTTAATATGTGATGCTGGTTTCAGATAACCAATGTCAAATATTAAGAACATTTGTGTGAGACAATGGATGTTGTTATTTTATTAGTATTAAAAAAATACTTATGGCAGCAATTTTGCCACATAAATGAAATATTTGTGGAGCTAATCATCAGCTAAAGTCTTGTTGTAACATAACGAAATACTTACTTCCAAAATGTATGTCATTTTACTTTTTGGACGTCAACTTTGACCACTCATCTTATTAAAAAAAATACAATTATTATTTATTTTTGCTGTTAGTTTATCATGTAGTAAACTCTAAGTATAACTTGAACTTTCTCATATTTTTACAATTTTTGGAATGAGTGGTCAAAGTTAGTGTCAAAAAGGTCAAACGACCTACAATTTGTAACAGGAGTACATGTTTGCATGTGCAAAGTCAATCTGTTTTTCTCTCAGTTCTCACAGATTTTCTCATGTAACCATTTTGCTTGACATCTACATCATTCTACTAGTTTTTGCCTTTTTGGTGGTCCTCTTAAGTCTTGACTTTCTTGAGTGCATAGTTTGCTTATGATCAACAAGCATAAGATTATGGATCCTGATATCTAGCATGGTCCTTTATGACCCATACAATCAGATCTAACATGTAGCCTGCTATCTGTAAAAAAACCTGCTATCTGTATTTCTTCTCTGACCACAGCTTCCAAGAAAAATATGTACATCTAAGATACTGGGGCTGTTTAGTTCAGAGGATTGAATTGGGTTGACGGGGATTAAATACCTTGCAAGTGAAGTGAGATCGACTGAACAGGCCCTTACTGGGTTGCAATCTTTGAGGTCTGTACCGTGACAGTTATATGTGCATATAGTGTGGTAGTTTGCTTTGCCTTCTATTGGTTTCCATCGCCTTCTGCTGGGCTTTTTTTTTTCATTCTTGTTAAAAGAAGAGATAAAACTATTGGGGGTACTATAGATGTTATTGTCAAGTAAATTCTGAATTAAAAAAATTCGAACCGAGAAACAACACTGTGGACGTCCTTGTCAAAAGAATGTAGACATGATTCCAGTTCCAGCTCTGTTACTGTTATGGAACTTGATATGAGGTCAGGGTATCATGGTATTCATTATCTATCTTTGTCTCCAGTTAAATCTCAGACGTTGCATCACTGGTGGAGGTCGGGTCAGCTAAAGATTATGTCTCAGTCAGACTTAATAGCCTTAAGCTATCCTTGTTGCTCGAGTTGCCTATCTGCCTTGTTCATTTCTTAGTTTGCGGATGTTAGTGGAGGCCGTACCAACACCACAGCGTTGGCACTGATGGCCTGCCGGCTGCTGCTCAGCCCTTCGGTGTCCGGTTGGAGATCAACTCGCGGGTGCTTCACTGAGGCAAAGTGAATGTCGGTTTAGCAAGTGATATATCCAGATTGCCTAACAGATGTGGTTGTGATGCGTAATTGTAAAGCATGTTTAGTGCTTGAATTGTCTATGGAGCTGGCACGAGCACAAGCACACATTATCATCTGTATAGTTCTAAAGCTACCGTTATAAGAAACTTGTGTCGTAGCTGTAGCATGTTGCTTTTTGTAATACTGTCAACTTTTCTTTTCAATGGAACAACAATGTGCTCTTGGGACTTGGAAGAAAGGATGACTACTTGCCGGTGACGGTCAGCTCCCCTGGTGAGGCCAGGGCGTCACGGCTACGGGGGAACATGGTGTCTGATCCAACAGTGGGGAACAGCCAGAGAACACGCGTGTGCTATGACATCTAGTCTAGTCATCTAGAGATGCAGGGAGACTAGTCTCCCTTGAACCCACCTATAGGTTAAATTAAGTGGGTTGACGGCCAACACACAGGTCAATGAGCATATACTTGCATCTCTAGTTAAGGCAAAATTATTAAAAAACAATCAGGATTATTTGTTTCGATTTCATCAGCACTTGAGTTGTCACTGAACACAAATACACAGTGATGTATCAAAGAAACCGCATGACGTTGTCAAAGCAATATTCGGATCAGATATTTGGATATGTAAAAACACATGCCTTCTATAATGAGAATACTTTGGTCCACCCTTCAATTCAACCTAACTTTATTGTTCTTGTTTATACAACACTCAGCCACGTTCACAAGGAAACAGTGAAGCTGACAACAGATCAATTCCGAATGGCGTGACATCTTGATCACGCACAATCCCGATCCTACAACAGTTCTCGTGTCACCTAAAATGTTTTTTTTTTTTTGGCTATTCCTACAAAACAGCTGAAGAAAACTAGGGGAAACAGGGAATCTAAAAGAAAAGAAGAAGCTCTGTAACTTCTAAAAGAAGCATATCAGGGCTCAGGCTCATTTCTACCATTCCATGGAGTTGGTCCTTCTAAGATCTTGTGACGTTTTTTTCCTTATGACTGGAACTGCCCTTTCCATCAGCTGCACAAACAGGCTTACCTCTTTAGATAAACGATGAAACAACAGCCTTGCAGAGTTATTACTCAAGTAACCAAGGCAATATATTTGAAAAAAGTCACGATGGTATGGACATGGAGAACAAAATCAAGACTACACTATGTCCTCTCAGAGTCGGGCCTTTGGTTGCTATGCTGGAATGAATGGGGGCTACTTTTCCTCATGCATATGAAACGTGTAGAAAAAACACACCCTCCAACCCCATCATTAGTGACAAGGTAAAAATATAAGATGTGAGCATTTGTATTACACTGTCTCCAACGGTGGAGATACATGTGTTAACCTCTCAAACTGAAGACCCTTTTTTTGTTTCGCACAGAGGGAGAACCCATCCATAGGTCTTCTCCTCAAACCAAAAATGAGTGCCTTGTACAGGTCGTCGGTTGGAGACGATTTTTGAGTTTGGGTCTCAATGCGCAGACCCATTTTTGCATTTCAGTCTGCTGTTGGAGACAGCCTTATGATGCTTCAGCATGGCAAGCAGTGATATACTAAGATAATTATCAGAATCACGGATTAAGACAGTGGAAAAAACTACATGCTTGTATTTTGACTAATGTCAAAAGAGTTACCTTACAGGCACTGCAAGCAAGAGATAATTAAATTGCCACAAAAGGATGGAATTTGCCATTACAAAAAACAAAAAATAAACAGTCCTGAAGCATTTTGAAAGAAGAGTGATAATCGTTTGTTGAAACTTTTTTTTGGCACGAATGCACACTCACCTCTACGAACGCGCGTGTTCACACACCCTACCCCTATGAGCACCTTGATAGCATGGAGGGGAGATAGAAGGGCACTTACATGTAGGCGCTATACAAGTAGATGTGGCTTAAGAGATGAGTGAAAAGAGGACAGGGGTAATTTGTCTGAATTTGATGGTTGGTGGATGTATGATGCCTGGCTTTCGAGTTCCGGCCTTCCAGGGGCAAAATGGACTTAACTATCTAAAGGTAGAGCAAACAACTACTTGCTGCAAAAGAACCGTTCCTTACTAAAATCATGTGAAATCACATTAAGAGTTCAGGTTTAGAAACACATGTAGATCTCTGAGATAAAATTTAACTAGCTTTGTGCATATAATTTGACTGCTAAAAACCATCAAAGCAATTTACCTAGGCTCGATATGCATTCAAGCAATTATATCGATAACAAAGCTTTACCTCTTTAAGTCTCTTTTGGCGTCGCTCCTCCTGGAAAATAATGACGGTAAAATAAGATCAACTGAAGAGAAGACCCTATAGACAACAGTGAAGATGCAAGAACATATATTTATGTAACCAGTGTTTCTCATGCCTCTTCATATGTTTTTATCCCCTAACTTGCACTCTGCACTTAATCTAAATTCGTTTACAACAGACTCGTGAACAAAATTTCTGAGTAATCCATGCAGCTAACAAAAGAAGGATAAACAAATTGATGGATAAAGATAAGGATATCTGATTAAATGACAAGGAAAACATAGATCAATATCCAGATATTTCAGCAGGCCAATTTATGAAAATAAGGCTTCAGCTATCCAATGGTGGCATGTTTCATTTAATTCTTAATAAAGCTTTTTAATACAATGGTACTGAAAAGATCCACTGATGTTTAAATATTTCACACTTTGAAATAAAGATACTAAAATAATAGGGGGGAGGTTTGATTTGTAATGTATAGTTCCCATTCCATTTTGGGTGATGATGTGTCTGATATTTGACATTATCGGTGCACGGCATCATGACTCACTAGAAACATAGACAGTAGCATATGATGGTCACACAACTTTTGCACTTTGGTTATTTCACCCCCCACCATCACAAGCCGCACAGTGTGCTCAGAGAATCACTAAAATGTTGTGGAATAAAGCAATGGAAACAAGATGCAGCCCGAGGCATGCTTGAAAAATCCACCCAACATGAGGTAACACCATTTGCAGAGCGCGGAAGCAAGAAAAAGACCTGTTCCTTTAACAGTTCTGCTTGCTCCTCCTCGAGCTGTGTAACCTGCGATTCGAGCTCCGCGACGTACGCCTGCACACATGTGGGGCCAAACAAAAGGCATCAGAATCAGCATCCAAATCTGCACTTGAAACACAGAGCACGGCTAGAAATCACGCGCAACGCGTCGCATTTACGTGCAGGGCACAATACCTGTTTCCTGTCCCTGGACCTGGCCGCGGACTCGCGGTTCTTGATCATGCGCTTCTGCCGCTGCATGACGGCGCGGTCCGCGGGATCCGCCGGCGCCCGCTTCCTCCTCCCCCTCCCGCCGCCCCCCGCCGCGTCTGCCTCGGGGAAGCCCAGCGCCATGGTCCCCTCGACCACCGCGGCGACCACCCGGGCGCCGGAATCCCGGGCGAGGAAGTCCTCCAGCGTCATCTCCGCCGCGGCGGCGGCGGAGGCGGGAGGGGGAGGAGGGAGGGCGGGCGCGGAGAGCCCCCCGGCGGCGGAGATCTCCTTCCACACCTCCTCCGACGTCCGGCGCGCCGCGGCCTCCGTCCCGGCGGGGGAGGGCGCGGCGGCGGGGGCGGGGGCGGCGGCGGTGACGGCCTCCGGGCCGTAGATGTTGCGGATGATGTCGTCCATGTTCATGGATCCGATGCCGCTGCCGGTCCTGAAGCGCGCGAGGCCCGAGGCGGGGGCGGGGGCGGGGGCGGAGGAGGAGCCGGCGCCGGCGGCGGGGTGCGGCGGGGACGACGACGCCATCACCCGCGACGACGCCATGCGCCGGGCTGCGCCGCCGGCCCACGGCCCAACGGGGTGAAAAAAGGCCAAATGGAACGGGGGAAAAGGCGGCTGCCGGCGTGGGCGTGGCGCGGGTCGGCTCAAGCCTCAAGGGCGTGTTGCTTGCGTGCCGCGCTTCTTGTTTTATCGTCTTGCGCTTTTGTTGCGTTGCCTGCCTCTTGTGCCAAGACGGGGAGGGAGACGAGGCGAGGCAACACCTGGCCGCTGTCGACTTGTCTTGTGCCCGGTGGTGGCGCGCCGCGGCGACACGCTCCGCCTTCTGGATTCTCAGGCTGCGGCTGCGCTTCCTCCGGCGGGCACCGTTTGTCGACATCCCCTCGGCGGAAACTTGAGGGGGAGCCATTTCTAGCGAACCGGCGTGAGAACAACGTACAAAAGGGACGGCGGAGCAAAGCCCTTCATGTGCAGTGGTCAGAGCAGACCCACCCCCCCCCCCCCCCGCCCTAAAAATAATAATTTATAACTTTTATGTGATATTTAAGCATTTTGCGTACATAACTTATAACTTTTGCGCATAACTTAGGCATCGCGTAACATACGAAAATTGTGAAAAACTTATGCAATATTTGGATGTTGCAGTTTCGAGAAACCATGGGTTAGAAAACTATATTTTTAAAATAAAAAAACACAGAAAACCATGGTTTAGAAAAGAAAAGAGGTCTAGAGTGGAGTTTTTAAAACTCTAAAAATACTTTAATTTTAGCAACACCAGGGTTTGTAAAACTACAATTCTTATTCTATCCACACACATCCGTCTCTTTCTAAAACCAAAGTATCCTGCAAAAATATAGTATTCTTCCGAAACTCGAAAAATACTTAGTATCTAAACGGGCATTTATACTTTTCCATGAAAAACTTGATCGTTCTATCTAACTTTCAGTTTCCAATGTGTAAACTCTCGCAAATCTCTTCTCGTTAATTTTTTGTTATGTCATCCTATTTATTCAGGTGGCAACGTATTTAACGAAACTCAAGCCTAAATAAAACTACTACTAAAATGCCCTATCAAATGAACAAACAGCAGCCTCCGTGCCTGTGGCGAGCTGGCAGATACATGGCCGGGAACGAACGGCCTCTCTGTCCGACCGAGATGGCAACGACCAACGGCGGTGCCCGTCGACATGCGAACCGAACAAAACACGACGACTCGCCGTGCGTTTTCGCTG
Organism: Paspalum vaginatum; assembly: GCA_030272315.1. NCBI lineage: Eukaryota > Viridiplantae > Streptophyta > Magnoliopsida > Poales > Poaceae > Paspalum > Paspalum vaginatum. The sequence goes on along the minus strand of CM059020.1, from coordinate 38,883,522 downwards.
ACCGGTTCTCCCCCACCCCCGCCCCGCCCCGTCCGTCGTCCACTGGACTCCACGTGCTCCTTCCTCCGCGCTCGCCTCTCCCTCCACCCTGCGCAGCCGTCCTCCATCCACTGGCACTGATCCGCCCGCCCCGCCCGCGCGCCGCGTCGTCGCCCGCCGGCTGCTGCCATGTCGCACCCCCTCCACACGTCGTCGGCGCGGTCCGACATGGCCGAGATCGCGACGCTGGCGCACGCCGCCGTCCTCCCCGCGGCGCGGCCCTCCTCGCCTCCCCGCGCCTCAATCCCCGTCTCCTCCTCCTCCTCCTCCTCCGTGCCTCCCCAGGCCGGCACCGCCGCGGCCAACCTGCCGTTCTCCGCCGCGGCGCCCGCGTCCTCCCCAGCCTCGGGCCCCATCTCCATCCCGATCGCCTCCGACGGGTTCGGCGGCCCCGAGCCCGCCAACACGCTCACCGAGCCCGTCTGGGACACCGTCAAGCGCGACCTCGCCCGCGTCGTCAGCAACCTCAAGCTCGTCGTCTTCCCCAACCCATTCCGCGAGGACCCAGGCAAGGCGCTCCGCGACTGGGACCTCTGGGGCCCTTTCTTCTTCATCGTCTCCCTCGGACTCATCCTCTCCTGGTCGGCCACAGACAAGAAGGTATATATATATATCCACCATGGCATCTCGATCGACGTTTTCCCTCCCTATACATTCCTTGGCTACCTAAAAACGAACGCGATCCGTGTTCAAATTAGGTTTGATATGACACGACAACTGTACGTGTTCAGAAACCTGCAGTGAAAAACACCAAATGCTAATTGCACAATACAAGTAGCTCAATCTTTAATCTCCACGATTGTCAGGCTGGCTAGGGGCCGGCATTGTGACCACCAAGACGATACCAATATTAAGGCTCTGAGCACTACACGTTGGATCATGGATGCTGTTGCTACGCTGTGTATCTTTCCCTAACCACTTCCTCTACCATGATTTTGTCATCTTCTCAGGGTTGGACGGATCCTTATGCCACTGCACGTCCGCCATATTAGAGATGATTGATGGGTTTTCGCATGTGGCAGATTGATTGGATTCCCAATATACTTCACATTCGCTATCTGAGCGATTGTGTAGTTATCTCACCATATTCTATTGGACTTCTGAAGGATCCAAAGCTAAACCTTTTAACTTTCTAATAACCTCATAGACTTGATTGCATTTGGGCCCATGCACATTGAAGCTACTCATATCCGAAATCAAGACTCCTTAAAAATGGGACAATGTACATTTGAATTGAATATTCCTAGACTTGTTCCACGAAATATCTTCTCCAGTGTTATGCTCATACAGTCATACTGTTGGGCCTCTTATGGAAATACTCCATCCTTAGCATCGAACAACCATATTGGTATTGATAGAGTATGCCACTGTTGTTCTGTGCAATGTGTATTGTGTAACATGCTAAATCTTCAGGTGACAAAAAAAAAAAACTAGACAAAGAATCTACGCTAAAATGTGTATTGATAAAATGTCTTTGACCTCATGCGCACGTCACTATGAACTCGTGATGTGTATATATGAATATGAAGAGTATAGTTGCATATTTATTAATAGAGAAATAGCAAAAGGAAGACCATAAGGAAAATGCATACTCATGAAGGCTACTTGCATTCATAACCATGTTGACTACGGTCGGAACCTGGAAGGAAGGCACATACTTGGTTTCACTGTCACTAAAACAGCTCTTTTGTTTAGCTCAACTCAGTCTGTAATACCGAAGAGGAACTATAACATCAAAGAGGAAAGGTATCTTGAGAAAGCGGTGATGGAATTTCTCAATTATCACTTGCGTTCTGAAACCAAGAGAGTAATGAATTGCAGATCAAATACAGTTTGGCTAACAAAACCCGAAAACTATGGATAGAGAAAATGTGCCTTATGCTGGATTAGTGAAATGGATGATGTTGCTGTTGGAAAGTAGCCTTGTTTTCGAGAGACAGTGTTCTTTTAACTTGTGAAAAAAACATTGAAAATTCTAGGGGGTTTATATTAAGCTGACACTGAACACTTTAAGGTTCCAACCCATAAGTTGGCCTCAGACATTTTGAATACTGGTAAGCAGTACCAGTGTACCATCCTTCATATGGCTCTTGATGCTCAATGTCTAGCCATCTCTGTCTCTGATACAAGAACATATCTACGAAAACTATAATGTTTCTCTTCTCCAGATTTGAAAGGGCTTAAGGGTTTTCTTCCAATGTGTTTCGGTGAAAAGAACACCCTAAAGTGTGTTTGGAAGCCAAAATTTTTTTGCAGTTTTTTGTTTTCTTGAACACAAAGACTCTACAGGTTGATCAGAATATGCATACATCTGCCACCTCTTTCGTTCTGTAGCTTTACTGGATTTGGACCTTATTTCTTTGCTGTCCATAGGCATCTAGCGACTTATCAAATCAAACCTCTTCACGTCACATTTTTTTAGACATTTCCTTCTGTCAGAACCATTACTTATAATAGAGCAGTGTTCTTTGTCGGCTTAACAACTCAAACAGTATTAGCTCCTTTTTTTTTTTGGATTAACATATTGTTTAATTCATACAACATGTTGTATGTCTTATTGCAATGCTAATTTCAAGGGTCCTAATTTCAATGGGTGGCTTTTGGTTCTGTAGTCTCAAGTGTTTGCTGTTGCCTTTGCTGTATTAGCTGCTGGTGCTATAGTTCTCACACTCAACGTTCTCCTGCTGGTGCGCCCCTCTCCTTTTTTTTTATGACTTGCCACGGTGCCAGCACATATCGCCATACCGGCTGATGTCTGACATGTTATATTTTGGTGATGGTTGCAATGATCCGCTACAGGGTGGACACATCATCTTCTTCCAAAGCCTCAGCCTTCTTGGATACTGCCTGTTCCCGCTGGACGTCGGCGCTCTGATTTGCATGCTGAAGGACGGTGACATGCTAAAGATGGCCGTGGTGGCGGTAGCATTGGCATGGAGCTCCTGGGCAGCGTATCCGTTCATGAGCGCCGCCGTTAAGCCGCAGAGAAAGGCCCTGGCGCTGTACCCCGTGTTCCTCATGTATATCTCAGTTGCCTGTCTCATAATCGCTGTTGATTAAGGTAGGGGGTGATCGCTATATTACTACCGGAAATACCGAATTTTGTTTATTTTCCAGGGTGGACCATCTCAGAATGCATGCATGCTCCTTTTTCTTTCGATCGGCTGCATACAGATCTTGGCTGACATTTTGTCATTGTAGTTTTTGCTGCTTCAGTATATCATAACAAACTTTTTGTGAGGAAAAGTCGCAAGACTTTAGAACGTTTGTATACCATATACTAGGTATATATATATATATATATATATATTACTGTTTTGCATCTATGTAGTGCCGTAGTTGATAATTTGGACTAGACTGTTGAAGTCTGAATGTACTACTACTGTGTTTTACCGTTTTTGTTTGGGTGTGTGGAACACTTGAGCTTCCTCGGTTTTCTCGTCCCAAGGAAGGCCGTTCTTGATGATGTATTCCGATCACTGCTTCAGTACGTTGAACTGGACTTTTGGTGTTGTTGAAGAACTATCATCCTGGAGAGTCCTGGTCTTTGCCGACGACCTATGTATCTACATGGTGTATGCTCTTACTATATTGACCGTCCATCATCGTTTGCAGAGGGTGACGCTAAGTGATGGAAGAAACTGCGACGCAAATGGACGCGAACCCCAGTTGGAAATGCCGTGCAGTGGCCGCTCATCCATACGCCCCGGTTGCCATCAGACATGAACAGAACGGACCTGCGCGCATGCAGTCTCCTGACTCTCTGACTGCACACAAGATGGATCCCCGCAGACGAGTTTAGCCTCCAAAGTTTTTTCCCATTTTGGATCTCCATGACGTGCTCCGTCGATCGCCGCCGGCCGGTGTGCGAGCACTCACGCCCGATTCCTCGGTCCAGGTCAATGCATCATGCATGCCGTTACGGCGACGCGGCCCAGTCAAGAGACGAGCTAAATGCGCGTGGTGATCTGAGGAGAGCAGCGCGTGAGTCGCCATCAGAGGGTAAGATTAGACGAGTAGTACTACTCGTTCCGTGTGCGATGGTGTCTGCGTTCACTGGGGTCGCCGTGGAAAACGAACGGTAGGATCTTCCAAAGTAAAAATATGCTTTTTTATTAGAGGCTTTGGCGAATGGCGACGCAGCCTGTGACGTAGTAGTACAACAAGATTTATCGTCTATATATGCTATTCCACAGAAGATCGTCCACAATGAACCGTGTATTATTCCCAAAGGGATCCGATAACATGTACATACTGCATATGGTTCCGAGCAGGCATTGGCATTTGCAGCGGTGATCTGTAACATGTGCATACTGTATACGATTCAGAGACGGGGTCCGTCCAAGTCGATCTCCATGGTGTTGCAGCTGCGACGCGAGTGCGAGGGCTTCTAAATTTAGCCGGACCAAACGCCAGGGAGAAGGCAGAGATCAGCACGAGTCGAAGGAAAGGCTCAAAACCGGCAGGGCCGCTCGCGTTCGCGTCAGCTTCCGAGTCTTTCCTAGGCAGCCCACCTCCCTCCCCTCCCCCGTCCCAACTCCCAACACGCCGTCGCCTCCTATATTTAAGCACGCACGCCGTCCACAGCCGCGCGCCCGCCGGCCTCACGCTATTTTACGACGTCGCGGACCGCGAGCCGCGCCCGCGCCTCGCTCGACGAGCGATCGCCTGTACCTGTCCCACCTGTAGGGAGGCGAGTGGAGGGTCCTCCCATCCCATGGCCGGGACTTGCTCGGTGGCGCCGGCGGGGACGGACCGGCTCGACCTGGAGGCCGCGGAGCAGCTCATCCAGCTGAGCGGCGGCGACGACGCCGGCTCGGAGACCAGGAGCGCGGACAGCGTCAAGTGCCGCGGGAACAAGGACGAGAATAAAGAGGAGGCGGCGGCGGTGGAGAGCCGCAGGAGGAGCGCCGCGGCCGGGACGGCCGCGGTCCACCTTGCGCCCGGGAAGGACGCCGAGCCGGCCGACGACGCGGCGGGGAAGGAGAAGGCTGTGGTGGCGGAGAGCCGTCCTCGGGGGAGCGGCGGCGGCGGACGGGTTCGTCAGGACTGCGACGACGGCGGCGTCGTGCATGGAGAGGCCAGGAGGAGGCCGAGGTTCCGGTCGCTGGCGGATATATACAGGGAGACGAGGCGGGTGACGGCGGGAGGCGGCGAGGGCCACGCGGGCCGTGTCCGTGGCCCCCCGCCGCAGCGCGAGAGGAAGGAGAAGAAGAGAGCGGCCGACGAGGCGGCGATCTCCGTCGGTGCGAAGGCGAGCAAGGAGAGAAGATTGGCAAGGTAGATAGGTACAGCAGTAGCATCTAGTGCGCTTCGAAGTGGTAAAGATCGATCGAATCGGACGATCACAAGCTGTAGGATCCTGGACCTGGATCGCTGTGTTCCCCTTCTTGAGGAAGATTTTTTTTTCTCAGCGATGGCGTGGCGTTCAATTCGGTTCTTCTTCCTTTCTTTCCACCTTGCAACCTCTTTTTCACAACATTAAACTGCACTCAGAAACAGGGGCGACGCCAGATACACTTTACCGCTATGGCACCATGGTAAAATGTTTTTTTCCACTAACTAAATATTTGTTGACCATATATTTTAGAAATTTGGGTATAATTGTTAAGTTGTGCACCAAGGTAAATCTAGCGCGGGCTTCGCCTCTGCTCAGAAACTGGTACGCCGCGCGCATTGCCGCATAATCTGAAAATCGGGATATATTGCTCGTAAATCTCATCGATCGATCAGTACGAGAGGAATGGTATGGATGAATCGATCAGTACAATGGGTGCTTAGCTGAAAAGAACGCCTTATTTTCACCATGCAATTGACACCTAGCACCGGTGCTTAGAGTGGTAATGAGGTGATTAAATCTATCTAAGCATTTGTTTGCATCGTAGAAACTAGCTTCTATACCTGTGCTCGGAGCTATGATGCTACAAGCATCTATATCTAAACATCGTACATGTCTTTAAAAGCGGTAGAAGGGCCATGGACGCTCTTCGGACATGTTTGGTTGGTGCCCTCCTGGACAGAGCAGCAGGCTAGACATAGATTTCCACCCTAGGCGCTCAAAATCGACCGTAGAGTTTGCTCTTACAAGAGCTATAGCTAAACCAATGTTGTAAAACAAACAACCACCCCCCCCCCTCGTTTCTCTGTTGGTTATTGGAATATTAAATGAGCTCTGTTATATTTGGTTTCTCGTCTCTTGGCCGTTCATCCAACGTACAAAAATCGCAGCGCGTCGGACGGTGGGCTATGTGGATGCCGGGAACTCTTCTCTCTCATTTGTTGCGCCCCATGTTTGCGGGCCCACATCCTGCACTGCGATAGCATGCCTCAACCCTGTGCCGCTACGGCCTCTATATTTCTAAAAATTTGGGTATAATTGTTAAGTTGTGCACCACGGTAAATCTAGCGCTGGCTTCGCCTCTGCTCAGAAACTGATACGCCGCGCGCATTGCCGCATAATCTGAAAATCGGGATATATTGCTCATAAATCTCATCGATCGATCAGTACGAGAGGAATGGTATGGATGAATCGATCAGTACAATGGGTGATTAGCTGAAAAGAACGCCTTATTTTCACCATGCAATTGACACCTAGCACACAGGTGCTTAGAGTGGTAATGAGGTGATTAAATCTATCTAAGCATTTGTTTGCATCGTAGAAACTAGCTTCTATACCGGTGCTCGGAGCTATGTAAACATCGTACATGTCTTTAAAAGCGGTAGAAGGGCCATGGACGCTCTTCGGACATGTTTGTTTGGTGCCCTCCTGGACAGAGCAGCAGGTAGACATAGATTTCCACCCTAGGCGCTCAAAATCGACCGTAGAGTTTGCTCTTACAAGAGCTATAGCTAAACCAATGTTGTAAAACAAACACCCTCCCCCCCCCCTCGTTTCTCTGTTGGTTATTGGAATATTAAATGAGCTCTGTTATATTTGGTTTCTCGTCTCTTGGCCGTTCATCCAACGTACAAAAATCGCAGCGCGTCGGACGGTGGGCTATGTGGATGCCGGGAACTCTTCTCTCTCATTTGTTGCGCCCCATGTTTGCGGGCCCACATCCTGCACTGCGATAGCATGCCTCAACCTTGCCGCTACGGCCTCTATATTTCTAAAAATTTGGGTATAATTGTTAAGTTGTGCACCACGGTAAATCTAGCGCTGGCTTCGCCTCTGCTCAGAAACTGATACGCCGCGCGCATTGCCGCATAATCTGAAAATCGGGATATATTGCTCATAAATCTCATCGATCGATCAGTACGAGAGGAATGGTATGGATGAATCGATCAGTACAATGGGTGATTAGCTGAAAAGAACGCCTTATTTTCACCATGCAATTGACACCTAGCACACAGGTGCTTAGAGTGGTAATGAGGTGATTAAATCTATCTAAGCATTTGTTTGCATCGTAGAAACTAGCTTCTATACCGGTGCTCGGAGCTATGTAAACATCGTACATGTCTTTAAAAGCGGTAGAAGGGCCATGGACGCTCTTCGGACATGTTTGTTTGGTGCCCTCCTGGACAGAGCAGCAGGTAGACATAGATTTCCACCCTAGGCGCTCAAAATCGACCGTAGAGTTTGCTCTTACAAGAGCTATAGCTAAACCAATGTTGTAAAACAAACACCCTCCCCCCCCCTCGTTTCTCTGTTGGTTATTGGAATATTAAATGAGCTCTGTTATATTTGGTTTCTCGTCTCTTGGCCGTTCATCCAACGTACAAAAATCGCAGCGCGTCGGACGGTGGGCTATGTGGATGCCGGGAACTCTTCTCTCTCATTTGTTGCGCCCCATGTTTGCGGGCCCACATCCTGCACTGCGATAGCATGCCTCAACCCTGTGCCGCTACGGCCTCTGCGTCAGTCATGTCCCTGTGTTGAAGAGACATCTATGCTGTTTTAGTCTATAAAATATCCAATGTATCGGCAACAATGTTATAAAAAAAAGTATCGGCAACAATAATAAAATTACTGTGTGCAACATAAAAAAAAATCCCAGGCCTAAACAAAATGGCGTCGCTAGCGTCCGGACACTGGCCGTCCAGATAATCCGTGAAACATCGGAAATACGTAACCTCAATGTTGAAAAATAGTATACATAACATTGAAAATGAATTTTTACAACATCAATGCAATCACTAGCGTCCGGATGTCCGATGAGAGACGTTCACATCGGATGCTTAGTGAAACATAAAAATGAACTGCTGAAACATAAACGAAATACTGGTGAAACATTGAATTTATACTATTGCAAAATGGATGTTTGGGGAAAAAATCCGGACTTGACGCGTCGGACGGTGGAATAACTATTGAAACATCAACGAACAACTGATAAAATATTGAAAATACACTATTGCAACATCGCCATGTGTCAATTAACTAAATTGAATAAAAATTCGGGTCCGCGATTTGGAGAAAAATCTGGACGCGACGCGTCAGACAGTGCGTGAAACATGAAAAAATAACTACCGAAACATCAACAAACAACTGATGAAACATTGAAAATACACTATTACAACATCAACATATATGGAGGATGGGCACGCGTCCGATTTTTTGCCTCTGCGTCGGACGTCAAAGCCACAACATTCTTGAACTTTCGCACCATCAATGCTTATGATTAAAAAAATCATTGCGTCTATCTGATTGAAGAAAAAAAATCTCACCGCAGCATCGGTTTATGTTTCACATAGCATAGAAAAAACAAAAAAAAGATTCATGGGTAACACTAGAAATGCATATTTTCAACATAAAAAAATAATATATGCAACGTTCTAGTTCAGCTATCGCAACATCCATAAATCGAATAAAAAACATCATGTTCATCTAAAATTTAAGATTCATGAGCAACGCTAGAAATGCATATTTTCAATATCGAAAAAATAGTCTATGCAACGCTTAGCTGTCGCAACATCCATAAATCGAATAAAAAACATTATGTTAAAAAATTTAAGATAAAATACTACAACATTCGGTGTAATATTAAAAATAAATAAATTAAACACTTAAAAATACTAATTTTATTAAGAACAATGCAAAGGAAAAACACAACAGAGGAGAAGTACTGGTACAGGGAAGCGGCAGTGGCATTTATTTGCTTGAGCGTATTCTATGAGGTAAGAGACGTACGTGGTTCAGTTTTCGCCACGTAGGCGTCTGGAGGGAGCGACGCACTCGGACGTCTGGCGGAGAGCGTTTCCGTAGAAAAATTGCTGTTAGTGATTGTTCCACATAGACAATGTTTTTTTGACTACTTTTGTTCTACTGTAATCTAAGCATAATCCAGATCATATATGACTCAACTGTGTTTCTTTATTTAATTTCAATCTTCCGTTTCCATTTCTAGAGCATTTTTTTTGATATATTATGTGGCAGAACCGTCGAAATTTAACACAAGTTTAATACCTAAGTATCAATCTTGAGTTAATTTCGGTAGATTGTCAAGATTTACCAGTCTTGATAAGCCTTCCCAGAAAATCGAACTTCAAGGCAACTCACGAAGGAATCTTTAGATTACAATACCTTTAAACCATATTTACATAACTTCATAAGTTTAATACAATACCCTTGTTTATATAAAGAGAGCAAATCCCATTATTTTCTCATACATCAAGGGTAGTCCACTTTTTAACAAAATATTCTTAAGAGTAAGTTGCATCATGCCCAAGATGTTAATTCACTAAGGAGCCGAAAAAGAAGGATCACATTTGAAGAGAATGTATTCTGAACCTGAATGAATTAAAAAAAATAATTAAGTAATATTTACTTAGCAAGTCTTATCCGTCTACTAAACTTAATTTAGTTGCTATCCTAAGATTGGTTTGATGAGCTTAAAACACATGTAAAAACCTAGAAGTAGATTCTTAGCTTTTAGAGTGTTAATTCTTTTAAATTTCACTTAAATCTAAATTTAACTTATTCTATTATCGAACAAGGTAAATATTTATAAAATTGATTTTAAATAAATCAATGCTCTTTCTTAACTACGATGTTGGTGATGATTCAGCTCTTACACCTGTTAAGCCCAGCGATTCAAATCGATTTTTATACTCCTGGGAATAAATACTCAAACACCAGTCATATGTGTATACAACGACCCCACATATGACAACCCAACATCCTCGTTGCCACTTAGTCTGAACTGCCCTCACCGAACCCGAGTGTACTCTGACACTCGCATGTCTCCCACCATCCAGTTGGTCTCACCACAGTTCAACCCTAGGTACAAAGGATGAGAGGCTTATCGGAGCCCGCGACGACGACGACAAGTGAAAGAGGCGCGTTCGAAAGCCAAAAATATGGTCAAACATCGGACGGCCTTATACGACATAGACAAGATCAGTATCTCAACCATGTTCATTCATTAATCTCTTAATATTCATCATGTCTTAAAAGCATAACCGATCCGGTCCATTGTCTCCAATTACATAACTCAGGAAACTGTCTTGGATTCGTCTCAAAGTAACAAAGATTAAGATGTATTCTTTTCAAAGAAAACGTAACCTATCATTGAGTTTAACTAAGCATCTAATCTATACGTATAGGATTTATTATGCTCAAATCAGGAATTCAATATGCTTTAGGGTTTCAAACAATTCCTAACTCTAACGCGCACTTATAACTCATTAAATAAGACTCAAAATAAAAGAGTAAATGCGCCGGGGCTTGCCTGGATTTAGAGTATTTGGATCAAAAGAGACTCTAAAAGATTCTTCTTCTGGGGCGGGAGTGATTTCCTGGGCTTCTGCTTCAAAGACTTCGGATGTGGGGGCTTCTGGAAGTTCTTTGGTGAGAGACGAAGGATTTATCGCACCTAGATGCATAATATGCATGATTTTTAAATATGAGGATAATCAACCTGTGAATTTAAGAAATTTAAAATTTTTTGAAAGGAAAGGTTGCTGAAATTTTAAATTTTTAGATCCTTTCCTAATTTTAAAATTATTATTATTTATTTTTAAAATTAAAATATGATTTTAGGTTTAAATATATTTTTTTAAGATTTAAAAGAATTTTGTTATTATTATTAATAAAATTTGAAATTTTAGAATATTAGAAAACTAATTATTAATATTTAATTGGATTAGAAGAATTTAAAAGATTTTATTAAGAATATAAAAATCTGAAAGATAATTTTATCATTTATTTGAAAGGATGGAAAAGAATAAAATTCGTTTAATCAAATTAATTAAAGGTAAACATAATTTAAATAAATCTGAATTAAAGAATTTAGAATAGGAAAAAATTAAATTCAAAAATTCGAAAAAGCCCAAGGCCCAGAAAGTTATTTTTACTAAAGTTCTATTTTACCCCTGGAACAACTAAATCGGTTTAGTTTCTATCCCTGTTAAAATTTAACCCAGATATGATTTTATTTCGGCCCAATGGCCTAGCCCAAATGGCCATCGGGCCTCTCTCTTTTCTTCCTTTCGGCCCATGAACTCGGCCTGCCTGGAGGGGACGGCGTGGCTAACGCCATCTTTCGTGGGCCCACCTGGCAGTGACTTAAAGGGTTGACGGTGTTTAGGGGACGGTGACGGCGGTTCGGTTCGGTAGAACGGGAAGTAACAAACCGGACCGCCGGCAATGGTCGACGGCGGTTCTCCATTGCTGGGCCGGTTCCGGTGACTAGGTCAGGGGCACGACGACTACATCATCATGGCGAACACGATGGTGGGGTTGGCAACGTGATTTGACGGTCGGAAGGAGGCTCTCCACGGTGGTCAGTGTTGGGGCGCCATGGCCGGACAAAGGAAGCTCGAGGGAAACATGGTTCCGGTGTGGAAAAAGAGGAGAAACAAGCTCGCGGAAATAGAGAAGGGCTTAACGAAGCCGGTACTTACAGGAATTAGAAGGTGAGGTAAGGAGGGCGGCGAATTTGGGCGGCGGCTTAACTCACTGGAGTTGAGCAGAGCAAGGAATGAGAGGGGAGTGGCGATAGCCGGTGAGGGTGGTGGTGTAGTAGAACGGAGAGAGCTCAGGGATGTATTTATAGAGCGCAAAGAGAAGATAAGAGCCGGGATGAGGATGGATGAGGCGGCAGAATACGGCGGCGATGAGTTCTTCGGCGCCGCGAAAAGAAACGATGGTGAGGGCGAAGCATCTGTGGGACGAGATATAGGTGGCGAAGTGAGATACGGTCAACACTGACTCGAAGCTTGCCGAGCAGTGGGCACGACGGCGGTGTGAGGCGAAGCAGGGGGCGCGGGGAGGTAGTGGGTGCTGGGAGTTCATCCCTCCTCCTCCCGAGGTTGAAGATGACCTCGGTGAGGTCTATGGGCCGGAAATCAGGGGTGGGCCGCAGTGGCTTTGGGCCACCGGCTCCCCCTGTTTTCCATTTTCTTTCTTTTTTTTAAATTACACACACACACACACACACACACACACACACATATATATATATATATATATATTCAAACCAAGCCCTTTCCCAATTAAAAGATTTTCCTCAGGGTTTAAAAAGGAATATTTGAGTAGAACTTTTTACTAAGGTCCTTTTTGAAGGGTTAGAAAAAAAAAGAAATTCTTTTCATATATATGGAAAATTATTTAAAATTGGTAAATGACACATTTTCCTTTCTAATATTTTGATAGAAGAATGCATATGATGACATGCTTAATAGGGCTAAAATGCAGGGTATCACATATTAGTTTTTGCTTTATTTATGAAATGATAATTTTGTTGTTCCTTCAGCATGACTTGTGTCGGTACCCAGCTAACCGGGTACCCGCTTATACTGGACGAAGATCACTAAGGGAGGTAACTACTGCAGTACAAGGAGGGCCTAAGGCCGCATACAGATGGGCCCGAGCCACTCCTTGGGAAAGCTAGGGCCACGCACCCGGCCCACAGGGGAGGCCCCGGACCTCCTTGAGGACCGAGCCTCCCCCAGCCGCGCGAGGAGAGGTCCGGACCTCTCGGGCCGGAGCCCGGAGCCCGTACCTTCGGTGGTCCGGGGCCGCCTCGTGCCCACAGAGCACGGGGAGGTCCGGAGCCGGCGCCCTCGGTGGTCCGGGGGCGCCACGTGCCCGCAGAGCGCGTGGAGGTCCGGAGCCAGCACCTTCGGTGGTCTGGGGCCGCCACGTGACCACTGGGCACGGGAAGGTCTCGCGTTGCCACGTGCCCACAAGGCGCGTGGCGGGGCCTTCAGGCGGGCACCTCGCCCACCTGCCGCATTTATTGCGGGCAGGTGAGCGTGCCCGATGCCGCTGACACCGCCGCTGTCAGGCTGGCACGCCCCAATGCCGCTGACACCACAAGTGTCAGACAGGCGTGCCCCCGTTGCCCGCCGCCGTTGTCAGGCAGGCGTGCCCCCGTCGCCCGCCGACGCCGCCGCTGTCAGACGGGTGTGCCCCCATCGCCGCTGGCACCGCCGCTGGCAGGCGGCGGCGGCAAGGCAAAGGAGCGCGCCTTACCAAGGCGCAGCGGCGATGACAGAGCATTACAGGTGATTTCCCCAGCTACACTGGGGCCTATATCGAGTAAACAAGTACGCTGTACTCATCATGAGCCGCGCCACGCGCGGCGGCCGCGCTCAGCCTAATACTAGGCAGCGGCGCTACAACGCTACTACAAGCGCCCTGTCCTGTCACGCGTGCACGTCGCCTGCCTCTCGGCCTCTGAAGCCTCTCGGCGGGTTTAGCAGCCAATGGGACAGGACGGCGTGAGGCAGGACAGCGCGGCGCCGTATCCAGACGACAAGACGGTATGACGGATCTCCGGGCCATACCAGGTCACGACGGTAGTACAGGCACGAAGCATGGAAGCATTGGACATCAGGCACAGGATAGAACTGTAGCATAGAAGAAAGAGCCGGAACCACCTGTCGGGGCCCGGCCATGATGTACATGCCCCCCTTGGGCTATAAAAGGGGAGGCATACGCAACACAAAGGACAATCTCGAACAAGCTCACAACAGGCTCACAAGAGCTCAGACAGATCCAGGCAGCCTTCAGAGACTCCTCTGAAGGCCCACGAAATACAAGAACACACCCACAGTGGACGTAGGGTATTACGCTCCGGCGGCCCGAACCACTCTAAATCCTCTCGCCACCATCGTGCCACCACCAACCTAGCTAACAACGATTGCTCCCCCTAACTACTCTCAGTACTTAGGATCTCGGCCGGGTGCATTCCGCCACCTGACCAGGAGCACTCCGTCTCCGACATTTGGCGCGCCAGGTAGGGGCTAAGCATCAGTTAGCTTCATCCCTCACCGCATGATGGTGCGCATCCGCGATTTCCATGAGGATGCAGCCGCATCAGAGGAGGTGGCATCGACTGGGTCGCAGGCCTCCCCCCACCGTTCTGAGGGCGCGGCGCGGACGCCGCGGCTCCCTCGACGCCCCGTGGGGGGCGCCGCTGCTGCAAACACTGCAGTAGCAAGTGCTGTAGCGGCAAACGCCGCCACAGCGAACCCCGCTGCTGCTAGCGGCCCGCTCGCCGCAGCCAGGGAGTTGCTGCGTAACCCTCCGGGGCCGACAGCCTCACCTAGCGCCCTGGCGCAGTGGCGAAGCGATGTAGATCGCCTGATCCACTTAGCCGAGGTCACCCCTGGCCCGGCTAGGACTGGGTCGCGACTCCCTCCCAGCAGCGGGGGAAGGTCGAACCGCCGCAGGCAGCACGATGCGGCAACATCCGCGCGCTCCCCCTCAGTAAGGAGCGCGCAGACGGAAGACCTGCGAGCCGAGCTCAACCGCCGGCGAGCAGGCACCCCCACCACCGTGGAGCAACCACGGATGCAGCCAAGCGCAGCCAAGGGCAAGAACCTTGACGCGGCGTTCGCCGCTGCAGCACCTAAGCCCCCGGCTTACGCGCCACCCCCGGTTGGCCTGCAAACGCCACCAGGGGTCGTATCGGCTGGAGTTGGCTGCGCGGCACTCGCGGACAGTCTCCGCTCCGCGCGCTGGCCGCAGAAGTTCCGGCCGCACCTACCGGAAAAGTACGACGGGAATACCAACCCGTCGGAATTCCTGCAGGTGTACGTCACCGCTATCACAGCGGTTGGCGGAGACGACGCCGTTATGGCGTCATACTTCCATGTCGCCTTGTCTGGGCCGGCCCGGACTTGGCTCATGAACCTCTCCCCTGGGTCAATCCGGTCCTGGGAGGAGCTCTGCACTCTGTTCCAGGCGAATTTCGCGAGTGCATGCCAGCAGTACGGCGTGGAGGCCCACCTCCATGCAGTACGCCAAGAGCCTGGCGAATCCCTCCGAGCGTTCATCGCTCGTTTCGCCAAGGTGCGGGGGACAATCCCTCGCATCTCCGACGCGTCCATCATCACAGCCTTCCGGCAAGGCGTCCGTGATGAGAAGATGCTGGAGAAACTGGCGACCCGCCAAGTACAGGACGTCGCCACCCTGTACGCGCTGGCGGACAAGTGTGCTAGGGCTGCCGAGGGGCGTGCATGGCACTCCCCACAGCAGGACAGGACTGCCCAGCCAGGCGCCTCTGCCGGTGTTGCCCGAGAGGGCGGCAAGAAAAAGAAGAAGGGCCGACGCCCTGAGAGGTTCCTGGAAGGGGCCCCTGTCGCTGCGGCAGCACCTGGAGGCCGCGACACCAGTGGCAAGCGCCCGAGGCAACAGGCGCGGAACGGTGGCGGCTCATGTCCTGTTCACCCCAACAGCGGTCACAGCGCTGCCGACTACCGCGAGATACAAAAGCTCGTGCAGCGGCGTCTCAGTGAGCGCCGAGAGCGTCCGACCAAGGATGACTCGCCCCCATGCCAGCGCCCTGGCAAGGGGAAGGCTACCAGCGACGGTGGGCCCGTCGCTGGGGGCAAGGAGATGGGCTACCAGCCCCCGGAGCGGGAGCTCAAGAGCGTCTACGCTCTAGGCCACTCCAGCTCCGAATCTAGCGACAACGAACGTCGCAAGAGGCTGTACGTCATGTACGGCGGAAGCTGGGCGGTCTCTTCCCGGCGGGACGTGAAGGCCCTGCGCCGAGAAGTCCTCTCGGTCAGGCCGAGTGTCCCTGGGGTGGCTCCACACCACAAGTGGAAAGACACCACCATTTCCTTCAGGCCGGCCGACTGCCCAGAAAACATGGCTGGGGCTGGCGTACTGCCGATCATCACATCTCCAGTGGTCGCCAACATACGGCTCCACCACGTGTTGATCGACGGCTGGGCCGCCCTCAACATCATCAGCCACGCAGCCTTCAAGCAGCTGCAGATTCCGGAGTCGCGCCTGGCTCCGACGCGTCCATTCTCCGGCGTGGGCCCAGTGCCGATCTACCCGAAAGGGAAGATCGACCTGCCGGTCACTTTCGGGACCCCGGAGAAGTTCCGCACAGAGAACGTCCAGTTCGATGTCGCGGAAGTCAACCTGCCATTCAACGCCATCATTGGCAGACCGGCACTGTACCGCTTCATGGCCGTTGCTCATTACGGGTACTTGGTCATGAAGATGCCGTCCCCGGCGGGTGTTCTCACCGTGCCAGGAGACCGCCACGCAGCCGTTGCCGCAGTAGAGAAGCTCCATGCTCTCGCTACTGACGCAGCGAACCCGGCGGGGGACAACCCCTCGACCTCTCGGGCCAAGGTTCCTGTTAAGGAACCAAAGGTGCCCAAGGTATGCCCTTCCGACCCCGAGGACGTGCCGGTCAAGACCGTCCAGATCGGGGCGGAGCCCTCCCAGACCGCCCGCATCGCAGGGAATCTGGGAGAGAAATAGGGAGACGCGCTCGTTGCTTTCCTCCGGGCAAATGTCGACGTGTTCGCCTGGGAACCGTCACAGATGCCTGGGATCCCTAGGGAAGTGATTGAGCACCGTCTGAAGATCAACCCAGACGCCAAGCCGGTGCGGCAAAAGCCGCGGAGGCAGTCCGTGGAGCGCCAGGACTTCATCCGTCAGGAGGTCCGGAAGCTCCTGGACGCAGGCTTCATCGAGGAGGTCCATCACCCCGAGTGGCTGGCCAACCCGGTGGTCGTCCCCAAGGCGAACGGGAAGCTTCGGATGTGTATTGACTACACCAGCCTCAACAAAGTATGTCCTCCAGACCCTTATCCCCTCCCGTGCATAGACCAGATAGTAGATTCCACCTCCGGGTGTGAACTCTTGTCTTTTTTGGATGCGTACTCTGGGTTTCATCAGATCCAGATGGATGAGGAGGATAAGAGGCATACAGCCTTCGTAACAGTAGATGGTTTATATTGTTACGTTGTAATGCCATATGGTCTGAGGAATGCTTTACCTACGTTTCTGCGTGCCATGAACTTCACGTTCCACGACCTGATCAGAAACATAGTAGAGGTCTATGTCGATGACATTGTTGTCAAGACCAGGGTAGGGTCGACCTTGATGGAAGACCTAGCCCTCGTTTTCGATAGGTTGCGCACAACGCGCACGAAGCTGAATCCCGAGAAATGCGTCTTTGGCGTCTCGGCCGGTAAACTGTTAGGGTTCCTAGTGTCACATCGCGGCATTGAGGCAAACCCAACCAAGATCAGGGCGATCGAGGCTATGCGGCCGCTGGCCTGCATTAAGGACCTCCAGAAACTCACTGGGTCCTTGGCAGCCCTCAGCCGTTTTATCTCAAAGCTAGCTGAAAGAGCCCTGCCCTTCTTCAAGCTTTTGAGGAAGTCCGGACCATTCATATGGACCGAAGAGGCTGAGTAAGCCTTCCAGGAGTTGAAGCAGCATCTCACTACTCTGCCCGTTCTAGTGGCGCCAGAGTCCGGTGAGACCCTGTTTCTCTACCTCGCGGCGACATCCGAGGTAGTAAGCATGGTCTTGGTCGCCGAGCGACCAGCCCATCCCCACGAAGGAGACACCGGGGTCCCCTAAGTGGAAGGTGGTGGCCCGCCCACCACGGGAGCTACAGCCGGCCCCGATATCGGAGGACCGGTTGGCACGTTGCCCTGCCAAGGCAATAAGCCGCCAGAAACTAGAGGCCAAGCCGCCCAGGGGGCCAGCCTGGCAGGGGGAGATGGTCTCGGACCTGCCACTAAGGTCCGGACCACCCAGAGGCCAGTCTATTACGTCAGTGAAGTCCTCCACGAGGCGAAGGCCAGGTATCTGGAAGCTCACAAGTTCGCCTACGCATTACTTATTGCTTCCAGAAAGTTGCGCCACTATTTCCAGGCGCATAAGGTTGTCGTGGTGACCTCTTACCCATTAAGAGCAATCCTGCGCAATTCTAACGCTACTGGGAATATCGCCAAATGGGCTGCGGAGCTGGCAGAGTTCCAACTCGACTTCCAGCCCCGAAGTGCTGCCAAGAGCCAAGTCTTGGCCGACTTCATCGCGGAATGGACTCCCACCGCCTCGGAATCTGAAGGTCCGAAAGCCGAGGCGGAGCCTTCCCAGCCGGACAGGACCGTCCGAGTTTTCACCGAGCCGCACTGGACTCTCTTCTTCGACGGGTCCGCCCGCGAAAAAGGGTCCGGAGCAGGGGTGGCACTCGTGGACCCAAACGGAGATCAAGTAAGGTACATAGTATGCTTCGAATTCAAAGCCACTAACAACATGGCGGAATACGAAGGCTTGATCTTTGGGCTCATGATCGCTCAATCACTGGGAATCAAGCAGCTCCTGGTTAAGGGGGATTCCCAGTTGGTGATCAGACAGGTCCGGGGGAGTGCTGTTGCAATAACCCCCAGCTCGCAGCATACCTCATGCGAGTGAGGGAGCTCGAGAAGGACTTCGAGGTCCTGGAACTGCAGCACATTCCCAGGGACCTCAACTCAGTGGCAGATGACCTCTCCGCGAGGGCATCGACTCGGGGCCCAGTACCCGAGGGCGTCTTCAAAAGACAGCTGCTGAGACCAACCGCCCAACCAGCCGAACTGGGCGAAGGGGGCAGAACTAGCACCTCGAAGCTAGCAGTCCCGGTGGTCCTCCATCTCTGGAGCCCACCAAGGATCGTGTGGACTGATGACCCCGGCATGTCATTAGGGACACATCCAATGGCTCAGGACAGTCCCGATGCACGGATCTCAGAGATCCGGGACTACCTGAAGGATAAAATCCTTCCCGAAGAACGTGTGTCTGCTGAGCGCATAGTGCGGTTGGCTAAACGCTACACGCTAGTAGAAGGGGATCTCTACAGGCGTGGCGCCAATGGCATCCTCATGCGATGCATAACCCGGGAGGAGGGCCGTGATTTACTCACGGAGATCCATGGAGGCGAGTGCGGGAATCATTCAGGGTCCCGTACGCTGGTCGGTAAAGCCTTTCGGCATGGCTTTTACTGGCCGACAGCGCTCCAGGATGCAGCTGAGCTAGTAAGGTCCTGCAAGGCGTGTCAGTTCCACGCAAAGCAGATACACACACCGGCTCAGTCTCTGCAGATGATTCCACCCTCTTGGCCCTTCGCGGTATGGGGAGTGGACATCCTGGGGCCATTCCCTAGAGCTGTCGGGGGGTACCGGTACCTCTACGTCGCCATTGACAAATTCACAAAATGGCCTGAGGTAACCCCAGTAGTAAGCATCACCCAAGGAACTGCAACAGCTTTCCTTAAGTCCATTGTGTGCCGGTTCGGCGTCCCTAGCCGTATTATAACGGACAACGGGACCCAGTTCACGAGCCGAGTCTTCCAGGACTACTGCGACGGCGTTGGCATCCAGTTATGCTTCGCCTCTGTAGCACATCCTAGGAGCAATGGACAGGTCGAGAGAGCTAACGCAGAAATCCTCAAGGGGCTCAAAACCCGCACCTTCAACTGCTTGCAAAAGCACGGTGCGAAGTGGGTTGATGAGCTCCCCTGCGTGCTATGGGGGATCCGGACCACAACCAGCCGAGCAACCGGGGAAACCCCATTCTTCCTGGTATACGGGGCTGAGGCATGCCTCCCGCCAGAAATACTCTTGGGCTCCCCACGGGTCCAAGCTTTTGATGAATCTTTGCAGGAACAAACAAGGTGCGACGACGTCGACATCGTCGAGGAGCAAAGATGGCAGGCGGCAATCCGGAACGCACGGTACAACCAATCGCTCAAACGCTATCATGAGCGAACCGTGCGGGGCAGGGTGCTCCAACCAGGAGACCTGGTCCTGAGGCGCGTCTTGAGCCGAGAAGGGCGCAACAAACTCTCCCCCAGCTGGGAAGGCCCCTTCAAGGTGACAGAAGTAAGTCGTCCCGGTTGTGTTCGCCTCGCTACGGAGGAAGGAGTTCCGCTGCCGAACCCTTGGAACATAGAGCACCTCCGTAAGTTTTATCCGTAGGCAAGAAATTCAGGGCAACCCCTTTTTCTTTTTGTAAGCTAAATAGGACCACCATGTGGACCAGAGCGGTGAAGGTCCGCCCTTGTAATCCCGACCTCTGGCCGACATCACATGACACCCTGTACCGCTTGATTAAAGAAAGAGTTTAGCCCTGAAATTCTTGTCTCCGTTATTACCCTGTTTCAATTTTTCCTAACCCCTGCGTGGAATCCTACTCTTGCCAAAAATCTCCTTGTAACCAGCAGGACCTAGCGGCTTGAGTGTGAAGCGGTTAGCACAGAGGCTAGGAAGGAGGTCCGGAATACTGGGTGCCAGGTCCAGAGAAAAGGGGCTCGCCTTGGTAGCACGGAGCTGTCAGCTGTTTAGCCTGGTCTCATACCCTAAGCACTGAACACTCCCTACCACGCCGTGAGTTCCCCCAGTATCAGGACCAGCGCGTTTAGTGTTCCGGACCACCCCCTAAGCTAATGGTACACCCCCTAACCTCAGCACCTAGGTCCGGCTGCGGCTCCAAGGATTTCGAGGCAGCGCGGTTACCTTTTTGTTTCGCTAGGAGAGGTCCGAACGACTGCAGGACCGGACCAGAGCTAAGGTGTTTTGACTAGGATAGTCCAGGGCTGTGTCGCAGTTTTGCCTGGTTCCGTACCCTTAACTCACACACCCTGCTATCCCACGAACAAACATCCTGGCCCCTGGCCCGGGCAGCAAACGCTCCGGACCTCGAATAGCGGAGAAGGTCATCTCAGAGCGGGTCCCGTAGGTGCGACACTGACGTTTGCCGTGAGTTGCATGCAGGTCTGGCCTCTGACTTGGTGGTAGCCAGCCTCAAAACTTAGAGCCTACCTACCAGGGGGCCAGGAGGTCAGGTGACAACACACCAGCATGCAGCAAGGAGTAAATGAAGATAAGTCGCAACTATCATTCTTATATTACTTGGCATACTAATGTTTTACATTCAAAAAAAAAAAGAAAAAAAAAGACAAAACAGCAAAAGCTGTTGCCCTACGGCGCTGGAGAGGCCCCTGTCCCCGGTACATCCGGGTCCTCGTCTGCAGGGGTCCGCTGGAACCGGGCGGCGATGACCTCCACCGCCTCCTGCACACTGACCCGAGCGGCGGCCTCCGCTTCCTCCACCGGACCTGCGATGACCGGGTCCAAGGAGATGGCGGGGTCGTGGCTCCGGAAGCAGACCAGGAGGTGCTCCACCACAAGGCGGCACAACTCGCGGCCCTCGGCTTCAAGGCGCTCTCCGAGCGTGGAGTCTAGGCGCCGGAGTCGCTCCACCGCCGAGTCAAGGACAGGGAGGGCGTCCGCAATAGTGGACGGCGGCTCTGTCACCCGGATCGGACTCAGTCCGAGCGGTACCAGAGCCGAACTTGCCTCCCCGGCCCAGTCGGCGATGCGTTGGAGGCTGGCGCGCATCTGCTCCCGGTCCTCCACCGCCGCCTGCTGAGCAGCACCCTGCTTCAGCTGCTCCAGAGCGGCCCGCTCAGCCAGCAGCTGCTTCTCCTGCTCCGCCAGTCCCGCTTCACGGGACTTCACCCAATCCTCGCGGACCTTGAGCGTGGCAGCCTGGCGAGCAGCAGAGTCCCTCAGAGCCTTGGCCGACGCCTCCCGCTGAGCGGCGGAGTCCTCGCGAGCCGCAACCGCTGCCTCGCGCTCGACAAGCCTCGACTTCATCTTGTCGAGCTCGGAGTTGACGGCAGCCTGCCGCTCAGACACCTCCACCAGCTCTTGCCGGCGCTGCTCCACGCCCTTCCACGCGGACTCCAGCTTCGCCTGCTCGAGCTTCAGCCGTGCCTCGGCCACCTCGGTCTGCTTCTCGCGGAGCCCAACCGCGCGCTCCCGGCTAGCGAACCTCTGCAGGTCCTCTTGCAAGGCCGCGCGGTCAGCATCGAGCTCGGTGCGGGCGGTGGAAAGCTCCGCACGGGTCCGTGAGTGTTGGGCGGTGGCGGCTTCGATCTGATCCCCCAGACGGGCCCGCCAGCCGTCCAGGCCCTCGCGCTCCTGCTGCAGCCGGGCCCACTCCAGCTGGAGTGCCTCCTGGGCGTCGTCCAGGGCCTGGTGCGCCCGACGTAGCACGCGAGGGAGAGGGGCTCCACTAGGCTGGGGCAGGGGCAGCAGCGGCCTACCCAGAACCTCCTCCAGTTCCCCCTCGGTAGGGGGCGGAGATCCGGGGCTGGACGTCTGGACGGCGGGCGGCGAAGGCTCCGAGGTCCGAACGTCAGGAGCCGCCTCCGGCGCAGGCCCTTGGGCCGCGACGCCCTCCGGCTCCGGGCTGCCTCGTGCCTGGGGCTGCGCGCCCGCAGCTGCCCCCTCAGTAGGCACTCCGGGTACGGTTTCGACCCCCGAGGCGCCCCCCGGCGACGGACCACCTGGGGCCTGGGGCCGGACAGACGGAGTGGCCTCCGGTGCAGGCCCCTCGGTCGTAGCCCGGGCCCGCGTGGCGTCTCCCGCCGTCGGACCGCCAGAGGCGCACTTCTCCGCCGCGGTCGCCCGGCCACCAGAGCCGTTGGGGGGAGGAACGCCGGCCGGACGGGTAGGCCTAAACAAAAATGCACGGCGAAAGACTGAGAAGCCTGAAAAAAGCAAGCCGTAGTGCAGCGAAGTATGCGAAGCTAATCCAAAGGGCTTACCTCAAGGTAGGCGCCGACCAGCGGCCACGAAGGCCAGAGCCTCGCCGCGGTTGCCGATCTGCGGTCGGCGCCGCCGGTGGCTGCTGTTGCCGCGGGCCAGAGGCCGGCGCTGCCGGAGAGGGCCGCTGCTGCTGGTCCGGCGTCGGAGGAGGTGCCCGGCGCTGAGGGTGCCGCTGGCCCGGAGGCGGCGGTGGCACTCGCTCCCCTTGCCCAGAGGAGCTGCCTTCCCCTGAGGTCCGCTGACGCTTCGGGTCGGGCTCCGAGACAAAGGTCCCGTCGCCGCGGACCAGCCTTCGCCGCGCCTCCTCACCACCCACCGGCGGAACGGCGGGGGACGCTGCCACTGGCTCCTTGCCCTTGTCAGCAGGGGCGGTGCCTCTGGCACCAGAACCCCCAACCGGGGCGTCGGCAATGTGGATCCCCCGATTGGGGTCGCCTCCAAGCTGCCGCGCCGCGAGGCCGCCGTCGTCGAGCGTGGGCATCTCCCGGAGCACCGCCGTCCGCAAGGCCTGGTCGCGGCAGAGCGGCACAATAGCGGACGGCAGGCACAGCTGCTCCGGAGGGAAGCTCACGTCCGTGACGCACCGCACCCATTCCTCCAGCAAGAGCGGCGTCAGGTCGTGCTCTTCGCCACGTACTACCCGGCTGCAGTCGTTGGGGCCGGTGTAGTTCCACGCCAACCTTGGCCGCATCTGCAAGGGAGCGAGCCTCCGTCTGAGGAAGTCCGCGAGCACGTGCAGCGAGGTCAGGCTGCCGCTGACGAGCTCGGCGATCCTGGCCAGCACGGGGGAGAGCTCGGGTGGCAGATCCGTCGAGGCACCCTCCGGGAGGGGTGCGTCGGGGCTGCTGTCCGGGAGCGCCAACCGGTCGTTCGGCTCCGCCTTGATGATCACCCAGTCGTTGCGCCAGTGCTCCCACTTGGCACTGGCGAAGGTGGGGAGATAGGTCGATCTTCCCCCGGCCCCCTTCGGCAGGAAGTAGTACCGGCCGATCTCCGTCGAGCTCCGCCCGGAACACCTCACCGAGAAGAAGTGGCGGAAGAGCGTCACGCAGGGAGGAACCCCCACGAACATCTCGCAGAAATGGGCAAAGATGGCCGCATGGAGGATGGAGTGGGGGTGAGGTGCTGAAGCTGCAGCCCGAACGCCTCCAGCACCAGCATGAAGAAAGAAGAGATTGGGATCCCCAACCCACAGTAGAGGTAGGGGACGAAGAGGACGAACTCCCCCAGCTGCAAGTTGCGGTGGGGGGGGGAGCCCGTGCGAACATTATCGCGGCGCTCCGCGTCCGTCCAGCCGAGCAGGCGGCGGACGCGGGTGAGGTTCTCCTCAGTCTCCCGGGGGGATTGGTGGCTCGGGCCCATCGCTGAGGAAGCTGGCGATGGAAAAGGCAAGGAGCACGCAGCGGGCAAGGAGCGAGACCTCTGCTGCGAGGAAGATGAAGCGCCGCGGCGGAAGCGAGGGGTGCAAAGGCAAATGGCAGAAGGACGTGCTCGGCCGATGGCCGAGAACCCTATTTGACGGTTGCCCCCAATCCTCCGCAAGCCGCGGACGTCAAGTGTACGCACGCGCGGGCGCACCCACGGGCCACCAGGTCTATGACAGCAGGGGCCCGAGGAGGCAGTCATGACAGGCGGGTAGAAGAGCAAGCAAGGCAGGAAGGCGAACCGGCGGCCGCTCGCGGACGCGCGTCCCGGCGCGACGTGCGGGGCCCCTGCCTTTTCCGCTTTACGAACGGCTGCCCACGTAGCCGTCTGCCCCGCCTTAATGGCAGGAGAAGAAGTAGGTGAACCGCTGCGCGGTTTCCGACGCGGGCCTGCCCCCCACGTTTCCCGAGAGATCCCCACGATCGCGCGCCCCCAGATCGTGGGAACCCACGGGGCCACCCCGCGGGGTCGGGTGGACTGAGCCCCCTCCGAAGGCAGGCGAGTCAAGGCCTCGACCAAGAAATCAAGTGGTGGGCCCTGCCCAACTATGAGCTTAACGACTAAGCGCCGGTAGCCACACACGGCTCCCGGCGGCTTGAGTAGTAAGCGACGGTGGGCTCACCTCAGGTTCGAAAAACTCACCAAAGGCGAGCCCAGGGGCCACTGTCGGTACCCAGCTAACCGGGTACCCGCTTATACTGGACGAAGATCACTAAGGGAGGTAACTACTGCAGTACAAGGAGGGCCTAAGGCCGCATACAGATGGGCCCGGGCCACTCCTTGGGAAAGCTAGGGCCACGCACCCGGCCCACAGGGGAGGCCCCGGACCTCCTTGAGGACCGAGCCTCCCCCAGCCGCGCGAGGAGAGGTCCGAACCTCTCGGGCCGGAGCCCGGAGCCCGTACCTTCGGTGGTCCGGGGCCGCCTCGTGCCCACAGAGCACGGGGAGGTCCGGAGCCGGCGCCCTCGGTGGTCCGGGGGCGCCACGTGCCCGCAGAGCGCGTGGAGGTCCGGAGCCAGCACCTTCGGTGGTCCGGGGCCGCCACGTGACCACTGGGCACGGGGAGGTCTCGCGTTGCCACGTGCCCACAAGGCGCGTGGCGGGGCCTTCAGGCGGGCACCTCGCCCACCTGCCGCATTTATTGCGGGCAGGTGAGCGTGCCCGATGCCGCTGACACCGCCGCTGTCAGGCTGGCACGCCCCAATGCCGCTGACACCACAAGTGTCAGACAGGCGTGCCCCCGTTGCCCGCCGCCGTTGTCAGGCAGGCGTGCCCCCGTCGCCCGCCGACGCCGCCGCTGTCAGACGGGTGTGCCCCCATCGCCGCTGGCACCGCCGCTGGCAGGCGGCGGCGGCAAGGCAAAGGAGCGCGCCTTACCAAGGCGCAGCGGCGATGACAGAGCACTACAGGTGATTTTCCCAGCTACACTGGGGCCTATATCGAGTAAACAAGTACGCTGTACTCATCATGAGCCGCGCCACGCGCGGCGGCCGCGCTCAGCCTAATACTAGGCAGCGGCGCTACAACGCTACTACAAGCGCCCTGTCTTGTCACGCGTGCACGTCGCCTGCCCCTCGGCCTCTGAAGCCTCTCGGCGGGTTTAGCAGCCAATGGGACAGGACGGCGTGAGGCAGGACAGCGCGGCGCCGTATCCAGACGACAAGACGGTATGACGGATCTCCGGGCCATACCAGGTCACGACGGTAGTACAGGCACGAAGCATGGAAGCATTGGACATCAAGCACAGGATAGAACTGTAGCATAGAAGAAATAGCCGGGACCACCTGTCGGGGCTCGGCCACGATGTACATGCCCCCCTTGGGCTATAAAAGGGGAGGCATACGCAACACAAAGGACAATCTCGAACAAGCTCACAACAGGCTCACAAGAGCTCAGACAGATCCAGGCAGCCTTCAGAGACTCCTCTGAAGGCCCACGAAATACAAGAACACACCCACAGTGGACGTAGGGTATTACGCTCCGGCGGCCCGAACCACTCTAAATCCTCTCGCCACCATCGTGCCACCACCAACCAAGCTAACAACGATTGCTCCCCCTAACTACTCTCAGTACTTAGGATCTCGGCCGGGTGCATTCCGCCACCTGACCAGGAGCACTCCGTCTCCGACAACTTGTGTGCCTTAGGCTATCTCCAACAACACTCATCATCCCATTTTCTTAAATCCCACTCCACTCTGTGTGTCATGTCAACTACAATGCAGAATAGTGCCGAAACATGTATCCGGTTCCTCATTTTGAGTACTACCATTGAATAAAGCTTATAGAACCTTAGACGGGCTTCAATGGTGGTTCAGTAAAGGATTCACTACCCTATTTTTGGAGGACCAAATCATCTTGTGCCAGCTTCAAACGGTGTTCTCCAAAAGACCCTCCCCAAATGGAGAACGAGGCTACTCGTACGTATAGATGGCCAAACGGGCAACACGGCGTGGCACAGACCCGCTAGGCATGGCCTACTAACCGTGCCATGCTGGGCGGCACTGCGGGCCTCAACCGCGGCCTAGGCACTGGCACGACTGGCCTACCTAGCGTGCTGGGCCGGCAAGGCTAGAGCATCTCTTCCAACCAAATGAACTCAAGTTCACATGTAACTTATGAAGAATGCATGTTATGAATATGTATAATACATATTTTTAAATAAAAAATAATTATGTCGGACCTGAATTCATACCGAGGGCAGCGCCCTAGGACACAGCACGCCCTTCAGGACATGCCGACCCACAACACTATTAACCGGGCCGTGCCCCGTGCCAGGTCATTAGGGCTCAGGCCCGTCTAGCCATCTATACTCATACCCCATGCATGGGGAGTAATGCAACTCTCCCAAACCCCTCTTGGGGCCCTACGAATGTACACAATGAGGGGTGGAAGAGACCAACGACGCTGCCCTTCTAGATGGGGTCGAGGAGATTGGCGGCATGGAGGCAGAGGTGTTAGGATCCGAGGGAGGAACCCCGACGGTCGATGTAGGCAGAGGAAGCCCACTTTGATGGCCGACGGCATAGATGAAGAGCCATCAGTGGGTGTGGGCAGAGAGAGGCATTGTGGAGGGGAGGAACAAGGCGGCGCGACACTGTTGCAAGAGAAGAACGAATGGATATGGAGGTAAGGTCCGCATGTAGCGCAACTCATCACCGAAAATGGCATGTTTGCTTTGTTTGCAGGCAAGTGGGAGCCCACGAAGCAAACACTTCTAAAATATTTAAGTCTCTCATCATTTGTACCTTAGAAGAGGCGAAAACAACAATGCTGTAAAATCGATGTCATATGGTCATTAAAAAGTCTAAATCCATGTCTGGATTGCCTAGAAGTTATCCGTCAAAAATTAGGTAGCATTAGTTAATCTAGCATGCTAATGGGTGCTAATGGTTGTACATCTGTTAGCTGTCAAACTAGCTATTTTTTGTTGGCTAATACTCTATAATCCGTTCACAAATATATGACGTTTCGATCTTTTTTGTTTTAAATAGTTATTTAAACATGTAAAACCAAAACTTATATTCAAATTAATTTTAGTGAAAATATATCATAATAAAATAAAAGATAATTTAAGATTTTTTAAATAAACCAACTGATTATATATGTGGGGAAAAAGTCAATCGTTCTATGGAAATGTGAACACATGGAGAATTTAATTCGGTGTATGTGTATCTAAACGCATGTAGTACTATAAAACTAGTCGCAATGTGGCATGCATGATCTAGCGCCAGGGCGTGCCCATGTCGATTGACCGCATATGGTCCGCAGTCTGCACAAAGCACAAAACAACAGGTCGTGTGCTGAGCGCTGCCTCAGGCTAATCCTTTTCCGTCCGGGCTCCAAAAGGCAAATAGAAACCCCTAGGCGGCGGCGTCCTCGTCCCCCGCCCCCACTATTTCCTCTCCGCCCCGCCCCGCTTCGCCCCTATCTCTCTCCTCCGCAGCGGCAGTCGCCAGCAAAACCCTAGATCTCTCTCCCTCTTAAACCCTCAATAAGGTAATCTTTCTTGCCCAAAGATCGGAGCTTTCGTTCTAGATCTCTCGTTACCTCTCTTCTCCCGGTTTCCCCCAATTGGTTCGGAGCCTTTCCTCCGACCAATTTTCGTGGTGATTAGTGGTTGCTGTCTGCGTTACAGTGCGGGAGGATGGCGGAGCCGTCCAAGGTAATCCACATCCGCAACGTGGGGCACGAGATTGCCGAGGTACGGAGTGGGAGTATAAAAGGGAAAATCTTGGATCTTTTCCGTTTCTGTGTTTTCGGGGATGAGATTGGATTCGGGCTGCTTTGTTTTGTGCAGAAGGTTTGATTGTTTTTGGCTATTTACCCACCGTTCTGTTGTGTTTGCAGTCTGATCTGCTTCAGCTGCTGCAGCCATTCGGGGTGGTCTCCAAGATCGTCATGTTGCGTGCCAAGAACCAAGTAGGTTATGTCTTCTTTCCGGCACTCGAGGAACTGGAGTAGATTGACTTATCTATATTGCTTACTTGAGGTTATTTCTTGTCGCAGGCTCTTCTGCAAATGGAAGACATACATGCATCCGTTAGCGCACTGCAATATTACGGTTCTGTTCAACCTAGCGTAAGGTGATTATACGGTAGTACAGCTTTTGCCTATTGGCTGTAATGGTTTATGGATGCCAAGGGCTCCAAAGAGAGATATCCATGCATGTTTTGCAATGCAAGCTGCTAAGCAGCATGAGATACCCGATATATAGTAAATTTATGAAAACCAAGGATAGATTTTTAGCTTTATATTGTGACTACATTCTTTTCTAGGTCAAATATAAAAAAAGTTGGGTCACATACAATTTGGTTTGTGATGTATCATTTTTGTTCATCTTGCTTGTTGTTTTAGGGGAAGGAATGTATACATGCAATTCTCATCCCACCAAGAACTTACCACAGATCAGAGCTCTCATGGAAGGAATTCTGATCAGGTATGCCACAAGTCTTTACTGTAGGATTAATTTATTATATTTCCCAAAATAGTCCACTCCTCAATCAACATTATGCTAATTCCGGATGTTACGGGTGTCTGTTAGTGCAACGCGTGTGGATCTTTATTGGCATGCATTGATTCGATAATTGGCCAATCACACCCTACATGTAGGCATGTAAACAATAGAGCATTGATGTACCAGGAAAAGAGTCAAATTTATTATGTACATGTTGTAGGTCCACAATTGGTGTGTGGGCACATATTTTTGAGTTATGTGATGGTTGGCTGGTTGCCCCATTTATTTGCAACAGTAGCCCCTTTACTAGTAGGCTAGCGTGTTTCTGTAAAACATCTCTACCCTGAGACGCGCCACAGCTCAGTTTAGTTGCCTACTTGCCTTGCATGTGTACAGGGTGGTATATGTGTTTTTTTTTTGTTTGGTTTTGTTTTCATAGGAATAGGCTTTGTAATTCCATAAGTTTAACGACTCATTTTATTACTAAATTCTGCTTGGTTATTGATTGTGTGATGAGGGCTAGGATGCGAGAAGGTTCCTAAAAACTGGACATACAATTGCTACATCAGTAAAACTAGATCTTTATTAAAATAGTTGACAACTAACTATTAGAAAATTGGAAGTATGCTTAGCTGTATTTTATACCTTTCTTCTTTCTCTTTGCTCTTTAGATAGCTGAGTTAGATTGCATATCATATCTGCTGTCTCTTATTTTCCAACTAGATATACACGTTCCTCCCTATTTATTCTTTTCTTTCTATCTCCTCTTTTCTGTCTCGGTGCTTGCTGCTGCTTGGCCTCAGGAGTCTGAACCCAACCGAATCCTCTTAGTTACTATCCACCACATGATCTATCCTATAACAGTGGAGGTTCTACACCAAGTATTCAAAGCTTATGGATTTGTGGAGAAGATTGTCACATTTCAAAAGTCAGCTGGTCAGATTTTTCTGCTCTCTCTATCTCTTTCACCTCGCACACGTACACCTGATTTACATTTTCTGATTCACTGCATGTGAACGAAAGGTGGACTTACCAATTGATATGCGCTTTATATGTTTTTGTGTGGGTTCACTGGGCTGTACCCTGTTTCGAAAAATAAGGAGTAAACAGTAGCTTTACCAACTAACAGCATTATGTGTACTACATAGCTATTAATTAGTTTTACATGCATTTACAAATGACTGGTACAGCCTGTACATCTAAACCTGTTATCCGGTTGTTACAAAGTTGAATGATGTTTGTACCAAAACAGTGTCCAATTTAACAAGTCTGGCCCGGTTTGTTGTCTGTAAGGTTCTTTATTATATTTTTGCTTATTTGATGCAGGCTTTCAAGCTCTTATACAATATCACTCGCGCCAAGAAGCTATGGAAGCATTCGGTTCTTTGCATGTAATGTTATATGGTTCTGTTAATGTCCTTATTGTGCATGTATATCCGATATTACTCTATTCTTACAAAACAAAATATCCCAGGGAAGGAACATATATGATGGTTGCTGCCAGCTAGACATTCAATATTCAAAGTATGAGCTGTGACCTATCATATTTAAAATTCGCCTCACTTTCTGTGGCTTGATGTCTTCTTTGTTTCCTTTTCTTGAATATACAGTCTTAGTGAACTGCAAGTCCACTATAACAATGACCGGTCTAGGTAATATTGATTTTTCATTCCTGCAAACTATTCATGCCAGTTACTTTTAGATATTTTTTTTACATCATGCAAAGTTAACTTGTAACTTAAGTTTGTGACTGTCTTTCTTCTGTCATGAATTCGTTTTCTTAATTCCCCTTTTCTTCAGGGATTTCACAAACCCATCATTGCCTACAGAACAACGGCCTAGGGCTTCTCAGGTGGGTGGTGATACTCATGTACATGTTTTTTTTTTTGCTTGGACCATTTTGATACTACAAAGCTGAACTCTGTCTATCATTTCAAATTTATTGGAGCAGCAAGGTTACCCTGATCCTGGTATCTATGCCTTCCAACAACCTGGAGGTAGCACTACTAATTTTCGATTGATTATATATCCTTGACATTTTTGGCAAATATCTGATTTACCTTTTCTTTTTTGGTTTGCAGCTTCATATGCGCAGGTTGGTGTCTGAATGGGCTATTCAATGCTGTATTATTTTCAGAAGGAAATGAGCTGATTAGCTGAATATGCATTTGTTCTGCTCTGTTTTATGGCTTGCTGTCTAATTCATGTGTGAATACTAATACAAGGCATTTGCGTTTGGTGCATACCAGATGGGGAGGGCTGCAATGATTGCGGCTGCGTTTGGGGGAACTTTGCCTCAAGGAGTGACTGGTACCAATGAACGATGTACACTCATCGTCAGTAATTTGAACACTGAAGTAAGTCTTGATCTGTTTTCAATAGTTCCAATGATTGCTTGTAACCTTGACACACTGTCAATTTCTATACCCTTTTGAATAGCATATGAAGATTTTATTGCTTATTAATAGCTGAAAAGACACTTTTTGGCATTAACAATTCCTTTTCTGTGCAGAAAAATGATGAGGACAAGCTTTTTAATCTGTTCTCTTTGTATGGAAACATAGTACGAATCAAGATATTGCGTAACAAACCTGATCATGCCCTTGTTGAAATGGCTGATGGGTTGCAGGCTGAGCTAGCTGTGCATTATCTGAAGGTAAATTCATACTCACCGGTATTTGCGTTCTCACTCATATTATTTGTTCACACATGATGTACAATTTCTTTGCAGGGGGCAATAATATTTGGGAAGAAACTGGAAGTTAACTACTCAAAGTACCCCAACATCACTCCTGCCCCAGACGCACGTGACTACTTAAACTCAAGCCTTAACCGGTTCAACAGCAATGTTGTCAAGAATTACCGACATTGCTGTGCCCCAACAAAGATGATCCACATTTCTGCCCTCCCACAAGAGATCACTGAGGAGGCAATCCTGAACCACGTTTCTGAGCATGGCTCTGTCGTCAACACGAAGCTGTTTGAGGTGAATGGCAAGAGGCAAGCTCTCGTCATGTTTGCGACCGAAGAGGAGGCCACCGAGGCCCTCGTGTCGAAGCATGCAAGCACACTTGAGGGAAACACCATCCGGATCTCCTTCTCCCAGATGCAGAGTATATAAGCCACACTTTCAGGGAAGGCCCTTGTGCCACTTTACCCTCAGCCTTTTGCGAGCTTTATTTAGGAAGCATTTGAAACTAAGATGTGAATCCTTTGCTATGTTCTCCCAGACTGATGCTATCTGAGCTGTACCGCCCTGACCTTTGGTTTCTCTTTTCTCGACACTGGCCTTGCACCAAAAGGTTTCTCATATGTTTCTTTCCCCTCCATGTCGGTTAGTTTAAGGATTTTACCCCTGCCGTGCTATTCCGAGTTTAAAGGCCTGTTGATTTTCTGTGGATTATCTATCATCTCTTATATTTTACTGCACCGGTTTTGAGTTGGCTTAAGCATCTCGAATAGAGACCTCTTGTAGGGATGCAAACGGATCGGTGTGGATAACACGTTTGCTATATCCAAATTCTATTTTCTGGATTCGTAGCGAAGCATGGATATAGAATTTTCTGATTATTCGGAAATGGTATGGAGTTGGAGCGGTGTCAGAGTGACGGTGGATTTGAAAATTTAGATAATATATGTTTATGTGGAATTTTTCTATAAAAACAATTAATTCATCTATCTATAACAAATTTTAAGAGTTTTTGCTGCAAGATTTTGTAACCACGTTCACACATGGCTATCCAAAGACCGTTTTTTTAACTCACATTTTTTACCATTTTTACGAACCTTTTAATGAACTGCAGAGAACTAGGAATCCTAAATTAATTTGTCAGAGGTGTTTCATGGATTAGGACAATATGTTTAATTAAAACATTGAAACAAAACCAAAAACACAAAGAATTGTACGATATTTCCTCCGTTTGCAAATGTACGATGCTATTGACTTTTTTTTCTCAAAACTTTGATTGTCAGTCTTATTTATAGATTACCGTTTATTTTGTCGTCTTTTGATTTATCACTAAATATAGTTTATGTATCTTTCATATTTTCACATGTTTAAACAAAATTTTAAAATAAGATAAACTGAAGTTGTGGAAAAAAATTAACCGCGTCGTACAATTGTGAACGAAAGGTAGAATTTTTTTTACTGTCATGTGCAGACGCGCGTGCATTTTTACTAGAAAAAACTAGAGTTCACAACATAACTTGCATATTAATATACCATAACTAAGTAGCTAAATAATAAATAGCTGCGATACAATTTTTATGGGCAGTAGGCAACAAATATATTTGCAATCTGCATATAAATTGAATTTAATTAAGTTCACTGATATTTGATGATATAAAGATCTCCCTTGATATTTAGACTTGGATATGCAGATTGCAAATATATTTGTTGCCTACCGCCCATAAAAATTGTATCGCAGCTATTTATTATTTAGCTACTTAGTTATGGTATATTAATATGCAAGTTATGTTGTGAACTCTAGTATGTAGACTGTAGAGTTTGCAGTGCACACAAAACGAGTTTTTAGGCTTGTTTGGTAAAGCTTTTCTCTCAGATTCTCTGCTCTGAGAGCTAATTTTCTAATAGAGTGATTCTATGGTATGAGTGAATCTGTCTAATGAAGTGTTTGGCTGTAAAGTGATTCGAGATGTGCATTTATAATGTGGAGCAGCTTGAGAGCTAGGGGAGCAGGGTTTTTTTTTCTCCCACTCTCTCGTGTAAGTTGGAGATAGATTCATTCGTCTCATTCCGTGGAACATATTGATTTTTTGCCGTTTAGCTGCGTGGGAGTGATTCTCGCTGGGAGAGCAGCTACGGAAACCCTGCCAAACTCCTCCTGAACTTGTTTTATTGGTTATATGTCCTAATTAAAATCATTAAACTGTTTTCACATTTGTCGCTGATTGTCGGGCTATCCAAAGAGATAATCAAACAAACTATAGGCATTTAACTTTTTTTTGCCATCTCTCCTAATTAAAATCACTTAACCGATTTCATATTTGTATCACTAACACTCTAACTATCAAAAAGACAATCAAACAAACTCCAAGCCAATACATACGACCTCGCTATCCAAACTAAATATACCTATTTTGCATTGTAGCCATATGGCTAAGCGTGACCTCGCTTAGGAATATAGCATACTTGTGGTTTAAAAACAACAATTTAATCATTAATAGCTTCTTTTTTGTCATTTTACTCTTATCTAGCGATTTTTGTTGGGTGTCAACTCTAGCTCACTAATAGCATCAACAACCTATTACCTATCCGTCTTTCTAACAAGATGTTTGGTTTGGGAAATGAGATGATCCATTAGCTTCCCACTCCTCTTTTTTTCGAATGGAATAAGTTGATGTCCTCATCGCTCATTCCTCACAAGCGAACAAATAGTACATTCATTCCACTAAATTTTCTAGATCAACTCCATTCTTTATGACTACTTCCCTCAAACCAAACATCCGATAGAAGTCATTCTATCTACCATATTTTCTATTTTTTATCAACTTCTCTGACATAAAGGGTCCGTCTATTATTGGAGCATCTCTCGCATGCCCTTCTCTTTCTCACATGAGAGCATCGTGGGGATCGACGATATGGCGGCAGTGGAGCATGGAGCACAAAGGGATAGATTTGGGAGTTCTCAAAAATGGATTTCTAAAATAAATACTACCTCCAGATAGACGAGCCTATAGAAATCGTTGGAGCTGTTTTCATATGAAATTTCTACATGGTCAAAGTAAAAATCCCACATAATTTCTTTGAAAATTAGAGAAGAAAGGAGATTCGTCTACTTTTTTTTTGTTATTGCTATCTTTCGTGCGAATGTCATGTACCATGATTTTTCTTGCGTATCCAGCAACAGGAAATGTTCTGACGGTTTCGTGGGACGTCTACCTACGGGCTACGGGCCGTTCTCTTATCCGTCTCACCTCTCACCTGCCGCTGCTGCCGGTATAGCCATGCAAATCACGTAAAACTCCATAAATCATAGCATCCCATACTGCCGCTGCTGGTAGCCTCTTCTTCCTGCTAGCAGAAGTTCAACCGCGATGCAAATCACTAGCTGCAACTGCCGTGCCATGGCCATCCCACGTCCACGCTGACACATCGTCGATTCGGCAGCTCATCCTACTAAGGTTGAGAGTTTGGTAGCTTGTAGTACGGGAAAATTTGTATACACAAACAACACTGGTTGATGCAGCTTGAATAAACGTTGTTCAGCATTACAGTCCCACAGCTAAACGCGATCTAGAACACCGCTGGAGCACCAGTCAAAGTACACCTGGTGCTTGCAAGTGAAGCTCCAGTTTTGGTGCCACCAGCCCACACTGTGCAACGTGAGGCGGTGCAGGTTGTCATGTATCTACCAATGCTGCATCTTCAAGTTCTGAATGCAGTCTACAAACCGATAATATTTCTTCATGAGCGCCAGCTTCTAATCCATAAACAAATAAGTGAATAGCTCATCCTGCAATGATGTGTAAATGTCAGTCTTTAGTCGATTAGGAAGAACTTAGAATTTGTACTTTATGGATCGGAATCTCATTGGCAAATGGCAATTGGCCCTTCCTTTTTTCAGGATATAAATGGTTTTTAGTACATTGACTGAAATTCAGATGCAAATGGACCAACACCATACTAGGAATCAAAAGCTTCCAACCCTGCTTGCAGAAGATTATACCTGATTCACATATGCCTTTCATGCCTCATACAGTCATCACCCTGTCTAAACGGATGTTCTGGCTCTTTCGAGGTGTTGGTTCCAGTGATGTGATCACCTGTGGCATAGTCATTCCTCCTGAAACAATTATTTCTGTACAAAGCACAACAGCAAAATCATGAGATTGGAATAGCAGCAAGTGTTATTATAAGTCATTGATGAGTGTAGCTTGGGACAAAAAAAAAAAAAAAGAAGCACATTGAATGTAGAGCACCCGCCACCCAGGTCCAAATCTAAGACCCAGCGTGGTTGCTCGCACTTTCATTAAATTATTCTTTTGGTGTAGATGGCACGCCCATCGACCACAAAGTGCCTATGGTAACTTCATCGATCAGAAAGTCACTCAAGGCATTCATAGGGGTAGAGTGTGTGTGTGTTTACGTTCTAAGGGTGTGTGCAAACACGTGTATGTGAATGCCTGTGCTGTACTGTGTCTCCAGCATTGAATAGTTTCTAGCATGAATGAAGAAACAGAACATTGAATAGTTTCTAGCATGAAGGAACAACTTTACAATAGCTTCCTATCTCAAACCAAACCATTCAGAGGAATTAATACGAGATACGTCATTTTCTTTTCTCTAGGCAGTAGCAACAGAGGCAAAGTGTAAAAGGAGAGCAAGGAACCAACCTATGCCTTCGCGAATGGACAAATTGGGCCTTATAATTTCCGTAGAGTTTACCAAAAAGATATCACCAATATATAAATGATTGGTTGGCACATAAACACTACACAATTCTTCATCACCTTTGTCTGTCTGAAACGCAACAACACACGGGTCACCTCTGAGTTCACACGATGCATTATAAGTGTTAAAATAAGCATGGATGATCCAATATGCACGGACAGGAAGTCAGGAACTGTATAGTTCATTGCCTCTATTATCCAAACATCAATCAGAATGAAACAATGGAGGCCAAATAGTAATGATTTGCTGTTATCCCTTAACCCCAAGAAAGTGGGTGCCAGCTCCAGGCTGGTTTGTAGCCTGCAGGGCTAAAGTCTCCAGGCTCTTACGATTAATTATGAACCGTGTAGAAGGAACATGAGAGATATGTAAAACTTAATATTCAACACTTTAGCTAATCTCAAATATAAGAAAAAGAGAACACAATATAATGTACTGAATCTTTAGAGGCATGCTTGTTAATCACCAAAAATTAAGCCACTGGCAGCATATTAACTAGGAAAACATCCATAATGAATCTTCAAAAGATCACATCTGGTCAAAGCCATCTACAATATGATGCATGGACAAGTACCTGAAGAACCATAGTTGATGTTATAAATCCAAATGCATATTCACCAACACGGGGATGGCTAATGATCGCTACTTCTTTAAATGCTGTTGTATTTTGATCTGTCAAATGGAAAAAAAATTAGGAACATTCATGGCTGACAAAAGAAACTATAAGAAAGTTGGAAACAAATATTAAACTGTTGATACTTACATACATACAACATGCAGGGCATAGAAACATGGTGATATTGATTCATGGTAGTAAAAAGCAAGCAAACAAAAAAAGGTATTGTCCTAAAAGGCTAAAACCACTGTGAGGCATCCAAAATGAAACCATGGCCCTCTGACTGTTTATGTTCTTTATGAAGCATAGATTTTATATGATTCAAAATTTCATCAGGTTTTAGATTTGTGCAGGCAATGTTATCGTATAGGACACTAGGACCCTTCTAAGAAAAGCTATACCATATTTTTGTGGAAATAAATAATACAGAAGGTCAACATTCGGGTGCAGGTAGAATTGCAGGTGTGTTGAATTACATTACCTGGTGAAACAGCTGTGCTAACTTGCTTTGATGCAGAGTATATATGCCTTACAAATGGCATTTTCTTTATAAACCATTCTCCAACCCAAAAGACAGTTGAACCCACCCAAGAAGACACAAATATTCCAACAAGAAGTATAAACACCAGGGAGGTCAAGAACCCAAGGCCTGAAATATTGTCACAAGCAATAGTCACGAAAAATATTATGAATTCAAGCACTTTAACGATATACCATGATAAAGTGTAGCACGAATTAATCATAAACAATTACCAAATATGTCAAATCCAAGTTTTGCATAGAGTGGGCTGAAAAAACCATCAACAAATTGAATAAACCACCAAGTGATGAAGAATGTGACAGCAATCGGGAAAAGAACTACACTGCAAAGAAAAAACAGGGAGGGATATTAGCATGGGTATATTGTAGCACTTGCAAAGCGTCTGAAATAGCCCTTGTGAAACATACCATCCGGTCATAAATTTTCTTGACACCCAGCTTTGAAGAACAGCGAAGCATGCCTATTGAACCGGAGAAGATATTAAGCATGAGATCTGTTTGAATACATTTTGGCACATGAACAGTAAAGAAATAGAATTCATTTG
Source organism: Paspalum vaginatum (assembly GCA_030272315.1). Lineage (NCBI taxonomy): Eukaryota > Viridiplantae > Streptophyta > Magnoliopsida > Poales > Poaceae > Paspalum > Paspalum vaginatum. The sequence continues at coordinate 38,845,186 of CM059020.1, read as the reverse complement.
GATGCATCAAGAAAAACAAGAGTGACACAACAAGATTGGGTACTCATTTTGTCTTATTTGCTGGAATAAACCCTTACCATTGTATCTAGATGGTGCGGACATTGCTGGTTTGATATAAATAATAAACCTTTAAGATGGAAAAAAATGAATAGAGTACCTAAATATGTGAGCGGCCATTTGTCGTGTCAACTAGGATAGATTAGAGCCTAACACTCAGCCACAGTTCTAATATTGGGGTGCACATTATCTACTAAAATTATAGAACTAGCTCATATGCATTCCCTCTGTAGAACTCTGCATGTTCAACTTCGTGTATTATATATTAGGGGAAAAAAATACTCCCTCTGTCCCAAAATATAGCTACATTTAGGTTTGTCCGGAGTCAAATCTTTGTAACTTTGACCAAAAAAGCAAACAATTTATAAAGTTTCACGACATAAAAAAAATGTTAGTAGATTCAATGTGGAACCAACTCTCATAATATGTAATCTTTTATATTTGAAATAAGATGAGAACGTTTGACTCTGGACAAGCCTAAACGTAGCTATATTTCTGGGAGTACGGAGGGAGTATCAAAGAGCTAATTTGACCGCAGAACGCGGGTCTTGCAGCGAAGTCCAAGTCCTCCTACCCTTTCCCTCCCGATAAGGACTCAGTAGGCCGGAGGTCAAAGGGCGAAAAAGGCAGTTCAACCTGAACAGCGCGGCGCCACAGGCGCGACCAGATCCAAGCGAAGCAACTAGGGTATGGTAAAAGCTGCAGGGGATAGAGTATCGGGAGAGACGGATCCGGACCTTGCGCGTGGAAGTGGCCGGCGAGCTGGGCCGCGGCGGCGACTTGACGGGGTCCTCGGGGTCAGGCGACGCGGCCTCCGCCGCCGCCTGGCCGAGAGGCACGGGCGCGTACTCCTTGTCCTCCGGCATTGCGATCGGCAGCCGGGCACTGCTCGCCAAAGCTTCCGGGAGCCTCCTCGCGCGCGGTGCGGCGACGAGTCGAGGCCCTCGGGCTCGACGGGGACAAGGTGGTTGGGCTCCGCTGGGCGCGGCGCTGGCTACCAGCCGGCGGCAGCAGGGGGGGCAGCTAAACCAAACGCGGCACCTGCGGACGGGACGGGAGCAGTTGGTGTGGTGCGGTGCGGTGGCCGAGTTCGAAGGCGACGCGGCGCCAGAAGTGACCGAACTGCCCTCGCGTACGATCTGGGACGGTGCCGGTCGGGCCCGCGTGTCACTGGGATATGGCCATATGGAATGGGGGCGGGGGCACGTGTGGGCCCGCGCGTTGACGTGCGTGGCGGACGGCGGTGGTTGCGGACCGCGAGCGGGTGGGTCCGGCTCCGTTTCGAAGCCGGCGCACCGTCGCTGTCGTGCTCGAACCGTCTGTGGTTCCATCAGCTGAAGGGTGACGATGACGTACGTCAGCTCAGGTTCATCTTGGTACCGTAGAAGCCAAATCTATAGCCTGGGGGATACGGAGTATATCTTTTAGGGTGTGTCATGGTTGAACTTCCGGACTTTTTTTTCCGTTTTCAGGGCAATCCGAGATTGAAATTTCAATCCGGAAAATTATATATTCCGATTTCAAATTCAAAAATATAAAAGTCAAACTTTGGTAAAAAAATAAAATTTCGAACAATGCCACCGAAATTGTGAACCCTAGGTGTGTTTGGCAGTATGAATGGTTAGAATTGCTGCCATACAAGCAGGGGTGGTAGTGGATACTGACCCAAATGTTTCTTCACAATCCAAATAAACCCTTGATGATTTTTAATTCAAAAATGAATAGAATATGATCCGATCCATTTTAGACCAGATCATTAAAATTTCTAACTAAAATTTGAGGGCCCTTTACTACCTCTACATACAGGAACGAACAATGGAGCATCTAGTGAGGCTATATTTTTAGTTTTAATTTTAGAGAAGTCAAAATCAAGCCTACTAGGTCATTTTGATTTATGGAAGAAGCATACCTACAGAGAAACATCTAAAGAATACTAGGAGAACGATAGAAAATACACCGTGAACACATCTTATGGATGTCGTAAATGGTAGGAAACACAATATGCAACAACTCAAACCATGAACCACCTCATAAGCACTAAGATAATAATGCAATTATTACATTATGCAACAAATAATTTTTGTTATGTTCCATCGCTAATCTAACATTGGATATAGCTTATATTCTATCGGTTCATGTACAGCGTTGGAATGAGATGATCCGTGTTGATCCATTTGTTTGAGTGAATAAATACAAAACACAATATAAGATATGCAGTTTAAATAAACACAAAGAATCAATATTACACATACTTTAGAGAAAGAAGATTCACTAACAAGAAAATAAAATTGTATTAGGTAGTACCAGCAGGGATATAAAAACAAAACAAATAATGTTTTTGTATTTTTAAAAAGCATGCAGTATGTGGAGTACTAATATAATTTGTGAAATAAATAAATACACAACACACATAGAAAAACAATTAAAGAAAAATAAAGAAGATACTTGGGCAAACATGCACTAGGCCTAATTGGGCCATAAGTTTTGCCTGATGAAGTTTGGGCCCACAGTCTAAGAAAAGTCGGTAGGAATGGGCCGTCACATGTCCGGAGATGATATTGGTGGATGTAGTGACTGAGCATGAAAAAGGAGTGTTGTAATAATGCAGAAAATACACAGAGAGGCTCCCCATCAAACAAATAAAACAAATAAAGTTATATTTCTTTGTGCTCATCACCTCAACTTATGGCTCATAGAAAATCACCCTGCTTTGTTTCGCAAAAAGAAAAAAATGTGTTTGCAAGTGCATTATCACTGGAAATTTGTTCATAAGGTTTATGGCATCTTGCATAGTTGGCCATTGAAAATACAATAAAAAAAGCCATCCACCGTGGTTTCTCTCTGTCTTCTGCCCATGAGATGTTTCCCTCATCCATCCTTAGTGTTAATGAGAGCGCAGCTTATAAGCTTAGGGTTGGTCTTACCCCCCATAATCTTTGGTGGCTTCGACCCCATCACCATTTCCATCGTTCATCTTTGGTGGGTCTCACCGCCATTGCTGCCATGTCTCCTACACATCATGGATAACACATGCACCCAACCTATCACACGCCACAAAATGGCTAGTGATGGTCTCAACTAGTCCATAGTGATCACTATCCCTTCCTATATTCTATGGCTATCATACCCTTGTTAGATCCGTTGCCGCTATTGCCATCTCTCTAACATGTTATCGGTAGCAAAACCTTATCCCTACCACTAGTCCATTGTTGGTCCTTTGTCTCTATGCCTGGTAGTATTACCCCTTGGTGCCTCGTTGCAAGCCTGCACCCTCTTCCCTTCAAACTCACCGCCTCCTTCCCATTCAGACTCACTAGACTCTGATGAACTCCTAGCCCGAATCAAACTCCCAAGGCTAGACCTAATCCAGTGAAGGCACTCACTATTGTTAGACAAGGGTCATTCAACTTGAGCATTGAATCATCGTTAAATCTAGTGAGTACAAGTCTGCAAAAACACTAATAACGCAGATTCTAGTGTTTTTACATTGTTCATGCAAGAGTAAGGAGTTCACTCACGTCTGATGCAAAATAGCTTATGTTAAAAAGAGAAACTTCGCAAAATCTAGGGAATCAGAGGGTCAGGAGCAAAGGCAGAGGCAGAAGCAGAGGAGTATTGATCCGCCCCTGAAGGGTGGTTAATTATGACAAAGAAAATTGATTGAGGTATAGGTACAATATTTGGTAAAGGAGAATTTCACACAACACCCACGTGGCCACGTGCTTCATGCTATACAAGCTCCATGCCGGTGGCTCCTAAGTACTGAGACCAGATGATAGGAGTTAGGACCTCAGCGTCACACTGCTGCCTCAGGGGCAAATAATATAAATAAGTGTTTTTAATGGAATGTCATTTATCACGTGCTTTTCCATTAAATTGTGTAATTAAAATCATTATCACATGATTAATACAGGATCAACACCAGCCAGCAAAGGAGAAACACAATATTGCAACCTTCGGGATCTCGATCGCACGGATTCATGCATCTTGAACAAAACCATCTATCTTGTCAATCGCACAGGCTTTAATTTTTTCTTTCGGGTGGAAGAAAAGGAAAAGAAAAAGAAGACGAACGCATTATGGAACAGGGAAAGGAATACGGAGCATGGATATGGACTATTGAGGAGGGCGAGTTGACGGTGGATAACAGTGGCTTGAACCCGACCAAGAACCCGTCGCTGCCGGATAGATCCACGCACTACTCTCCGGCCAGCCGGTCCACTGCGCCGCGGCCTCGGCGCCGTAGCCCGGAGCAGAGGATGCCGCCGAGGCCGGCACAGAAGCCACGGTGACGGTGGAGGCGGGGAAAGAGTAGGAGCCCGACGAGCCGCTCATGTCACCGCCGCCATAGTAGAAAGGATACCCACCGTGGGTGCTGCCTTGGCTGCCCCCCTGCAGAAGCATCTGGTACTGCATGTAGTCGTCGGGGACGGCCGGGTAGTAGGCGCCCGTCGTCGAGGCCACCCGCGCCGCCGTGGACGACGTCCCCGCCCCCGCAGGCGCCGGAGCCGCGGTGGACGACGGCGCGGCGGTGAGGCGCGCGTCCTCGGGGAAGTTGAGCTTGGCGCGGCTGCCGCGGAAGCGGAGCGCGGCCTCGTCGTAGGCGCGCGCCGCGGCCTCGGCGGTGTCGAACGTGCCGAGCCACACGCGGGCTGCCTTGTGCGGGTCCCGGATCTCCGCCGCCCACTTGCCCCACGGCCGCTGCCGCACACCGCGGTACCGCCGCTCGCCTCCGCCGGCGGCTGCGGCGGCCGTGGGCGAGTGCTCCTCCATGGCCGCTTCTCCTGCGTGCGTGCACACGACGACGATGGAGATGAGCACGTACACACGCTAATAGAACAGCACTGCCGTGCGTAGGGTGAGAGGATCAGAGGAAGCGATGCGGCTGATGGATATATAGTGCGTCGCGTTTGACTCGTGATGCGTTGTTTTCCGGCATTGGGCATCGGGTCGTGTTTCTGTGTGGGGGTGTATTTAATACGCATCTATCTGTATATCGCCGATCGGCCAGCTGACACTGCAGGCACGTAAGTACGTACGTAGCTTCCTCCCTGCATGTTACAAAGGCGCGCCGTACGTCTCCTTTCCTGGTCGTCGCTGTAGCAGGATCTCGCTCGTAGCAATAATGCGATCGACACGACTCGGTACGTGATGCAGCGGCAGCAGCAGTGTGCATCATTCTATATATTTGGCGCCGTTAGTTTTGTTGCGTCGCACATTTTTTCCCCCGAAACACAATAATACGGCAATATCTGGACACAAATCACTCCCAATAATAAAATATATGTATCGTCCCGTTTTTAAAATAAATTTAAGAAAAAAAAATCAAATACAAGGATTCATATCAAATCTAAAACTTAAACGACCCTATGCGCGAGCAATGCGTAATTGCTCTCGTGGATTGTTTGTTGGGAGTTGGAGAGGGAGAGTTATGGAGCAACTTGCCTAATCTTTCTTGGTGAGAGACGTGCGACTATTTGAGATCCCTTTCTCTCTCGAAACCATCTGAATGCATGTCGCTTCTGCTCGGTCAAATCCGCATATTTTTGGCGTTGCGCACGACTCGAATTCGATTCTGAGCTCAGAGCATTCGAAATGAACTGTAGAATCAAATTTTCGCAACAGTTTGTCCCTCCGAACACGCTACCACCAACGCGACGTGGAAAATCCTGGTTTAATTAATGGATGGGAATAAATCCAACAAGAGATATCTGCTTTTTTTTTATATCAAAAAAGGTCTTTGATTTGTTAAGAATTGTAAAAACAAGTGCGTATACCGCACTTTTCAAAAGTTCGAGCAAGCTAAGCTAAGCTAAATATGCAAGTCATGGCCAGTAGTAGTTCTGACGTAGCATTCGTCTAGGCGCAAGCAAAGCATATGCATCGAAACAATAATAATACTGTACATGTACTAGCACCAAACTTTGATCTGCCTGCATGCCGCGTGTTTGGTTTCCGGCCACAATTTGCCACACCGTATTACGTTTGAATTTAGATCAAAATTTAATAAAACAATAAATTTCTCATTCCCGCGTATTATTTGGAGACCAAATAACACGCGGGAACGAGAAATTTATCGTTTCACCAAATTTTGATCTAAATCCAAACACAGTCAAAATTTGCCACAAAGTGTGGTATGGCAATCTTAGTCACGAACCAAACAGGCCTTAAACCGAAAAGATACCCCAAGTTGAAAAGAAAAATACTAGCATAAATAAAGGCGCGCCGCGCACACGTCACGCGAGCCCGTTGTTTAATTGATTAATTAATTAATTATTAATTAACTAGTACTAATAACTTGTTTTTGTTATGATTATTCGTCGCGCTGTGCACGCACGTCACACGCAGTAGCTGCTGTTAGTGTTTCGTTACCTGCAACGACTGCAAGCGATCTCCGAATAGAATAGTGATCAGAGAAAAATGCATGCTTTGCGCTCGATCGCTAACCTGCTCCGAAGAGGTGATTATCCAGTAGTGTCGGTGCGGCAGCCGGCGCCGACGGGTAGCTGCCTCCCCTTCCCTGTCCGGATCGGTGGTGCGGGTAACCGTCGCCGCCGGGCGCCGCCGCCAATAATGCGGCTGGATCGTCCCCCTGGCAGCCGCCGCCGGCGGTCCACGGCCGGTGGTAGTACCCGTCGCCGCCCGCGACGACGTGGGCCAGCGCGGACACCATCGTGGACATCTCCCGCGCCTGGTGCTCGCCGGAGAAAACCGCGCCTGCTGCCGCGTCGCCGCCGCCGTCCTCCTCCTCCGCCGCCGGCCAGCCTGCCATCAGTCGGCGCGCGCCGTCCGCCATGTATCTATCTCCCACCAAGAGCTAGCCTCCACGCACGGTCGTCGTCACGTCGAGCCGCCGGCCGGGGCTGCAATGCCGCCGCCGCCGCCGCCGCTCGCATGCAATGGCTGATGATACGTCGTGTCGTACTAGACGATGACGGCTAGTAGCCGTCAGCAGCCTGCTAGCAGGTAGCACACATAGTGCGACGAGGCGAGGCGCGGAGCGGAGACTTTGAATGGACGTGGACAGACGGCGGGGGCGATGCGGTGCGGCAACTGGAGCGATTATGCACGGAATGGAGAAGAAGGCGATATATGGGTGCAGATGGTTCTTCAAAGCACGTCCATGTCGATCACTCCCTTGGATCTCAGCACGAGGCGGGACTAACGTATATATAGACGGACCGGACGGACGGATGGGATCGGACGACATGGGATGTAAGTCGATGGACCGTACGTGCATGCATGGCGGTCGATGAGAGAGAGAGAGACAGTGCATGTGTGTGTGTTGCGTTGCGCCGCCGTGGAAAGGCGCGGTTCAGATTTGGACCGGGTCGCCCTCGCTGACCGCAGCCCGGGCCCACCTGCTGCTCGCCAATAGAAAAACATTGGAAAGGAAAAATTCTTCAGGCATTCAGGCCTCTCTAGATGACTGTGCCCAGAAACCGCATTGTTAATAATGATTATTGGCTTAGTAGTACACCGTACGTGAAGATTATTAGGTGACCTCTGCGATCAAGCATAGTAGCATACTATTATAATCTGGAGTAGAGTGTTTAATAATCACCGTGGAGAGTCCAAACGTGACGGCGTCCGGTCGGTACGTTGCTAAATTTATCTGTGGATGTGGATGCTACCCTAGCGGCACTGCAGTGCCGTGCCGTGCCGAGCCGACGACACGGGTCAACCCCTGGTCAAATCACGCCATTATCCATCCGATCCTATAGATGGCCAATGGGGCCGTGCTAAATGGACCGGCACTAGGCACGGCCCGGCCCGTAGCGCTTTGGCACGGTACGACACGGTTTGCATACCGCCAGTTAAGACACAGAACGAAGCCTACTAGCCTAGTGCCGTGCTTGGCCGCCACCCTGCCACGGTGGGCCGGCACGAGCACGGTCCGATCACGACAAGATACGGTATCTATTCTTTGCTATGGTTTATATTCTATTATTTGTTCACTTATAATTATTTTCACCCAAGCGATCGAATCCTAATTCTACCCTTTGATCTCAAATCTGCTACCGTCGGCCGTTTGCAAGACGTATGAAATTAACGGAGCTCTCGTGACAACATGGTGGTAGACGTCAGAGGTCTTACAAAAGTAAAAATAGTGCTAGTGCTGGCACGGATACGATAGAGTAATTGGGACTGCAGTACCAGCACGGGCGTGATTAGGCCCTGTAGTGCTGTGCTTGGGCCGACGAAGAGGCACCAGCACAGCACGATTAGCTAACAGTGCCGTATAGTGCCGTGCATGAGCACGAACATCTAGTCATCTAGTCGATGATCTAGAAACTAAAACAGGAGCAAGTGCCTCGTCTATTTTCTCCATGCATGCATGCATGCCCCTGGAAGTTACGCACTCGCGACCGGCCGGCGGCCGGATGCATCCTTTCCAAAAAGGGAACAATGGATTTCTCAAAAAAAAGGGGAACAATGGAATAGTTGATGGAACTGCTTATTTATGCATGCCTTGGAAAAGTCCGGGGCGCCGGTCGTGTTATCTTTTCGTTGCGACCGAGCGAGCGGCATGAACAATGGAATGCAGTATACTCTCCCCCTCCCAGGTACCGGCATGGGTATATACCCTACGTGTATGTACAGTTTATATGGTGATCTGAGGATGTGTATATATGCATCTATGCACTATATATAAAATAAGTTTATAATTCTACTTGAGGCATATGCAAACGCATCTGACCAAGCCAACAATAAAATAACGTCACACCATATTTTGTACTTCTAAATTATAATTCTTTAACTTTTGAGCGCAATGTTTAATCATTCTTCTTATATTCAAAAATAAATAAATGGAAATTATATACTTTTTTAATAAAATGAATAGTCAAACCTTGTATCCAAAAATCAATTACGATCAATAATTAATTAATTATCGATGAAGTACCTTTTCGCATATATTCTAACAGAAATTGTTTTCATGTACAAGTTCCTTTCGATTACTTTCTTAGAGATAGCTGGCTAGTTAGTGCTCCCTCTGTCTCAATTTATAAATCATTTCACTTTTTCTGGCACCGAGTTTGATCGGCTCGTCTTATTCAAAATATTTGCGAAAATATCGAAAAATTTAATTCATCGTTAAAATATATTATATGCTATGCTAAATCACATTGAAAATAAATGATGATTGTGAATTTTTTAAATAAGACGAGCAAATCAAACTTAGTGTCAAAAAGTCAAACGACTTATAGATTGGGACGGAGGGAGTAGCTCAACCAGAGTGGGGCTTTGGTGTTGTGGTAAACGGTATGAATTCCTTTTTGTTTCAATGACGGCGTGTTAAATGAGTTATTTTAGTGAACGCCAAAGTTCTCCTCTAAGCATTACGGTGCCGTTAAACGATTTGTTCAATAAAGGAATCGTGCAGGTGGCAAGGTTGACACGAGTTCTCGCACCCTGACCAAGTCCTCTGCATCTTAGGCACGTACGTACAGGCCGATAGCCCAAAGATATTTTTCTGAACTCTGAAACACTACTCTAGCTAAGTAGCTAGCTAATTCTCTGCTCCAGCTATTGCGCAGTGCTTGTGATTTATCCGAGGGTAGAGGTCAGTTTTGACCTTACTACTCCCTCCGTCCTAGAAATCTCGTAAAAAAAAATGACAAATACATCTTTTTTGGACAAGAATTCAACAAAGAGAGTACCACCAGGCACCAACAGTCGCTCTACGAACTGCAACCAAGGCAATTAGATGGCATCACAAATTCACAACACAATAGCAGTTCAGGCTACCCCAACCACGAACATATCGTACACGATATCAGGGAGAAAAAAGATATCAAGCACACGAACAGAAGTTGCTTGAATGTTGCCATGTGTGTTGCCCTTTTATTTGAATGCAGGGGAACAGTACAGTTTTATTTTGAAAGACTTCAAATGGGACTCTATCTACAAGATGTGCAAGAAAAAAAAAGAGATAAAGCCTATGTTTTTTTTTATAAAAACCAGAAACATCCATCCATCTGTTCAGTAGGCTCAAACAATAGTAGCCATGAGAGCTATGTTTTCTAAAAATTACCCACTATGTCATTATTGAAGATAATTTAAATGAATTCTCTTAAATTTGCAGACTAATTTCCCATTGTTATGGTATCAAAGATGATCCAGATAATCCTTTAAATTTGCAATATAGTTCTCCCGCTAAAAAAATATAGCAAAAGCTAACTCTGATTAATATTCGTTAATAAGAGTCAATCGTAGGGACTAGGGAGATAATGATACCAAACTGTTTATATAAGAGAGAAAGAGAGTGAAGGTTAGTCATATTGATTAGTTTTACATATTAATTTTATCTATGAAATTCCAAGATTTATCTATTTAACATCACTGTCAAGTACAGAAGCACGGGTTATGTAGCTTATTCTATACTTCGTTCATTTAAAGCTATAGTTTGTTTGACTTTTTACTCTAATTTTGTCTCCTCATCTTATTCAAAATCATTTTCAAAAATATTAACAAGCTTAAATTATACTATTACATGGTAACTAAATCATAGTAAAAACAAATGATAATTTTAGGTTTTTTGAATAAGATGGGTGATCAAACGATTTACGATTACCTAAAAACTCAAACGATTTACGATTTGGAATAGAGGAACGAAGTGTATTGTATGGAAACACGAGACTCATTTGCTCCAAACAGATGCCGGCCACAACATCAACATTAGGCTAGCTCCAGCAGATCATCCATCACATTGCTTATATTCAAACTGCATTTTGTTTACATTGTAGTTACAATGTCATTTTTGTATTATGGGCAACCATACAGACAGTCTGCTGGACTTGGTCTTATGGCCCCTATGGAGTCGAGTCAGAACTTTCCTAGCTATCATAGCATCACGTAGTACTCACTTCAATTTTAAATATATAAGTCACCGTTGATTTTTTCCACGGATTCAATTATTTGTCTAGTTTATAAATTTTGTGTAAACATATAAGAAAATAAATCATGCTCAAGCTCTCTACAATGATAAAATAAATCACAATAAATAAATTATAACCTATATTTTTTGAATAAAACAATATTTAATATTTTATAAAAAAATAACCATGACGTATATTTAAAACCGGATAAAGTACTAATTATATTAACATGAAACCCGTCTAGAAGGCCATGCAAAAGTGCACGGGGATATAGTGAGAAATTTGAGGAGCGAGACCGGTCAAGTTTCTTAGCTCGAGGAAGCTTGCATGCACTGCAAAGTAGCTCGGCTAGCCGCATTTCGTCAAACGGTTTAAACTTTCGTTGTTTGCCAGCAGCAGGTTGTACGGATGGGAGCTGGTGCCTTCGAAAACCTGATGACAGAAGAAAAAACGGAGGTGGACGGGAGAAAAACGAAGGGTTTGTCTCCAGAAAGGCAATGCAGGGTTTGGCCACGCGCGCCCACAGACATTTTCATCATCTCAGAGCATGCATGATTGTTGCAACGAGATACACATGAGCTTTGGAGTTGAAACTGTCACTTTGCAACTGCAAGGGAGTTGTTGGTTTCATACTACGTCTAGATGATTAGCTTTACTACAGGTCGATATATATGTTAAATGTTCGTGTGCAATGTCCAAGTATAACATTAATTTTACAATAAAAAACGAAGAGAGATGCAGAGCCTGTCCTCCATAAACAAGGCAAATTAAAGGTGGTGTTGCCAAACACACGATGAAGAAGTCAGAACCTTTTGCTACATGGGCATGCATGATGATGAGGATGGGGAGACAAGCAGAGGCCTGCTGGCCATTGTTTATTACGACTGCTTTGTGGCATGCAACAGTTCAAACGTCCAAATTGGTTGGATTTAAGCAACGACAAATATAAAAAGATGTTAAAAAATGTTCCATTTACATTCCTTTTTTGACGACGCTAGTCCGTGCTTGAGTGAGGGCGTGCATTCGTCCCTGACAATGCTTTGCTTCTTGGATCTGCGGCATGCCAGGAAGACTTGCAGACACACACGGCTAAGACTGAGTTCAACAGATATATCACATTGTCTATATTTAAACATTACTCTATTTATAGTGTAGGTAAATTATCATTTTCGTACTAAAAACGACTATATACAAAACTTGTTGGACTTGGTATAAGTAGTCAAATGGATTGCCTGCAAGGTGACATGCCCCTTGTTCTGTTCATGGAAACTTAAAATATTGGAGGAGACTCGTAGGACGCCGTTCATATTTTTTTTTCGAATACGCAGAAGAGCTGCGTATCTTTGTAGGCTCCTGTTCTGTTCATGGAAACTTGAAGTATTGGAGGAGACTCGTAGGACACCGTTCATATTTTTTTTTCCGAATACGCAGAAGAGTTGCGTATCTTTGTATTAAGCTTGGAAAGAGTGTACAGGACACTATTAGATTATGGTTACCGCAGAACCGATTACAAGCATTGTTACCTCGCAAATAAACAACCAAATGACAATCTGCTGGCCGCGTCAACGAAGCAGGTTGTTAGCAGCCAGAATGGCCAACTCCTTTGCGCCGTCCATGATCCACAGATCGGCTGAAATAACCATGATTACTTCACGTTCACCACACCCTATCCCTTTGCCGTAATGTTGGCTCAAGTTCCACGGTCCTAGAGAAGATACACAGTCCAACACTAAACATGAACACTTCTTTTTTTTCTTCTTTAAAAACTTTTCACACTCTCCAAATAAAGCCTTTGTGACAGGGAGGGACGAAATACTGAAAGCCTGAAAGCTCCACACCCTGTGGGTCTGGTCTTGGAGATGGAACTTTTAATTAGATGATCTTCCGTTGCAATCTGCATGCAAAGAGGTTGATTCAACTCTCAGCAGCAAGCGCGAATGCCCTTCCATGCATGTTGCAGAGAACCAATCATATACTTTGAAATCTTTACCAGTGCAGGTGGCTGTATCCACTATCCATTGACCGCTAGGGATGAAATCTTCGGTTTGACGTCTGGTACAGTACGTACTCGTTACATACAGCTATTTATTCATTTCTGACCCTAGGCATTCATTTTTTTCTATAATCATAATAGCAATTAGATCCATTTTATTTTCTAAAGAATTATCAGTCTGTATTTAGTACCAGCAACCCATAACGGGATATACCACATGATGGGTTTTAGTAACGGCATACAATATACATACATAGAATATTGCATTAACCTATTGAAAAACTAGAACTACCTGGGCTAAAGGTCACTAGGCGTGCTAATGAGCGTGCAAAACACTGTCCGAATACTGTTAACAGAGTAGAGTTTAAAATATGGATAATAACATAGACGAACTAGTATCATAGGATTTTAGCTTGTGTAGGAGCTTATATATTGATAGACTAGCAACAAATCATGTTTGGTGTGGATCTGTTCTTACAAAATTGACGTTTCAAATCAGTCATGCCAGAAAGAACAGCTGCAGATATAACAAAAAATAGCTTAAATCTATATAATTTTCCATCTTCACAATTTACAGGTGTTTAGTGGCTCGATTTGAACTCTTGGATTTACTTAGGCTATTCGCAACATAGCGTGTACGTAAATGGTAATGCAAGCATAAACTTCAGTACCGCACATAGCCTTCATTCAGGAAGTGGAGACATGTGCTAATATCATGACACGTGTAGAATCTACGGAGCTAGAGGGGGTTAGACCAAGTTCAGTAGTCTATATCGGTCGTCTATAGTATGAAATGACACTGTAGCGTCACAGAAAAAGTGGTAGTTGAAATAGTGATAAATAATGGTAGATAGACAATAAAGTGAGGTGACCTGGTCCATCTGTCAAATTTCAGTGATAGAGAGGTCAGCCCAGTACCGCGCCGCTATCGGCACAGGAGGGTTCAAGGTTCAACACCGCCAGCTCATGGTTCAAACCAGATGAGCTAGAATGTCAGAGCTTCGAACGGACGGCGCAGCCACGTTCGATGCACAACGCGAAACGGGCCAAAAGAGTCGTCCGGTCAAAACGGCCAGGCAGTCTCCTCTTTCCTCCTTTGCTGCTGGTGTTTTCTGGGGCCTCTGCATGCTCTCACTCTCAGACAGTACTGGGAGTCTCACGGAATTTGTGCGAGGGAATTGAACAGGCACAGTGAGGTCTTCCGTCTTCGTCACTGAACTAGGTAGTAGCTGTCATGGAATGATCACCACCAAAGAGTCACCAGTCATGGATTAGAATCAGGATGGATCGAAAACGCGTCAGGAAAGGTGACAAGGAGTGCGACAGTCTTCACAGCCGTAAGGTTTGGTATCGTACCGTTAATAAAAACTGTAGGTAGTTATAGAGACACAATAAAGTAGATTCTCACAGTTGGGAACCTAGTGTTCTTTTTTTTCTTTTTATAGAACCTAGTGCTCTGCGGTCATGTGAAATGTGTCATCGAGGTCTAAAATATAGACTACAAAATACAGCTATAGTTACGGACTTGCTAATATAAAATCACCTCACCGCACATAGTTGCTAAATCTGGCGTAACCGTCTAAGATTAATAGAGCTTTCCACAAGTGAGTGCTGAAACTTTTGATTCGAGCAACCGCGCGAGCTCCAGCTGATTGAGCAAGTTGATTACTGGTTGAAAGGAATTGTATGAATATGTTGTGCTTGTAACTTGCAATCAAGGGACAATCGTACATGAAACGAGGTGATCGGTACTCATAAGTTTGCGGAATAGAACCTTTGAGAATAGCAGGATTGACATGGAATGCTGACAGAACGGAGCAAAATGCAGTTGACACAAAGAATAGAAAACCTGTACTGACAAGTTCTCAGCAACCAGAGGTTTTTTTTTTCTTTCTGAATCCTATGAGAATATAGGCAGTTTTATTAGAGTAAAGCTATATCTCAACCGGTTGATTTGGAGGATTTGGTCAACCGATTTTGTGTCCGTCCGTGTGTTTTGATGGATGCAGGTCGCGCGTCCGATTTTACTAGCAGGAGGACGTGCAGGCCATACTTTTTAAACTGTTTGATTTGTGGGAACGCACTCACCGCATTCATTCGGATTGGAAGTCTTCAGTTCTTTGTCTTTGCTCGCATAGGAGGGGGACAGGTAACAAGTGGTAATCACTGTAACTATTACAGTGTATATTCACTATAATTACAGTATCTATTAATTGTAATTACAGTGTAAATTCCTGTAAATACAATATCTTTTTTGCAATTTAGTACTATGAATTTACAGGTGGTAATCACTGTAATTACAATGTATATTCACTGTAATTACCATGTGCATTATCTAATGCATGATTGGAGTTTTTTCAGTTTGTTGCTATGGCTCACGCGCATGTTTCTGACCAATTTGTCACGCAATTTGCTGATCGTTAGATCATCCACCTTGGCGTCTTTTCTACGCTCTGATATCTATCCTGTCTAGCTTTGAAGCTGGCGTTTTTATGCTCCGCCTTGGGCAAAGAGGCAAGAGGGCCCACACAATAGGACGCACTCAGATGAGGGAGGGAGCTCTAGCTATAGCAACGCGACATGATTTTTTCCCTAATTATAGTTACAATTCTTATCTGCTATAAATTTTTGCTAATTACAGTTATAGTTCTTATATACTGTAATTTTTTCTAATTACAGTTATAGTTCCCTAATTAAAATGTGTGCGCTCTCCAGCAACTTGAGGTGATTTTCCCTAATTACATTTACAGTTCTAATGTCATGTATTTTTTCTAATTACATTTACAGTTACAGTCCCAATTTTTCCTATTACAGTTTCAATTCTCCTATTATGTAATTTTTCCCTAATCACCTAGGCGTGCTGGAAAATCTGGAATGGAAATCTGCATGGTTGTATGACCTTTGATTTGTTTTATGAAGCGACGGATTTCGTGTGATGAAACGCCTAGCAACAACCGAACGTGGTGGCTGATGAAAATCGAGTGTTATGATGACCCCCAACAACCGGGTGACAGATTGCCAAAAACATGCGAATGACAACTAGACAGACTCTTTTATTAAGAGTTTACGCGTTTCAACTAGGTCCGACAGAGAGGATGTCACACCACAAATTCCGTCCTACTTGACTTACCAGCGCATAAACAACCGCCGAATTCAGAACTGCGGCGCACTGACAAACAAGAGCAAAGCAACTAGCTTGCCACTCCACTGACTGCCCTGTGTACTTCCCACCCCTAAGACCAATTGCGAAGTCAGGTCGGCAAGTGGTAGTCACTTTCAGAACATGCTGCTCTGCAATTTGCATCCAAAATGATTAGATGAATTCAACGAAAACAGCCATTGCAAGAGCCAAGGATCCTTACTGGCCCCAATGCCCCGGTCGGAGACATGGACATGGACTCGCCGACCGAGAGGTCTTCCCCTGGTTCGTCACAATGTCACTGTCAGTTCAGCGCTTCATGCTCCAGTCCTTCAGTAAGTCCTTCGGCAGTGGTCAGAATCCAGAGAACCAGCAGAAGCTGCTATTCAGGAATATACTTGGGTTCACACTACAAAGTAAACGTCAACCTTCCAGGAGTCGATTATAGAAGCAAACAAAGAGTCTTTTTCGTGCTTGCAAACAAAGACATGATGGGCAGCTTCTTGGTGGACGCTTTGAACTGATAGAATGGAGGTTCCAGAATTCAACTCTGCAGCATCACACGGTTTAGGAGATCTAACTGAACACAAAACCAGCGGCATTTTGAGCATTTGGCACCCGTACTCCTTAGAAGACTGAGGTGGGGTGATGATTTGGGCTAGGTGAGGTGCATATTAAGCATTCCTGAAAGAATAAGCCAAAGGAAAATCACAGTTTGAAGAGAACCTTGCATTTGCAATTGACAGACCATACACAACACAACGTCAGATGAGAGTACGAGACTATGGCACAAACAAACGAATATACGACACAATGGGCCTAATTCTTTGACTAAATAATATTAAATGCACGACAAGGATTGGTAAAAAACCCAATCAAGGCAGTCAAAGTCAATATGCATCACAGGGGTTTTCTTCCTTGCTGTTTGGGTGTGCCACCATGAGTTAAACGCCATCTTGCAATCGAAATTGCTCACACATGTTCTGGATGCACAATAATTCAATTAACTAGTGAGTTTCTGCTTGAGATGGATGTGCAGCCTCAGTGGCAAACACACTCCGTCGTTCGATTACATCTGATGCACTTCTTGTAAGTACTTCTGATGACATGTCCCAGTTCCCACTCCGCCGATCCCAGCTTGAATGTCTTACCCGTATGTCACTCCCAACTGCAGGAATCTGTGATTCTGAACCTGCCACAAGCTTGCCATTGACTATGCCTTCCATCTCATTGCTGTGACGACCTCTCGTTTCTACATCAACGTCCTCATAATTGCGCCGCTGAGAAATCTTCAAAAGATCGCTACCAATTTCAAGATCATCTTCAACTTTTGACCGAGGACCACCAACTGGTTCTTCTTCAACCTCCCTACCGAAGCTAACTGTTGGAGGTCGCACTTCCTCTTGTGCATACGCCCGGAACTTGTGTTTAGAAGGCTTTGTCTTGGTACAGAAGACTTCTAGGAAGTTATTCAGACACCCTTGATTATAGATATTAGGTCTGCTGTCTGATCTGTACCGAAAATTCTCGTACGTGGTCTGCAAAATCAAAGCATCAGAATGGAAGCTGCAGCATTGCTTCAGTCATTATACAGATATTATCAAAAGATTGCACAGATGATAAAAAAAATACTCTCCAAAAATCAGGGGTTGCACCCAAAGGGGTAGTCTGGGTAGGCCCATGACTACCCTGGAATTTGGCCCAAACGCTAGTACCCCTTAGCACTTCACGGGCCAAAATGATCAAGCCCACGAAATCAACCATTTGTATTGTTTTTACTGGATTTCACATTGATTTTTTTCCATGACTACATTAGTACCCCAAAACACACTAGTAACCATTTGACTACACTAGGTTCAAATCCTAGGTCCGCTACTGCTAAATATAGTCATAGACTAGTAACCTAAAATCCCAACTACATTACAGAATATATACAGTAATAGGCACATACCCTTCTGATATTTTAAAGCAAAATCTGGACTGTTTAAGTTGATAAACATCAAATGGAAAAACAAAACAACGCTAAGCGTCCCTACAGTTTTTTTATGTAAATTCATAAAACTACAAATGTTTTTAATACTCTCCAAGGAATCAACAAAAAAGAATACCCACTCAAAAAAATACAGAAAGCACAGCTGCAGTGAAGCTAGTCGGCATCACAAACCTAACCATTAAATTATCATCACAAGCATGTACCAACACTTCTGGCCAGCATTCAATTTGTGAAATGTACATTTTCAAAGAAATAGCATTCATGAACGACAGATTCTCGATGAAGAAAAAAAAAAGAACTACTCGATCTTGTGAGAGGGAGCTAACCTGGTTGGTGCTAATGAGGTACAAATGAAATCCAGTGAGTCCACCAACAAACCAGAGAGCAATAAAACAATATATCAAAAGCCCCAAAGAAGCTGGAGAGTGTTTGAAAGCCTTCCATACTGTTGGATAACCCTCATCCATGAGAAACTTGATGTACAAGGCCGACATTGCAAATACATAAATGCAGAGAAGAGTCGAGGAAGAAACAAACAGGCAAAAGTACCGGTAATTGCGCTGCACAATGCAAAAGTAAGCCAATAAAGATCAGGTTAAATGAAGGCAAGATAACAGAAACTGAAACAAAAATACCAAGACATTGTAAGAAATCATTCTTTCAACATGAACGTTCAGAGCACCAGGTACTTTGAACTAAATACTTCCAGTAGCTGGTCCTGTGATATGGAGGTGGATTTAGTGGGATTACAGAATTGGCCAGTGCATAGCTTATACAGACTATCATAAAGCACCAGTATAATGTGTGGTTTCTAGGATTTATTGCGAGTTATGCACATTTGAGAAACTGGTCAGGATGGAATAAGCCACTAAGGTCACATTGCACCTAACAGAGACATAATCATCTGCCAGTATTGAGAGTAAAGAATAAGTACAGAAACATGTTAAATGTCCATCAAGCATACAAGAATAAGTACAGAATCATGTCACACATCCACCAAGTGATATTTAGGCTTATAACAATGAAGTGTATCGTGCTTCTAACAAGGAAATGCAACAGTTACATGGTGAGTATGCTAGATAGGGAACGCCAGGAATGTATTGACCATGTAAAATGGTGCAAATACATTAACAACCTTGATATGATATGATTTTTTTTATTTCTTAACCATCCTTTCTCTATAGTACACTGAGCTCAAAAGGAGACACAGAGAGCACCACATTACACGCTTTCATCAGATTATACAATACATAAATTCACTGGAACCATTTGATCATATCGTACGTCTGGAAACGATGATAAATTTCAAAGGAATGCACTATAATCATCAATAAGATTAAACAAACACAAGTATGTATTGGTATGCATATAACATTAGTTAACACACTTCAACACCAAACGAGACAAAAACAGAGAAACTCGTATAAGGCTGTTCCAACCTCCCACCAGCGCTTTGATACCAAAGCTTGCACAACATTAAACCATTTTAATTTTCATTCATTTTGCTCCTTATTGTGCTCTAAAGTACTTGAAATCCTCTTAACCAAAATCAGGTTGACTAGCATCACACTGTATAGTAAAATGAAGCAAATGCATCCATACGCAATACCAGAGGAACAACTAATATGCAAAACTCCTTGGCCCATAGACATTCCAGTAATAAAGACATATTCATATGAAAGTTACGGGCTTCTAAGACAGACATATGGAGACAACATTTTCTAGGCCTCTTTATTTTGCTAAAGCAATAAATCATGACTTGACAAATAAGATATTTACCTGCCCAATGCATTGTCCAACCCAGGGGCAGTGATGGTCAAAGCGCTCTACACAATTGTTGCATATCGAACAGTGCGAGCATCGAGGGGGCCGGTAAATCATGCAGGTGTCGCAATACTTTACTTTCACAAGCGTCCCGTTAACCATTACTTCCTTTACACGGGGGAATTGCAGCCTCCCAGGCGTGCCCCCGGACAATGCATTCCCATACGAGAACTCTTCCTCCGGCGGATGCGCCGCGCGAGGCACGATGCCAGGATCCTGCGCTGAAGTAGTCAAGAGCAGCACAAGCACCTACAATGTATACAAAGAAGAAAACCAGCGTTCCGCGCTCAGCAGAGTGCATGTCTGCAAATGCCAATCGATTATTACCACAGGAATCAGCACACAGAACTCACATAGATCATAAACACTACTGCCACCACAGGAATCGCATATCCTGCGTTGTAGGCCGGGAAATGGTGGCGGAGGTGCCGAGCAACAAGCGCACAGAAGACCAGTACCGGGACCACGATGAGCGAAACGGACAGGATCAGCGACTTGGCGTCAGGTCCGAAAATGAGCCTCCCACCAAAGAAGAATTTCTGCAGACAGCAGGCGAACTACGTCAGGATGCCGCACATTGACACTTGCGCGTACACAGCACGTGCCGGATAACATCATAGCAAAACAGCCAAGCAGCCAACGCATCCAGAGCAATCCACTGTTCGTGCCTGGAAGCGCCGAGGAACAGTAGACCGCATACCGGCACAGTACAGAGCACAGACGCCAACCAAAAAGCTAGTACCACAAGAAGCGGAATTCCCCCACCAAAGAACCGCAGAGAGGAACCCCAGATTCCGGGTTCGAGAACGAGAGGCATGGAGCGGAGAGGAGGAGAGGAAAAGAGAGGGCAGGATCTTTACATTGTTCCCTTTCCAAGCCTCGTACACTCGCCGCGGGCGCGCCATGGGTGGGCGAGTGGTCCGGCTCCGGTCAGCGCGGCCTCATCCGAGGCGGCGTCCCTCTCAGCCCGGCGCCGAGCAGGAAGAAGTCGACACGCGCACGGGGAAAAAGGGCGATTTGAAAAAGGAAAAGCGGAGGAATCGTTGAGAGGCAGGCAGGGGGGAGCGGCGAGGCCGAGCGGAGAAGGGAGAGGGGGGAAAGGAAAGCAACGCTGCTTGCTTGCGTCGCCTTTGTGTGCGTGGTGGGGGGAGTGGGACGGCGAGGTGAGGTGTAAACAGGAAAAAAGCTTTTCTTTTTCAACGGAAAAATGAGTAAGATATTTCGAGATACAAGCTGGCAATGGGGCCAGGTTCAATGTGTTCTTGCACATGACACCTCGTGTTTTGCAGAAACAAAATCCATCGTGTGAAAACAGGTTCCCTTCTTTTTGGAAGGAAACGCTCTTACGGGCCTGTTCGCTGCGCTGGTTAACAGCTATTGCTGTAGCCGAACGGAGGCTAAATTAGTTGTGTATAGTAAAAAAAAGATAAGCAACAGGCAGCGCGGCAAGTAGTGCAGCCGAACAGCCTGATATATCATTACGAAAATCTTTTTCTTTTTCCACACCTCTCGGCTGGCTGATCGGGTGATAAGCCTAGTTTGTAAAACTTCTTCTACCTTTTTAATCAAATATAAGCTCATACATGCTTAAAAACTCATTATTACAATAGTTCAAGTTCAGTGTTACTTCCTCAAGTCCACAAGGCCTTTTGCGGTGTTTGTACGTTGATACGCAAAAGAGAGACCTTCGCACAGTGTATTTAGCCTGAGTGGCTCACAAAATAGAAATACTTGAAAAGAGAGTTCCAGCAGAATGCGAATGCACATGTACACAAAAGGTTGTAGGCCCCAACACTAAACCTTACCTCTAACTACCCATAAGTTAGCTAATAACACCACCACGAGACATTGGCAGTGCTGAAAATCCAAACATCTGTGAGGGGCTCCATGCAAAACACGCCAGCCAGCGGTCCAGCTCCACCAAAGGGCAGAGCGGCTGCAGGAGATACTCCTACCTATATGCACCGAGACGCGAGACTCGCCGGTGCCAGGTGGGTGTAGGGGTCCACGGGTGGTCAAACAGCAAGGCACTATTTGGAACGCACAAGGACCGGGCCCGTCCAGCGAATTGCGGGGGGCATCGAAGCTCGGAGGGGACGCTGGGTGGGCCCAGCAGACAGGAGCCAGAAGAGGCCTGCGGGGAAATCAGTGTCCTACACGGCTACGAGGCAGCCTAGTAGGGTACTTGTGGCTTGTGCCCTTCGTCAGATCAGCCTAATCTCTCGAAGGGGACGCGTGATTTGACGAAGAGCTGGAGGATTGTTATTATTAGTAGTAAGTAGAGTAGTTAAAAGAAAAATGCACGTGTGCCTTGGCCAACCCACTGACCGGAGGAGAGGACAGAGGATGTCAGGATAATAAAATTTATATATATAGATTAGAATAGTATAATCGATCCTTTGAGTTTGACGGAGCAGATCTGACGTTTATTTTCGTTTTCTTCGATGGCTAAAATCAGTGGTATGTTTGGCTCAGAGACCGAAAAGACTGACGCACAAAATATTCTTAGGTCCTGTTTTGGAACATGCCTATCCCTCTAATCCCAAACAAAGTGGACTGCTTAGGTTATTTACAAACGATACTATAAACGTTATCATAGACAGAATGGAAGAGAACAATGATAAATAATGTGTATATATGCTCTGCCGGAGATGGTCTTGCTGCAGTAACTTCTAGTGAAAAAAAGGACTCGATGAACAACAACTGGACCAGTAAAAACTGTGTAGGTGATAGCAGGTGTTAGAAATGAGAATGTCGGGAAGAAATAGTGCAGATTTTATAGAAAAATAATATGAGTAGCAAACAAATTCTAAAGTAGAGGGAATCCAAAGGCTCTGGGAATCCTATCAAAAAGCTCCTTTTTCACCGGTCCTCTAAAAGGACAGTCAACTTTGGTCTCCTTGCTGCACAATCTTCAGGATCAGAAGCTGTGCTCCCAGAAGCAAACACTTTTTCTGAATCATTTCCCCAGAAGGGAGCAGTGCATTTCAATCCACACCAATAGCATACATCCCAAATAGACCATATGTTGCTAGATTTCTTTCTTTTTGGCTACCATTCAACTATTTATCAAGGCATGTTAGCCAGTATTTTGAGCATTTTTCTCTACCCTTTATCGTTCCCATTCTAGCCTTTTTTTATTGAACTCTCGTAGCAGTGGTCCATGACATCAGATAGTAAAAACAAACCCAGTATCCACTCATGGACAGCGCATTTCGAGCAGTTGCAGTTTGGTGGCCGGTGCGGGCCACTGTACAAACATTCCGCCAATTGCTCTCTCAAGACTTTCAGAACAAGCAAGCCGATAAAAATAACAGATAGTAGCAGGAATAAAGGTAAAGCGGTTGGGAGTACTGTGGCATCACAAGGGCGGCAGTAGTTAACCGGTGAGCTGGAATACGGGTTGGGCGGCATCAATGCCACGCTGCAGCTGCTCGCTTCCTTTGGCCCGGAGACCAAGGCTACCGACAGGCCAAGAACTCAATATGTTCAGAGTTTGAGATGCCTCTCCTGAAAACAAAGGCAGGATTTGCAGTGATAGGGATTTCATGATTAGGCCAAACACCTTTTGTGCACTACTAGAAATCCATTCGGCTAAACCACTACTAGGTGCTGCAACTGAACCCCCACATATCTTGAGTTTCAGATATACCCACTGTGCCATCGATGCTAAGGCAATAGCCTGGCTTGCTGCTGCAGTGCTGCAAAAACTATCTGCCCACCTCCCTAAATATCTACCTTTAAAATTCAAAATCCTAAATCATACTTCTGTATTTTTTGCATTAGCAGTAGCAAAGACATGCATAACACTGGGAGGAAATGTTTTATGCACTGGACTACTTTCGTCAAAAATGTACTGGACTATAGCAACATAACTGAAGGTGCGGTACATATTAGAAATAATCAAGGAACCTCAACCATATGAGTCCAGTTTTTAGATATAAAACAGATACGCAGGCAATTATACTTAAATAAATAGGCTACGAAACATCGCTTTTACGCCACAGGCAAAAGTGCTCAATTATAGCTCGTTGTATTATCAGAGCCACAATGAACCAATCTATTCTTGTTGACTGGCAGTGGACCAATCTCTTCTTTGTAGCTATATCAAATGTACATGAATGTGTTTTCAACCCAGCAAAGCATAAGCATACAAAAAGGGGAACATGCTATGCTACCTACAGTTGTCAATCAATGTCTAGCTCTTTGCGCTATTCACATAAAAATGTGCAGTACAATGCCAGGAGCGTGATGCTTGAGTGCATATGAAAACTGAAACGGCCTTACTTTTCATGTCAGACTTAGCAGTTCGTCAATCTTCAAATTCCATGTGGAAAAATGGCAGGCACAGGCACATGGGATGAGTAGCTTGTGCAGGAGATTTTTTTGGGAGGATGATGCATAACTAATGTTGGGTTTGACGGTACATGAAGGGATGAATGACATCATTGCTTGGCAACAGTCTGGCTTTGCGAATGAACTGGAAGAGAAGGGGTATGGATATTGTCTATTCATACTAGATGCGTAACATGCGGGGGACTGGATGAGCATGGAGCACATTTGTTTTTCAAGTGCAAACAAGTCAGTCAAGTATGGAAGGAGTTGGACCTGGAGCAGGTCAGGCTTGAGTTTGCAGCCAAGGATTCTGTTATGGAGGTGGAAGTCATTCGAGCTCTGCTAAAGATGAACGAGGACGTACAGGAGAAGTGTAATACTCCGTATTTTAAACACTTAAGTGCATTTGCAGTTTATCCTAATTTTTCTCTCAAAAATTTGATTCAAATTTAATGTGAGGCCTTTTTAAAAATTTGGAGTTTTCCAGGGACAAAAATGTGAAAGGGTAATTTAAATTAAGCCCTTTCACTTTTGTATTTGGACCCCTGTCGAAATATGTCAAAATCTAGGGTTAAAAATGAAAAGGGTAAAAGTAAAAAAAAAAAAGAAAGAAAACGGGGAAAGCCCCGCGGGCCGGCTGGCCAGCCCGCGGCCACGCGCCCGCTGGGCGAGGCCCCGCCGGGGGCGGCGGCCCGCGTGGCGGCCCGCCCCCCCGCCACCCGCGCCCCCTGTCAGGCGGCGCTGACAGGTGGGACCGCGGGGGCCGGGGTCTTCTTCCCCGCCGCGGCGCACGGGGAGCGGCACTCCCCCGCTCCCGCGCCACGCCGTGCCCCAGCCCCGCGCCGTCGCTGCCGCCTCCGTCGCCGTCACCGCCGCCACACCGCGCCAGTAAGCACGCCCCCACCCCACTCCTTCCCTCTGCGCCACGCCGGGCGCCGGCCCGAGCTCGCTAGAGCTCGGAGCCCCGCATGGCGCCGCGGCCACCGCGGCGTCGCCGCCGCGGTCCCCGCGCGCGGGAGCCCCTAGGGTTCCCGCTGGCACGCGCATCGGGTGCGCCGCGATAGCGCGCACCCCGCGCCTTAGAAAATAGGCCGCCGCCGGCACCACCGCCGCTGCGAGGCTACCTCGCCGGCGCCTCGCGCCGGCGGACGCCATGCCGCCGCGGGCGGCGCCCGCACAGCGAAGAGAAAGGGGGAAAGAAGGGGAAAAGGAGAGGGAAAGAGAGAGGAGCTCGCCCCGCGCCCGAGGCCACCGCCGGCGAGGCCTCTCGGCCTCCGCCGCGCCGGATGGTCGCCGGGCGGCCGGGCGAGCCGGGCGAGGCCGGTCCGCTGGGCCGCCAGCCCAGCTGGGCCGCTCGCCTGGCAGGCCGGCCTGCCGGGCCGCGCAGCGGCCGGGCCGAGCCGAAAGGCTTCGGCTGAGCCGCGCCGTAGGGGAGGCAGGCCGCCGGCCCACTTCGGGCCGGGCCAGGCCGAAAGAGAAACCGAGGCGATTTTTGGAGGGGGAAATTAGAACTTTTTGCTTTCTTCTTTTTTGTGGGCTGGGCCGAATTTCAACCGTAATTCTGTTTTTCTTTTTCCTTTTAAATTTAAGTTGTTTATCTATTTTGCTTAAATGTATTATGTTTATTTTAATTAGAAAAATTATTTATTAATTCATATAAATAATTTGGTAATTCCAAAAAGAAAGTAAATTAGAGTTTATATATTTTTAAAAAAATTTAGCCCTTATTTAAAAATGCAAAAAAATTCATAAAGAGTATTAAAAATAGAAAATTAATTCAAAAATCAATTTTTATTATTCAAAAATTCCTAGAAAATTCATTTAAGCTTTAAAAATTATTTGAAAATATTTAAAAATACCTGGTAATTCATTTAAGGCTTAGGACAATCATCTTGATTCGAAAAATATCCATGTTTAACCCCAACCACCCTTTTTCTTTAGAAAATGGTACATTTTACTTTTTCAACAGGTTGATCATCCTCATATTTTAAAACTCCTGCATGTCATCAACTTAGGCACGTTGGTCCCACCGCTTCCAGTTGAAGAGTCTTCCACTGCAACGGAAAATCCGGAAGCCGGTGCGACCGAGGCATCCTTCATACCTGCAGGAGGAGACTCCGAGTCACCGACAGAGGCCGATCCTGTGACTCAAGGCAAGCCCCGGTGCATTACCCAGTTTTCTTAATTTCTTAATTTAAATCAGAGTTATGCTTGTGCATTAGAGTTAGGAGTTGATTGAAACCCTAGAGCATGATGACTCATTACCCAGCATATAATCCTATGCTTAGTAGAAGGCTTAGGTGGCAACAGCCTAGGAAGGAAATCTTTTACAGCAAGTTTTTGGTTGAGAATAAGAAGATGGATAATAAATTGACAGGCATGCGGCGGGATCAGTTTCGCTTTCATACTTTACATGTTATGATTAATTGCTATGGACCCTGATCCTGCCTGTGTCGCATAAGGCCGTCCGATGTGTGGCCTGGTTGGGCCGAACGCGCCTCATTCACTTACCGTCCTTAACGGGCTCCGGTAAGCCTTTCGTCCTGTTGTACCTAAGCACGGAACTAGACGAGACCAACTGGAAGGAAGAGGTTGGGCGGGTGTCGAAGGACTGACACCCGGGTTCGGTGCGGATGGTTCCGGCTAGGTGGCACTGGATGTTGGGTTGTCGTATGTGGGGTCGGTGTACACACATATGACGGGTGTCTGAGTATCCCTCTCGAGAGGTGGAAAACCGATTCGAATCGTCTGTGGCTTGCCGATTGTAAGCTGCCTGATCGCGACCAACATCGTAGTAAGAGAGTTGATCTTGTTAATGATGAATGTTTGACAACATTTTTGTCTTGGTGGATCCTGGTGGGTTAGTAGAATAGGAATAACTTAGTATGATCAGGTAATAACTAAAATGGTGAACTAAATTCTAAAGCTAAGGATTTACTATTAGGCCTGCCGCAGTGTGAGTTGACCTAATCACCCCGGCCTTGAGTTAGGAAGTCGGGTTTCGACCCAGTGGTCGGGTAAGTCTTGCTGAGTAACTAGTACTCAGGCTTCTTGCCTATGCTTTTTCAGGTGCGGAATATACTTGGTTTGAATGGGACCCTTATCTGAATCCTCCTTTCTTCTGATCTAAGCTTGGCTACCTCTAGAGCAGTTAGGTGTGTGTGTGAGTTGAAGGAACATGAGAACTATGCTACTTTTATTTTATGGCTGAAGAGCTTATCAGCCGGAAATGTAATAAGTACCAAAACTTATGTGTAATATTTTAAGTTATGTAATAAATGTAATGTGTATATTGTAACCTGTGGACTCCTTCGAGAGTCGCCCTAAAAATCAAGCTCGATCCGGATGGGAAGACCAAGTCAGGATACCTACATCCTGAAGGACTACCGAGGTTAGTTCGGATCTGATAATTAAGCACTAAATCCGGATTAATCTAGACGGTTCTGCCACAAGAAGGCGGTGATACTCATGTATTCTTATGCAGAGAAATTGAATAGCAGCCTGTGGCCCAATCTGAAATCAAAAGAGCTGAGCGGCAGTGTTGGAAGAACCCGCCTGAAAATGTCTTGAAGCTGCATCGTGATGGGGCCTTCCATGCAATAACCAAGTCAGGCGGCTGGGGGTTTGTGATTCTGCTACAGGAGCAGTGATAAGAGAAGGCTGCGTGAAAGTCAGGCACGCACAGGATGCATTTCAGGTGGAGTTAATCGCTTGTGTTCATGCTGTGAAATACGCAGTGGAGATAGGAGTGAGAAACATCGTGCTCGAGTCAGACTCTGTTGTGGTCAAACAAGCTGTAATATCAGGTGCATACTGCCTTAGCGCTTTTGGTGGTTTATTGGGAGCTAAATGACTTAATGGCAACGTATTTTTCAAATGCTTTAGTGTGTCATGCACTCATGCTCCGAGAGCTTGTAACAAATTAGCTCAAGAATTAGCATCCATGTGATCCTGGAGTTAGGGATCGTCCAGATCATGGATGAAATCCCTCCCTGTATGAGTACCTTGGTAGCCAATGATTTGGCACGTTTCATGAGCAATGGAAGTTAACTTCCAGCTCAAAAAAATGTAGTACTGCAGATGGCCCTTCACAGAACTACCCTTTTGGCAGAAATATTAATCCAAATAAAAGAGATGAAGGAATAATTTCTCCTAATACCTGCTGATGAATACAGAATGGACTGTACCACCAGTGGAACATCCAGAGAAACCATTTTCTCTAGTCTTCAATCGTCCTGAAAAGAAGAATTCCATGGAAGTAGGTTATAAAGGAGGCTTCAGGAAGCCATCAATCATTTTCTAGACTTGGTTCCTGGTGGTAATAAGAGTTGATTAGTTTAAGCGCTGGTGGGTATTGGAAGAGGCCACTAACATTACAGACAGTTCCTATGCTGATGGTCAACTGATGACTTATTCGCAATTTCTAAAGACCACCATAGAAACTATGTTTGTCAGTTTGTGTTGTCCAACCCACTAATTCTGACATCTCAAGATGCTAAAAAGGCAAATCAACTATCTGTTCTTCATGCAAATTATTGTTCTCATGGCCTGGAGCATTTGGGGGACGAGGAATTCAGTTATATTTGAGGGCAAATCTGCATCAGTTCAGAATTGTCTGAAAATGTTCAAGGAAGAATTCGCCATGGTTATTCATAGGGCGAAAACCTCTTATTTTCCATCAACTGTAATATGGCTTGATAACATTGATGCAGTGTGATTATTTCCCAACTAACATATTATAATCAGTAGGGGCTTTTGCCTCTTCTATTGCATCAAAAAAATTCCGACATCTACTTCGTTCCATATAAAGCAATATGTATTGTCCCAGTGCAAATTTACACTAGTTTCTAGTTCTGAATGCCAGCCGATACCCATTACATGACCACCATCTTTCAAATAAAACTAATAAAACAATAACGATCCTATATTTTTCAAGCCCTATTTATTTTTGCCAGCACAACGCCTGTTAAAAGTTAAAACTTATATCAGAAGCTAGCTACAAAAATAGCCCCAAGAACACAAGTGGGGTGGAACATGGAATTATGGAATATCTTGTATTTTTCCTTACCAGAACAAGAAAACGATGCACCAATTGTGTAACATTAGTACTGCAGCATATAGTAGTAATGCAGCCTACACATGGAATATGTTATATATGATAACAGCTTACGCCAGATTAATTCTTGTTCAAAGAAAGGGTATATTGTTTCCTTTCGCTCCAAAATATTGTTGCACCTTAATTATATAGTTTTTTTAATAAATATCAGACATACTACTCTTTGGTAAATTTCTCTTCCTTGGGTAAGAAGTTCAAGTGCTTGAGTATAAAGACTTCACATATGATGTAACTCTACTTAATTGCACAAGACAGCTGCTCCTCCTGCCAATTTTGTGCACACAAATTTACAAACAAAACTGATGGATATTGTTGACATTTCAGATCTAATAATACTGATTACTGAAGAATTTTTTGGTGTAAAACATTAAATACTGAGCCCAGTTTTAGAAAATAAGAATTGAGGCTTGAGGGTATGACATAAAAGTACTTCTACGCACGTGCGCTAGTATAGACCGCACAAGAAATGCCTACTTTCTATCTTGGTGAATCGATCATGCCACTCCCAATAATCTGAGTGAAAGACCCAGATAGATTCATTCCTGAGCTCATATCTAGAAATGTAAGATTAGAACCAGAAAACATCCTGTTTCATCAGATCCTAAGCAGATAAGAACAGAACAGAACCGAGTAGAGTAGATCATCTGCCAAATATCTTAAAAGTCACACAAATCAAAGAGCTCGGCATTATTTTAAGAGACTAACTAGCCAAGCAATAAGTAACAGAACTCACCAGAATACAATATACTAATATAGCAAAGCGTTGCTATTTCACTTTCCCAAACTTTAAGGGCTTCCTGGATTAACATTGAATGGCTCCTCACGCATCTATTACCAACAACAGCAATGCATCAATGTCATGCCATTCATAACATTATGAGCTCAGAACAGGTTCGAAAGCTGTTGGAGACTCCACATTGCCCTAACGTAACAGGGAGAAACTTCCGTATGAGTTGAGAAGAGACTATTTTGCACACTCTTCTTCTTTAATGCAATAGTACCGAGAAAAGAAGTTGAACGGACTATAGTTACTGAAGCTTTCTTATTTATGCAAACACAAGAGAACCAGGTTCGACTCTTTGTAATTGCAAGTGTTTTCTATCTTCGTAAGGCATGATGCAGGAAATATTTTCACAAGCAACTTACATTGCTCAAGGCACTGGGAGGCACAGAACTAGATACAGCATATTCGGCAGAATATACTGCCATACCGATAACTATCTAGCCTTATTGCAGCATCCGACACTAATGAGTGATGACTAACGTCAATTCAGAAAAAGGAAATAATTGCTAAGTGTAGGTGGGAATTATCTATGTAAGCACCTCCTTATTCTTTATCATCATGGCTATAATCACTGGCGTCACATTCAGTCTCATCATCTTCACTATTTTCCGCAACATGCGCAAGGGAATTGGCTTGCAGCCTCTTGAAACAATTTACAAAGTCGGCTGCTTCTGAGATGAGAGCATTTTTAGCAGCCTTCAAACCACCAGCTTGCTGCTCAGATAGCGTCTTCCCAGAATCAGCAACTTTAGTGCCTGGAGCCTTTTTGCGAGGCCTTCTAGTGCCTTCTCTACGTGACAATTGATCAATGTACTTCTCATGTAAGATAACATTCTTTATAGGTTTTAGAACTGCTGGGCTTGGTTCAGATGGCTTAGTTCTTAAACTCGAAAATGGTTTCTTTCGTGCTGAAGAACTTCCACTGTATTTGCCTAGAGAACCTGAATTCAGAAAACTGTCGGGAGTCCCGGGCGAATCTTCAAAAGATATGTTCAATTGTAGGGCACTTGGTGAGCTTTCAAAAATTGAGAAGTGGTCAGCGTCCTGAGCTTGGTCATTGAGGCAATGCTGCTGCAACAAATGCCTCACTGTCTTCTGTGCTGCTAGGCTTTTCTGTTTAGCAGTCTTTTTCCTTCCAATTGTAGGTTCCAAAAGATTTGAAAGTTTTGGATCAGACAATGTGAACTTTCCTATGGGAGAAAATGTTGTTTTACTTGTTCTGGGACGTGGGGCAATTGGAGTCGGTGTCGAGAGGTCAGCATGAATTCTGTTGAAACAGTCTTCAGCAGATCTCCCTGGCACCTGAAAAGATTTGTGTCAAAGATCAATGAGACTCCACACTTAAAAAAGAAATATGCAGAATAGCAAACAAGACCTACCACTGAAATATTCTGGTCAAGTGTGAAAAAGAAAAGCCAACTAGCACTATGAAACCTCAGATTATATTGATTGTGTGTTCAAGTCAATTAGTCCCCAAGTTTTTACAATTAACTCTTTAAATTTAATGGTAATTTTGTCAATTTGAGCCCCCTAGTTATTCGGATTTTTTTACATTAGATGTTTTATTGTTTGAATTTGTCTAATCATCCCCTTTTTCCTAACAAAATCAGCAAATCTGTATACTACAAAAACAAAAGAATGAACTGCTACTGGAACTTAATGTTGTTTGAGATAATTTTCCTACTAAAATGATGAATTAGAGTCATTATTATACCCCAAAAAATAGAGGAACCAAATTGATCAGCACAAGACTTCTCTCCAAAGAACATTCAAAAGTTGAGTTGATAACTGACAATTTTATTAACTTTCAGCTATGAATCTTCATATGGTGCCCACATCATATATTTTCTGAACCTTTAATAGTAAACAAGCATATAAAAAAACATGTGAACAGGCCATGTGCACCGAGATCCATTTCTGAAT
Source organism: Paspalum vaginatum (assembly GCA_030272315.1). Taxonomy (NCBI): domain Eukaryota; kingdom Viridiplantae; phylum Streptophyta; class Magnoliopsida; order Poales; family Poaceae; genus Paspalum; species Paspalum vaginatum. The sequence continues at coordinate 38,813,142 of CM059020.1, read as the reverse complement.
GCAAAAACATTTTTGGGTGCAATACTTTAACTTCAGCATTTTCTCATCCCTTTCATGCAAGCAAGCCAAACTAATGTATAATACTATTTCTTTGGTCAGCTTGCAAATTATAACAAATAAAGGAACCACTAAAGAAAATGACTTAAGACTCAGTACCATTTTCGAAACTCTCTTCCAGAAATGTGGGGATGGTCGGGCACTGAAGTAAGCTTTGCGCAATGCCATGTCCTGCTCTTTTGTCCAATCATCAGAACCACAAAAATTTTCCATTCCTTCTCTTTCGGTCCCACTTGGCTCATTGATGTTTTCATCAATGGTTGGCAATCCCTCACCACCATTTTTAGGCTTCATTGAGATGGGAGGGTCCTTTTCAATCCTTCTATGGATGGATTTTCTGGGTTCATTGCAAGGTGCCATTTCTTGGCAATATGCAGGCAATGGTTTGGGCTCCTTGTAACTTTGCTTCGTAGATGACGCCCTCCTTTCCGTGCCTCTCTTCCTCTTTCCTGTCAGCACTTCACAATGACTGGGCTTTAGCTCTTTCTTCTCACTATTTTTGTTAGACACATCTGCAATATTTTTCCTAGGCTGAATGCCTTGGGGATCTTGACAAAGTGGCTGGGGCTCATTCTGGCTCCGTGCCAAAGGCTCCAATCCAGCATTTCTCCTATTCCTTTTAAAACTCTCTTGTTTTTTGTCTTCCCTATGAGCATTTTTAGTCTTTTTCTTACAAACTATTTCCCAGCAATTTGGCAGCAACAGCGGATTGCCCAAACTCTTATCTTCTGGAAGCAACCGTGGGGATCTGCGGAGAGGCTTAACTGCTGATTGATCAGCCCTGGGCTTATATTCCTACAAGAGGGAGTTCAAATTACAATGGTACTTCTTGTAAGCTATGAACAAGGTGACTGAATCAAGCTTTCGAGGTAAGGTAACAAATATCATAATGAGATTCCATGGGAATGGGATAGATGGAATTGGTAGAAAAAAATAAAGAAGTCGAGAAAGAGCAGCTCCTACCTCGTTTACTTCATCTTTGATCACAATTGGGTGCTCAGGATCACTTCCGGCCAACCGCAGCGGCTGGCATTGGAGAGTCCTTGGCCGCTGTGCAGCTCTAGCATGGCCACCTTTCGCTGTCTTCTTGGGGGCAGCCTGCTTATTCAATGTTTGGAGCTCCTTTTCATCCTGGTTCTTGGTCTTGGAAGGGAGCTTCCGCGTGGGCGTAGGGGGCGCATGGTGAGAGCGCAGCCGCCCCTTCCATGGCGTGCTACCGGTCGCCAGAGTGGAGGACTCCTGGTTAGCAGATCCAAAAATAATGTTAGGTTTGAAGGCTATAGGCCTATAGCACTGCTAATATGCACAGTAAAACCAACATTATCACGAAAAAACAAGGCCATCCAAAAATTGATGAGTGCCGAATCCAGGGGCGGAGCTATAGTGATTCCGGGGCATTCCCAGGAATACCCAATGATTTGAGCCAAGAATACAACAGATCCACCAAATTTCGTATCCTGTAACCGCTTTGCCGTCGCCTTCGTTAGAAGATAAGGTCAGATGAGGAGGTCTGCATTGCTCACCGTGGTCCTTAGCTCCCCGTCGAGTCGGCACCAGGGGGCCGTCCGCCGGCCGCGGAGTCGCGTAGATGCAAGGGGAGCCCCGGGGGGGGGGGGGGGGCGCAGGGAGGCGGGCGGCCGGGTCCGTGGGGCAGGGGCGGCCGGACGGGGAGGGGCACAGGGAGGCGGGCGACCGGGTCCGTGGGGCGTGGGCTGCGGACGGGGAGGGGACACAGGGAGGCAGGCGGTCGGGTCCGTGGGGCGGGGGCGGCCGGAGCCGGACGGGGAGGTGGCGCAGGGAGGCGGGCGGCCGGGGCCGGGAGCGGTGGAATGAGATCGTCTGCAGTCGAGCGACTCGCCTTGCTTCTACGGTCGCTTCATCCGCGTCGTCTGCTGCGGATCGAACGGCCACGGGCTCCCACGCGTCTCCAGCCTCCACGAGCTAGACGTCGGCCCAACAATTTCCGGCCCACTCAAAGCACAAGCAAGGAGAAAACAGGAGGAAGGTCGTCGGTGTCGCCGGCGGCGCGGCGCTGGCCGTCTCGCACATCCCAAATCGACCGTCCACACCTGGGGCTTGAGAAGCTGCTCCACGAGCTCAACCTGATGGGGGCTGGCTCTAGCTTGAGGCAAGTACAGAAGTTGTAGTGCTGTTTGATATTGTAATCTAATTTGAATCGAGTTTGTGGATCGACATCGACGAAGCTAAACATTCAGGTGGCTAACAGAGCACCTGTGGCTGTAGAGAAAAGAACATTTCTACTGCACCAAGGTATGGCAGTATTTTGACATGCATATATACAATTGAATTATGAAACCAAAAGCTATTCTCCCAAACAAGCTCTTGTATTAAAATTCGGCATGAAGATCATTGGTGACTCCACTCTGCAAAATAAAATAAAAAAAACAGAACTCTGTGTATGTTGGAAATGTGGATTTTCTGTGATTTTGTCCTGAAAATACATAAGCATGCTTCCTGCTTAGCCATATGCCATTTCTCGTTAGTACTTGCCCCGCAAATTTATTCCTTGAAATGAATCATCTGTAGTTCTTGATATTGACCTTTTCATTATCCGTGGCATTTTAAAATGCATCCATCTGTTCTTTGCCTGCATACCGGAATCTAGCCGTTAGTTCCTTGACCTATCTCTAGCTCTGAATCGTTGCATTCCTAAATACATTCATGCATTGCTTGCTGGTTTTCTCTACTGTGGGCTCATTGAACCTTTTACTGATTATTTATTTTGTTGCATCATTGTCAGAAATTGTGGAAGAAAAGGAAACAGCCGATGTTGATAGCTCTGCTCCCTTGGCAGGCATGGAGGATTCAACTGCCCTTGGTGTCCTGTTCAATGTGGAAACTGCAGTACCAGTAATTGAGAAGGGATAGGGACAGGATGCCGCAGATGAAGATGAGGAATGGGCTTCAGATGATGATGGGGCTGCTGAGCAAATTGACTCTACTGAAGGGAGCGAAGCTAGCGAAAATGGTTCTACTAAAGGAGATGATTAAGCGGTGACCTACTACCAGACTTTGACGATATCTCAATACTTGAGGTCTTGTTTGGAACACAGGAAAAATTCTCTGTTCCCACATTTTCTCTCGTAAAATTAAACTGTTTCCTATAAAATTTCTATGTTCCAAACAGACCCGTGATGGAAGGTGACTCCACTCTTCCTGAGCTAAACGCCTTTGAGGGCATCCAAGAGTGTGAGAAGCTGAACGGTAGGTCTGGGGAAGTGGGAGTAAAGGAGACGCAGATGCAGCAACCGCTAGAGGATCTTCATGGCATGAACTTAAGGAAGCTTCAAGCCACTTACAAGGAACTCCTTAGTAAAGAGGTATTTAAGGACAAACAAAACATCATCAGCTTTAGCGTTGTTGTTGCTAACTCTTGTTATGCACCTTTGTTGAAGCAGGCTGCTGAAGGGAAGAGGCTGCTGCCTGTGGAGGTGGATCACAATGTCTGCATCATCCCTTGAACAGCAATGGCTGGCGGCGGATCACAAATTTTCACGTCGACGGCATCAGCCATGACATGATTGAATAAATGGAATGCTTTGGTTATAAAGTTACAACTAAGCTTTCATTCATCTCCGAACGAAAGGTTTCAGGTGTGTCGGGATGAGGTTGTGACCATGGTTTCATCCCACCTAATTGCAGTTCGTGTTGGTTCTATGCATTTTGTCTTTCTTTGTTTTACCATTGTTTTGTGTAGCTCATTTTCCTTTTATCTTCGTTTTGTGGTAGTCTTGCCTTGTGTCAGCTATGGTTTATCCAATGGATGGATATAGATTGATCAATGAGACTATTTATGAGCTATCCTCCTGCTACCCCTCCTCCAACCTCTCCAGCCTAGTTAGACCAACCTCTGATCACAAACCTTTGTTGGTGACCATCTCCACTTCCGTTCCAAAATCTAACATCTTTAGGTTCGAAAATTCCTGGCTTCGCAACCCCAATTTCCTTCCCTGCATTCTTCCCACTTGGCAGGTCGATCAGGTCACCGACGATGTGGCTGGCCGACTGGCTGCTTGCCTCAAAAACATGCGCGCTGCAGCTAAGGTGTGGTCAAGGCGTAATAGGGCAACCCCTTCCTCCTCTCAAATTGCAAATTCATCATTGCACTGATGGACTTCTTCGAGGAACACCGTTTTCTGTCTCCAGTTGAAGTTTAGGTCCGCGAGCTTTGCTGGGACCGTTTCCATCAACTCCTGCGTGAGAAGGCTGCTTACTGGAAACAACATGCAATTGTCGAGGGGAATGCAAACACGACATTCCATCATGCTCATGCTACACAGGCAGAGGTTGAACCAGATTAGGGCGATCGAGGTCCAAGGTCAGCTCCTGCCCGCCCATGACGCCAAGGTTGATGCCCTGACGTCCTACTTCTCAGCCTTGCTGAAGCGGCCCAATTTCCATAATGGGACTAAAATGTGCTTTATTACCATCTCGGGGTTTGGTAATCACATTCTTACATCAGAATGATACAGATCCGCCCTAAACGGGTCAGACAACAAGAGGCGCAGCCCTGAAAATCTAAGCAGCGGAATATAAAACGTAGGTCCATCTCCTCACGTCACAGTTGAGAACCAGGTCGTAACCCTTACTCATTCTCAGACCAATATATGCCCATAGCACTGAGAAAAACAACAACAAAGCAAGGGTGAGTACATACGTACTCAGCAGCCCACATTCCTCCAAAAGAATTTGGGGAAGGCTAACACTATATGCATATATCTGGAGCTTAGAATAGTTTTGCAGAAAAGTACTTGTATGCAGGGTCTGTGATAGTTGTCTAGTTTTAATCCTTCTGAAAACTGAGTTTTTCTCATAAAGGGGTTGCCACTAGACTTTCCGGTCCATCATGGCTCAAGGCATTTCTGCCAACACATTTTTCCATACGTCGAGCATCCACTGTCGAACTAAAAACCATTTTATTCAATTTCAGATCAATTCCATTTTATTTTATGAAACCTACTAACTGAAAAACCAAGCCGTGACTCATCTATACCAGTGGATACGGACTATTCGAATAGATTTTATTCTGATAAGAGGTTGTACTAATTCCCACAAGTTGAACTCAGCGGCCGTCGTAACTGGCGGAATTCCAAACCAAGCCGTTGCCTTTGTTTCATCACCAAGCAAAACTTTAGTGGTTCGGGCATTCGAGTCACTCCAGTACCCCGCGCTACTTTCGTTGACACCTACCCATTCTCTGGTCCCTTGTGCGCTAACACAAAAGCTGCTAAACTATCCACTCCGGCTCAGGCTTAGCTAATGGCTCATACAGAGCGAGTGGTTATACTAAAAGAGTTAGGCAAGATGAAAATCATAATGGTCCTTACGGAGAGCTCAGGTAGAACCATTCCCACTTTCCATTGCTCGACAGCGCGAGCAATCCATCTACCCGGTATTCTCCACGAATCTCGGGACATGAGGTAACCGCGAGTCGCTAAGTTACCCGTTCATACCTTGCCCTTATGGTTGTTTCGGCGCGTAGCCGTATTCCGAAAAGGTCGGTTATCGGGGTTCTCTCCCATTTTATTTTAAAAACCACACACATATCAATTCTCTCATATCCATCATATTCCACGTCCATAATCCAACATAACAGATTATGATAGATAATTAAATGAGCGATCCCACCTATGCGCGCTATATTTAAAATAGGCTTAGGTAGTGGATTACCTTAGCAAGCAATGCAAGTGTTTTTATGTGATTAACAGACCAAGGGTTGTGTTTGTAAAAACATAAAAAAATTATGTATCATGTGGGGATTTCAGTGCGCTTGCATTACGACTCGAAGGGTGAGGGGCTGACGTATGATCAGTATGCTTTCTCTGGTTTCCTGGTTAAATGTCCCAGTGATTAGACTGTTTGGCCTCTCGAGGCCTCATACGTGCACAAACAAGGAATACACAAATTGAGGCATAATATGAGCTTAACGGGTTTGGTAGTGTAGAGCTTGGATTGCGGAGATGAGAGTTTGTTGTATTCTTACTGGTGGTATTACTGCAAGTGGTTGGAGTGTAGCGAGTTTTCGGGCGAGTTGGCGGGCTCAGTAACGACAGTTACGTAGACGCCATGGTAGGGGTGGTGGACGCGAGATACGGGGTTCACATCGTCGAAGGGGTGGCAGTCGCATGTTGGCGTTTTGGAGAAGATCTTTTTTTGAGTGGTGGAGAGAGCAATAATGTTCAGATGATTTTCGGTATCGTCATCATCTGAATTCATGATTCAGACAGACTAAAACATGAACCTTTAGGATTTATGTGGCATAGGAGATCAACGGCATCGATCACCAGGCTCACAATGTTTGTGCGACCGATGCGAAGCACTGACTGGACGTAGGGTCATGGTGGCATGACGACGGCTTCCGGCCAGGACTAAAAGTTATGTGGAGTTTTTGGGTAGGTAGAGCTTGATTTTAGATGAATTTAGGCGGAAGAATCACCCAAATCGGAGTTGAAACGGAGAAGATATGAATTTTGTATATTCGAAAAAAGAAAAAAAAAGAAATATTCTTGGAATATTCCAAAATCCGAATATTTGGAAACTGGAGAATAAGTTTCAGGCTGGTGTCAACGGTCCACGCCTACGGTGTCGAATGTGGCACCAGCTTGTAGGTGGGCCTTGAAAACTTCTAAAATCATGACATTAATTCGGTGGTAGATATAGATTTTAGATGAATTTAGAAAGAAGAATTAGCAGAATCAGAGTTTGTATGGTCGAGAGATTAATTCGGAAATAAATGGATTTGAGGAAAAGAATGGTACACAACTTGCTTGTGTGGCTAACTGATGACTCTTGGGTAGGAGCTTCACATGTTTAAGCTCATCATGTTTTTGGACTGGCTGGTGCTTTTGCGTGTGCAGCACATGGGTGCACGTGGTGTAAGGCTGAGCGGGGAGGGGGGTGAAAAATAATAGGGACAGAAGCAAAGTGGAGCTACGCCAGAGACAGAGCAGCGGTGTTGCAGAGGCGGTTTGCCGGTGCTTGCCGGAAGCCACCGTTCTTCGATTTGAGCGTACTGGGAGATGAGGGAATTCAACTCTGGTGATTGTCAGCGTAGTAGAGGTGGTGGACGCGGAGGTGCTCGCCGTGGACAGCCATTGGTGGCGGCCTAGGAGGTCATGGGGAGCTCGATACAGGCAGGGAGAAATGGGCGTGGCTTGGGGGAGGTGGCGAAGTGCTCACGGTCGGAGCAATTGAGCCATGGTGGCCGGTAGGGGGGAATTTAGTGGTTGTGGTGGTGAACACGAAGGAGGGGAAGAGTGCTGCGCGTGCGCAGGAGGGGGAAGGTAGGGAGGAGGCGTTCGTGGCGGGCAACGCCCGGGTGAGCCAGGGGCTGGTCACGGCGGTGGTTAGCTCGGTGTGGATGGAGGCATGGGGTGGGAGGGGGGCTATTTATAGCTAGTGGAAGGAGAAGACCGATGACGTGTCGCGGAGATGGAAGGTCCAAGTGGCGCGGAGATGGGGTCCAAGTGGCACGGAGATGGGGGGTCCAAGTGGCGCGAAGATGGATGGTCCAAATGACGTGGGGATTTTAGAATTGAATTTTAGAATGGAATTTTTAGGAAAGAATTTTGGTGGAAAAGGATTTGCGATATTTGGAATTTTGTTGAAGCTCATATCAACGTACTCAAAACAAATAAGTAACATCTAAATTTTTGAAAATTTGATTTTGAATTAAGGAGAGCTTAGAACAAAATTTGCTGGACTCTGTGGCTTCTCCCTCTTGGTCATTTAATCTTCACCAAATTTATGCTGGTGCTCCCACGGCCTCGGATGATCTCAGCGGGCCCCTTCTTGGAGCAAGAAGCATTCGCGGCTGATGCGTGCGATGAACAAAAACAACTCACCGGGGCCCGATGGCTTTGGTCCCAGTTTTTATGCTGCTGCCTGGAACTTGATCAAAGAAGAGGTTGTGAGTCTGCTCCACGCGTTCCATGAGGATACTGTCGAGCTGGAGAGAATCAACAGAAACTACATGGTCCTACTGCCGAAAAAGATTGCCTGTTGCCGTTGGTTCATTCAGACCCATCAGCCTTTAGAATTGCAGCATCAAGTTCATCACCAAATGTCTCACGGCCAGGCTGCAGTGTGAGATTGGCAGACTTGTTGATCTGGACCAAACCGGCTTCATCAAGGGGAGATCGATATCAGAAAATTTTGTTTATGCAATGGAACTCAGTCCAATGCTGCTACAAAAGGAAGGTCCCTACTCTAGTGCTCAAACTTGACTTCGCTAAGGCGATTCAGTGAACTGGGATGCTCTGGCAAAGGTCCTAGAAGCACGAGGCTTTAGCTCCACCAGGCGGCGCTGGGTGCAAAATCTCCCGGAGACTTCAAAGAACGCTGTACTGGTTAATGGGTGTCCTGGGCCCTGGTTCTCCTGCAAGCGAGGCTTGCGCCAGGGTGATCCCCTCTCCCCATACCTCTTCTTACTAGTTGCCGACGTGCTTCAAAGGCTGATCAAGTGTTCAGGGACTGTTCGGCACCCCATCAACCGGCAAGGGGTGTGCGCCGTCCTCCAGTATGCAGATGACACACTGATTCTGCTGGCTGCAGATCCGGGTAATGTGGAAAACTTAAAAGTGCTCCTTGACTCCTTCTCGGCTGCCACCGGTTTATGCATCAACTTCTCTAAAAGCACGGCTATTTTCATGCACTCTGGTGTGAGTGAGCAAGACAGCATGAGTTGGATCTTGGGTTGCAGAAGAGAAGGGTTCCCCCAAACCTACTTGGGGCTCCCCCTATCCAATTCCAAGCTCAGGCTCTCGACTTTTTCACTGCAGATAGCGAAAGTGGACTGGCAACTAGCTGGCTGGCAAGCCTCCTTCCTCAATCCTTTGGGGCGTGCAGTGATGGTTAACTCAGTTCTGGACAGTCAGCTGGTTTATGCTATGTGTGCAGTCCCTATCCCTCCGGCCTCCGGGCATCCTATCCCAGGTAGATTGCAAGTGCAGGGCCTTCTTATGGTCTGGCGAGAGCAACACTAGTGGTGCGAGCTGCTTGGTTGCATGGGAAAAATTGTGCGATCTGAAAGAGAACGGTGGTTTGGGGATCAAGGACCTACGGCTTCAGAACATTTGCCTCCTTGTTCGGCTAATTCATAGGTTGCATTCCCCTGCTGAATCCTCCTAGGCGAACTAGGTCAAGAGCAACGTCTGCTTAGCGACCATGGAGGGCCAAATCCAAGGGTGTCACTGGGACTCGCTGCGGGTGCTCCTGCCCATCTTCCAAGCCATCAGCACCTCTTGCGTCAGGGATGGGCGCGTCACTGACTTCTGGCACGATGCTTGGGCAGAACCGGATGATCTAGCTACTGTGTTCCCCGCCCTCTACTCACACTGTGTCAAGCGGAAGGTCAGCGTTCGGGAGGTGGTTGATCAGGGGCTCCTGTTGGTTCCCCGCCTAACTCCGCAGGCGGCCTCTGAACTGGTGTTGGTCCACGAGATCGTGGATACGGTGATGATCTCGGAAGAACATGACATCTGTTCTTGCTGCATGGTTGATGAGAATGGAAAGTTTCTCACGTCCCTTCTCTACAAGCTGCTAAAAGGATCTCAGAATGGTACTGGGGCTGTGTCCAAATTCATCTGGACGAACTGCGCCCCTCCAAGAGTTCAGTTCTTCGGTTGGTTAGCGATACAAGAGAAGATCCAATGCAAGGCCAACCTTGTGAGGAAAAACATCGTCCAGGACGCGACGTGTGACGTCTGCCGTCAAGGCATAGAGACCACCTCCCACATTCTATTTCACTGCCCCTTTGCGCAACAATTTTGGGTTGCTGTCGGTTTTCAGATTCCAGGGGGGTTCCAAGCCAGGGATCTACATCAGATCATCAGGCCTGGGCACATTCCTGCTGCAAATTTCAGTGCCTTCGTTCTCCTCTGTTGCTGGGAATTGTGGAAAAGGAGAAATGGCGTGGTCTTCCGGGGAGAAGACATGTCGACGATGCAGCTGCTCCGCAAATGTGCTTCGGAAGCACGTATCTGGGCATTCAGGCTCAAGTCCATAGACGCGAGTGTCCGTCTGGCTTGGACACAGGTGTTCGACACCCTGATCATGTAATCCACTTTGTTTTGCTTCCTACCTAGCCAGCTAATGCGTCTGGCTTGCTGTAAGAACTAGGACATCTTGGGCCGCTTTTGAGTTAATAATATATGCAGGTGGGAAACTCTCCCCCGTTCATGCTAAAAAAAATTGAAATATGAAACCAAATGCGAAGGAATCACCTTGGCACCACAAACACATCGTACTGTGGACTGCTAATTACTACTGTATTGTCGAAGACCATGCAGTTCGAATCTTAGTAAAATACGCTTATATTATTGTAAAATTAAAAGTAGTACTAGTAAGTAGAAATCGCCGGTTAATTAATCTGGCTAAACAAATCCTTTTACTACGCCCGGTGTAGTAACGAATAGTTTAGTCCTACTAAACTACGTTTTCACTTTATTGTAGAACAATGTTTTGTTTAATTATCGTCACAAATGACGGTAGACGAGCGTTAGGTCTGACGCTACGATGCGAAGACACTTTGCTGGACTTAACTAGGCAATATGGCAAACACTTGTCTGTCGATTCCAAAGAGGGCCTGGTTAACCTGTTGCGGTAAAACGTATGATTTTCTCCCATTACAATATGTTAATTATGACGTAGTGTGACGCACGTACATGCATCTCCTGCTGCACATCATCAGCTATAAAACCATGGAACGTGCATCTGCACAGCGCACACGCACGCATCGCATGCAAATCTAATATAGTAGCGCCATATGCCCATATATACCATCTGAGCATGGCCTTGCACGACGAGGCGCCTCCACAGGCTATACTGTTCCTCGTGCTCTTCGTAGCCTTCCTCGCGTTGCTACACCTAGCGACGAAGCAGCAGAGTGGTAGAAGCTCAAAGCAGGACAAGCAGCAGCGACCGGCTGGTGGTGATGATGCTCGTGCTCGCCTTCCTCCTTCGCCCCCAGGGCTACCGGTGATCGGGCACCTTCACCTCGTCGGCTTCCTCCCGCACGTCTCCCTCCGCCGGCTTCACGCCAGGTACGGCCGCGACGGCCTCATGCTCGTCCGCCTTGGCTCCGTGCCCACGCTCGTCGTCTCCTCCCCAGGCGCCGCCGAGGCCGTCATGCGCACGCACGACCACCTCCTTGCATCGCGACCGCCATCCACCTCCGCCCACGCGCTCCTCAACGGCACCCTGGACGTCGCCTTCGCCGCCTATGGCGAGCACTGGCGGCAGGCCAAGAAGCTCCTCACCACGCACCTGCTCACCGTTAGGAAGGTGCAGTCGTACCGCACAGGCCGGGAGGAGGAGGTGCGGCTCGCCATGGCCAAGGTTCGCGATGCCGCGGCCGCCGCACGGGCCGTGGACATGAGTGAACTGCTCTACGCCTTCACCACCGACGTCATGTGCAGCGCCGTGTCGGGCAGGTTCTTCAAGGTCGACGGCCGGACAAAGCTCTTCCGTGAGCTGCTGGACGCGACGGCCGCCCTAATCGGCGGTTTCAACGCGGAGGACTACTTCCCGTGGTTGCTCCGAGTTGGCCCGTTCAGGAGAGCCATATTCACCAAGGCGGACAAGGTGAGGAAGAGATGGGATGAGTTGCTTGACAGGGTGATCGACGACCATGAAGGCAGGCTGGTGCAGCAGCAGGAGCCTGACTTCATTGAGATCCTGCTCTCTCATTCGCAAGACTACGGCCTCACCAGAGACCACCTGAAGGCCATGCTCATTGTAAGGAACGCCTTAAAATTAAATTACGTACCACCAGTATCCTTATATATGTAATTTTACGGGATTATTTTCTCCGTGACCCCTTCGATTATTTCTGTATCTTGCTAGAGGACCCTCGTTATTTGTAGTATTGACTATTCCACACTGTAAATGAAAAAACTAGCTCGTGTCCTGCAATAAATAATAAGGAAATTTCCAGGAAATTTTGCTTTTTTTTCTGTAGGGCACCACTGCACCTAGTGTCGTACCAGAAAAGTCTCAGAAAATAAGAAAAGCGAATCCTTTAATTCGGTAGATTATACTAATCATCAATAATAATAGTAATAGTAAAGCATTTTGTTGAGAAAAAATTATCCACCCTTTGCTCACTGCTCTACATGCATGGACACGTATTGTAATTTAATTTGAAGTCCAAGGAAACATTCTAATAACAATAAACTTTTATTGCTGTGAGCAGGACATATTTTTTGGAGGCACAGACACATCATACATCGTCCTAGAATTTGTCATGGCGGAGCTCTTGAGAAACGCACGCGTCATGTCAATCCTACAAGCTGAGATAAGAAATGGTGTCCCGAGCGGGCGACAGATGGTGACCGAGCACGACCTTGCCGGCCTGCCATACCTCAAGGCCGTCGTCAACGAGACGCTTCGACTACATCCCCCGGCACCCCTCCTCGCGCCCCACTTCTCCATGAACGAGGTGCTCGTTGACGGCTACATGGTTCCTGCTAAAATTCCTATTCTCGTCAACGCGTGGGCTCTTGGTAGGGACAAGAGTGTTTGGGATGACGCGGAGGAGTTCAAACCCGAGAGGTTTTTGGGCACCACAGGCAACGATGCAGCCGCCAACTTCAAGGGGAACGACTTCGAGTTCCTACCGTTTGGAGCTGGACGAAGGATGTGTCCTGGGATGAACTTTTCAATCTCTACCCTCGAGATCATGGTGGCGAACCTCATGTACCATTTCAACTGGGACGTGCCAGTTGGGACGGGATGCGTTGATATGACGGAGGTGTTTAGGCTGACAGTGCATCGCAAGAACAAGCTCATCCTAGTCCCACAAATGCATACCCTGGACCCTGGAGTGACTACGACGCAAAAACAAAGTTAATAATTAGAGTATATGTTGTTAAACAAGGTATATATTGTGTTGTACGTGTGTTCTCGGAATAAATTTCACGGCGTGTAGTTTAATATCTTATGACTGTTTAATATTGTCACAAAGTGTGTGCCTTCTATGACTTTTTTTCTTCATCATGCCATGTGGTGATAACATCACAAACAATGGCTAATCTGTGACAAAATAAGGTAAAATTTCACACAACCCTCTCTTATATTTGAACAATTCATCATAAAAATTCCCAAAACGTCGTATAAGTTTACATTCATGACAAATGAAACTCATCACATAATACATTAGAAAGCATATAGAACCATTTATACAATACATGTCATTAGAATCATTTCATCATTGCATCCTAAAGTGTTCACCACCCTACTAAGTTCTTACAAAACCAAAAGCAAAGGACAACATTGCCCAAGTGTAATTGATAGTTCCTCGCATTTGCTTGAGGATGGCAATTTGCTTTCGATTTCTCTTGTTGTACTCATTTGCTTCTTGAATTTTCTGTTGTGATCAAGAATGCAAAGAAGACAAGATTGAATCAATAATTTTAAGCACAGTACTGTTGCAAGCTAGAATTTCAAGTGTCATGTGGCACCTCTCCATGTATGCTCAGTTACCGTTTTATTTAGCAATTACAACTTGCAATTTATTATTAATAGTCTATTGTCTATACAATTTTTTTATATGATTAAATAAAATCCCCTTGTGTAGAATCACAGTGACAAAGCATATAAATCTAGAATGAACTGCATGAATGGACTGTGTATTCAAAATTGATATAAGCGAGGTAACGGATAGAAGGGGGTGTTTGGATCCGGTGGCTAAAATTTAGCTCACGCCACATCGGATGTTTCGGTGCTAGTTAGAAGTATTAAATACGGTTTAATTAGAAAACTAATTACATGGTAGAGACGAATTTATTAAGCCTAATTAATCCATGATTAGCAAATGGCGTTTAGTCCTCATATATGTAATTAGTTTTATAATTAGAGCATATTTAATGCTTTTAACTGGCGTCCAAATATTCGATGTGATGGGAGCTAAAATTTAGATAGGGGATCCAAACAGGGCCTAAGACTTACCTAGATCGGCCTAATATAAATTCAATGACAACCCTATGAAGAAACTAGGACATAGTCAACTTCAAAGAATTATTCCTCTTCCAATCTCACCATCCCTTTGTTCTTTTGTACCCTGTCTACCAAAAGAAAGCACCCTGAAAAAACCTTATATCTAAGTTTACATTCCACATGATAGTCACCAAGCATAATGCTATAATATGCTATTTGGTTCCATTCAAAAGTTGTACACATATGGAGAACAAAAACTAAAATCTACAAAGAACTGGGCAAAAACAATCGAACAAGCTAGTTGACGAAATGAATGGAACACCATGCAACTACTGCATTCGACCAAGTACATATGGCCAATCGGCTGTTGCATAACAAAAACAGTGCTGCATAGCAACTATCCACTCGCCAAACAACCATCTCGTGAGATGCAAAAATAATAGGGTTAATTAGATTGGTGCCGTGATATGCCATTACTATTCGCGATATTGTATATGTACCATTACAATTTTAGAATTCTTTCATACATTTCATTGCTTGCCCATTTGAGATATTTTTGGACCAAATTTCCCTTGTTTCTTCCTCCTTTCCTCCCTCTCTTGTCATCTTCTCTGTCACCTTGCCGGCCACCCAGCCACCGGCGAAGCGAGCTTGGCCAGGGGCCGCGCTGCCCCACGCGGGCACGTCCGCAGCTCCCCACCACCATGCCCTTCGCCCCCGCGTAGCCTCGAACCTCCGACCCGCTGCTCCCGCAGCGCCGGCGCCTCCACCCCGCCTCTAGCGCCAGCAACCTCCCGCGCGGTCCCCCACGCCTGGCACTAGCAACCTCCCGCGTGGCCCCCACGCCTTGCCACCGATGACCTCCTGTGGGGCCGCGGCCGCCCGCCGACGGCAACCTCCAAGCACGGGGAAGGAAGAAGATGATGTGCCTCGATGAATCAACGATGATGTGCGCCTGCTCGCCGATGGCGACCTCCAAGCACGAGGACGGGGGCGGCGGCCTTGGCAGTGTGCTGCTATTCTAGATTAGGGAGAAGCACAGGAAAGGGAAGAGAGAAGGGAGAGGATGGAGGTAGAAGACGGGGGTATTTTGGTCCAAAATGGTATATTTCAAAGAACTGTGAAATTGTAATGGTATACATGCAATGTCGTGAATAGTAATGACATATTTCGGACCCTTGATATTTGTAATGGCGCATATCTAATTAACCCATACTAATTTAGACTAATCACATAAGAACTCATTAGTCATGGAATAAATCAATAAATTACTACTAAAAGCATGCATGCAACGATCGCCTAAAGAGTGAACATTGTATCACAAAAACGATATTGCATAAAGATTGAATCCAACCTCAATTGCTGCTCTGAATCGAGGCGGGAGTAGGCGGCGCCCGGTTCGGATCCGACCGCTGTGAGGCGAGTGGCACGCCGCCGCGAGCCTAGCAAGAGGGGAGGCGTGCGGGAGCGGATCCTGCCACCGAGATCTCAGGAGGAGGCACGCCACAGCGGGTCTAACTGCAGCCCACCGGGGCCACTCCGGCCGCCGCGCGCCGGGGCCGCAAAGCGAGCGAGGAACGCCGTGCGTCGGGGCCACGCCGAAGGCGAATCCGGCCGTCGCGCGGCCGAGAGGAGGCATGCCAGATCCGGCCGTGAGGGAGGAGGAAGGAGGACGGCGCGGCGGAGGGCAGATCCAACTATTTTGGAAGCAATGCGGTGGCACCCCACGAACAGTTGGCCTGAGAGTCCAAATATTTATTTTAGCCATGTTAATTTTTAGCTATATTATTGTCGGTATAATTGACTAGGAAGGTTTGCGCACTTTTTTATACTAACATTTTTCAGTAGGCTGTCCTTATTTAGCCCAACTGCTCAAGTTTATTTAGGAACCTTAGTAGGTTGTCCTAGCATTATTTAGCCCAATTGCTCAAGTTTATTTAGGAACCTAGTTGTCTGACTAATCAAATTTAATTGTTCTAATTCAATTGTACGTTAAACAGTTTGGTGTGCTCTTAGCAAACTAAATTCGAGATCTGATTACAGTTCTACATGATGGAATAAACATGCATGTAGACCTTGGACGTGTTATCTGAATTCGGCAGCTCTGCTGAAGTATGAATAATAGGCACTACATGTACCAAATTCTTAGTTGAATATATTGTAGCCATACTGGGACTTCAGATAATTCCTTAGAAAGGTAACCATGAAGATAAGAAGCTTTAACTCTGTTATGACAAAAAAAAATCATGAGGGCACACAAAGACTAAACCACCCATCAAAACTCTTTCAGGCAGAAACACCTAATAGAAAGCAACTGTTAATTCTTTGAATCCTTACATGTAACTAATTCCATAACCCAGTAAACTTGGCACCAACCATGCAGGCATACAGAGAGACACTCCCATGCCTGAAACGAACTAAGCTTGGCTAGCATGCAGCTGTATTCTTGTACCAGTGAAGAATCTGCAATGTTTTCACCTCAACCAACAGCAGGGCAGCAGCTGAGATGGAGAAGCTAGTGATTCTAGTATTGCTGTAGCACCACTCTCGGTCTCAATGCAGGAGCTGCGTGGATTTACAGGCTTCATCTGGAGTCTTAGGCTCAGCAAGGTATGCTGGCGCGGGGCTGCCGGGGCCTAACCTCATGACGGTGCTGGCGGAAGAAGAGGATGAAGATTCTAGGAAACAACCAAATCCATAAAAGAAGCAAAGGTGAATCCAAGAAAGGGGAATGGAGAACTATCACCGTGGCAAGTGTGTGCGGGCGGTGCGCCGAGGAATGTTGATTAAGCCGCGCCAGGCTGCAGATCTCTCATGGGTGAAGGCAGAGCAATATCTGGAGTATGAAGAGGTCCGGCAGGTCACCTAGCTGGGGCTGCTGCGGTCGCCTAGGACCGGGAGACGGTCATGTTCATTGCCGTGACGAAAGGGTATGCCGTGGAGAGGCAGGCAGTTCCCCGGGTGAGCAGGCGACGAAGGAAGACGCCCACAGAGTTTAGTCGGAGCGTCGGCAATGGAGCGAAAGGCGAGCAGGAGGCGGCGCGGCGAGCCGCGACTGAACGGTGCCCAATTCGTCAGAGAGGTAAGGATGGGCTGCCCGCTCCTGGCCCCGACGGCAGCGCGGCGCCCCGTCAGCCCATGCGGAGACGCAGCAGGGCCCCGGCCTCCCACACCCGGTGGCTTGTTGCGGCCTCCCCGCAGCAGCGCCCTGGCCGCTCGCTCCCGGTCCGGACGGTGGTGTATCGGCGCCCGCGTGGCCCCGACGTGGCGGCGCCCATGCAGCCCGCGCGCAAACGGAGCAGCTCCCCAGTTGTCCGCACCTGGCGGCTTGCCGCAACCTCCCCGCGGCGGCGCCCCGGCTGGCCTCTCCCGGCGCCGGCGCGACCCCGACGCGGCGGCGCTCAGTCGCATGCACCTAGTCACATCGCGGTACCCTGACGGCGGCGCGACCCCGACGCGCGGCGGCGCCCCGTCGCCAGCAGCGGCACCGACGCCACCTCCATTTCCCTGTGTCGCCTCAGCCATCGCTCCTCAGACATGGAGCTCACTCTGTGACGTTGCATTGTGTGGCAGCCAAGCCATGCATGCATGATGCACGCTGGTAGAAAATCACTTTCGATTCCTGGCTGGTTAGAACAAGCGGAGCGGCGTGGGACGTTGTTAATTCTTCCACGAGGGCCCATCGCCTTGGGACGTAAAAACGTACGATGTACGTGCTTCGTACGCATCTCGAATGGTAGAAGGTAGGAAGACTTCGCAACTTCCGAAAGACAAAAAAGAATTGCGGCAAAGCTCCAAACGCATCTCGAACAGTGGAAGTGGAAGGCAGGAAGACTTTGCAACTTTCGAAAATTCCTATTTGTCTTTCGAAAATTGCAAAATCTGTCTTCCGAAAATTGCAAATTCGAAAATTGCAAAATCTGTCTTCCAAAAATTGCAAAGTCTTCCTACCTTCCACTGTTGTTCGAGATGCGTACGGAGCATGTACATACTTCCGTGACCAGCCACCGCGTGCCTCCCTGATTGCCCCTGCACGCATGCAATGGCCCTCAAGCGGTTCAACACCGGCCTAGATTCCTGCAAGGTGGTACGCTCAAGCGAGAACCAACTCAACTGCACATGCATGTGGACACGTGTCATCCTGTCAATGGACGGAGTGGAATAAGATTTAAAACTTCAATTCCATTTTCCTCTTAAACTATAAATAATTTTAGAAATCCGTTTAAACCAACGAGTTACTTAGAATTAATGCAACAAAATGAGATCAAACATGGATATATACTATTTTTATTTTTAAAATGAACATTCGAAAAGTATCATATCAACATTTTTGATATACTATTTCAACATTTTCACATAAAAATGTTGAACTAGTCTACCCAAAATGTTGAATTAAGTTTATTACATTGTTGAATTAGATTCAATAAAATGTTGAAGCATATGTAAATGAAAAGGCTAAATCAAATAATAAAAACTAGTTTTAGAATATAAAACAGCAAAAAAATCGGCATTATTATTGATGGGCTGAAACTAATAGATTATATGGGTTTATTGGACTTAAAGATACATTGACTAATTATCTTCCACAAGATACATAGGAACCCCGTAAAAACGGTAAACGCATGCAGGCCGAAGGCCCGGAACTAATCCTCCTCCTATGCATAAAACTGGGCTTCTTTTACTTGCAGGTGTGGCCCAACACGTACCAGCCAGAGCCAGCACCCGTCCGCCCGACAAGCTCCACCGTCCGCCAGCACGGCCCCTGCTCCGCAAAACTCTGTTCCTGGCGACGGAAAGCGCACTGGCTGCGGCCTACGATGATGGCTCAAATTATGGGGGCGACGGTGACGGATCAAATCATGGCGACGACCAACGGTGCACGATGGCCGCGGAAAACACGGCCGCGCGCGCCCGTGGCCAGCCGGCCAAGCCCTACCACGCCACCGTCGTCACCAGTCAGCCGGTCGGTGCTGGCTGGCTGGCCGCACCCGCACCGAGACCGACGGCCGCCTAGATTTCGCCGCCGTTGTGACTCCGATCCGGGCCGTCGTTTAGTTGAAGCCCACCATACGCTCTTGTCCCAGCTGACGAACTGGGCGACCCGGCCGATAGAAGCTGCGCGGTCAGAAATCTGGCAGGCCGGGCAGCGTCGGTCTTGGAAGTGCGGTGGATGTGGATGGAAGCGGACGTAAAGCCGCCCTCGGGAACGCGCATGCTCGCTGTCGCCGGCCGCGCTGCACTCAAGGAAGACGCAACGCACCTGGACCGCTGGACGCGCGAGAGAGGTCGACACGAGTACACAGGCGCCACAAGCACAGCTAGCCCTGGACAGCGACCCATAACTGAACTACCGATTCTGCTGCGTTCTATTTGCTCCCAAGACCAAGAGATAGAAGAGGCCAAACCGCGCGCAGCTGTGCTGGTGGCAACGCGCACGAGAGATCTGGTCCCGCCGCCCGCGTCGCGTGGCGAGCGGCGACGCGCACGGGATCCGGCCGCGCCCGGCTCTCCGCCACGCCTCCACGGCGCACCTACCCGGAAGGCTCAGGGCCCAATCCAATAAAAACCCAACGAGGCACGAGGGCACCTACAGGCAGCCTGCAGGGCGGTGGGTGGCGAAGAACGAAGCTTCTCTCGATCCGCCGTTTTGCGACGACGACGACTCGACGAGGGGGAGGCAGGAGCAGCAGCCAGCACAGCAGTACTGGAAGTAATTAGTGGCGGTACTTGAGCCTCCGTTAATCCGCGAGCACAGCTTGCACGTACGGGCAAGCAAAACCAGCAGCCCCTCCTGACTGTGGTGCCTCGCACTCGCAGGTCGCAGCAGCATCTACCCCAGGCCCCAGCACAGATCTCGATCTGCGGATTGATTTCCAGCGCCCGCGGGGGCTGCCGTTCCGTTGGTGCAAAGCAATCCCTGGATAGTACTGTATGTTGGTACTTGCTGGTGCTGCACTCTGCAGTGAATTTATTTGTACGTGGCAGAGAGCAGTTGCCGCCGCCGCCACCGCCGTTCACCACCGGTCTGTGTGCAGCCAGCTGATGGAATGATACGCCGGCGGAGATCCAGCAGATGAAATGCCGGCCGTAGCCTCGATCGGTCTCCCGCTGCATGGAGAGGCAGAGCTGCGGGCCTGCGGGGGCTCTTGGACTGCAGGCCGGCTGCTGCGCAGCTCGCCGGAAGAGACACAGACGATGTCCTCATCAGTCCCTGCATGCGGGGCACAACAGAGGGCATGCATGGTGTTGGTGGTAGCGCTGCTGAGAGTGAGACCCTCTACCCGCCAGCTTCGTCCTCTTCCGGCCCTCACGGTTAGACTAGCGGGCCGGGGGTTCACAGTGACGGTGACGGTGGTGTAGATCGATGGGGGCTACGTACTGCTCCCTCATCTTCATTCAGCACAGTGTCTGCTTAGATCTAGCGTACGTATCGCGGGAATCGAATCCGTGACGCTGGGATCGATGAATGATGGTGAGCACCTCTCCGAGACATCGTCGTATCCGGCATTCCGGACACGCATAGGACAGCAGATCGTAGACGGGGCCGTGTATCTTTTTGCAGCCGATCCGAACAGGAGGACGGCGGGACCGCAGCAGGTCCGTCGTCCTCTCGGCCGCTGCTTCTGCTTAAGGCAATGCTTATTACTACTCCGTAGCCCGTACTGCGGCGGATTAATTTATATGAGCCTCCGATAGACCGAATGGGTGGTCTGTTTTTGGACAGGCTGATGAACAGTATGGTTCGTTGGAACAGGCATGCCGGCAGCGAAGCTAGGCTATAGCAGGCAGGCATGGGTGATTTTTGCTAGGAGTAGCTCATTTGCGCACTAGGTGGGAGAAACTAATCACCCACTTGTGCACACACACTCATTGCCACTCACCGCGTACGGCTGAGTCGTCGTGGGAATCTTGGCACCGACGCCACCTCCATTTCCTGTGTCGTCGCCAACTCGTCGCTCGAGACATGGAGCTCGTTCTGTGACGTTGCATTGTGTAGCAGACAATTAAGCCATGCATGCATGATGCACGCTAATAATGTAGGAGTATACTGTACGTAGAAGCGTAGAAACACGTCGCATGCAGCAGGCTTCTACACTTCTACGTACAGTATACTCCTACATTATTAGCGCCCGATCCGCGAGAAGGTGCACACGGAGCGAAACCAAATGAGTTGCGATCGATTAGCCACTCCACTTGTTGGTTAGTGTCTCGTCCAGGGACCGTACCGTACCGGTACGCGTATAAATACGCCAAGTCGCCAACTAGCGCAGCACCATACTCTTGGGCCTCATCGGTCCCGGACGGCCGGACCCGGACCCTTCTGTAGCGATGCAGACCGGAGCCCCCGCATAGCCTGGCCAGTGGTCACCTGTCACGTCTAGTGCTAGTTTTTTTTCCTTTTTTGCTGGGCGCCGGCGCAGTTAAAAGGTTAATCTCTAATCCACCACGAGGCAGTTTTTGGTCTCTGCTAGCTGAGGTGAAGCCAAAAAGTCTGAACAGTAGACACTAGACAGGGCGGAGACCCCTGCCATCCGTCCGATCCTTTGACGGACGGCCCAGATCAAGTTGGACAGACCAATGCAGACGACGGCACCACCACACCGAAGCTTTTCCCTCTGCCCGCACGTCCAGGTACGTGCATTATTATAGCAAAAACAGTTGATCCGAGCTTTAAGCACCTCAGGATCTTCGGTTCTTCTGACTTCTGAGCGCGGCTTAATTACTCCACCCCTCCAGTTTTTAACCTATGATCCGCCTGTCAGTTTGGGACCACGCGCACAGAAACGGACAACCACCCGGCTTCCGTGCCCACACGAGCGAAACCACCCCGAGCTCTACTGTGTCGTCTCGTGCTCTCTCTCTCTCTCTCTCGCTGCTGGCCTGCTGCTCACTGGCTTCTCCAGTGCCGACTGCCGAGTGCCTCACTCCACTAGTGACCTGACCAGTGAGCCAGCGGCTCCTCCTCTGCCATGCACTTGAAGCTAGCTAGAGAGAGGCGAGCTAGCGATTGAGCCTGCGAGTAGGTACTCCAGGTAGCAGCGCCAAGTGCGCGCGGGCACGTCCGGGCGGGCTGCGACGGCGGCGAGCGGGAGGGAGGAGCAGCACCGCGGGGCCCGGGCGCGGACAATGTCGCCGCCGCCTCCGCCGCCGCTGCTGCGCAACGAGCTGTCGCGCCGGACGGCGGTGCTGGGGCTGCGCCTCTGGGTGCTCGTCGGCATCGCGGTGGGGGCCGCCTTCCTGCTGCTCCTCGCGCTCATCTCGCTGCACCTGGCCGCGGCGCGGCGGCGGCGTCCCCGGAAGGGGGTCGCGCACGCGCCCGCGCCGGCGGGGGCCGGGGCGCCGCTGTCGCCGTCCACCATCCCGCCCGTGTCCAAGGAGATCCAGGAGGTGGCCGTGCACGTCGGCTCCCTGCGCCACTACCTCGAGATGGGCGCGCACGCGTTCCTCAAGGACGGCGGCTGCGGCGGCGACGGGGACTCCGTGGCGCACGGCTCGCAGCGCGTGCACATCGAGGCCGGCAAGGGCAGGCGCATGGTCGCGTGCGCGGACGGGGACGGCGTCGGCCCCGTGGCGTCGGACGTGTCGCCGGCGTCGGCGGGGCTGGGCCCCGAGGTGTCGCACCTCGGGTGGGGCCACTGGTACACGCTCCGGGACCTGGAGGAGGCCACCGCCGCCTTCGACCCCGAGCACGTCGTCGGCGAGGGCGGGTACGGCATCGTCTACCGCGGCGTCCTCGCCGACGGGTACCAAGTCGCCGTCAAGAACCTCCTCAACAACAGGCATGCATGGCTCTCCTCAGCTCCTTTTTTCGGTGGGTCGGTGCGTGCTCCCTTGGCAGCAAACTGTTCTGACCCGCGCGCCTCGCTCGCCGGCCGCGGCCGCATGCAGGGGCCAGGCCGAGAGGGAGTTCCGGGTGGAGGTGGAGGCGATCGGCCGCGTCCGGCACAAGAACCTGGTCCGGCTGCTCGGCTACTGCGCCGAGGGCGCTCACCGGTACAGTACAGGCAGATCAGTTGCAGTGCATTGCATTGCATTGCTTCTTAATTGTACGAGCAATTTGTTCGTACCTAACCTACGTACGCACCACTGCTGCTTGCGATCTCTCGCCAGGATGCTCGTCTACGAGTACGTCGACAACGGCAACCTGGAGCAGTGGCTGCACGGCGACGTCGGGCCGGTGAGCCCGCTCACCTGGGACATCCGGATGAGCATCGTGCTCGGCATGGCGAAAGGGTGAGCATGAATAAATCTCCCACAGCTATCCTCAATTAATCCTGCCAATCATAAACGTACTGCCTCTGAATTCTGATGAACCATATCCGATCAGGATCACGTACCTGCACGAGGGGCTGGAGCCGAAGGTGGTGCACAGGGACATCAAGTCCAGCAACATCCTGCTGGACCGGAGGTGGAACCCCAAGGTCTCGGATTTCGGCCTCGCCAAGCTCCTCGGCTCCGACAGCAACTACGTCACCACCCGGGTGATGGGAACATTTGGGTGAATTGCGATTCCTGAATTAGAATTACTCCGCGTTTCGTCTCCTTCTCCGATGATCCTGGCCCTGGCCTGGACAGAGTTGTGTGACAATGTGATGAACTTCGTTCTGCCTGCTTCTCCAAGGTATGTGGCGCCGGAGTACGCGAGCACCGGCATGCTGAACGAGAGAAGCGACGTGTACAGCTTCGGGATCCTCATAATGGAGATCATCTCCGGCCGAAGCCCGGTGGACTACGCGAGGCCCACCGGAGAGGTTCGCATTGCATTTGCAGAGGCGTTTTAACTGTCCGCTGCTGAAACGATGCTATGTGCTAAGCGTCAGAGTTTGTTCTGCGGCAACTCTTGTGTTTCAGGTTAACCTTGTGGAATGGCTGAAGAACAAGGTGACCAACAGGGAGTACGAAGCGATCCTGGACCCGAAGCTGCCGGAGATGCCGTCCTCCAAGGCGCTGAAGAAGGCGCTCTTGGTGGCGCTGAGGTGCGTGGATCCCGACTCGCAGAAACGGCCCAAGATGGGGCATGTCATCCATATGCTCGAAGTCGACGACTTCCCCTACCGAGAGGTGAGCCAGGCCTGCTGTTTACTGCTAGTCTAGTGGTGCTTCTTTACATCATCACTGTCCGTGAAGTCAATCATGCTGCTCATTCGCTCTCGAGAACATACTAAATGTGGTCAAGCCCCCGCCATCGCCGGTTAATTAAGATAGTGTGCCGATTAACCTGTCCTATATGAGTGAGTGAATGAATGCCTGTCGATATTAAAATGCGGGCCTCTGCGTCCGGGGTTTAAGAAACATGGGCAGCAGGCGCGTCAGGATTAAAATAGCACAGTGTCGGCTCTGATTACTTGGCTCTCTGTCTGACCCACGACCAAGTGTTAAATACTGCCCCTGACAGTGAATGAACTGACCGTTGGGTGGGATATTAACTAGCCCGTCATCTTGAATGAATGGTTTTATATCAAATAAAACGATATCACATTGTCGCCCATGTTTTACTGTCACTCTTAGCTCCGCTCTGCATCCTCTGCAGGACCGTCGAACTCTTCGCCCGGCGGGCAATGGCAGCCCCCTGGAGAGGGCGAGGACGCCCGGGAAGCCGGTGGAGGCGTCGTGCGACAGCAGCTGCTACGGGGGCAACACGACCACCGCCAGCACGCCGTCCAGATTAGCCCAGGACATGATGTAGCCGGCCACTCACCCATCTCTGCTTCGTCGCGTCGGTGTCGTCTTGATCTGGTTCCCCCTCTGCCTCGTCGGTGCATAAATCTCTCGTGTCGTGGCTGCCTTCCCTAGGTTTTTGGGCTCTGCCTGCCGTGATTGACGTAGATCTGTCGGGTGCCGAACTGTTGTACAGCCAACTTCTCCCATCTCAGCTCGTCAAGTTCGACCGTTCGTTGATTCGTGTCCTGATTGTAAAAAAAACAGAAAAGAAAAGAAAGAAATGTGCGTGCGTGCTGGTACCAGTAGTACTCTGTATCTCGGCTGTCCTCGATCAGAGCTTTCACGTGTGGTGTGATCATAAACTTGCATTCAGCTAAGTCGTTTGCCAAGCAATTTTGAGCAATACTATTTCTCTTAATAGGGGTGGGCATTTGGTTTCTCAGTTATTTACAAATTTGGTTATCAAAAAATGAGAACCGAAATACCTTTTCTGTGGAACGGGAACTGAGCACTTCGGTTCTATGTTAGTTGTCTGAACCGAACTAACCGAACCTTTGCGCACCTGCCGCTTGACCCTGTACCGTGCCATCGCCTCCTAGCCCTAAGCTGCCACCTCCTAGGCTCGCGTGCGGCGCCGCTGCGACTCGCAAGCGCCACCATGACCCGCACCACGCCGCCGCCGGTGCCTTCTCGCCGCCTCCTCCCCCTAGCCGCCGCCGGGAGGGGAGTGGACAGCCACCGCGCAAGAGGTGGAGGACGAGCTGCTACCGGCCGGTGGCGGGAAGGGGAGTGGATGGCCGCCACGTAGGAAGTAGCGGCCGAGCTACTGCCGGCTGCCATAGGGGAGGGGAGTGGACGGCGCTGCGGAGGAAGGTGCGGCCGAGCCCACTGCCGGACGCCGCTAGGGAGAAGCGTCACCAGCGCGAGGGAGGCGGTGCCACCTCCGCGTGGTGTCGGGTTAGGCCGTGGGGCGCGGCGATTCTTGTTAGTGGGCCTTTACCAGTTCAGTTCCCTAGGTTATTTCGGTTATTTAAGATCTAGAACCGAAATTCATTCAGTTTTTTCGGTTATCTGGAAACTGGAACCGAACTTGAGAACGGTTCTTTCGATTTCGGGTCCGGTTCTTTCGGTTCGGTTCTTCGGTCGATTATTTTTGCCCACCCCTATCTCTGAATACAATTTACTCCCTCTGGTATCAGAAAATTGGACGTTTTTGCCATGATTTCGCATACCAAGAAAGCTTTAAAATGGGCAAAGTTCGATACATGATCACAAAAAGACGCTAGTTTGGTTGGTCCGTAGACCACTCCTGATGCCTTTTGGCCTAGGTTCGAACCTCCACCTAAGCTAATTTTCTTTTTTTCTCTCCCACCATGCAGAATGGGATTGGTAACTGCTGCTTTGAAAACGTAATCTTCATTGATTACCATCATTAATTGGTTAGCCCTTTGCTCCAGCGTCCATTTTTTGCAGCCAAAGAAAGAAACCCTCCGGCGTCCATTTTACTGGTAACGGCGGGAGTAATACTGTAAGTGAATTCCATCAGTGTGTGCTGCTTGCTTGCAACGCACTGCATTTGACGAGGCCTTGATGAAGGAGGAATGGACGACAGAAACTCATTGGCTCATTGCTTTGCCAGGGCGTTCATGAATTATGATGATCCCACCTTGAGCATAGGAAGTTGCAAAGTTGGACCCGGCACGTAGGCAACCCACTTCCTCGTCGGTCCAGAGCCCACGGCCACGAGTGCCAAAAATGATGTAGGGAACTGCCCTTGATCCCGCCACCGACGCAGGCGCCACCGCCACTTGACGAGTGGGCCGCGCGCCTCCCCGGCGACGGCGAGTGCCAAGTGCATGGTCAGTCGAGCACCCCCCTTGTCTTTTGAACCTTTTTTTCTTTTACGGATCTTGGGACGGAGGGGGAGGGGGGCAGGGGACAAGAAGCACCTTTCTACCCTTGGTCGCACTCGGCCGGCAAGATCCAGCTCCGTACGCAGTAGCGGCGGCAGCACTCCCCTGCTCTGCTACGCTCTGAAGGCAGCTTGTAGTTACATGAACTGTATTTTTAGATAAAGGATAATCTGGCCTCCATAGATAAAGTGGGATATTTGCAGCTAGCAAGTACATGAGTTCTTAGACTCAAAACCTTAAAAATGAGGATCAAAGAGGAGCAAGAGCAAAAGCTAAAGGCTAAGAAGAAAACTAAAGACTAAGCTGTAAAGGTCTTCAAATTTTTACTTCGAACTTGTCCAACAACAATTCTTGCATCGTTCATCTTATTAGAACGATTGATGACCAAATATTCCGATGGAGCTTCGAAGAACGGATTTTCTTTGACAAGCTGCAGTAATGCAGTGTCATGAACGGGTGATTAGTGAAAATTAAATGAGAAGCTGGGCACCGGTGTGCAATGGGCCTGTACCCTGCAGTAGTGGCCCGAGTTGGCCAGCCATGAAAAGAAGCCTGTCGTATTTATACCTACTAATAATAATAATAATAATAATAATAATAATATATATATATTTAATATTAAACCGAATAAGAATTCTTGGTCCACGTAAATTTTTGGTCCGTCCTCGTAGATGGGGCATCTGTCAGTGACCTGACCTAGCCCTGCGTACGCTCTCGGCGTCTATCCGCCCGGCCCCTCTCTGAGTCCGAGTGCGTGCCCCGCCCGCGCCAGCTCCGGTCTGCCCCTGGCCTCTGCCCGCACGTCCGGATCCGTCGCCCGCCATCTCGAGTCCCCTGTGCCCAGGGCCGTCGTCCGTCATCTCCGTCTCCCCTGTCCGCGAAGCCGAGTCCTTCGTCCCCAGACTGTCCTCCCACCAAACAATTATCCTCCGTACGAATATGGCAAGCAATAAGAATCGGATATCAAAGCCCATCTACGAAAATCAGATATCTTCAACAACCGCGCAGGGACGGAGCAGAGGGGCGCCGCCGTGACGTCTAGAAGGATAAGCTTGATTTGTTTTTTTTTTTCGAGGTTGATTGGGACGGTAGGTGGAAAAATTGTTGGGCTGGCTAAAGAACCGTCAGAATGGATGGGCCGGCCAAACGAGTGGCCCACTGCTATAATGAAAGAGACTTGCTTAACTCGATCTCCATCCAAATTTATATAAACCGTTTGATTTTTTTTGACGCTAAATTTGTTCAACTCATCCTATTCAAAAAAAATATCCACTGAAAATATAGAAAAATTAAATTCACAGTTAAGGTATCCTTCTTCGGGCATTAACATATGATGTTTAGAGTGTAATTTGAACTAAAAAACTGTCATATATTAATGACTGGAGTGAGTATTATATACTAAATCATAATAAAAATAAATGGTAATCATATAACTTCTTGATGAGCAAGTCTAATTTAGTGTAAAAAAATCAAATAACTTATAAATTGAGATGGAGTAACCCTAAGAGCCTTTTTTAAGCTGTGTTTGGCGGGCCTTTCAATATATTCATTCATTATATTGTCGGGGAGCATATGCTCTCTCTGTTATTTTGCCGTTGGGTGTTTATCAAAGTTGCATTTGATGTGTTTTTTTTTCCCAACTTCTCATCGTAGTTACAAACATACTCACAGGCACTTTTAGAGATACATAAATAAATACATTGGTTTAATAATATATTTATATAGCCACCGTCATCCGTTGCAACGCACGGGCATTTTTCTAGTTTTTAATAATATTAAAGTAAATAAAGATTCTTGGTCCGTCGGTTTTACGGTCCGTCGTGACAGGTGAATCCGGCTGGTCAGCCCCTCCCCATCTTGTATCCGATAATCCGAATCACAGCTATAATACGAACTAGATTCGGACTGCAGAAAGAGTCCACACGAAAACGGACGTCTAAATCGCATACGGACTCCGTTTTCGATGTTCTATATATCAATGGAAAACTAAAATAATAACCTTTCCAACTTGACTAGAACCACTTTAAAATTCGGTCTCACTCAACGAAAATCTTTAAAACAATATGACGTGGAATTTATTTGCGAGCCCAGAGTGCAGGAGCAGCTCACGCGAAAACAGACGCCCAGATCGCATACAGACTCTTTTTTTACGTTCTATATATCGATGTAAAGCTAAAATAACAACCTTTCCAGCCCAATTGATATCACTCTAAAATTCGCTTGCAATTAACGGAAATCGTCGAGACAATATGGCTTACAATTTATTCGGAAACCCAATTCAGACGGCAGGAGCAGCCTACGTGAAAACGGATACCCATGTTGTATATGGACTCCGTTTTCGATGTTCTATATATTGCCGGAAAGCAAACAATAATATTTCTTACCAAACTAACACCACCTAAATTTTGGTCACATGCAAGGGAAAGTTCGAAATAATAGGATATAGAATTTATTTGAGAGCCTATTTTTATATGTATTGATCTAGAGATGTTTAAAGATTTTTTTTCTCTCCCGTTGCAACGCACGGGCATTTTATTAGTTCTCAAAAAATAAAAAGAGGCCTGTCGTACCCTAGCGTAGAATCCTCGCATGCGTTCCTCGGCCATATATTGTGTTTACTTTACTTGTTTCCTTTTGCAAATTTGGCTCATTTGTCCAATTTTGGCCTACACAAACCTGATTTCAGCCCACTCAAGTGCACACAGTCTTCCCTTCTTTGATCAATGTTCTTTTGGACCCATGTAGCTTCGTTTGGCCCATTGATGTTTGTTTCTTTTTTTTTTTTCATCTCATTCTTTTGCAATGGAAACTCTTTTTTCTATCTTTTCTTCTAGCCTTCTCTCTTGGTTTCTCATAAACCTAGACCATTTTATTTGTGAAGCTAGAATACTTTTCCAACCCAAAACTAGAAACCATTCAATGAAAAGTTGGTGCATTTATTCTCTCCTAGCGTGGAACGTTTTCCTCGTGAAGCTGCCATTCTCCTTCTAAGCTTAAAACAATTGTCTTACTAAGCGATAACATTTTTATCTTGAACTAGAACATATTTCTCCATACAACAAACTTGTCATGAACCTAGAACATTTTCCTTCGAAAATGTTCCGCTATAAAACGCTATGCGAACATAGTCAAGTGTGGTCCTTTTTTTTTTTTTTGATAAATTGTGTGGTCCTATTTGAAGCTGTTATGCAATCATATTTCAATTGTGGTGCTCTTCTTTGAAGTTATGGATCTTTTAAGTTCTAAAATTTCGCAATAACAATGATGTTAGCTAATTTGTTCACACTTTAACACGGTGGGAATATCAATACCAGTGCAGCGCCCTGTGTGTCCTTCATTGCGTGTCAGTTGCACGCGGCCTTCCTACCGCCCCTCGTTCTCAGGATGGCCCTATGTGCTATATCGAAATCGGGCCCAGCTTGGCCAGGGCCCTATCCTGTTCTTGGGTGTCATCACATCTGCACATTGTTGCTGCACTGCTTACAAGCATTGCGCATCAAGCGGGCCTCTATGCCCTGTTTGAGAAAAATAAGCTGCAAACATTGCCAAACGCCTAGCTTTTTTTGCAGCTTAAAAACTAGAGCTTCTCAAATTCAATAGGCCTGCGGCCATAAGCCAAAAGCGGCTGGAGGGCAGCTTTTATGAGCTTCTCACACTTCAAAATATTTACCCGCATGCCACTAGATATATAACGGCCGTCACCTTTGGTCCTTCCCTCCCATCGGGTCCCCCTCCGCCCGCCCGCCTGCCTGCCCGTCGCCACTCCCCTCCCATCGGCGGAACCCCCATCGGCTCCCCGGCGCGTCGTTCGCCACCGCCCCCCCTTCCCGTCGCTGCTCGACAACGCTCCCCCTCCCTCACCCGGTGCGTCGCTTGTCATCGCCCGACGCTGCTCCCCCTCCCCGCTCGGTGCGCCCCTTCCTTCCCTGTCCGGTGTGGTGCCCGCCGCCGCTCCATCCTCCCCCCTCCGCCGCGCCGTCCACCGTCCCTTTCCCCTCCAGATCCGGCGCGCCAGATCCTTCCTGTCCGCCATCCCTTCTAGCTCCGCCGCAGCTCCCTTCCCCTCCAGATCCACGGCCGGGCGTGCTCTCTTCCTCACCGGCTCGAGCCGGCCCTGCCGATGCTCGAGGCAGCAAGCCACACGCCGTAGCTCCCTGTTGAAGTCACTTCCATGTGGGTCCCGCGTGTCAGGCTTGGATGAAAAGCTTCCGAGAATCCATGTGCAAACACCCTGACTTCTTATCTAACAGCTTTTTTGAAAAGTGGCAAAAAACTTAAGCTAGTAAAATGCTAGCTTCTCTATAATTTTAAGTCGTGAACTGGTTAGTATTGCTCCTTGCTATTTCGTCTCCTTCCGCTATCCAATTTGTTTTTCCCCTCGACAAATAGTTATGTGTTTCATTATTCTTTATTTGCAATTCCAGGTCTCGCCGGTGTTTTCTTTTCCAGCTAGAACTTTTCCGGTGGCAGTAAAAAAAAAAAGGAAAAAAGGAGTTTTGTTGAAAAAGGACGAACATGAAGACATTCAAATAAAAATGGATTTATGATTTTCGGTCAAAAATCGGTGGATTTTGGTCGGTTTCTCGGCGGAATGAGCTGAAAAAGTTGTTATCACATTATAAAAAAAATGTTCCGCTACTATATAATTTAGCTAAATAATAAGAATCTAGAGTGGATCCAAATAGGGCCTAAAGAACCGAGGGATATGCGTACATCGCAGCCCATAATAATCAAAACAACTGAATAAGGTAGGTGTAAAATTTCATCAGACACGAAGCTGAAACCTGTGAGGGCCAAGGCTTGGATTAGCACGGCATGATGTGCCATGGATCGTGCTTCGGCCTAGCTAGAGGTTTAGTGTATCATGATGTGACACAAGAGCAGCGAGCCAGCTAATCACGGGCTCATGGCATGCTCAGCCCTACACTTGATCTTGATTTATGATCTCGCTGGCGCTCTGACGTCTGGTGTGCCGGCGCTCGATCGGTGGCACTCAGCTGTCACCGTCGCCGGTCCGTTGCCAATCAAGTCAAATTCCACGACCGCGCGCGTACGGGTACGGCACTACGGCCTCGACCCTAGTGGCCGCACCAGCACCGCGACGGGACGCCGAGGCGCACCCGAGCATTCGTGGTGTCGCCGGGGACGCGCACCCACACCGACATATAATGGCCCCGGCCACGAGACGAGCCCCCTCGACTGTGCAGCTGCATCGCGCTCTGATCGCCGGTCAAACGCACTGGTTTGCATCGAGGAATCATCGCCGGCACCCCCGCGCAGCCGCAGCCGGTGAATGCGGGCGCCCCTGTTCCGTGAGCGTCACAGCTCACGTCGCGGCGCGCGCACACGGACACACCGCACTCAAGACGAGCGCCCTTCGAGCCGGTGGCGCGCAGTGCCCATCGAGGCGGCGGCCACGACGACATCGCCTCCCGCCCGCCGTCCTCGGGCGAAAGCTCGAACCGGTGGCGCGTCGCTGTGCCCCTCCGATCCCTCCTTTGGATTTGCGCGTGTGGTCTAGTTCTTGGCGAGTGGTGTAGTGTGTACATCGCCGCGTGCCGTGGGAGTGGAACCGATCGTTGTTCGCCTATCACGCGGCGCGGTGGCCCTGTTGCGTCCTCGCGGCTCCGATCGATGTCCTCGTGGTCCATGTCTTTGATCAGGTTTCAGCAGGGAATGGACTGAACATGCATCCAATTCGATTTCGATCGGTCAGCCATCGCCGTCCGAATTTGGATGCCTGGGCGTACCTCAAGTCCTGAACCACCGACAGTACACGAGGACGTACACAGTACACCCGTACAGTCCTTCGTATCCTCGAGGCCGCAAGCCGTTATAGAGGTCCTCGATCGAGGTTCCTGAGGAGTGCACTCAAATGGTGGAATTTATATTGCTGCACAAGTTGCCCATTTCGACATCGTTCGACTTTGATATGGTAGTCGCGTATGGCTTGGGAACACGCTTCGATCGCAGGGACGAGCTTCCATGTTCTTTCGGCGCCGATCCACATGTGACCACTCTTGAGAAATGCTCTGGCTTCGTTCGCTTGTGTTGTCTTGGCTGTGCAAACTCTCCAGCAGAATGAACAGTAAATTAACAAGATTGTTGTCGCGTTGTGATCATAGCAACGTGACAATGCTAAGAGATAGCACGGTAGCTGCACCATACGCTATAATACGCTTGTAAAGTAGTAGGAGCAGCTCGCAATTAGGAGGTTCAGCAATCAGCACTCAGCAGTGCACGACACATCGCCGGACGCCCAAGCACGCGACACAGTGCCATCCCGCTAGCCTAGCTCGCGCCGGCTTGTCCCTCGACTCAACAGGGACTAGGCAACCACCGAATCATCGGCCCGGGTCCCTCGTCAAACTGTTCAACACCCCTCCAGTGCACTGCCCAATCATCAATCGTTAAATAACCGGTGCGCCCCCGTCCCATCGCTTCACGCAAGCATGCCGCAATGGCGGCCATCGAAGTGACGCTCCGTTGTTGCATGGCGTGGCCGTGGCTGGCGCTGGCGTGCTTCATCACGACGCTGTGCGCGCCGCCGGCCGCGCTGGCTGAGACCGCGCCGTACATTGTGCACATGGACAAGTCGGCCATGCCGCGGGCGTTCTCGACCCACCAGCGCTGGTACGAGTCCACGCTCTCCGCGGCCGCCCCGGGCGCCGACATGTACTACGTCTACGACCACGCCATGCACGGGTTCGCCGCGCGACTGCGCACCGACGAGCTGGAGGCGCTCAGGCGGTCCCGCGGCTTCGTGTCGTGCTACCGCGACGACGCCAAGGCCGTGCGCCGCGACACGACGCACACGCCCGAGTTCCTTGGCGTCAGCGGAGCGGGGGGCCTGTGGGAGGCGGCTGGCTACGGGGGCGACGTCATCGTCGGCGTCGTGGACACCGGGGTGTGGCCCGAGAGCGCGAGCTTCCGCGACGACGGGCTCGGGCCGGTGCCCGCGAGGTGGAAGGGCGTCTGCGAGTCCGGCACGGCCTTCGACGGCTCCAAGGCGTGCAACCGCAAGCTCATCGGCGCGCGCAAGTTCAACAAAGGCCTCGTCGCCAACGAGAACGTGACCATTGCCGTTAACTCCCCGCGCGACACCGAAGGCCACGGCACGCACACCTCGTCCACGGCCGCCGGCTCGCCGGTGCCCGGCGCGTCCTTCTTTGGCTACGCGCCGGGCACCGCGCGCGGCATGGCGCCTCGCGCGAGGGTGGCCATGTACAAGGCCCTGTGGGACGAGGGCGAGTACCCGTCCGACATACTCGCCGCCATGGACCAAGCCATCGCCGACGGCGTCGACGTCATCTCCCTCTCCCTCGGCCTGGACGGCGTCCCGCTGTACCAGGACCCCATCGCCATCGGCGCGTTCGCCGCGATGCAGCGGGGTGTGTTCGTGTCCACCTCGGCGGGCAACGAGGGCCCCGACCTCGGCTTCCTCCACAACGGCACGCCATGGACGCTTACCGTCGCGTCGGGCACGGTGGACCGGGGGTTCTCCGGCGTCGTCAC
The DNA here is from genome assembly GCA_030272315.1 of Paspalum vaginatum. NCBI lineage: Eukaryota > Viridiplantae > Streptophyta > Magnoliopsida > Poales > Poaceae > Paspalum > Paspalum vaginatum. The sequence goes on along the minus strand of CM059020.1, from coordinate 38,779,039 downwards.
TCTCGGCGACGGCACGACCGTGATCGGCGAATCGCTGTACCCCGGCAGCCCGGTCGCGCTCGCGGCCACCGCGCTCGTCTTCCTCGACGCGTGCGACAACTCCACCCTGGTGTCCAAGAACCGCGACAAGGTCATCCTCTGCGACGCCACCGCCTCCCTGGGCGACGCCGTTTCCGCGTTGCAGTCGGCCCAAGTGCGCGCGGGCCTGTTTCTCTCCAACGACTCAATCGGGGTGCTCTACGAGGAGTTCTCGTTCCCGGGCGTCATCCTGAGCCCGCAGGACGCCCCCCTGCTGCTCCAGTACATACGAGGCAGCCGTGCGCCCAAGGCGGCGATAAAATTCGAGGTGACCATCCTGGGCACCAAGCCCGCGCCGATGGTGGCCGCGTACTCGTCGCGCGGCCCGTCGGGGAGCTGCCCCACGGTGCTCAAGCCCGACGTGATGGCGCCGGGCTCGCTTATACTGGCCTCGTGGGCGGAGAACATCAGCGTCGCCACCGTCGGGTCGCGGCAGCTGTACAGCCGGTTCAACATCATCTCCGGCACGTCCATGGCGTGCCCGCACGCTTCCGGGGTGGCCGCGCTGCTCAAGGCCGTGCACCCGGAGTGGAGCCCGGCCATGGTCCGCTCGGCGATGATGACGACGGCTAGCGCGCTGGACAACACCGGGGCGTCCATTAAGGACCTGGGCAAGCGCAACCACCCCGCGTCGCCGCTGGCCATGGGCTCCGGCCACATCGACCCGAGCCGTGTCGTCGACCCGGGCCTGGTCTACGACGCCGCGCCGGAGGACTACGTGAGGCTCATGTGCGCCATGAACTACACCGCGGCGCAGATCAGGACCGTCGCCGCGCAGTCGTCGTCCTACGCGGTGGACTGCGCCGGCGCGTCCCTCGACCTCAACTATCCATCGTTCATAGCCTTCTTCAGCCCGAACGGCGGCGCCGGCGAGAGGACGTTCACTAGGACAGTGACCAACGTGGGCGACGGGGCGGCGAGTTACAGCGCCAAAATTACGGGCCTGAGCGGGTTGACGGTGGCCGTGACTCCGGGGAGGTTGGTCTTCGGTGGCAAGAACGAGAAGCAGAAGTACACGCTCGTGATCCGGGGCCAGATGAACAGCAAGACCGGCGATGTGTTGCAAGGGTCGTTGACGTGGGTAGACGACGCCGGCAAGTACACCGTGAGAAGTCCGATTGTCGCCACCACAGCGAGCTCAGATCAGTTTTAGGATCCGTACGTATAGCCTATATACTACTATTTGTTGAAGCCGATATGAGCAAACGAAGCAAGTAAATCCTGCCAACAGCTGACCATAGTAGTACATTTATATGATTCATCTAAGGATACCAATTTAATTTTGAGCTGTACTTGAGTGGTTGATGACAGATGACAACATAATGTCTTATTTCTATTTAATCCTCTAAAAGGGATGATCAGGGCCTTGCAGCATGTCTACTGAAAGCAACCCAAGATGTATTTGATTATTTGAATAGACTTTGTTCCATGCAAGTTTGAATTGGAACTGGGATGGAAAACCGAGCAGCAAGAGAGAGCGAGCGCACACACAACCCAGGCAACGAGCAAGTTTTGATTCGCTCCGATGACACTAGTTGCAACCCTATTATATAGTCCTGTTCCTCATGTACACCAACATACGACCAAGACTATTTAGTTGACTTTCACAGCGAGATATATGCGGTGATTTAGTCATTTTTGAGATTCACAGTGATTTGCATGCATGTGTCTATACCATGTGTTCAAAAGGTCTTTTGAGGGGTGATTTTCATATTTTAACTTTCAAGTTTCTACTACCACAAAAGTTCGATTTCCAATTTTCCAATATTTATTTAATTTGAATACTAATCTCGAAATCACTCCACGCAAGTGCGAGATCACTATCGTGTGATGTTTCCAGGGGTGTTTGGTTCCCAGCAAAAATGAAAATCCGAATAATATTATTTTGTAAAAAAACAAACAATATCTTATTTTTATTCTTGTATTTTTGCTCCAAGGCACAATCCTATTATTCTGGAGGAGCCAGGATTCCCCGAAGCCTTGGGCCAAATTGTGATAGTTATAACCAAGCACACTGAAAAAAAATATAGTTCAAAGATACATGACAACATACGGAAAAACGTGATTGCGAAATAATATCTTTGTTCTTCATCAATTGTTCCAATTCTTTAGGTAGATTTTACCGCAAGAATGAAAAAACGTATATTAAATACTTGAAATGGGTAATAAAAAGATAATGTAAACTAGTTTCAACAATAGGAGCATGACCATCAATACTACCACATGTTTCTACCTATTTTTGAAGATTTATGTTGACATTTTCTTGTGATTGTGCTGGAATAACGGGTGTTATCACCGGAGGAAAAAAAGATCTCAATGCCTTAGACCTTTCCATTGTCTACCTTAACCTGAAAAAGAATGCAAGATAACATTCAGTTTAAATTCAGATCAACAATGACACCCAATTGTCATGTGAAAAAAAAAGATGTTCTGTCATTTGCAAATACAAATTGATGCTCTGTCATGATAGAAACTGGAAAAGGACATGTACAAGCCTTGAGCCCTTGACAATGACATTTAGTTACAAACTAAAATGAAAAGGTACATGCATACCAGCCTTGATAATGATAATGTTGGAATGACATGAGCAGAGCAGAAACAACACTGCAACAACAATATTATTCACAAACTGCTACCACCTGCTGCTGCAGACTGCGTCACTGCGGTGCTGCTATGCAAGAGGCTTGGGTGCCTGCCTGCCTCTCTCCTGTCCTGGGATCCTGGACGCCGGGGGGCTGGTTGCTGGGGGCGGCAGGTTCAGGGGAGCTAGGAGCCGACGGACGGAAGGAGCAAAGGCGGAGGGGATCCTGGAGTGGCGCCAACGGGATCAGACTGGTGTCACCAGTTAGTGCATATATACTGTCTATGGTCTATAAACAGTGTTTTTTATTCTATGTACAGTACGCAGATAGTGTTTTCCATACATATATCCATTTCTTGGTGACACTGGTCTTACGAGAGGGAAGCCTAGAGTGGCCGGCAGGAGTGGAGTCGGGTGGCGGGCAGGGTCGGGGGAGGGGGGGGGGCGACGGGCGACGGCTAAGGGGCGGCGGTGCGAGTACGACTGGGAGGGCAGCCGTTGGCAAAGAGGCTGGATGCTTGCCACTATTACTCGAGTCGTCGGGAGCTGGGCTAGAGAACCGAGGGGTTGGAAAATATGTTGCGCCATGGCCCGGGTAGCCTGGGGCTAGCTTCGCCTATTCATATCCATTTGCATTCCTGAGAAAACGTGCATTAGTTGATTTCCAAAATTTCATTTGCGTTTCATGTATCAATATGTTTGTTTATTTCCGGAGAGAGAGGGAGAGAAAAGAGTTTCATCTAAATGCATTTATAGAAAAAAAATTAACGAAGCACCCCGCAAGAAATGGCCTTAATCGAGTTGGGCCCGCGCCCCGCGGCGTCTCATGGCATGCCACATCCTTTCGGCTCCGGCCCACGGCTTACAGCTCCGACTCGAGCCGAGCGAAGCACCCACCGTATACTGACAAGCCGAACCATCTGGAGCTCTGCGCGAACAGATTCGTGAGTCGTGATCCCAAACCCGAGCTCTCGAGAAAATTCCTCCCCTTTCTTCGCCTGTCGCCGCCTCGCCGGAGCCAATCCGCCCAAAGCCCCAAACCCGGATCAAACCTACAAAACCCCCTTCCAGATCGTGGCTCGTGCGACGAACTGGCGATAGGAAACGGGGGGATCCGGCAAAGATGTTATTCTTCTTCGTAGGCGGCGTGGAGCAGGGGGCCGGGCGGGTGCTCAGGGAGGCGGCGGGGCGGTGCCTCCGGTGCGGCGGCTCCGCGGACCTGGTGGAGACGGAGAAGGCGCTCAAGCTCTTCTTCGTGCCCGTATGGCGGTGGCCCGGCAAGGACCCCGCGTACCTCTGCCGCGAGTGCGGCCTCCTCGCGCCGCGCTCCCTCGGCGCTGACCAGGGCCCCGCCTCGCTGCTGCCCCGGCGGGAGGCGGGATGCGGCGCGTGCGGCAGCGCCGTCGTCGACCCGCAGTTCCGGTTCTGCCCCTTCTGCGGCTCCGCGCTCTGAACTGAAGGGGATTTGCTGGCGGCGGCGGCGGCGACTTCGTAGCAGAGCAGAGGTGGTGCTGATGCCTTTTCTCACGTGGGATTTTTTGGTTTCCGGTTTGCTTGTGTTGTGTGGAAACTACTGCTAAGATTGACACCATGTTCATATATAGTTTAATGCTAGAACTCGCATTATCATCGTCATCGTGATCATACTGCCGAGTGTTTAGTGGCTTTGAGCGTTGCAACTCGTGCATGTGGCATCTGGCATCCATTTCGTTGGGCAGGATTGCTGTTTACCAATCCGTTCAAGAATGCGAAAACATAGCTGAGAAGTGAGAAGCACCGTCATAGCTGCTGAGTGCTGAAGGGCTGACTCGTTTCTGATCGACCTTTGTAACGAGGATCTATGATCTAGCTTGCACTAGGGAAAACCTTTCCGACCTCCGTTGGATGCAATTTTCACTGTGGAAAAAGGTGGATTGCGATTTAAATTTAAAAGGATTTGTCTCCTTGTGAGCGGACCGATTTTTTTTCCCCACCAGTCACCAATATTAGGGATGAAACTGGGACAGACATTTCCCAACTAGAGTCCGCCCCGAAGGGTTCAAAAACTAAATGGGACGCTCGATATCTTAGTCCAAACAGTTATTATCCGATCCGTATCCGTATCCGGAGATTCAAAATTAGGTATTAGTACAGCGACAGGATGTATATCAATATCTGGAGTGTTTTGACACTCTCTGTATGCGAATCCGCTCTGAGAAAAAATAATTATTTGTATTCGAATCCGTATATATCCATCTGTATCCGATTCGGTTTTACGCCTAACCAATATTGACTATTGGGTAGATCTAGCGACCAGATGACCCATGTGATTGGTTCCATCGGACGCTCGATGCAACATCCCAAATACGTATTTTCAACATCCATAAAATAATATATGCAACATTGAAAATTAACTTCTGCAACATCAACGTTCGGACAAAAATCACAGTACCCCATCCCATTCAAAAGGGAAAAATGAAAGGAAAACATCACCACAACATAAGTTAATGTTTCAAGTAGTATGAAAAAAACGAAAGATCCGTGCAATATAAAAAATGCATATTTTCAATATCGAAAAATAATGTATGCAATACTCGAATACAACTATTGCAATTTCAATGGTTCGTGTTTCACACAATGTAAAAAAAATAGCAAAAATCCGTGCAACATTAGAAATCCATATCTTTAACGTCGAAAAACAGTGTTGTCGGTACCCAGCTAACCGGGTACCCGCTTACACTAGACAAAGATCACTAAGGAGGGTAAGTACTGCAGTACAAGGAGGGCCTAAGGCCGCATACAGATGGGCCCGGCCTACTCCTTGGAAAAGCTGGGCCGCGCACCCGGCCCACAGGGGAGGCCCCAGACCTCCTTCGAGGACCGAGCCTCCCCCAGCCACGCGAGAAGTCCCTCAGGGGAAGGTGAGGTCCGGACCTCTCGGAGGTCCGGAGCCCGTACCTTCGGTGGTCCGGGGCCGCCTCGTGCCCACAGGGCACGGGGAGGTCCGGAGCCAGCGCCCTCGGTGGTCTGGGGCCGCCACGTGCCCACAGAGCACGGGGAGGTCCGGAGCCAGCGCCCTCGGTGGTCCGGGGCCGCCACGTGCCCACAGGGCACGGGAAGGTCTCGCGCTGCCACGTGCCCACAGGGCGCGTGGCGGGGCCTTCAGGCGGGCGCCTCGCCCACCTGCTGCATTTATTGCGGGCAGGTGGGCGTGCCCGATGCCGCTGACACCGCCGCTGTCAGGCAGGCACGCCCCGATGCCGCTGACACCACGAGTGTCAGACGGGCGTGCCCCCGTTGCCCGCCGACGCCGCCGCTGTCAGACGGGCGTGCCCCCATCGCCGCTGGCACCGCCGCTGGCAGGCGGCGGCGGCGAAGCAAAGGGGTGCGCCTTACCGAGGCGCGACGGCGATAGCAGGGCACTACAGTTGATTTCCCCGGCTACACTGGGGTCTATATTGAGTAAACAAGTACGCTGTACTCATCATGAGCCGCGCCACGCGCGGCGGCCGCGCTCAGCCTAATACTAGGTAGCGGCGCTACAACGCTACTACGAGCGCCCTGTCCTGTCACGCATGCGCATCGCCTGCCCCTCGGCCTCTGAAGCCTCTCAGCGGGTTTAGCAGCCGATGGGACAGGACGGCGTAAGGCAGGACGGCGCGGCGCCGTATCCAGACGACAGGACGATATGGCGGATCTCCAGGCCATACCAGGTCGCGTCGGTGGTACAGGCGCAAAACATGGGAGCGTTGGACATCAGGCACAAGATAGAGCTGTAGCATAGAGGAAATGGGCCGGGACCACCTGTCGGGGCCCGACCACCATGTACATGCCCCCCTTGGCTATAAAAGGGGAGGCATACGTGACAGGCTCCTCAGACCAGACACACACACTCTCGACAGGCTCTTAGTCCAGACAGACTCAACCCACAAAGCACAAGCACTCAATCTTCACTGTCTTCTCCTACAGACAGGAATACAAGAACACACCCACAGTGGACGTAGGGTATTACGCTCCGGCGGCCCGAACCACTCTAAACCCTCTCGTCACCATCGTGCCACCATTGACCAGCTAACAACGATCGCTCCCCCTAACTACTCTTAGTACTTAGGATCTTGGCCAGGTGCATTCCACCACCCGACCAGGAGCACGTCCGCTCCGACATTTGGCGCGCCAGGTAGGGGGGTAGCATCAGTTAGCATCATCCCTCACCGCATGATGGTTCGCATCTGCGACTTCCATGAGGAGGCAGCCGCATCAGAGGAGGTGGCCTCGACTGGGTCGCAGGCCTCTCCCCACCATTCTGAGGGCGCGACGCGGACGCCATGGGTCCCTCGACGCCTCGCGGGGGGCGCCGCTGCTGCAAACACTGCAGTAGCGAGCGCTGTAGCGGCAAACGCCGCCACGGCGAACCCCGCTGCTGCCAGCGGCCCGCTCGCCGCAGCCAGGGAGCTGCTTCGTAACCCCCCGGGTCCGACAGCCTCTCCTAGCGCCCTGGCGCAGTGGCGAAGCGATGTGGATCGCCTGATCCACCTAGCTGAGGTCACCCCTGGCCTAGCTAGGACTGGATCGCGACTCCTTCCCAGCAGCGGGGGGAGGTCGAACCGCCGCAGGCAGCACGATGCGGCAACATCCGCGCGCTCCCCCTCAGTAAGGAGCGCGCAGACGGAAGAGCTGCGAGCTGAGCTCAACCGCCGGCGAGCAGCCACCCCCACCACCGTGGAGCAACCACGGGTGCAGCCAAACGCCGCCAAGGGCAAGAACCTTGACGCGGCGTTCGCCGCTGCAGCACCTAAGCCCCCGGCTTACGTGCAACCCCCGGTTGGCGTGCAAACGCCACCAGGGGTCGTATCGGCTGGAGTTGGCTGCGCCGCGCTCGCGGACAGTCTCCGCTCCGCGCGCTGGCCGCAGAAGTTCCGGCCGCACCTGCCGGAAAAATACGATGGGAATACCAACCCGTCGGAATTCCTGCAGGTGTACGTCACCGCTATCACAGCGGCTGGCGGAGACGACGCCGTTATGGCGTCGTACTTCCATGTCGCCTTTTCTGGGCCGGCCCGGACTTGGCTCATGAACCTCTCCCCCGGGTCAATCCGGTCCTGGGAGGAGCTCTGCACTCTGTTCTAGGCGAACTTTGCGAGTGCGTGCCAGCAGTACGGCGTGGAGGCCCACCTCCATGCAGTACGACAGGAGCCTGGCGAATCCCTCCGAGCGTTCATCGCTCGTTTCGCCAAGGTGCGGGGGACAATCCCTCGCATCTCCGACGCGTCCATCATCACAGCCTTCCGGCAAGGCGTCCGTGATGAGAAGATGCTGGAGAAACTGGCGACCCGCCAAGTACAGGACATCGCCACCCTGTACGCGCTGGCGGACAAGTGCGCTAGGGCCGCAGAGGGGCGTGCGTGGCACTCCCCACAACAGGACAGGATTGCCCAGCCAGGCGCCTCTGCCGGTGCCGCCCGAGAGAGCAGCAAGAAAAAGAAGAAGGGCCGACGCCCTGAGAGGTTCCTGGAAGGGGCCCCTGTCGCTGCGGCAGCACGTGGAGGCCGCGACACCGGCGGCAAGCGCCCGAGGCAACAGGCGCGGAACAGTGGCGGCTCATGTCCTGTTCATCCCAACAGCGGTCACAACGCCGCCGACTGCCGCGAGATACAAAAGCTCGTGCAGCGGCGTCTCAGTGAGCGCCGAGAGCGTCCGGCCAAGGACGACTCGCCCCCACGCCAGCGCCCTGGCAAGGGGAAGGCTACCAGCGACGGCGGGCCCGCCGCTGGGGGCAAGGAGATGGGTCCCCCGGAGCGGGAGCTCAAGAGCGTCTACGCTCTAGGCCACTCCAGCTCTGAATCCAGCGACAATGAACGTCGCAAGAGGCTGTACGTTATGTACGGCGGAAGCTGGGCGGTTTCTTCCCGGAGGGACGTGAAGGCCCTGCGCCGAGAAGTCCTCTCGGTCAGGCCGAGCGTCCCTGGGGTGGCTCCACACCACAAGTGGAGAGACACCACCATCTCCTTCGGGCCGGCCGACTGCCCAGAGAACATGGCTGGGGCTGGCGTACTGCCAATCATCACGTCGCCAGTGGTCGCCAACATACGGCTCCACCACATGTTGATCGACGGCGGAGCCGCCCTCAACATCATCAGCCACGCAGCCTTCAAACAGCTGCAGATTCCGGAGTCACGCCTGGCTCCGACGCGCCCATTCTCCGGTGTGGGTCCAGTGCCGATCTACCCGAAAGGGAAGATCGACCTTCCGGTCACCTTCGGGAACCCGGAGAAATTCCGCACAGAGAACGTCCAGTTCGATGTCGCGGAAGTCAACCTGCCGTTCAACGCCATCATTGGCAGACCGGCACTGTACCGCTTCATGGCCGTAGCCCATTACGGGTACTTGGTCGTGAAGATGCCGTCCCCGGCGGGTGTTCTCACCGTGTCGGGAGACCGCCATGCAGCCATCGCCGCGGTAGAGAAGATCCATGCTCTCGCTACTGACGCAGCGAACCCGGCGGGGGACAACCCCTCGACCTCTCGGGACAAGGTTCCTGTTAAGGAACCAAAGGTGCCCAAGGTACGCCCTTCCGACCCAGAGGACGTGCCGGTCAAGACCGTCCAGATCGGGGCGGAACCCTCCCAGACCACCCGCATCGCAGGGAATCTGGGAGAGAAATAGGGAGACGCGCTCGTTGCTTTCCTCCAGGCAAATGTCGACGTGTTCGCCTGGGAACCGTCGCAGATGCCTGGGATCCCTAGGGAAGTGATTGAGCACCTTCTGAAGATCAGCCCGGACGCCAAGCCGGTGCGGCAGAAGCCACGGAGGCAGTCTTTGGAGCGCCAGGACTTCATCCGTCAGGAGGTCCGGAAGCTCCTGGACGCAGGCTTCATCGAGGAGGTCCATCACCCCGAGTGGCTGGCCAACCCGGTGGTCGTCCCCAAGGCGAACGGGAAGCTTCGGATGTGTATCGACTACACCAGTCTCAACAAAGTATGTCCTCCAGACCCTTATCCCCTCCCACGCATAGACCAGATAGTAGATTCCACCTCCGGGTGTGAACTTTTGTCCTTTTTGGATGCGTACTCTGGGTTTCATCAGATCCAGATGGATGAGGAGGATAAGAGGCATACAGCCTTCGTAACAGTAGATGGGTTGTATTGTTACGTAGTAATGCCATATGGTCTGAGGAATGCTTTACCTACGTTTCTGCGTGCCATGAATTTCACGTTCCATGACCTGATCAGAAACATAGTAGAGGTCTATGTCGATGACATTGTCGTCAAGACCAGGGTAGGGTCGACCTTGATGGAAGACCTGGCCCTTGTTTTCGACAGGTTGCGCACAACGCGCACGAAGCTGAACCCCGAGAAATGCGTCTTTGGCGTCTCGGCTGGTAAGCTGTTAGGTTTCTTAGTGTCACATCGCGGCATTGAGGCAAACCCAACCAAGATCAGGGCAATCGAGGCTATGCGGCCGCCGGCCTGCATCAAGGACCTCCAGAAACTCACTGGGTCCTTGGCAGCCCTCAGCCGATTTATCTCAAAGCTAGCCGAGAGAGCCCTGCCCTTCTTCAAGGTTTTGAGGAAGTCCGGACCATTCATATGGACTGAAGAGGCTGAACAAGCCTTCCAGGAATTGAAGCAGCATCTCACTACTCTGCCCGTTTTAGTGGCGCCAGAGTCTGGTGAGACCCTATTTCTCTACCTCGCGGCGACATCCGAGGTAGTAAGCATGGTCTTGGTCGCCGAGCGACCAGCCCATTCCCACGAGGGAGACACCGGGGTCCCCCAAGTGGAAGGTGGTGGTCCGCCCACCACAGGAGATGCAGCCGGCCCCGATACCGGAGGTCCGGTTGGCACGTTGCCCTGCCAAGGCGGTAAGCCACCAGAAGCTGGAGGCCAAGCCGCCCAGGGGGCCAGCCTGGCAGGGGGAGGTGGCCTCGGACCTACCACTAAGGTCCGGACCACCTAGAAGCCAGTATATTACGTCAGTGAGGTCCTCCACGGGGCAAAGGCAAGATACCTGGAAGCTCACAAATTCGCCTACGCATTACTTATTGCTTCCAGAAAGTTGCGCCATTATTTCCAGGCGCATAAGGTTGTCGTGGTGACCTCTTACCCATTAAGAGCAATCCTGCGCAATTCTAACGCCACTGGGAATATTGCCAAATGGGCCGCGGAGCTGGCAGAGTTCCAACTCGACTTCCAGCCCCGAAGTGCTACCAGGAGCCAAGTCTTGGCCGACTTTATCGCAGAGTGGACTCCCACCACCTCGGGATCTGGAGGTCCGCAAGCCGAGGCGGAACCTTCCTTGCCAGACAGGACCGTCCGGGTTTTTACCGAGCCGCACTGGACTCTCTTCTTCGACGGGTCCGCCCGCGAAAAAGGGTCCGGAGCAGGGGTGGCCCTCATGGACCCGAACGGGGATCAAGTAAAGTACATAGTATGCTTCGAATTCAAAGCCACTAACAACATGGCGGAATACGAAGGCTTGATTTTTGGGCTCATGATCGCTCAGTCACTGGGAATCAAGCAGCTCCTGGTTAAGGGGGATTCCCAGTTGGTGATCAGACAGGTCCGGGGGGAGTGCTGCTGCAATAACCCCCTGCTCGCAGCATACCTCATGCGAGTGAGGGAGCTCGAGAAGGACTTCGAGGTCCTGGAACTGCAGCACGTTCCCAGGAACCTCAACTCAGTGGCAGATGACCTCTCCGCAAGGGCATCGACTCGGGGCCCGGTACCCGAGGGCGTCTTCAAAAGACAGCTACTGAGACCAACCGCCCAGCCAGCCAAACTGGGCGAAGGGGGCAGAACTAGCACCTCGAAGCTAGCAGTCCCGGTGGTCCTCCATCTCTGGAGCCCACCAAGGATCGTGTGGACTGATGACCCCGGCATGTCATCAGGGACACATCCAATGGCTCAGGGCAGTCCCGATGCACGGATCTCAGAGATCCGGGACTACCTGAAGGATAAAATCCTTCCCGAAGAACGTGTGTCTGCTGAGCGCATAGTGCGGTTGACTAAACGCTACACGCTAGTAGAAGGGGATCTCTACAGGCGTGGCGCCAATGGCATCCTCATGCGATGCATAACCCGGGAGGAGGGCCGCGATTTACTCGCGGAGATCCATGGAGGCGAGTGCGGGAATCATTCAGGGTCCCGTACGCTGGTCGGTAAAGCCTTTCGGCATGGCTTTTACTGGCCGACAGCGCTCCAGGATGCAGCTGAGCTAGTAAGGTCCTGCAAGGCGTGTCAGTTCCACGCAAAGCAGATACACACACCGGCTCAGTCTCTGCAGATGATTCCACCCTCTTGGCCCTTCGCGGTATGGGGGGTGGACATCCTGGGACCTTTCCCTAGAGCTGTCGGTGGGTACCGGTACCTCTACGTCGCCATTGAGAAGTTCACAAAATGGCCTGAGGTAACCCCAGTAGTAAGCGTCACCCAAGAGACTGCAACAGCTTTCCTTAAGTCCATTGTGTGCCGGTTCGGCGTCCCCAGCCGTATCATAACGGACAACGGGACCCAGTTCAGGAGCCGGGTCTTCCAGGACTACTGCGACGGTGTTGGCATCCAGTTATGCTTCGCCTCTGTAGCACATCCTAGGAGCAATGGACAGGTCGAGAGAGCTAACGCAGAAATCCTCAAGGGGCTCAAAACCCGCACCTTCAACTGCTTGGAAAGGCACGGTGCGAAATGGGTTGATGAGCTCCCCTGCGTGCTATGGGGGAACCGGACCACACCCAGCCGAGCAACCGGGGAAACCCCATTCTTCCTGGTATACGGGGCCGAGGCATGCCTCCCACCAGAAATACTCTTGGGCTCCCCATGGGTCCAAGCTTTTGATGAATCTTTGCAGGAACAGGCTAGGCGCGACGACGTCGACCTCGTCGAGGAGCAAAGATGGCAGGCTGCAATCCGGAACGCACGGTACAGCCAATCGCTCAAACGCTATCATGAGCGAACCGTGCGGGGCAGGGTACTCCAACCGGGAGACCTGGTCCTGAGGCGCATCATGAGCCGAGAAGGGCGCAACAAACTCTCCCCTAGCTGGGAAGGCCCCTTCAGGGTGACAGAAGTTAGTCGCCCCGGTTGCGTTCGCCTCGCCACGGAGGAAGGAGTTCCGCTGCCGAACCCTTGGAATATAGAACACCTCCGTAAGTTTTATCCGTAGGCAAGAAATTCAGGGCAACCCTCTTTCTTTTTGTAAGCTAAATAGGACCACCATGTGGACCAGAGCGGTGAAGGTCCGCCCTTGTAATCCCGACCTCTGGCTGACATCACATGATACCCGGTACCGCTTGATTAAAGAAAGAGTTTAGCCCTAAAATCCTTGTCTACGCTGTTACCCTACTGCTTATTCGGCTACCATCCGTTTCAATTTCTCCTAACCCCTGCGTGGAACCCTACTCTTGCCAAATATCTCCTTGGAACCAGCAGGACTTAGCAGCTTGAGTGTGAAATGGTTAGCACAGAGGCTGGGAAGGAGGTCCGGAATACTGGGTGCCAGGTCCAGAGAAAAGGGGCTCGCCTTGGTAGCACGGAGCTGTCAGCTGCTTAGCCTGGTCTCATACCCTAAGCACTGAACACTCCCTACCACGCCGTGAGTTCCCCCCAGTATCAGGAACAGCGCACTTAGTGCTCCGGACCACCCCCTACGCTAATGGCACATCCCCTAACCTCAGCAGCAAGGTCCGGTTGTGACTCCAAGGACTTCGAGGCAGCGCGGTTACCTTTGTTTCGGTAGGAGAGGTCCGAATGACTGCAGGACCGGACCAGAGCTAAGATGTTTTGGACTAAGGATGGTCCAGGGCTGTGTCGCAGTTTTGCCTGGTTCCGTACCCTTAACTCACACACCCTGCTATCCCACGAACAAACATCCTGGCCCCTGGCCCGGACAGCAAACGCTCCGGGCCTCGAATAGCGGAAAAGGTCAACTCAGAGTAGGTCCCGTAGGTGCGACACTGACGTTTGCCGTAAGTTGCATGCAGGTCTGGCCTCTGACTCGGTGGTAGCCAGCCTCAAAACTTAGAGCCTACCTACCAGGGGGCCAGGGGGTCAGGTAACAACACACCAGGATGCAGCGGGGAGTAAATGGAGATAAGTCGCAACTACCATTCTTATATTACTTGCCCATACTAATGTTTTACATAAAAAAAAGCAAAACAAAACAGCAAAAGCTGTTGCCCTACGACGCTGGGGAGGCTCCTGTCCCCGGTGCACCCGGGTCCTCGTCTGCAGGGGTCCGCTGGAACCGGGCGGCAACGACCTCCACCGCCTCCTGCACACTATCTCGGGTGGCGGCCACCGCTTCCTCCACCGGACCTGCAATGACCGGGTCCAAGGAAATGGCGGGGTCGTGGCTCCGGAAGCAGACCAGGAGGTGCTCCACCACAAGGCGGCACAGCTCCCGGCCCTCGGCTTTAAGGCGCTCCCCGAGCTCGGTGCGGGCAGTGGGAAGCTCCGCACGGGTCCGGGTTTGCTGGGCGGTGGCGGCTTCGATCTGCTCCCCTAGACGGGCCCGCCAGCCGTCCAGACCCTCGCGCTCCTGTTGCAGCCGGGCCCACTCCAGCTGGAGCGCCTCCTGGGTGTCGTTGAGGGCCTGGCGCGCCCGACGCAGCACGCGAGGGAGAGGAGCTCCACCCGGCTGGGGCAGGGGCAGGAGCGGCCTACCCAGAACCTCCTCCAGTTCCCCCTCGGCAGGGGGCGGAGATCCGGGGCTGGTCGTCTGGGCGGCGGGCGACGAAGGCTCCGAGGTCCGAGCGTCAGGAGCCGCCCCCGGCGCAGGCCCTTGGGCCGTAACGCCTTCTGGCATCGGGCTGCCTGGTGCCTGGGGCTGCGCGTCCGGAGCTGCCCCCTCAGCAGGCACTCGGGGTGCGGTCTCGGCCCCCGAGGCGCCCCCCGGCGTCGGTCCACCTGGGGCCTGGGGCCGGACAGACGGGGCGGCCCCCGGTGCAGGCCCCTCAGTCGTAGCCTGGGCCCGCGAGGCATTCTCTGCCGTCAGACCACCAGGGGCGCACTTCTCCGCTGTGGCCGCCTGGCCACCAGAGCCGCTGGGGGGAGGAACGCCGGCCGGGCGTGTCGGCCTAAACAAAACACACGGCGAAAGGCTGAGAAGCCTGAAAAAGCTAGCCGTGGTACCGCGAAGTGTTCAAAACTAATCTAAAAGACTTACCTCAGAGTAGGCGCCGACCAGCGGCCACGAAGGCCAGAGCCTCGCCGCGGCTGCCGTTCTGCGGCCGGCGCTGCCGGTTGCTGCTGTTACCGCGGGCCCGAGGCCGGCGGTGCCGGAGAGGGCCGCCGCTACTGGTCCGGCGTCGGGGGAGGTGCCCGGCGCTGTGGGTGCCGCTGGTCCGGAGGCGGCGGTGGCACTCGCTCCCCTTGCCCAGAGGAGCTTCCTTCCCCCGAGGTCCGCTGGCGCTTCGGGTCGGGCTCCGAGACAAAGGTCCCGTCGCCGCGGACCAGCCTTCGCCGCGTCTCCTCACCGCCCGCCTGTGGAACAACGGGGGACGCTGCCACCGGCCCCTTGCCCTTGTCAGCAGGAGCAGTGCCTCTGGCACCAGAACCCCCAACCGGGGCGTCGTCGATGTGGACCCCCCGGTTGGGGTCGCCCCCAAGCTGCCACGCCGCGAGGCCGCCGTCGTCGAGCGTGGGCATCTCTCGGAGCACCGCCATCCGCAAGGCCTGGTCGCGGCAGAGCGGCACGATGGCGAACAGCAGGCGCAGTTGTTCCGGAGAGAAACTCACGTCCGTGACGCATCGCACCCATTCCTCCAGCAAGAGCGGCGTCAGATCGTGGTCTTCGCCACGCACCACCCGGCTGCAGTCGTTGGAGCTGGTGTAGCTCCACGCCAGCCTTGGCCGCATCTGCAGGGGGGCGAGCCTCCGCCTGAGGAAATCCGCGAGGACGTGCATTGAGGTCAGCCCGCCGCTGATGAGCTCGGTGATCCTGGCCAGCACGGGGGAGAACTCGGGTGGCAGATCCGTCGAGGCACCCTCCGGGAGGGATGCGTCGGGACTGCTATCAGGGAGAGCCAGCCGGTCGTTCGGCTCCGCCCTGACGATCACCCAGTCGTTGCGCCAGTGCTCCCACTTGGCGCTGGCGAAGGTGGGGAGGTAGGTCGATCTTCCCCCGGACCCCTTCAGCAGGAAGTAGTAGCGGCCGATCTCCGTCGAGCTCCTCCCGGAACACCTCATCGAGAAGAAGTGGCGGAAGAGCGTCACGCAGGGAGGAACCCCCACAAACATCTCACAGAAGTGGGCGAAGATTGCCGCATGAAGGATGGAGTAGGGGGTGAGATGCTGGAGCTGCAGCCCAAACGCCTCCAGCAGCAGCATGAAGAAGGAGGAGATCGGAATCCCCAGACCACAGTAGAGGTAGGGGACGAAGAGGATGAACTCCCCCGGCTGCAAGTTGCGGTGGGGGAGGGAGCCCGTGCGAACATTATCGCAACGCTCCGCGTCCGTCCAGCCGAGCAGGCGGCGGACGCGGGTGAGGTTCTCCTCGGTCTCCCGGAAGGATTGGTGGCCCGAACCCATCGCTGAGGAATCTGGCGGTGGGGAAGAGAAGGAGCACGCAGCAGACAAGAAACGAGAGCTCTGCTGCGAGGAAGATGAAGCGCCGCGGCGGATGCGAGGGGTGCAAGGGCAAATGGCAGAAGGATGTGCTCGGCCGATGGTCGAGAACCCTATTTGACGGTTGCCCCCAATCCTCCGCAAGCCGCGGACGTCAAGTGTACGCGCGCGCGGACGCACCCACGGACCTCTAGGTCTATGACAGCAGGGGCCCGAGGAGGCAGTCATGACAGGCGGGTAGAAGAGCAAGTAAGGCAGGAAGGCGAACCGGCGGCCGCTCGCGGACGCGCGTCTCGGCGCGACGCGCGGGGCCCCTGCCTTTTCCGCTTTATGCACGGTTGCCCACGTAACTATCTGCCCCGCCTTAATGGCAGGAGAAGGAGTAGGTGAACC
This sequence comes from Paspalum vaginatum, assembly GCA_030272315.1. NCBI lineage: Eukaryota > Viridiplantae > Streptophyta > Magnoliopsida > Poales > Poaceae > Paspalum > Paspalum vaginatum. Next base: position 38,762,449 of record CM059020.1, on the reverse strand, counting down.
GCCGCGCGGTTCCCGACGCGGGCCTGCCCCCACGTTCCCCGGGAGATTCCCACGATCGGGCGCCCCCAGATCGTGGGGGCCCACAGGGCCACCCCGCGGGGTCGGGTGGACTAGGCCCCCTCCAGGGTCAGGCGAGTCAAAGCCTCGACCAAAAATCAAGTGGTGGGCCCTGCCCAACTACGAGCTTAACGGCTAAACACCGGTAACCACTCATGGCTCCCGACGGCTTGAGTAGTAAGCGATGATGGGCTCACCTCAGGTTCGAAAAACTCACCAAAGGCGAGCCCAGGGGCCACTGTCGGTACCCAGCTAACCGGGTACCCGCTTACACTAGACAAAGATCACTAAGGAGGGTAAGTACTGCAGTACAAGGAGGGCCTAAGGCCGCGTACAGATGGGCCCGGCCTACTCCTTGGAAAAGCTGGGCCGCGCACCCGGCCCACAGGGGAGGCCCCGGACCTCCTTCGAGGACCGAGCCTCCCCCAGCCACGCGAGAAGTCCCTCAGGGGAAGGTGAGGTCCGGACCTCTCGGAGGTCCGGAGCCCGTACCTTCGGTGGTCCGGGGACGCCGCGTGCCCACAGGGCACGGGGAGGTCCGGAGCCAGCGCCCTCGGTGGTCCGGGGCCGCCACGTGCCCACAGAGCACGGGGAGGTTCGGAGCCAGCGCCCTCGGTGGTCCGGGGCCGCCACGAGTGTCAGACGGGCGTGCCCCCGTTGCCCGCCGACGCCGCCGCTGTCAGACGGGCGTGCCCCCATCGCCGCTGGCAGGCGGCGGCGGCGAAGCAAAGGGGCGCGCCTTATCGAGGCGCGACGGCGATAGCAGGGCACTACAGTTGATTTCCCCGGCTACACTGGGGTCTATATTGAGTAAACAAGTACGCTGTACTCATCATGAGCCGCGCCACGCGCGGCGGCCGCGCTCAGCCTAATACTAGGTAGCGGCGCTACAACGCTACTACGAGCGCCCAGTCCTGTCACGCATGCGCATCGCCTACCCCTCGGCCTCTGAAGCCTCTCAGCGGGTTTAGCAGCCGATGGGACAGGACGGCGTAAGGCAGGACGGCGCGGCGCCGTATCCAGACGACAGGACGATACGGCGGATCTCCAGGCCATACCAGGTCGCGTCGGTGGTACAGGCGCAAAACATGGGAGCGTTGGACATCAGGCACAAGATAGAGCTGTAGCATAGAGGAAATGGGCCGGGACCACCTGTCGGGGCCCGGCCACCATGTACATGCCCCCCTTGGCTATAAAAGGGGAGGCATACGCGACAGGCTCCTCAGACCAGACACACACACTCTCGACAGGCTCTTAGTCCAGACAGACTCAACCCACAAAGCACAAGCACTCAATCTTCACTGTCTTCTCCTACAGACAGGAATACAAGAACACACCCACTGTGGACGTAGGGTATTACGCTCCGGCGGCCCGAACCACTCTAAACCCTCTCGTCACCATCGTGCCACCATTGACCAGCTAACAACGATCGCTCCCCCTAACTACTCTTAGTACTTAGGATCTCGGCCGGGTGCATTCCGCCACCCGACTAGGAGCACGTCCGCTCCGACAAGTGTATACAACAATTGAATTAAACCATTGCAACATTGATATCTTAAAATCCAAGAGGTCGCACGGAGAGAGATGCGGACATACCACGCCGCGGTGCTCACCAGTTGCCCCCCGGCCAGGTTGCTGCACCATGCGTTCACCCACAACGCCGGTCCTCGACTGTGTCGCAGGAGCCGCTACGTGGACGACGCCACGGCGGAGTAGTGGACGGCGGTGAAGAAGATGAGGTAGGCGACGCCGAGGTGGTCCGGGGCCGCGGTCACCAGGGACGACGCCGGCAAGGGCTGCAGCGGTGCTGCCGTTTTCAAGTCGCCGCCAGCCATGGCTCGGGATCTCGGATGGATGACGGGTGGGTGCTGTGGGCTCGCCGGCTCGGCCACAGAAAGGGGCCGTCACGCCAGAGACAACGGAAGACGGACGAGGAGGCAGGGCGCGTGAGGAAGAGGTGCTTGCCGGCAGCGGTGGCGATGGCGAAGAGCGCGGCGGGGCAGAGGATGCGAGCGGGCGGCGATGCGGTTGAGAAAATGGCGTTGGGCTGTGCTATTTTATCCCCTTGTCAAGAGTAGAAAGGCGGTAGAGTGGGCCCAGAACCGTCCGGAGACTCCATTCCCGTTGACTATTTGATCTGAATCCAACAGTTGAGATATTTTTTATAATCACTTCCTCTTTTCTTCTTCCTCCCGCGCCCGACGCCTCTCGCCCTCACCCTCTTCCTCTCGTCCTCGCCCCCTGTCGCCGGTCGCGCTCCCGCCTCTGGTCCCTCCCAGCGTGCCGCCGCCACCACCACCACCCTCTTTCCCCGTCTACGGTGCGGCATCGAGCTCCGCCGTCTCGCCCTCCTTCCCCATCTTCGGCAGCCGCCCCCGCCGCCTAATCCGGTTTCGCCAAAGCGGCACTGCGACTCCCCCACCGCCAACCCTCCCCAACTGCCGTCCTCCCCTACCCGACCGACGGTGCCCTCATCGCTGGTCTTAGCCGCCGGCCACCCCGCCACCACCGCCGGGCCGCCCAGCCGCCCACGACCCTCCTTCTAAGGCTCTAGGTGGAAAAGAAGACCCCGTCGGCCCCCAACCCTGAAACCCTAACCCCTAGCCTCCGTCGACGGTGACGACAGCGTGATGGCGAGGCGACGACGGCGCGACGAGGAGGCAACCCCGAACCCTTCTTCTCCTGTGAGCTCCCTCCCCCTTTTTCCCTCTTCTTCCGGCGTCGACTGATGCATTTGCAAAACATGAATCGACTGATGTTTAGCATATCTCAATTTAAAAACATAAAACTCAAATTTTGTGGTAAAAATGGTTTTATGCTAACTCATGAGAACTTATCGGGCCCTACGTGGTGGAGATCGGAGAACACATAACGGACTCATGAGAACATATCGAGATATTATTGAAAACAAAGTTCTATTGAGCAACCAAATACCATTTGAGCTAGAGTACCACGGTCTTATATAAAAAGGTATGAAAAGTAATATTAAGAAGCTATGAAATACATTTCTTTTGAATAAGGCCTAAGTCTATCCGTGCATTATTCATAGGAAGAAGTCCATTTTTATAATCGAACCATTGTTTGAGTCTAAGTTTGACCATCATACTCCAAAATCGAATATCTTCGATCATCAAACTATTAAAACCAGACACATTTGGTCCTCCAAGTGGCTTCAAGGGTGTTATTTTATTTTAAAAATAACAAAAAAAAGATTTAATCTCTCAAAATTCATAACTCATCCATTTTAAATTAGAAAAATATAAAACTAGTACCAATTTTTTCTGAAAATACAATCCATCCGTTAGTACTATGTTTTGATACCAATTTTTTCTGAAAATACAATCCATCCGTTAGTACTATGTTTAGAGTTATTTGGATCCTATTTGCAGTTCCTTCTAGTATTTTATTATTCATAGTTGTGTCTATTATTTATTATATAAGTTGTCATTTTCTACTTTACTTTATGTTGATTGAATGATTAATTGAGTGCATGATTAGTTGATTATATGATTATATCTAGCTTATTTGAAACATATTGTTTAATCGTGCAACCAATGCAAAACAAACTTCTAGGGATGTTATGCCTAAACTTCTAAAAAGGATCTATATATGGTGGAGCCTACATCTATGAGATTTGTGTAGCCTTATTTATTTTATGTACTCTTAGCCAGTTGAATTCTTTTGGGTGATCTTCTGATTTGATATAGTGCAAAATAATAATACATATAAATATTGTGCGTGTATATGAACAATAAAATATTAGAATGGGGGTAATGAATGAGATCCATATAACTCTAAGTAGAGCACTATTGGATATATTGCATTTTTAGAAACATTTTGGTATTAGTTTCATATTTTTCTGATTTAAAATGAATCAGTTATGAATTTATGAAGACTAATATTTTTTTATTATTTCCAAAAATAAAAACCACCCTTGAAACAGTCTGTGAGACCAAATATGTCTGGTTTGAATAGTTGCATGGTCGAAGAAACCTGGATTTAGGGTTTGATGGCCAAATCCAGACTCGGACTATAGTTCGCTGGTCAAAATTAGACTTCTGCTTTATTCAAAATCAATACTTTTTAATTAGTATAAAAAAGTCTTCTCCTTATCGGCTTAAGCTCCCTCTAGTCACTTGAGAGCGAAAATTGGTGAAAAGTTGGTGGCAAGTTGAGGTGATCTCGTGGCATTGATTTTCGTTAGGTGTACTATATATGTCAAAAAAAAAAAAACTGCATAAGCTCAATTTTTCCTTTGTTGGACATCTTGATGCTTTCCCACACAAAAACTAAAATCATTATAATTTATATTTCAACAAAATATAACTTATGTTGATATGGTGTACTTGTAATTTGTAAATATTTGCTCGTGCATGTACGAATACGTTAACGGTCAAAATTTGAATAGTATAATGTGAAATTATCAATTAGACCAAGTCCACCAGATTGTTTATACCGTCTTCCGGTGCCGTACGGACAGAGTGGAGTTTGAATATATACGATGTGCTGGCCTCAGCCTTATGCTTGCAAATATAAACTGAATTCAGGTTCTTCACACTGTGGGAAGCTCTGTACATTGTGTACACAAGCATGGCAGTGCATATATACATATGAGATGTACAAAAAGTGTATCAAGAACCACCAGCAGGCACCAGTCCTGTAAACTCGAAGAAAAAAAACTCGGGAAGGAGCAAGTTGACGACCGGCATAAGCATAACAGAGAGGGTAAATAACCAGGTTAAGCAGCATCCACATAATCTGCAGATTGAAGATCACCTGTACTGGAATCTGTCATCATAGACACAAGGATATCCCCAACCCCAGGCATTGTAGTCGGAGCAGCGATATTGTCAGAGAGGAAGGATTGCTCCACCACCCGCGCAGCCAATTTAATTCCTTGTCTAGCTACTTCGTTGCGAATAACTGTCGATAGCGCCGATGATCCGTTCCCTGTTGCTGGTGGATGAGGAGGAGGAGGGGAAGGGACGACCGGAATCTCCAGGCCTACCTGAGTCGCCGTCGCCGGAACAGGAATAGGGACGGGCACCTGAGGCAGCGGATCCTGCGGCGGTTGGTCAATCGCGGACGGCAGCTTGACTGGTTCGGGAGGTGCGGAAGCTACTGTCGGCGGCGCCGGCTCCTGGTTTGATGCGGTGGATCCGTTGTTGTTGTTGCCTTGGGCAGCAGGAGGGAACTGCGGTTCCCCGGTCTTGGCAGGAACTGCTGGCGCCGCCGCCGCCGTCGCTGCTTTGTTGGGCCGCTGCGTCCGCATCATGATGTAGGAGGCGATGCCGAGCGCCGTGGCGGCGAGGGAGAGCACGCCCGCGCCGGCGAAGATGCCGTCTTTGAGGTAGTAGCAGTTCGGCGCGGTCGTGCGCACCACGTTGGCGTTCCACGCCGCCCCTTCTATGAGCAGCACCCACGCGATCACCGCCGCTATCCTGCTCGCCTCGCAATCGCAGGACGTCACACGTACATATATACATGATAATGGATCGTTTCTCACATATATAAATATAAAATATATGCTCGCGCGCGGGGCCGTCGCTCACCATGAGGCGACGGCGCAGACGATGCCGACGATCCGCTTGGTCTCCGATGGTATGGAGCGGGATTTGCAGCAGCCGCAGCAGCCGCCGACGGCCGAGAAGGTCACCTGCGCCGCCAGCAGGAAGACGAAGGCGCAGATCCCCAGCCCGAGCGCGGGGTTCTGCGGGTAGATGCACTCGTCGCCGTACACCAGTATGTCGTAGGGCTGCATGCAAGATTATATTGTACGAGTAGTTCAGTTCAAGCAAGTAATTAAGCTCAGTAGATCACAGCCAACAAGCTCATCATCCTGCATCTTAATTTACAAAACTAGCTTGTACTAGTGCAGTGCTAGGCTGCTAGCTCTTACTGTGAGTTTTGTCCCCTCGGCCGAGAAGCCCAAGATGGCGCTCAGCACACCCAGAGACCCAATCACAGCGGACACGATGATTAGGATCTTGTCCATTCCTGTGACCTTTCTTCTCTTCCTCTGACTCCGGCTGGCACGAGAGAGTGAGAGATGCTTCAGGGTCGTGGCTCTTATGTCTCTACGACCAATATACATGTGCACGAGTATACAGGTGGTGCGCACCACTGTTTGGAGGGGCTTCACAATACTGTGCCCCCCGTCGTCCCCTCTCGGGCGACTCGGGGGCAAAAAGTGCTGCCACCCAGTGCTGCTCCCCGCCGACCTCGCCGGCCGCTGCCGCCGGCGCTCGCCAGCCGGCGGCAGCGCCCTAAGGCGGCCTCACTGCGCTCCACACATCCTTTCCCTTCTCTCTCTCTTTTCTTTTTCCCAGCCCCCTCCTTCTCGCCGTCGGCGCCACTGTCTGTCCGTCTCCGGCCGGCCGGATCCACCGGGCGCCGGCCTGATCTGCCCCTGCAGGGCCGCGTCCACCTCCGCAGGGGGCCTGGAGCCTGCCTCACCCGTCGCGCAGCCCGTCACCGCCGGGTGCCGATTGTTGCGTCGCCCTCGCCGGCAGGTCCGCCCCTGCTCGGGCGTCTTGCCCGTCTGAGGGCCTGGGGGCACGCGCTTCATTGCACGCCGCAACTACGGGGGTCCTGGATCGCGAGCGGCTGCGCCTGCCGCCGCCGGGGGCCTAGGGCCTGCCTCGTCTATCGCGCTAGCCGTCGCCGCCTGGAGCTGGCCGTTGCGCCACCCGTCTAGGGCCGGCCGTCGTTGTTGCTGCCACCAATGGCCGCTTTGTTTGATCTGGGTTGTAGTATGTCTTCCCTTCTTGGGTTGAAGATTAGCTCCCCTGCTCATGTTGTAGCTTTGCTCCCTGTTGTGTCGCCGGTGGTTCCTTTGCTCGGGTCAAAGCTTTGCTCCCCGTTGTGTTGCTGTTTGTTGTTGTGGCCATGTTGCGGAGGCGGAGCACCCATTTTGAGTGTGTTTTATTGGTTCGTCGTGGCTACTTGATGTTCCACTCGCTGCGGGGTTGGAGTTTTAGGGTTTGGCGAGTGAAAGCTCCGTTGATAGCGGCTTCGTCTTGGACATAGTTACCCTATTGAGGGTGTTATGATTGCCGCCCTAGTCTTTGTTCATGCGAAAGCTTTGGCCGTTGGCCAGGTGGTGGCAGCGGTCCGAGTATCGTTACCCTTCTTAAAGGCACTGTCTCGGATCCTCTCCGTAGTTGAGTTTGAATTGTGGAGTAGCCCCAGGACTTCTTTTTCTTTCGGATTGTAGTGGGTTTCTTGTTGTGGTGGGTACTGGTGTGTTGAGAGGTTTCTCTTCTTTTACTTTACTTTTCCATAGTTTGTAAGCCGCGGCGTACTCCCTGTAGATGTAATTTGCTATCTTTTTAATACAAAGACATGACTTGTATCGCGTTCGAAAAAAACACTTGTAGTGTTTTGGAGAGAGCTCTCAGATACCGGACATGCTAGGTCGATTGGCACAAGCAAATGGAACGTATACTAGCCACCTCCATTTCACAAAAGGTGTAAAAAAAGGACCATCTAAGACGTGAAATACACTTATTGGATGCCTCGGTTTATATGGGATATAGTCGTCATCTTAGTGTTTGGTTTAAGAGCGAGTTATGATGTAATGGCTCTATCCCAGATTTTAAGGATGGAACGGTTTCATTCTAGATTTCAGGCATAGGATGGCTCTATCCGAATTTTACCACTCTGGCCTACTGTCATTCTCATATCCTAGATGGGATGGCTGCGTTTTAACTTTTTTTTTGGAGCGGGTCCACCCCGAATTTCAGAGGATGAATCTATCCTACGACTTTCCAACCAAACACTATAAAAATTGGGATGGAATGGCTCCATCGTACCTCATCCTCCCAACCAAACGGACCCTAAAGGATATGCACCCATCGGGTGGATGGGTCTTGAGATTTAGACTAGTCCATCAACCCATGTTCTTCCACATGTTAGAATCCTCAAATACATGCATATGTTAACATCCCATAGATAATTTAACAAGAATTAAACGCATGAGAAGCCCTCAAACTTCTGTGGTGTACTAGATAGGTCCATGAACTCTCAACATGCATTTCTAGCATCCTAAACTTGTTAAGTGATGCACCACGGGTCCATAGCCCTTTGTTTTATGTTTTTTCTTTTTTAATTAGGCACCTAGAATGTTTTATCTCTCGTACTCTCCTCCATTATCCCTCTCCACTGCAGCAGGAAGGAGCTCGATGTCGTCTTCTACTCTTGCTCGGCCATCACCACCTCGACCACCGTCAGTTGCGCCTCTTCCTCATCGTGCCTTCTTCTTCTTGGTCACCCTCCCACCGCCTCCTCCTTGGCTGCCTTCCCCGCCTCCTCCTTCGTCGACTGCCCTACCTCTTGCTCCTCTGCTGCCGCTCTCCTGCCTACTCCTCTGCTTCCTGTCGCCCCCTCCATCGTTCGCCGCCTCCTTCACCCTCCACAACCAAAGATTTGGCAGCGCCTCCCCTCCTCTGCCTGCGCTGATGGTGGGGCACAAGCAGCAGCAGGCCCGTCTCGGATGTGGCCATAGCGCAGCTGTGGTGTAGGGAGGCCGTCGTCGATGGCTAGCGTGGTGCGAGGAGGGGGAGGGACGACGTCGGGTAGTGATGGACAAGAGGAGAAGCGGCTCCAGGTGGCTGTGAAAGGGAGGAGCGAGCGGTAGTGGTGCTGGAGGCAGCTAGCGTGGCGTGGGAAGGCAACAGAGAGAGGCGGTGAAGAAGAGTAGAGTCGGTGACCAATGCTCTGCTCGGTGTGACAGCGGTGGCTCCATGCAGATCTGGTCTTGGCTGCAGCGGATCCAGCGCTGGCGGTTGCCGGCGTGTCGTGTGGAGATGACAGCGCAGATGAAAAGGGTAGAAGGCCGCTCCCCCTCAGCCTTGGCCACAGCACTAGCCCTAAAAAAGGGTGTCGGGTGGCCATGGACGAGGGAGGAGGTGGGACGACGTCGGGCAGCTGCTGACAAGGGGAGGAGGAACCAGGGAGTAGAATATTCCATGGGCTTAATTAAAAAAATAAACATAAAACAAGTTGGTATGGACCTGCAGTGCATCGCTTAACAAGTTTATGGTGCTGGGAATGTGTTTTGAAAGTTCGTGGACTTATCTGGTACACCACGACAAGTTTGATGGCCTCTCATACATTTAACTCATTTAACAATGACAAAAAACGTTAATTAATTGTTTTTTAGGAATTAATAAAAAGTCCAATCATGTAATAGAGATAAGGCCAAGGAGCTTGTAGTCCAATGAAAAATAAATCTCTTTAACGGGGATTATTCCTCTTAATGAAATCACGGGTTCGGTTTTTTCAAAACCCCCGTGAGGTTTATTCCTCTCCGTGAAATCCTGTGGGGCTCGTTTTTAAGAGATAATAGCTAATAGAGAGGCTAATAAACTTTAATCAAGCCTTACATGCTAATTGATAGTCCCAAAACCTAGCTAAAGTGGTGCGATGGTTCACACATATCGAGAAAAGATAGTTGTGCCTATCCTGTCTCGCACACATGTGTGCAACCAGATGCATTTAAACGAAGGATAATCTATTAACCAATGTACACATTCCCAACAACCTATTGGCCGCTAGTATACAGACATCATCACATCATCCTGGTAAACTTTAAGCTCTAGCCCATCCAAAATTCCAAACGTGTCCAAAGCACTTGGGTTTTTTATATCAAGCCAGACATGGCTCCAGCAGGAGGATGTTCACATGGTACAATCAACGCGTCTTCAATTATCTAGCAGTTTAGCAGTATACAAGCGCTTCCTCATAGTTCATGCGGCACGGCAACAAGAATCCTTGGAAGGTACTTCCGAACGGTACTCTCTTGTTCTTCTCCCCAAAACGATGATGACAGAGACTGGTAGACCGATCAGTTTCACACTGTGTTGGCACTATCCATTTAATTTAGTACAGTGTGTATTGACATGCAATCTCTTGTTGTCCAAAAGGTTTCAATATGTGTGGTAGTCGTTCTCAAAAGTGGAGTACAAAAAAAATGTAGCCATCATCACCAGAATACGCAATTAAAGATGAAACCAAAATTTCAAGAGTCTTAGGTTAATGTGACTGCTATCTTGTATAATGGACAGAGAGAGACACATTTGGCAACGTAAAATTAACAAACATAACTAGATTGACCACCGCTGAATATGTGAATTAAGTTAGATTATCTTGAAATTACTACTACTTCGTTCACAATGTAGCTAGGTTTAGACCTTTTTCAGACATATTAAAAAACAGTTGCTATTAAATAGCAAGTTTGCCCTTCGTTAACCTTGTCCCATTAGCCATTAGGAGTCACAGGAGGCACAGGAGGAAGATTCTGAGTTCTGCCCCCCTGTTTACTCTGGAGAGTTGGCGAGTTTGGAAACAGAGAGCAGCAGTCTCAGACTTCTCACCGTGCAGGAGCTTCTGCGGGTCATTTGAGTCACGCGGGTGCCGCAGACTCTTGGTGCTCTCTTCTGCAGTAGTCAGGGTTAGTTGTAATTTTGCTTCGTTCTAGAAAAATGCATGTGCATTGCAACCCCGTGTATAACTCTTAATGTATTGCTTTAGTATGAATTTGGCCACTGTTTCTGTGTGTCACACCAACTTAAATAGAATTTTGGAATTTGGGCACCCATTTCCGTGTGTCATACCATGATAGATTATTGATGCCATTTTCTGTAGATTCTTACCGACTTCAAAAGAATTTTGGGATGATTTCAGCTACATTAGAAAGATTATCTTTTTAGCTTTCTATCAATATATATAACATAAAAAACGGAATGCATATGCGATCTAGGTGTCTTTTTTCACGATCTTATTATGTAGATTCCGGCCGACTTCTAAAGAATTTTGGGATGGTTTCAGTTGGAACAGAAAGATTATCTTTTTAGCTTTCATACATATAACGTCAAAAATAAAGTCTTTATGCGACCTTGGTGTCCGTTTTAGTATGGTGTGCTGCTGCAGTCCGAACCGAACTCCAGAATAAATTTAAATTCCATTTGGATTTGGATTAAATTTGTTTAATCAATTTAAGGGAGGGTGGACAAAATCTTTTGGCAGAAAAAACCCTCTATTTATTATTGGGTGTGTGTGTATATATATATAATAAATTTGGCGCATGCCATGGCATGGCGTCTCATGTGTTTTTTGGAAAAAAAAAACTTCGTCTTATTACATGTGCGATATAGTTGCAGTGCCTTCTATATGGGTTTACATGCTGTGTTAATTTTGAAAAGAAGGTTTGCAATTTGTTTGCATGCTGTCATGTTTAGAGAGAGCCTACTATCGGGAACAACGGAGGAGCATTAGCCTCTTATCTGCACAACTGAAATCGATATTGTGAATAATACCAAGCTATAATCCATCACCCCGTTTGTCGTATGTTGCCTACCATGTTGCGGAAAAAAACAAAAGCTCACGATCACATGCATAACATCCACAAATTGAAGACTTCAAAACAATACCACTTGGAAACAACTTTGCACGATCATTCATTAACAAGCTAGACTGAGTCTTGCAGATCGTCTATCCCATTATCTATATTCAAACTTTATTTCGTGTATCCATTTTTGCACCGTAGACAACCACATAGATATGAGTACAATAGTGGTATCATCCTCAGAGCCATCGTGCTCAGAGAAAGGGTCCACCGAGCCACTGAGCTGCACCCGATCTAACCTACCAGGAGAAAAGGGACCCGCATGATAAGGCTGAGAGTCTAGGGGATTTAGGGTGGACGCCGGCGCCGGAGAGGCAAGCGACAGGGGCGAGGGCGAGCACTCCAGGGAGGAGCACTGAGGGGAACCCTTCTCTTTGTGTATCAACCCTTACTGGCTCGCTCCAATTTCGTCGCTAGCTATTTTGGTGCTATGCTGTAGTGACTTTAACGAGGTGTCGGTCTATTTGAAAACAAAATCAAATGAAGAGATATACATCCAAGTGCTTTCACAAATGAACCACATTTGAATGGATCTACTCTTATTTGCACAACTGAAATCGGTATTGTGAACACAATACCAAGAAATAATACATCACTCCGTTTGTATGTTGCCTAGCTACCATGTTGCAGACAACACAAAGGCTCACGATCACACGCGTCAGCAACACATCTACGAATTGAAGACATTAAAATAATACAACTTGGAAACAACTTCGCAGGAACATTCACCAACAGCTCGTTACAAGATATATACGAGTATAGTAGTGGTCCTGCGCCTTCTTCTCAAGTGTCATCCAGACAGTTGGGCGTGCCCCTAACGTAACCCTGAGCAGGAGGATCGAACGAACTTGGGTACGTTTCGGTGCTTATCCTTGCGCTGGGTGCGGCTATGGCGGTGGCCCTTACCCCTGTGCGGGCCGCTGCGGCAGCCCGACGGCGACCGCGGCCTCCGCCGGACGCTGGCCGTCTGGCTTATTAGCAGGCTCGGCGGCACCTTGTTCCAGCGTAGGCGCAGCCATCCCCGCCGGCGCGCGGAGAAAGATGCAGGACTTGATCCCGAACGAGGAGGCGACGAGGCTCAGCACAGCCGCCTTCGTGAAGACGCCGGCCCTGACGACGTGGCACTCCACGTCGTCGCCCGAGAAGATGGCCGCGCGCGATCCGGGCGCGTTCAGGCTCGCGCCTGCAAAGTAGAACACGCCAGCAAGCAACGCCGCTATCCTGCGCATGCATAATATATGTACCCACCATGACTGAGCATAATATATATACCATCGGTACGTTTTCGTTGACATTTGATAATACAAATAGCTGCTTAACTAAGATTAAGAGCCATTTGTATATATCGTTGTAGACGATGCACACTCACCACGAGAGGACGGCGACGATGACGCCAATGACCCGCCTCCTGGCCTTGGGCTTGGAGGCGCCGCCGCCTGGCCTGCAGCAGCCGCAGCAGCCGCCGGCCACCAAGGCGATGATCTGGGCCACGAGCAGCAGGAGGACGGCGCAGATCCCCAGCGTGTGAGCGGCGTTGGCCGGGTAGATGCACTCCCTGCCAGACACGTGGATTTGAGCCGGCTGCAAGCAAGAACAACATTAATCCATCACCGCGCGCCTTGCAGGCAATCATACTCGTCACTCATGCAAACATGCATGCCAAGACGATCGCGAAGTGGTAACACAGATTACCGTGAGTCTTTTGCCCTCGGCTATGAACCCCAGCACGGCGCTCGTCACCCCAAACAGCCCCACCATGACGGTCAGGAGCACCATTACCACAGTCTCCATTCTGCGCCTGATGTGAGCCTAGCTCTGTCGTCTATCGATCTATCGGTCGCCGGCCGTGAATCTGTTATCAGTAGTGAACTATATGCTCGCTCCTGTTTATATAGAGTGACACTGTACTTGTGCGAAACTTGGAAATGCCGCCGCCGCTGCAGGTTATATATCGCGACAAATTCATGAGTAGTATATAGTAGTAAACGCCAGCCTTGTATTACTATACTACATATAGTAGAAAGAAGGTTGCATCGATCGTACCATCTGGCAACTGCCGGGCATTTTCCAGGGTACGTACGTTAGTGCGTCGCGCCTATATATAGTATCGCTAAAATGAAAATATCCAACTAACTTAGGCGAAGATATCGATGACAAGCAGGAGTGGAACGAATGGATGAACATGACATGGTTACAAGAGGACACGGGTGGATAACACCGGCAGTAAGTTGCAAAATGTTTCCCAGTGTTTTTTCTCCGGCCCGGCCCATGTTCATCAGAACGCACAACAGGTACAATGAGTGGTGAGCAGGAGGTATTGAAATGAACTGATTGATGACCACGGGTTGCTTAATCCAATCCAACGCGGATGATGAGTGCAAGCTATAGACTTTGGCTTTGATGACAACTCCCGAAGGCCCCACATACCTTTGAGCCAAATAAATTTCGAGGATGACGGACTTGTGCACCGATTTGATTGGGGCAGACTATCTGTATCCCTGGAAGCAAACTAAAGCATGATTGGGTTATATATATGACCATTGTTGTTCCCAAGCATCAGGGACCGATTGATGCACTGCATGTTACTTGCCATAACTAGCAACTGAACTTGAGCATTTTGTGTGATTGCCCAGGATATAAACATTCAGCCAGATTTGATTTGGACAGCAACAAATTTGAAGGATCAAGAAACTCTTTGTTGACAGCAACAAATATTATCTTCGACTTGCAGTAGAGCCAAAGACCATACAGAGAAAATGGTGTCAAGTAGCACAGGAGTTGATGCCCTGTAATACGATAGTAGCTGAACGCCTGAACCATAGCAGAAATTTCAAGAACACACCGATGCTGCGGCAACTACCACCGTTTCCTCCTTGCTCGATTAATTCAACCCTGCTCGAAGCAGCTCACCTATGGCGTCACCGTCTCCCTGCTGCACACTCTCTAGTTGCCGAAACGTGCTGTTCTCACGTCAGTTCCAATATGTAGTCTCTCCTGCTTTGTCTGGTTGATGTGTCAGGTTGTATCCCGAGTTTGTCATCCTCACCCCTCCTATAAACTTTACTTTGCTCAATATTGTTATTGAGCATCTGAATGAAGTAGGTGGGGAAGTCTCCCCCAGACCCCCCCCCCCCCCCCCCTGAATCCCTCAACAAAAAAAAACCGAACCTGCAGGTGCGGTATGTCGTCCACAAGCTTGAGATTATGAATTATGAGTATTAATGGCAGAAGCAAGGCATAAATGCTCTAGAACAATAGTCCACAATGATTTGCTAGATTGCTTACTGCCAAAGCCCTCACAGTGTTGTCCAACCAGCAGGGAACTGTAAATGAAATAGCTGAACCTTGCAAGCCAACAACCTATCACCATGCTTCTGATGTATAAATGAATACTGACTTGCATCTATTCAGTTGAGCATTGAACATACCCTTTCTCTCCAACAGTACCCATACTCCTAGCATCCGAGAAAGACCCGGATCCCATGGCCAGCACACATCATGGATATTAGTGGCAAGACCGAGCATATCTTCGCCAATTGAGTGAGCAGGATTAATGTTGGTGGCATAATAGTCACCTGGCTAAATAGTCACCCCTTGTGCATCTATACCATTGTCACCGGGGCACAATTGGCAATTCACTTCCTAATACAATGGAACTGGTGGTCATTGAGTCCACAGGTGCTTGGAGCCCAATCACACTATTGGAAATGTTGCAGCCCTTGACATCCAAGATGGCAACATATTGAACAACAACGTCAATGTCATCATGCGTGGCCACAAGAGTAGGAGCTTGGGCATGTGCTCCAATTGCAGCAGCATCCACACGGTTCTCAGCATTGAGGTCCTCAAATGCCACATCTATGGGTACAAATGTGGATGTTGTGACGTTGACACCGGTGGTGGTGTCAAGGTTTAGCATCAAACATGTAGCGGGCAGCACGATGTCGGTGACGCTAGGAACGAGCTCGGCAACCATTGCAGCCCAGCATGAGTGTTAGTGTTGGAGAACATCACCTCTTGACCGACGTTGGATGCTGCAGGTCCAATGGTCGCATTAGTCACCATGGTGTCACCACAACCGAAGTATAAGTTGGTGTTGCAATAATCCTGAGATGCACCCCACTGAATGTCCAGCTGACATCAGCCGTTATAGATGTTTCGACTATGTAATTCTCCAAAAGCTTTAACAACATTAAACTTGGATTTGAAAACAACTTGAGCAAACACATAGTGAATCCTCCAAACACATGCACATGCTCATTCACCCCAAACTGACCAAAAACCTGATGAAGTAGGCTTTCAGATATAGGATAGCATACCCTGTGGATGGTGACTTCAAGGACGCGATTGGATGACCGCCACTCCTCAAAAACACTTGTGGGACTTTCACTGAGCAACTGGTGTGCGCTCTTCACATAGCAGTATTCCTTGACCAGATCAGACGCCAAATTACAACAAGTGCTACCGTCCATCTGCCAAGACAAAACCATGCTAAAAGCAAAGGAAAATCAAGAGATCTTGAATGGTTCTGAGTACCAATTGTTAGCGACCTATAACACCAACTCAATTAAGCATACCACACTAGCAGCAACTCCATGGAATCCAATACAAACTGAGAGAAAAGGGAGCACAGCAAGAGATTCGAGAAATAGATGGCCACTATCTCAGCAAGATTCTAAGAGCAGTAGTTAGAAGATGAAGCTATGGAGAGAGGAAGAAGAACGGTAGAGCATGAGGCTTCAAGAGGAAGGGGTATTCCCATTTTCAATAATTTCTTTGATGCCCTTCATTGCATTACCTGATATTTGTAGTCTTGGAAAGACACTCCAGGCCACGTCCCATAGTCCATATGACAGCCCAACCATGTGTAGACCCTAACACTTGGCCTTTCACATGACAGTAAAATAGGCATTTACATTGTATACATAATGAATCATATCAATTCGATTTATTGAATTTTGCAAACTCAGTAATTTCACTACGGGAAGAAGGTATTTTTCGTGGGCCCGAAACCCACTGAAAACAAAGAAAACCGACGAAAAAGACACTTTTTCGTGAGCCGGCCGACAAAAGTTTGACGAAAAAATTCCACAAAAAAAAACCCATATTTTTCGTCGGCCCCCACGAAAAAGCATGTTTTTCGTCGGTCTGCAGACAGCCCTCGAAAAATCATGTTTTTTCGTCGGTGGAGGTGGCCCACGAAAAAAATGTTTTTCGTCGGCATCTTCAACCCACGAAAAATATTTTCTTTCATCGAAAACTGGAGCCCACTAAAAAACTACTTTTTTCGTTGGGTTCATGAGGCCCACGAAAAAACTGCGCTGACCATAAGCTTTTTCGTGGGCCTGCTCCTGGCCCACGAAAAACATCTGCCCCCCCTAAAAACAGAACCCCATTTATCCGTTTTCCGACCAAACAAATATAACAAACATTCATCAAATTTATGACCAGCACAACAGTATATATAGTACAATATATGTGACCACAACATTCGTCATAGCTCAAATTTATATAGTCCATAACAAAACCACATACAAATCCATCGCCTGTGCCAAAGGCGAACCTACAAACAACAATTCTACATTAAATGTTACTAGGAACTCAAAAACGTATCCAACAAGCAACGGACCTAATCAGAATCCAAGAGAGCAAACCTGTCATGTCTTCTCCTCTCACCACTGTGATACAAAGCATCTACATTTATAGGCCGCTGTATCCAGTCGACACCCTCACCGTGACCAACAATAACCACACCAAGTAATATTGTCAAAACCAAAATTAACCACACCAAGTAATATTGCCAAAACCAACCTTTGTACAACAAGACAGCAAATTGCTTACCAGTTTGTCCTTTGTCGCCTGGGAGCACAAAACATCGGTGTTGTTCGGATTAGGACTACGATGCCCTCGAATGTATACATCCATGAGACTTTTGCTCACTCCACTCTCAGCCTCCTGCAAACACATATGACAAGCATTTTAGATATATGACCTCAAACAATATACAGTTATGGCAAGCATTTAGATACATGCTTACCATGCGCCGCTGAAGCCCAAAATGTCCATTTGCTCCATACTTGTGCCCCGGATCCTCCCCGGATCCACCCCTTTGTTGATTCGCTTCAGCTCTGACTTTGCAATCCACTCAGGTGGGCAATCCACTCAGGTGAGGACCATAGCTTGGCCAATCACCTCCAAGCTTCTATGTTCTTCACAAGCCAATCAACTTGGGTCTGGAGGTACTCTTCTTCCTTAAGGTATATACTATTGGCTCCTTTCTTCTTGGTCATTTTCTCTCCTTTCACGGACTTATAGTAGTGGCAGACAGTCGTGATCCTTGCATCTCGGCAACTTTGCAAAAGTGCCTCCTTAGTGCCTTCATAGCTTCACGATCGTCTTGGTCCGCATCCATGTAGAACCGGGTTTGCATATGAAACAAAACAAACTCAGATGAATTATATTTCTGTAATGTACACGTACAAATGAAAATTACAATGCAAGGCAACTCACCCAAAACTCGTCCCAGACAACGGCCTGTAGACTCCTACCCTCGACACCATTTTCCCCAACCTCCCTCTTAAGGCCCCAGTGTGCCAACGATAAGCCGTCTGAGGCTCACCGTTCCCTACTACCATGCGAGGGTAGTAGTAGCGGTAGAGGGCACCCAATACACCATTGACCTTAGTGTGTGGGCCTTTACCTTCCCATTTGATGTCGTCCCACGACCTGCAAAGAGGATTTGTGAAAATAGACAAGAAGGGGTCAACAACATATGTATACATAATAAACCTACAACATAACAATTGATGAGGCTCACCACTCTCCAAGTGGCTTGATCAGCACCCTCTCACTCTCAGCTGGCCTCGCACGAACTGAATTACATCTTTGAAACCTACATATAGCCAAACGGATTAAAGTCAGTAGAAAGATAAAAGAATTTTAACTTTGCGAAACATTAATATCAAGGATACCTAGTTCTTGATGAAGAACCCATCTGGCTAGCATCAGCATCAACCGGGCCCATGTCTTCCTCCTCGTCAGTCTCACCTCCAACTTCCACATCATCACCCCCTCCTAAGTTGGGATCACCACCCCCTCCCAAGTTGGGGTCACCACCCCTTCCCAAATTGGGGTTATCACCACCTAACGCATCCTCCCTAGAATCGTTGACCTCTAGCTCCCTAGCCACCTCATCCATTAAACCCATAAATTGCTACTGCCTTAGCCTGGTCTGGGTGGTGCCTTGGAAAAGGCTGCTGCTAGATGAGGCCTCCTTAGAGGGACCCTTACTCCTCCTATGACTAAACATATGCAAAATTCAAAAGTTAGGTTAGTACACATTTCAAATAAGACATGATAGAAACCACTATAATAACTTGTGCATTATGTGTCATAAATTCAACAAAACAAATCTTACAATACATACTTATCAAAAATCATCGGCATCTGATTCGGCTTCGTTGACTCGTTGTATGCTCACACACTTTTTGAGTCGTGCCATCTGTTGAAGTCTTAATGACTTTCTAGTAATGGGTCGTTTCCGCTAACGTGTGGGTTCCTCTATTAAGTCCCTATCTTCCTCGTGTAATAACTCTAGAGCGTCCCCATCGGATACATGAAACCTTTCGCCTTGAAGCCTTTCGGCTTGAAATGTTTTGTCTTGTTGTAAGCCATCGTTGTCATCATCAGATACATTCTCGAACCTTCCTTCTTGGAACACATTATGGTCATCGTCTTCATTGTACCCTTCGTTGCCAAGAGGGAAGACTTGGGGGGTTAACTTTAAATGCCACCCACCATGCATTCAATCTAGGATGAGGATATGGCAGGTTTCTTAGCTTGAAGCTTAGAACTGTGCTTCACCTCGACCATGCCAAAGTTGTCAACATGAGTGCCATTATGTGGATCAAACCAATCACATTCAAAAAACACCAGACTTAGTGGTTTGGGACCATCAAACTCATACTAAACGATGTTCTATAAGACACCGTAGTAGTGAACTAGATTCTCATTAGCATCATAAGCGGTGGTCATAACTCCGCTATTGACAGTGGCTGCAAATGGATGGCTCTTCTCTAATTTTGCTGTTCTGAAGCAAAATCCAGAAACATCGTATCGATTGTAGTTCCTTGCCTTCACAAGACCATGAGACAGCTGGTCTAGGTCTTTGTGGACGGTTCCATCAGTAAGACACTATGTAAGAAAGCATCATTATTAGAAGCAAGTTAATGTCACATATGATCGAAGAGATGATGAGATGCTAATTAAATGCTTGCGGAACCACTGCACGAAACTAAGACCACCATGTAGCCCATTGCGCATTAGGTTCTCTAATTGCTTGGCGGTGGGTCGGTCAGTGGATGTCCAATACTCTTTTTCAAACAACCTGCGTTATTTGATATTCAGAGAGGACGAGATTATTTGATACTTAGAGATGTCAGGAAATATAAATCAAAGAGTACAAAACGAAGTCAGAAGATGACATACTTGAAATATTTGATCATTTCTTTCATGTTGCTAAACATATACAACAAAAACAAGTTCATCTCTGATTCTTCCACATGGTGTACAGTCGAAGGTCCATTTGTTGTACCCTGGAATTTGAAAATCTCAAGGTTATTTTGTGGTTCCCCATCAGCAATAGAAACCCGCTTGGAGTGTTTTTCAGTGTCTTCTTTGTTGAAATACTTTTTGGTGAAGTGCAATATCTCTTTAAGAGCAAACACCTCAGCGATACACCCCTCAACCCTAGCCTTGTTGCGTATAGTAGACCTAAGTTTTTTAAGTTGTCTTTCTATAGGATACATCCACCAGCATTGGACGGGTCCACCAACCAATGCTTCCCAGGGAAGTGAATCAACAGGTGCTGCATCGCATTCATGAAACCAGGAGGAAACACTTTTTCCAACTTGCATACAAGCACCGGAATCTCCCTCACAAACTTCTGCATCAAACTCTTCTAGACTGTCTTAGCACATAAGTGCCCGTAGAAGTAACTGAGCTCATTTAACAACCTCCACAGGTCGTCTTTGAAATAACCACAAAACATTACAGGTAGGAGCCTTTCCATGATAATATGGTAATCGTGACTCTTCAGTCCGGTCAACTTTCCGGTCTTCACATTTACCGCCCACTTTAGGTTAGTTGCATAGCGATCTGGAAATTTCAGGGTCTTCAATCATTCGAATATCTATTTCCTTTCTTTCGGTTTAGGACAATATTCGGCTCGTGGTCTACACTCACTTCCTTTTCCATTTAATAGTACCTCAAGATTGGGACGATCAGAAAGCAATGCTAAGTCTTTCCTTGCTTTGATATTGTCTTTGGATTTGTCTGTCACATCAATACAAAAGTTTACGATGCTTTCCACGACATTACGCTCTCATGAGATCAATATTGTGCGGCAGCATCAAAGCCTTAGCATAAGGCAGCTCCCAAAGTGAGGAAATGTGAGTCCAGTTGTGGAGCACACCGTAATCTTGAAACTTTTTGCCACTCGGATCAACCTTCAGACGTCTATGCCATGCCATTATCTCCTTTGCAGTCTTACGTTTTGACGGTAGCTTTGTGACTTTAACACCCTTTCGAAATGCAGTAGTCGACAACCTGAACCTGTGCCTGATAGGAAGCTCCCATCGAGTGCAGTCAAGGAAAGTGATTTTTCCACCATGCTTTAGTCTATATGCATCTGAGTCATCCATATATATGGGACAAGAAAGACGGCCATTCACAGATCATCTAGCCCAAATGGCATATGCCAATAGATCATGTACGGACCAGAGGTATGTGAATTCTTTCTTAGCATAACTATCATATGCCTTCACCCCTGTCCATAATTGTTTGAGTTCTTCTATTAACGAGCGTAAGAAGACATTGAGATTCTTCCCTGGATGTTCAGGTCCTGGAATGACGTGCGCAAGAAATATGAATTCATCTTTAAGCACCATCTCAGATGGAAGATTGTATAGCATGATGAAAACTTGCCAGCAAGAGTATGGGCTTGCAGAAGTATTGGAAGGTGTGAACCCATCCGTCGCCAACCCAAGACGGACACTCCTTGGGTCTCTCACAAACTCAGGATCGAACTCGTCCAGTGTCTTCCGTGCGTCGCTGTCTGCCGGATGCACCATTACATCCTCACCCTGGCTGCCACATCTGCGTTCTTTGTGCCACCTCATACTCTTAGCCATTTTCATAGAAAGGAACAACTGCTTCACACGAGGGATGATAGGCATATACCGCAACTGTTTAGCCGGTGCCGTTGTGTCCACGTTCTCCCCCGCCTCATTGCCCACCTGAATGTACCTAAACTTCCCACAGTGCCTACATGTGCTCAGTTTATCATCCTCCCTCCAAAATACCATGCAGTTGCTAGGACAGATATCTATCTTTTCGTATTTCATCCCAAGACCTGTCATCATTTTCTTCGCGAAATATAAGTTTTTCAGCAGCTTATGATCGGATAGGAGAACCTCAGACATTAGTTTGGTGATGGCATTGAAGCAACTGTTCGAAATGTTTTGGTCCGATTTTATCACCATAAGCTTCGACACCGTATCAAGCACGGTCTTCTCGGTATGATCATGCAGCTTCTCATCACCGGCTTCAAGCAGTCGATAGAATTCTCGCACCTCTGGCGGTGGCTAATTGTCCTCTTCTGGATCAAACTCAAACCCCATAGCAGGGTCATTCAGCATATCCATCATGGCATCACGGCTCTACTGATATGGCTCTGAGATCCGATGGGCTCGCTCTCCATGCTTATGCCATACAAGATAGTCAGACATGAACCCAAATCTACGTAGGTGTTTCTCCATCACATCTTTGGTCTTGTACGACCCGTTCTTACATTCAAGGCACGGATATGGCAGGACATGACCTCTTGCCACCTTGAATGCTTGCTTCAGAGAAGCCTCTGCGATTGCCTGCCATTCTCTTGAGTGTGCCCCATTCTTTCTCCATACTTCATATATATCCCTTCGATCGTCGCCCATTCTTTCTCCATCCTTCATACACAGCCCTTCGATCGTCACCCATTTTCGAGGCTAAAGCACCAACCAAAGTTCATCATATAGTAGCGACACGTGGCTTAGGTAACGACAAAGACCCTACTAGGAAAGGCCCTAAACCCACCCGAGAATGGAGGTGGCCGCATGCGATTCGTATCGTGACCGACAATCCGAACGAAATTTCTGCAGCATAACCCCGCTGTTCTCCGAACGCACACTCCCCAGTGCGACGGAGAACAACTGGGTTATGCTGTCGAAATCTCATTCGGATCGTCGGACATATCACGAATCACATGCAGCCACCTCCATTCTCCGGCTGTCCAAATACGTGGACAATCCCGGAACCACGCACATCACAAGTAATCCTATGTTTGGATCCAATGAAACCGTACAACCCATGCATCCATAGATTGAGCAATTTCATTAGGTCCTAACACCACCATAAATGCGATATGCGTGCTTCCGGAACGGGTGACACCTAGGGTTTACTACTGGTTTGCGCATTAAATCCTAAAGCATTAAACCCTAGAACTCTAGAAAATAACAGTAAAATAAAGTAAAATGCTTAAACAAATAAACAGTAATCATATGCCAGCATAAATAGTAACGAGATATTTTTTAATATCATGAAATAAATAAATAGTAAGAAAACAGTTTACGAACCACATAAAATGATTATTGAACAAGATTGATTAATTTAAAATCTAATATAATCATCAACCTATTTAACTCTGTAATAGCAATCCTACCACATCATTAACAAATATGTAATCAACAAATGCCAGCCTCACATGGTTAATTAAGCTAATCAACATCTACATCAAGACTAAACACAACCAGAGGGGCAACAACTAATTTGAAAGACGTCGGTTTTGGACATGGCCGACGAAACAATCAATATAATAACCTAATCACACTACTCAATCCTCGTCGGCCGAAAAAGTGGCCGACGAAACAATCCATATCAATCCATAGAGTCCAATCATGCTGGTACCTTTTTTTGCTTGTGCTCGTTCCGACGTCGGGAGGCAGGACAGCAGCTAGGGCGGACGAGGTCGCACGCGAGAGGGCCGTCAGGTTGCCCGCGAGGGGCCGGCGGCCAGGATGGCACTACGGAGGAGGTTGGCAGCGCCGGTGCGGGCGCTGCAGGACGCGCAGCCACGTCGACCAGCCTGCGCGCGGGGCCGGGGGCTGCGGCAGGGGTGGCGCCGCGGGCGCAGGGGACGAGGGCGGGGGACCGAGGGCGGCGGGGAAAAGGCGGCGTCGCCGGTGCGGGGGCAGGGGCCGAGGGCGCCGGGCCGGGGCGGCGTCACCGGCACGCGGGGCCGGCGGCGGTGGCGCCTTCGCGCGTGAGTGGGGGAGGCGCCACGGGCGCGGCGGCCAGGGGCGGCGATGCCTGCGGGCGTCGTCGGGGGGCTGCGGCGCCGGCGGACGTTGACCGGTGGGCGGGGGTAGGCGCACCGGGGGCGGCCAGTGTGGGCGCGACGGCGGTGGGTGGTAATCGAGCAAGAGATGTTTGGGGGCGTTTTCGTCGATTTGGGCTGCCCGGGCGCTAAGGACGAAATTTTTTTTCGTCGGCCGCCACGAGACCCACGAAAAAAAATCCTCTTTCGTCAGTTAGCCCACGAAAAATATTGTATTTTCGTCGGCCTAGTAGGCCCACGAAAAATACAGTGAACCCATCTGCGGCTGGATCAGTGCCTTTTTCGTCGGCCTTAGCAGGACCCACGAAAAAAATCCCTTTTTCGTGGGCTACCTGGGAGGCCCATGATTCGTCGATTTAGTGGCCCACGAAAAAAATACATGTTTTTTCGTCGGCTGGTTCACGAAAAAATATAGGTTCACGAAAATTAATGTTTTTCCTATAGTGTTTGTTTATATGCTACAAAATGCGTATGTAATGGATGTTGGGCGCCGGTCCACGAAAAAATATAGGCTCACGAAAATTAATGCTTTTCCTACCGTGTTTGTTTATGTGCTACAAAATACGTATGCAATGGATGTTGGGCGCCTTCGGTCTTCATAATGCCTTGAAAGAAGCAGTAATGCAAAGACAGAATTTTTTCCACATACTAGACGATCGACTAGACCAAATCAATCCACGCGACTTGCGACATGTCAACATCAGAAGTCTTCGTGCCATATCGTACATGGTACGTAGGGGATGCTGCCGTGCTGGTGGAGACCGGAGACGACTGCTATTAATGTAATACTAATCTCCGATAGAGTTGCGTGGTCACTGGTCAATTAGCTAGCCAATACTATTTCATAAAAAACCAAAATAAATTCGACCTAGTTTTCATAGTACAACCTCCTTCCATTCATTAATATATACTCTTTCCGTCCATATTTATAAATCGTTTGATTTTTTTTCATCAAATTTAACTTATTTTTCTGATTTAAAAAATTTTACAATTATTATTTATTTTTATTGTGATTTAGTTGCATATAATATACTTTAACTGTGACTTAAATTTTTTTCTATATTTTTATAATTTTTTGAATAAAATAAGTTAGTTAGATTTGGTAGTAAAAATTAAATGACCAATAAATTGGAATACAGCGATGCAGGGAGTAACGTTGAAATAAAACAATCATACATTTACGACCGAGAAAATAAACTACGTCATTTCTTGCGGCTATAAAGTCCGAGGCCTAGGTTGAAGGGAGGACACCGAAACACACACCATTTCAGCATTCGCCCTCCCGCCACAACCGCGCTCGATCTCGACTCTCGAGGAGGAGACGACGACAGGGGCTACCGTCATCGTGCTATCCGTGCTCTCCATGTGATTCCACTACTGGTTCTCGACATAGTCCTCCATGAATCAGGTCAGACTCATGGCTTCCCGTACCGTTCCCTTCTCCAGACCTGCCAGCCCAGCGGCTCCATCCCCGGGCAATCCGGCAGCTGCAACACGGAGAACGGCTCCGAGTGCTGCCAGGACGGGCAGAGCTACACGACGTACGACTGCTCCCCGGCCGTCACCGGGAGCACCTCGGCCACGCTCACGCTCAACAGCTTCGCCGAGGGCGGGGACGGCGGAGGCCCGGCGGCGTGCACGGGCCAGTTCTACAGCGACGACCAGATGGTCGTCGTGCTGTCCACCGGCTGGTACAGTGGTGGCAGCCGGTGCACCAAGAACATCGTCATCACCGCGGCCAGCACCGGCAAGTCGGCCACTGCCATGGTCGTCGACGAGTGCGACTCCACGACCGGCTGCGTTGCGGAGCACAACTTTGAGCCGCCGTGCCGGAACAACATCGTCGATGGGTCACCGGCGGTTTGGGACGCGCTTGGGCTCAACCAGGACGACGGTCAGGCCCAGGTCACGTGGTCCGACGCGTGAATGATCAACAGGCGCACGCACGTTGCCCCTCAACCTCAACAGTAAATGGTCAAGAGTAGTAGAAGTATAGGTAAATAAATAAAACCATATACATGTACGTCTCTCTCCGATGGCAGATTTCGTGCATGGTTACAAGAGCATATAACGTTTCACAATTTCTTATCTAGATAAAAGCAAATAAAAATTGGCTTTCCAATGTAATATATTTTGATTTGATTTTGCACAGCCTTAATGTCCAGTTTGAGGTTATATTTAGTAATTGACCACTGAGGTCCGTTTGGAATACAGAAATTTCACAAAAACCGTATAGAAATTATAGAAAACATTTCTATTGTTCCAAACATACTGTAAACGTACCGCAGAAAAATGACTTGCCGCAATACCACGAGCAAGCACGCTTGCATCGCTATTGACCACCACTTGCCCTAGATCTCACCTTCAACCTCTCTCCGTCCAGCGCCACACAGATGACACATCCCCTCCCCTGCTTGCCCTGGGTCAAAGTCACGTTGGGTTTGCCTAGTACACCATCACCAGAGACAAAATTAAATTTCAATTATTAGCAACTAATTTCCCCCTTTGGTGCACTCTCTAATCTCAACTATCGTGCTTCTTCTCTGCAAGCATTCAATACTCCACCTTGTTAGATTTAGATTATAATTTCATAAGTTAATTATGTGTATATTGATTATTGAAATGTGCACTCTGGTATTTCGTGCTCTAGCTTCGCTCATGGTGCCACCGTGGGCTTCGGCACCTACGCTACCCATAACCCATGCATGACTCGCCCTTTTTCCTTTGGCCTGGGCCATTATCCTCACAAAAACTATCCGGTACATTGTCCATCGCCCATCCACTCCACCTCGTTCTTACCCACCACTTGCTGGCGTTGCTCCACTGCCCGGACAAGCCATTAGCCAGCCTAAGGTTCCCCTTTAAGCTCAGAGCACACTAATTTGAGGCTCTACCACCTGACCACAAGACCCCCGTTCTAAATTTTCGCGGTGGCGCTCGATCATCCATGTCGGGTGGCAGCGTCAACCACTCGACCACCGGTTACCTCAAATATTATTGACTGCAAATTAGAAAAACTTAGTTTTTAGGGACAGTCAATTCTTGTGGCTAGCCACAGTTCAGCTGGGCAAAAGGTGGTGGAGACGCTGGTTGTAAGTTTTCCAATTGCAGTGAAGCATTTTTTTTCTTATATGAAGGAATATTTCATAAATAATAAAATTCTAACCTCTCTAACAAACCCATGCTTAACCTCTATAAAAGACCAGTAAAGACAAAAGAGGAAAAAATAACACTCAATAGACCGGAAGTAACATGTATCTCATGCTCAACATATAGCTCAAAACAACCTACCAACCTAAGTTCCATCTACGTATAAATATCACTATACAATCACTGACTTTCCGTTGAGCATTAGTTCTTCTTCTTCTTCTTCTTCTTCTTCTTCTTCTTCTTCTTTCATTCTGAGATATTTGATCTTTTATGACGAAAATATCTTATGACAAGGAGCAACTAGGCCAATTTTGGACCAACATCTGAGTCAGCCTTAGGCCCAAGAATGAAATGGCCAGGATCAGTTTTTAAAGTAATGGTTCCCTTTACTTTCTTAAATGATCAAAGTCTATGCATTCTCCTCTAGATCTAGCAATGGACATCATGCATTCGATAACATTGAAAACCATTCAAATTATCTCACTATATACCCTAGTTAAATGAACTTCAAATTGGTAAAAATTGTATGCTTGATATTTATATACTCTGCACTTTGATTTTAATAGTGTCCTAGTTTAAAAATTAATAATACATATCTAGCCTCATTAAATCATAGGATTTGGCAAAGGACAAATACATATCCATATTGAATCCTCAAAAAATTTGAGCATGATACTCCATCAGTGGTTAGTATTTATTACAAGTGGCATCTATTTGTAGCTTGTGTTCATAATAAACTCTAAACCACTCTGCTAAAATTTGTCTTTTCATATAGAAACTTGAGATAACCTTCATTTCATTTGTTTATTGGCCTGGATGACTTGGTTAAAATTCTTGGAAAACCATTTATTATGTTTAGGATTTAATTGCAATTTTTGTGTTTTCTTATTACAAAAATGTTAGAATACACAATTATCTTCAACAATCATGAGACTTGGCTAGGGACCAACACATATCCATGTTGCATCATCGAATTGTATAAGGATAACAATATATTGGAGACGTTTATGTTCATAATGAACTCTTCTAAATCTCTTAAGTTTCAAGGGAGCAATAGTTAATTTCGTACTTATCTTGTAGAAACTTGTAGTATCCATCGTTTCACATGTTTGTTGGTCTGCGTAACTTAGTTATAATTTTATAGCAATAATGTATTGTTTTTAGGATTTAATTGTAGTTTTTATGATTTCCTAATGAAAAATAATAATTCTCAAATTGCCTAAGAAAATCATGGGAAATGGTTGGCTAACACAAATATATATTGCATCACCAAAAAGGTTTGAGCATAGAAGTCCTTTGAAGGATCACATTTCTTTCATATGGTTAGCTTCATACCGGCAAATAGTTAGCTTCACCTTTTTCATGTGCAAACTTTTTGTATCCATTATTTCACATGTTTGTTGGCCTAGTTAACTTAGTTACAATTATAAGGTAACCATGTATTGTTTAGCATTTAATTGTGATTTTGGTGATTTTCTAGTTAAAAGATTAATAAATTATAAAAAAGCCTCCGAAATCATGATACTTGGCATCAGACCAACACATATCCATATAACACCACCAATGGATCATTAAGCAAAACTTGGGCCAAAAATGAAGTGTAATATCAGCCCACATAAGCCCAAACCAAAGCTACCCTCATCCGCAGTCGTTAGACCATACAGATGTTTGAGATGCAGTCGGACTCAAACAAAACCTTTCCTCCTCGAAACCCTAGTCATACAAGCACCGCTCTCTTCCTATTACCCTTAGATCAACCCATTTTCTCCTGGCCCTCAGATATTCCACTCCCCTCCCTAGATACACCGATGAGGAATGATATAGAGCCTTAGTGGCCCTATCCCTTTCCTCCTCCCAAGTCTCATCCCTCGTGGGTTGTTGCTTGTGCTGCTCGTCCTTCATATTGATGAAGACAATGATTATGGTGATGAGAATGATGTTGATGGAGGAAGTGGTCCTTCTAGGGCAGGAATGTTTAGAGTGGAGACATATTTCACGCATGCCACAGAGATGAATATCACGGCTAACCTAATTCGTCATGAGTGACAAGAAGCAACTGGCATCAATCAGATTCATAGGAAGATGATAGCTCATGCTGTATTAGTTAAACCTTCACCTATCCACCTCTACCCTCCTAGTCATCCTCTATCCACAGTCATACTGATATATATACCATAGTCATATCCACAGCCACCCGCACCCCCCATGTACATGTCCACCGACTTTGTTACAACAACTAGCACAACATCTTGGTGCATACTATTCAGATGAGTACCTGATTATTCAAATGTTTGTGTATATCTCTTTAAAATTGTTTATTCATTTCTTGTTCTCTCGTCATTTGATTTCATCTCTATATATAGAAGTATTTTTATGAATATTGCACGCAACAGGAGAGATGAGACTAACGAATTGAGAACTTAATTGTCGAACACCTTCACGTAGGGACTTGACTATTCTATTATGGAGTTGTATGAATTTTGTGTGGGTCTGTGTTAATATGGATTTGTTTGGACTTCTATTCATATAGATCTATATGCATTTGTGTGTATTTTCGATAGGCATATACTTTATGCAATTGAATATTATTAATTTTTCTGCAAAATATATATGTGATATATGAGTACCTAGTGCATAGTCATACATAAATAACATAACGAAACGCCACCAAATTTTCTCATATTTTCACCATGCAAACCATATTTTCCATTCAAATATCTAAATTCTAATAAAACACTAATATCTGATGAAAACTTGCTGCTTTTTTTCAAACTTATGCTGCATCCTCAGTCTGTTATTCATCGAGAAAAAGCTCAATTTCCGTTAGAGTGCACTGAAAAATACCTTACTTGTGTGAATTAAAACCCTGTATAAGAATCAGAGTACATGTTGAATGGAGGACACATCTCCTGGTCACATAGATAAGATAGTAGTGATATATGTGGTGGGCATGAACAACAAAACCATAAATAGACTTGTGGTTGAAAAAAAAAGAATAAAGTATTTAATGTGAATAGTATAGCTGCACAATTACGATGGACTGGACTAGTTAATTACAGATGAGTAAAATTCACGGGCGGTAACCGAACTTGTCGAGGGGTGTCATTCATGTACCCAAACTTCCAAAATGCATATCTAGGTACCCAAACTTGCTAATTGTGCCATCTTGGTACCAAGTCTTGTAATTAGAATTAAAATGCTTGCGTGGCGGGCTGACTAGACAATGTTGACATGTCATCCGGCGGTTAGGGCTGCGCACGGCAGGCACACAGCGAGAGAAAGAAATAGGGGAGAGAGAAAGAAGTGGGGGAGGGGATGACATGTGGGTCCCATGTGTCATGGGTCACGTCATTGTCCAGTCAGCCCCACATAAGCATTTTAACTCTAATTACAAGATTTGGTATCAAAATGGCACAATTAGTAAGTTTGGATACTTAGATATGCATTTTGGAAGTTTTGGTACCTGGATGATACCCCTCGACAAGTTCAGTTTTCACCCGTGAATTTTACTCATTACAGATAATGGAAAGTATAGTTCGATCTCAGGATGATTCAATGATAACAAGGAAGTATACAGGATACATGCTTCGATCTCGAAGCTGCCAACAACTCTTGGAAACACAAAGATCAAACTCAGGCCAATCACAATAGGATTGATTAAGCACCATCCCTTCAATTTAATTTGTAACTTGTGTATCGCCCCCAGCAGAATCAGTCGTCGTCATGGAAAGAACTCCATCCCCGGCGCTGTTGTCTGACAAGAGGGTCTGGGACACGACATGCGCAGCAAATTTAATCCCTTGCCTAGCTACTTCGTTGCGAATCACTGTCGATAGCGCCGATGGCTCGCTCCCTGGCTGAGGAACAGCAGTTGGAAGAGTGACCGGCGGCATGCCTCCCCCCAGGGGCACCGGAACAGGAATACTGGGTGTTTGTACTTGAGGCAGCGCGACCTGCGGTTGTGCCAATCCTGTCGGGATCCCGAGCGGCGGCGGCGACAGCTCGCCTGGTGCGAGGGCTGC
This sequence comes from Paspalum vaginatum, assembly GCA_030272315.1. Lineage (NCBI taxonomy): Eukaryota > Viridiplantae > Streptophyta > Magnoliopsida > Poales > Poaceae > Paspalum > Paspalum vaginatum. Next base: position 38,731,380 of record CM059020.1, on the reverse strand, counting down.
GCATGCCACTACCGGCGCTGCCGCGGCCGCTGGAGGCACTTGAGGAGGGAGCTGCTGCTGGTTATTAGGTGCGTGGTGAGATCCATTGGTTTGAGCAGGAGTGAACTCTGCTACTGCTAGGTTCTGTTGTGTGTACACTTGTTGTTGTGGCTGAGACTGAGGGACGGTAGGACTAGGAGGGATCTGAGGCTTGCCGCCCAATGGTAACAGCGGGACGCCCACAGCGGGCGACGACATGCCTGACGTTGCGTTTGGTGTGCTGCCCACAGCGGCCGTCGCCGTCGCCGCCACTGGCGGGCTCCGCAGCATGATGAAGGAGGCGATGCCGAGCGCCGAGGCGGCCAGGCAGAGCACGCCCCCGCCGGCGAAGATGCCGTCCTTGAGGTAGGGGCAGTAGGGCGCGTCCTCCCGCACCACGTTGGTGCTCCACGCCGCTCCTTCTATGAGCAGCGCCCACGCGATCACCGCTGCTATCCTGCTCGTGGCAACACCATCATGTTTTCATGTATCATCAGTATGTTGACGGCACGCGGGACGGACGATGAGACCATCTGGCGGCAGCAGGCAGTCACTCACCATGAGAAGACGGCGCAGACGATGCCGACGATCCGCTTGGTCTCTGAAGGGATGGCGCGGGACTTGCAGCAGCCGCAGCAGCCGCCGACCGCCGTGATGATGACCTGGGCCACCAGCAGGAAGATGGCAGCGCAGATCCCCAGCCCGAGGGCTGGGTTCGGTGGGTAGATGCAATCGTCTCCGTACACCAGTATGGTGTATGGCTGCATGCATGAAGGCATATGGTTGGATCGAGTTCAGCTAAGCATAGATCTAGCGTACCAAATTCACATCACAGCAGCTAGCTCAACAAGAAAAATAGAAGGGACACATGGATGATAGATGCTGATCATCAACAAGTAAAAAAGGGCATATATAGTATGCTCGAATCTGTTGGTTTCAACAAATTCAAACCAACTAAGCAGATTGGCAGTGCTATGTAGCTTACAGTGAGCTTTGTCCCCTCTGCCGAGAACCCGAAGATGGCACTCAGCAATCCTAGAGAGCCCACCACTGAGCACACGATGATCGCAGTCTTATCCATTTTTATCCCCATTTCTAGATATCCTAGAAATGTCGGAGGCGTGGATTAGCTATCCCGTCTCTAAACCACTCGACCTATACGTTTATATAAATCGACGCTGCAAGGGCAGAAGACTTGGAAAGTTAAATAGAGCTCAGTTCCATGGGGCACACCGTACACCTAAAGCCCGAGATGCATGGGACGACCTTACAAGTCAAACGGTTTGTTAAGGAGCAACGTATAACCACAGCCCGGGGAGACTTATTTATTGGCAACCATCATCATGTTAATTATGGGCATGCTCGTGGTAATTCTTCGAACCCCGCTGTGACTTAGCTAGGGCATGTTTAATTACCTTCAGAACAGGGAACTGTAGAGATATAAACTGTGGGTTTGAGACTTTGAGTGGTGGCGGCAAGGAGCGCATGTACGTAGACACATACATGCTGACATTCAGCCATGTGCCATGCCGTGCGTCGTCAAAGTCTTTGAAACGAACACCGTACGCGCTTAACTGCTAGACAGCAGTGTTCGCCTGAACGGCCGTCTAAACGCCGGCATTTAAACGATAAACAATGCACAACTGTGTTGTTTAGGATGTAAACTGTCAATTTAACCGTTTAAACGGTAAAAAACGGTGTTAAACAATCTAAATAAAACGGGGTTAAACAAAATTAAACAGGCTAAACAGCCATTTAACATGCTGTTTAGGTGAAAATGTCGAGTTTTTTAATGTATAAATATAAATGTCTTATATTATACATATATAAATATGTTTATTAGATTTGTTGAATGAATAGATATGCATATTTATTTTTTAGATGTATAAATATTTATATTTACTATGATATTTTATTGTTATCTAAGCAGAAATATGTATAGTTTAATGCTATAGTACAAAACCGTTTAGACCGTTTAAACAGTGTTTACACGGATTTAAACGAAAGGTGACCAACTGTTATACCGTTTAGCGTTTAGAATAACACTGCTAGCCAGCGAGTCTATGTCCCGGCTAGTTGACTTGGAGAGGCCCTGCAGGTTGGCGACTTAAAGAATAGAGATCATGCATATGGATGTTTGGTCGTTGCATAGAGCTAAGGTTACATCTTGTTTGGCGTATCTCTCCAGACTGGAGGTGGAGTTTGCGGCTTCAATCAAAACGGTTTAGAGTTGTATTTAATCTGAAATGTAAATAAAAGCGTGCATCGACCCATGCGCATGGTTTATATTGTAGGAGATATGTTTTAAAAGTTAGTAGAGAAACTTAATGGAATAGATAGAATAAATTAGTAATTTAGAAATAATACCATGTGTTAATAATTTATATGAAAGTTTGGTTGTTTTAAGTTACTTTAGCAAAGATAGATGTGGCAATAATTTTAGATATACATTTCAGAGATTATTTTAGATTTTGTAATTTTCTCATAATTAACTATCAGTGAAAAATATGGGTAATTTAGATATGAATTAAATATATTGTTTCATATTTTTTGTAGTGGTATATATTGGTACTTAAAAGTAGATATAGGGGTTCATTTATGTTGTTTCTATAATGGCAATGGTGCAGAAACTGGAATAGGTCTAGTTGCTATTAAGTATTATGTCTACCGAACTGATGACTGGATATTTCTTATTACTCTGAGAATTTTTAGATTTTTTTTAGTCTATATTGTGAGGATTGACATGGACTCTCCAAAGGATATCACCTGTTAGTAATATTAAGATTTTAACTCTATAAATCTATAAAAACTAGTGATAACCAGACCCATTTGCTATAGAAAAATTGTAGGTCGTTAGAAGCTTTGTTAAACAAATCCTTGTTACTTGGTTGGCACATATCCTATTTTTTCTAGTATCTTTATTTTTTTCAATGCAGGGATACGTACACTAGTGGTAACCCAAAGTGAAAAATGCATGCTACATCTCCACGAGTGGATGGGCGCGTTAACGGCCACATTGGATACCTTTAGTAGCCAACAGAAGACAAATCTGTCTCTGCAAGTATAGGCGGACTTGGGTTGACACTCTGACATTGATGATACAGGTAAAGCCATCTCTAGCGGTTGTTTGAAATGGGTGATCAAAACACTGTTATATGGAGTAGAGTTTGAAATTTGAAAAATGTGATGAGTATATCGGTAGAGATGGCCTAATGGCAAAATCAAACCGCAGAAAGCTGGCAACGTTCGTATAGCTAGAGGCGATTGCAACCAGGATGCATGTGACCACCATAGCCGCAAAACGCTCATTCAATCCTAGATTAAACGACAGCGCAGAATGTGTTCATCAAAGCATATATAATTATATATCATAATAATACATAGTACTGGCTACTCCGTAAAAGATTATGGAAATTACCACACAAATGCGCTGTACTTGTCTAGTTGACTTGACTTGGCGTCTTCTGCTGCGTCAAGCAAGCGTAGAGAGCGAGGAGTGGATGGCATTATTATCCCAATAGCTAGTGCGTACTGTATCGATTGTATCGTCAGTTTTTCGGAGACGGCACGCGTGAGATCGTGGTGGAGGTCCACTACTGGAACAGGATGCCAGGACGCGAGCGGGACAACGAAGACTTGGGTCTTTAGATGCTCCGCAGTGACCGAAGCCAAAGGCATCGACCAACAAACTTTTGGTAGATTAGCCTGTCCAAGAATTGGCAGGTCGATTGGGCACCAAATTAAACCACGACGTCGGTACTGTACATTAGATGTGCCAGTCAAATTGCGGCTACATCCAAGTGACATTGGTGCCCATGGTGAACAGCCAAATTTAGGCCGGACTCCCAGTGGTCCTCGTCAAAACAAGCTCACTAGTATGTACTACAAGGTATCCAAGCCAACATTTTTGCATTGGCAAACTTTGCCAAATCTTAGCCTCCATTTGATTATTTTAGATTAAAAACAAAACATGGTGGTCATCTCCTCCGGACACCTTAGTTTATTTTGGTGGCCACAGCTGCTCTAATAAAAGCCACAAAAAATTGGCAATACAAGAAATTAGCTTGGCTATTGGCAACGGTGTCACTAGCCAACCATGACCTCGATGGACCGCCAGCTAGAGCAAAAGCATATGGCCGAGTAGAGTAGAGACATCACGTCACATAGGTGCCTGCTGACTGACCACCACTTCTTCTCGGAAAATGATCAGGAGAGGGCTAGCAGGTTTCATGCATTTGGGTCTTCTGGACCCTGTTTCGTATGAATGTCTAAGACCAAGTCAGATCGTGTACACGGACCGCATATATGAACGTCGATAGTACGAAAATAAACAAAGTAAAAATTAAATATAGATAATGGGATAGACGATGTGTTGGAGTCAATCTAACTATCTAGTGCAGAGGGATTGTAAACTTCGTATCACAGCTGATTAATTAGCGCGTTACTGGGACTGGCTGCACACATTTGAGCACTTTAAAACAGGGCCCAAGCATAGTATCTCAACTGCTTATTCTGCTTTTCCTGGTACCGGTATAGATAGATAGAAAGCGCCCCTTCGTGCTGCATGCATCGGCAACTGCAGTCAATGAGTGGCAACTGGCAATGGGGCGAGCTAGTGTGTAGGTCCAAGGCACGCAGTGTCCATCTTGCGGCGGCCGCTAGGCCAGTCGAATCAAACGGACGGCGGTCCGCAGACGCATACAAAAACGCCGAGTCGTCGTCAGCGATGGCCCCGATATACGATCGAGTACGTAGCCAACGATTGCGGCGCCTACCCTTGCAATGCTGCAATGCAAGTGGAGCTAGCCGCGTTTACAGCACGTAATACAGTACTCCACTCATCATGAACCAAGCGTCCACGTCGTCAGAGCCACGGACACACTCGGCCGACAGGGACGAGCGAGGACGCGAGAGCCGCCGATCGAGTGCGTGGACATGAGTGCATTTATTTTCTGCGGTACTGTAGGCCTTACGTACGTGTGATCGGCCGCGTAACGCGTGCAACGAATCTCCGAAACGGTTGGATGAGCAAAACAGATGCATATGTGGTTATACAGTACTCCAGGTTTTTGGTAAGTTGTTAATAAAGAAACATGGGTTATGTCCTTTTCCATATAGAGGGGAAGGCAGAGTTAAAATGCATTTCATAGATAGGCCTTGCACCTTATGTAGTATGCGGGTGTCATTGTTGGCCTAAAGATGTTTAAACATATGGTTGGTATTTATGTGGTAGCCCTAATAAACTATAGATTAAATGAAACGCCATATAAACAGTGAAAACGTTCAAACGGTCAAACCCGTTTAAATCATGCATTTAAACATGGGTTACTCATGTTTAAACAATCATTCATATGTATTTTAATACAAGGTTATTTTATATTCAAACTAGCTAGTCATTAGAGCAAAGTGTCTAATGTTATATTGTGTAATAACATGTACTTGATGTGTGCACTATGTATGTCAGTTGTTTGTATATTTAATCTAACTGACAGTGTCTAATTTTGGAGCTCTATACATTCTCAAATCATATTATTAAAATTTATAAAACCTTGACATTTCAGTGCATATTTAGTGGTACTGTGAGTTTCAATCTTATTAAATAACATGCTACATAAACAAAGATGGTGACATGGCAACGCAATTGATGAGAAGAGATATGAGAGAGTTATAGAAGGTGATAGGATTTCATCTAGACGAAACTCAGGTTACTACACATCTATCTAGACAAAATGCTGAGATGGCATTATTGATAGCTGTACAATGAAACTTTCATTAGAAATGGCATAATATTGTGTGCCGTTTAGCATTTAGAAAAAAAAAATTGGTGTGCGGCTGTGTGCCGGTGATGGGGCCAACAATAACGATAGTTTAGTTTGCTTACATTATGATTATCCGATAAGAGTTGACACTTGAGCAATTCAGCTGAAATTTTTATGCTCGGCTAGCTGGCAACAACGTTGGTATACACGACTACGCGCGAGCACGACCACAGCAGTTAGGAGCGGCAGTGATAGAGTCAGGGTCGAAATGTTTCTTCACAGTACAAATCAGTCTTCAATTATTTTTATTTAAAAATAAATAGAAATATGATCCGGTCTTTTTTATCTGATTTTTAAAATTTTCTATGCAAAATTTTATAATCTTTTACCACACCTAACTACACGTACTGCTAAGGCCATTTTTAGTGGAGTTTCATTCTCACTGAATGATATGCTATGTCAACAATTTTGATGATGTGCCAGTGAATTAATAAAATAAAGATGAAATGAGTTTCATCTGGATGAAACTGGACACACACGGTTACCTAGACAAGTTGTGTCTTGCATATTGCCTATGAAACTACACCAAACTATGCATTCACGATGAAAAGTTTCATCTATAATTTTATTTTATTTTTACTTATGTGACATTTTGGAAACAAAAATGAAACATTCGATTGAGAATGACCTAATTAACTGCGTGGCTCGTAATTGCTACCTCCGTCGCAAGTCGCAAAATGTAGTCTGCAGCACATAAGCTTTAATTATTTGTGCTTTTATCTACTAAACTAGTAGTACTGGTTGGCTTGGCTCTGTTTATAGCTATTTTGTGTTGCGTCAACTGACCGGAGAGAAATGAATGTCATTGTCTAATAGACAGTTGGAGCTATGTATGTCCATTCAATTCCGCGATCGATCGAGATGGATCATGCATGGCGATGGCGTGTTGAGAATTAATCATCCAATCAACCGCATGTGCGACTCCTAATGAGTTCACTGTACTTACTAAAATAGATCGACGTTACACGGCCGGGGCTTTAATTGTGGCGATCAAGGTCAGACCTATCTATAAGACGCACCACATGCATGTGAGTACGTTACAACTTCTTCCTAATTTTAAACGATCGACGACGCTCCCCAGCTGACACCTCGGAGGCTCGGACGGTTCATCCAAATCATGCAAGTTGGAGCCACACGGCGGACCCGATCGATCAGCCGTTCTCAGCTAGCCAGCCTGGGTTGTCCGTTGCCATATGGACCAGTTTGACACGCTTATTTCCCCTACGGATCCGAGGGATTGATCAATTCCCTTTCAATCCTCAGAAAAAAAGATATTGTCAAATTAGCCCTTTATTATACGTCGACAATTGGGGAAGCTCTCAGTCCCTCCCCTTCGGCCAGAGGTCAGATTCTGATCACGGCCGAATTAGTTCATTCGTGGCTAAAGCTGTGCATGGTCAAAATTTATGATGGAGCAGTCCAAATTACTTCAATTAAATTCAGATGTCATCCATTGACCCTCTCAACTTAATTGAAATAATCTTGGTATTTCCCTTGATGTACCATGGTACACCTCACATGAACCAGGATCATAACATAACCAAGTTGCGGTCCAAGCATCACCACAACGATCATTAAGTTTTATAAACCAAAGTTTATATAAAAGTTCATAGTTTTGTAGCTGAAGATTCAACATCGCCCACTCATACGATTAGCATAGAGCGCAAAATACATGGTTGCTTCTCATGCTAAGAACAACCACACATAACCCAAGGCCCATCACTCCGCGCCATCACTACCCTCGCGCGGGGAGGAAGTAGCCATATATAGCCTCCGGTTTACCTAAAATCAACTTAACGGCAGCACCGTTAGTACATTTCGTACTAGCAGGACTTATCTCAAAAAATAAATATGGTGGATGCAAGAGGCTCTATCAATTTAAATTTGAACGTTGTAAAAGCAAAAGCATTTGACCAAGTTATAATAAGTAAAAGACATAGCGTCTAACCCCATTATAAATTAAGCATCAATCATTTGCATAAGTAAAGTGATGTACATGAGCTCAATCTTCCATAAGCTCTTTCATGGAAATTCTACATTGAAGTCCAAGTTCATTGAGCGCGCTCATTATCCGAGAGCGTGGCTATTCGAATAGATTAATACACGACGGGGGTGTATAACTTTTCCCACACGAGACACAGGACCGAACCTCCGTACCTTGCGCAAAGGTAAGGGTGGATTTATGCTCTCAACCTTTCACATACCCGCTCCAAATGCCCACCGAACAGTCGGGGTGAATAGATGCACTGAGCCCCTTATACGTCAGGCGACTCCAGCTACACCTCAAACAATCCGCACTTCGGGTGATCCGGGCAACTTATGCTACTAAGCTCACAATTCCCAAAAATGAAGTGTGTGGTTTGTACAGAAAGTGCTCATGACCAAGGTGACAACAAGACGGTCCTTAACCAACTAAAGCAAGTCTACGCCCCTTGGACCCCATCTCCAATGGCCCTACCACTTGCTCAAGTCACGTTTCATCGTTCAACATTAGCTCAACTCAAATTTTAAACCTTCCAACTAGCAAGTTGAATTAAGTAAATCAACTCCTATATCTCGCGAGTGGTGGTGACTTAGCCACCTCTCGACTTCTACCAGTATTAAGCATGGCTAAGCATTAATCGAGACACCCATCGTACATATTCAATCAATGATTAAGCTAGAACTAGGAAAAAAATGCTAAATAGGTTCTACTCATCACATATGAACTAATAGAGTTAAGCCCATGCACAAACAATAAATCATAACTCAATTTGATCCAAAATAGGGTGAAAAAGAGGTGCCTGCCTTGGTACACAGTGGTAGCCTCCTCGCTCACGGGCTCCGGTTGTGGCTCACACACCGCTTGCTCTGGTGTCTCAGTCCCTATGCGATTGCATATGATGCAATAAAATCAATACAATGCAATGCTCATGATGAGTACGCCAAAAAATGCATTACCAAGAGAGAAATACCATTTTCAAGCTACCACATTACATCAAAATAATTATCAAGCCTCGAGAAAAATAAGTTTTCAACTAGACTTAGTTTAAAAACACTAATGGCTGCCAGTGGCATAAACGTAAATAAAAGCAGCCAAACGCAATGCGGTTCCTTCCCTAAGCATCTTTGAGAAGATATCAATCCGATTTAGCAAGTTAACTAAGACAAACATAAGGATTTAGACGCTTCGGACGGAAAATTTTACAGGTTTCTTTCTCGGATGACAGAGAGGCAGAGCCCGGATACTTCAGACGACCCTCTGAGCAGAGCCCTCTGTTTGGGAGACGGGACAGCGCTCCTCGGATAGCGAACCTCTGACTGGAGTTGTCTGTACAGAAAAGTCGAAAACATCGCCTAAAACTAATTTTTCTTTTTAAAACCATATGGACCACTTGGACGTCTTCTAAAATCATGAGAATTTTCAAGTGAATACTTTGAACCACGGAAAATCCATTTTATCTAAGTTGGATATCAAAACCTTCATATTTTTGAAATGGAAAATCTTCCTGAAAAGCTAGTTTTAAACTTTCGGCTAAGTTGTTTAGCCCTTAAACGAACTCCAAAAATTTCAAGTAAGATATCTAAATTTTTGTTTTGATAAGAAGAATTTTATCATATAATTTGTTAACATAGGTTTTATAGAGGAAAACAAAGTTGCTTCACAAACATCCCTTTAAAGATAAGGTTTTTATTCAAAAGCACATTCAAACCATGCTAAAAAAATCATGGATGATGAATACGATGCGCATGTATGCTCTATATCATGTTTAAATAGATTGGGTCGTTACAAAATTTTACAATGATTTTGGCGCCATGATAAAAATTTGCCGGCCGTAGTCAGCCGGCGGACGCGCTGGTGGGCGGTGGCAGCTGACTTCGAGTGGCAGCGGCCAGATTCCGGACTTCCGGTGCCCTGCCGCCTGCCGGTCCCCGTTGCCGCTGCCGCTCAATCTCCACCGTGCTTGAGTTCAGAAGATCCTATAGCTTGTTTTTAGAGGGTGAGGCAATAAAAAAAAATCTCCACCGTGCTGGGCGCTACGACGGTGATGCCATGCGGATGCGGCAGCGCCGGCCGCAAGCCCACAGCCACGGCCACGGCCCACGGGCCTGACCTTGTCGCGGCCCCCCTCTAGAGTGCACCCGTTGATTTGGGCCGCACTCGCTCAGCGGTTTGAGAGTGGGTCCAAGCGGGCGGAGAGTCCAGTCCACTCCGCTCCGCGGTCGAGCTGGGCTTCAAGATGAGCCGATTGGGCCGGCTCGCCCCTTCCCAGCAATCCTAGTCGGGCTGGGTCGAGGAGGGCACAGCCCAGCCGAGCAAATGGGCCTCTTCTTTTTGTACTCTTGTTGCAGCAGCGTTGCGGTCCGGGTCCGGCCGCCGGCCGGTAGCCGAGCTCCCGACATCTGTGTCCACGGCGAACGGACACGTACGGTGCGCGATCTCGCTCCACCATTGGCAGGAATGGCAGCACGGTCGATCTCGCCGGAACCAAAACAACGGCTGTTTGCGACTCAGATGGCCCGTCGGCGGTTGGCAGGGGGGGCCCGTGTCACATGGCCCCTGCGACGCGCTTAGCTGCATGTGCATGCGTGGGTACGAGGCGGGTGTGGATACGTAAATGAACTAGATCATCGCTAATTATGCTGCCCTTTAATTTTTCGATACCCTCTGTTTCTGTAGAGTGCACGCTCGTCAAATCATCCTCTTGTTAAGAAAGGAATGCATTGAGTAAAAGTACTGTCACAAGATGACATTGTAGCGCTGCTGTAGACAAAAAGAGAGATAGTTGGAATAGTGAAAAAATAGTGGATACACAAAACTTTAGACAATGGATTGGAGATGGTCTTAACAGCTCATTTTTGCACGAATGTCTGTGAAAAGATGACTTGTCAGGCTCGCTGGCCAGCCCGCTTGCATACCTAGCTCCGTGCACATTCTCCAAATACGAACTATTCGCATAGATCATTCAAAAGATGGCAATGCCTCGACGCACTTGGACCTCGGTGTACCTCGAAAAAAGGAACTAGATTATTCAGCGAGTCACCGCGCGCTACAGAGATCATGTAATTTTTCATTTGCCAGAAACCAACTTTGTATCCATTTGGCCAACGGAAAAATTAACGTTTTCATGTAGATGCGGTGGCACCGCTGCGCACAATAATACTAATTGCCCCCACCAGCCAGCACGTAGGTGATCGCCACCAACGCAATCAGTTCGGTGAAAAGCATCTGTGACTCCGTGTGGACTGTGGAGCTGGTGGACTTGGAAAACAAAGCGAAAGGGCAAGGAGAAGCCAGGGACAGAAAAGCCGTAGCAAGTCCCCGGCCGGTACCAAGGACCGAACGTGTCACGCCCTCGCTTGCAATGATGCTGCAGCGAACGAAGCAGAGGCAAGGCCGGGCACGCACAGGGAGGGCATACGGAATCACATGCCGTTGTTGCGTCCCTCTTGATGATGAGCACCCCCACCGCCTCCGCCACGGCGCCACGGCGTCTGCGTGGTGCCCCAGCGTCCGTGTCCCCCTCCCCCTGTGGCGGGGGCGGGGAGCATCCAAGGAGAGCGCGTACTCGCTGCCGGTCTCGTCGCCGCGCCGCTGTTTGCCTGTTTCGGCGGCTCCCCCCGTCCGTGCCCTGCTCACGCAGATCCTCCATTCTTTTGACGCGGATCTCGCTGCTGGAGCGAACCCTTGGCCGAATGCGTCTTCGCATCTGCTGCCCGGCGCTCAAACCGCCGGGGCCGTACCTGTGCTTGATGCTTCATGTTTCCCCCCTTTCCTCCTTTGTACGCATAATATAGTACGCAGTACATCTTTTCTTTTGGTTCGCCGTGAATCTATGATGATGATCGAGTCCTTGATGCCTTCTCTCTCGCTTCGGTACGTATAAAAGGCAGACAGGGCCAGTGCGGATCCTCGCACTGCACAGTGCCGCGGTCCACATGCATATGCATGCGAGCCGTGCTGCAGATTTGCCATCTGGGTCCTGGTCTCTGCTAGCTTGTCGTCTTGGCCGAAATTCCTAGACTAGATCGATGCTTGCATCTGCATGCTCGTGTCTGTGCAGTGCGTGAGGTATATTTGGGGCCTTTTTTTTTTCCAAGAAACGAGGACCAACAGCAACGGGTCATCTCGGTGACGAGTGGACGCCTGGACGGCGGTATGGGAAGCAGGTTTCCTGGCGCGATCACTCGCCGGCTTTTCTGCTGAGGCCGAATATCCGCTTCGACGTCGACTCGTTTTTAGTCGGCAGGTCGCTCTCTCGCGTCGCCGTCGGTGGGAGCTCCGCGGCACCAAGCCAACGATCTGGCCGGCGCGACCTGCCCTTGTCATGTGGTGGACTCTCGGCGCGGCCTCGGCGCGTCAGGGGAACGTGTGCCGGTGGCTGCGACAGGTACGGTGCCAAATAACCTGGCAGATTCAAACTGAACTGAAAGCTTCGTTTCGCTCCGGCTATAGTCACACATGTAGTCCAATCCTACCATTGTCCGATCTGTCTACATACGTCCAGCCTACAATCGGGCAACCAATGAGCACATGGCATGTACCTATAAGTATAGGCACTGTCTCTACAATTGGAAAGGTCTTTAGGTTTTTGTTTCATGCTTTTTAGTTCAAAAATGGACGAGCCGGCGAGAGATATTCCATCAAATATTTGTCACTAGTTGGTTTATCTTTTAACTAAGAAGCGTCAAATAAAGAAAAGAAAGTCCACGCTTATAAAACTCGTTAATTCGAAAATAGCATCTTTTTTCTCTGATTTCTCTTCAACATAAATCATGCATGACATATTTCCTAGACATAATGAAAATAAAGGTTGGTCCCTAGTCATCAACGGGAGATACATGAGCTACTCACACCAACACCCCAACCGTCGCGTCGTTGAATGGCTAGCGCCGTCACCCTGGCATATGACGGTGTCGGTAGATGTGGTTCGCCCCTTCTCCTTCTACCCCCCCTTCCCACTTTGGTATCTTTCTCATCCTCCTACTTGGCCTAGACTATGTATCGACACTTCAGACAGTCAGATCAAATTGGCAATCGATGGGGGTTCAGTAGTGGATTTGACATTTGTTCAGTGCTAGAGGCATAGCGCGATGGCCACTCCTCGTTCGTGCTACCTTCCAATACCTAGCCACTCAGCCCTGCCCCCCTCATTGATGTTGTTAACAACATGGATTTTGTGGACTCAATAGAGAAGCAGCTAGGGATGGCGTAGCATAGGTCCACTGGCTCACCAGTGCCACGTCTAGGTACCATAAGCTAATAAATTAATGAAACAACAAAATTGAGAAGATTAACATGGGAGTGCAACATCATTTGGTTATCGAATGCCTTGTTTGTTCTCCCGACTTAGGGTATGTTTGATTTAGCTCCTAGTTTTTATTATCTAGCTTAATCTCAAGTGGTCAACAAACATCTTAGCTTATTGTATATCTTATATTGTTTTGGCCCCCTTGTAAGGATAATAGGCCCTAAGCCTCGTGCTTGGTGTGGTTAATGTGATTTGGCGATTGAATGACAACAAGGACCATTTTGGCTAGTTTTTCTAGCATCGGACAATCTGGTGAGAAGAAACCCCAAGATTGAAGACACAAGACTCAGTGCAAATACATGTAATGGATGTTCCAGTGTTTAATCACCTAACCATCTTGTGATTTTTCACTGGGCAAAAGTGAACAAAGAAATCAAGGAGTGACCGTGTACAAACTTGCACACATGCAATGGTCCAGTGATGGATTGATGGTACACGAAACGGTCTAGCGATACACCAGATAGAGGTGTCCAATGGACATGAAAACCAAAGACGCAGTGCTATTTACAGGCACAGGACTGCTTGATGATATACATTTCAAGCGGCAATGGTCGATTCCAACGACTACTTGGGAATTGTACTTACCGGACGGGAAGTCTATACGGTGGAACTTTTTTCCCAATGATTAGTTATGGTTTGGACTTTATATACCCTCTTGCATGGCCATTTCAGAATGATTGGCACCCCTATACTTCACTCTTGTGTTGACACACATTCTTGAGTGCCCAAAGTGTGACAAAGTGCTAAAGTGCATCATATAGGTATACTTAGTGCTTGCGAGTTCTTTCTTAGGAATTGTTTAGGGCATTGCCCTTGATTGCAATAAAGGTCAAGTATTTAGGTTAGTGAAACTCTTGTTTTCATTTTTTGCGTGCACCAATGTTGTAAGCGTGGGGCTTGAAGTCAAGCGAGACCCTCCGGAGCGTGGGATGGTCGCGGCCTTACTTATGAGAGGGAGGAATGCTCTCAGTGTTTTGGCAAAAACTCGCCTTAGTGGAAACGGCTTGGAGAACATCCAAAAAAGACCTGTGGAAGTCCCCCTTGTGACTGGAGGAGAACCAGAGATATTCGGAGTTATCCGACCTAGAGCTTAACCCTCGCAAGTGCTTACTTTGCCAATCTTGATCTTTTCGCGCATCAAGGCCTTAATAGTTAATCCCCATGCTGATTAAGCGAGAGAGAGAGGCCTTGTTCGGGGCTCTAACAAGGACTAGGGGAAGTCATGTGCATCCTATCAAAACCTTAGTAAAAAAAATCTTTGTGTCTTCAACACAAGCACTGTCATCGGGAGTTTTCTCTTCTATTGCTCCTTTACATTCAATGCGTTACATTTTTGCAATTGTGCACTTACATTCCTATTCTAGATTGATAAGGTAGTTTGTAGGTTAGAACTTAGGTTGCAAGCCTTTTTTTTTTTTGTAGAAGTAGCTACACCTAGCAAAACATTAGTGCACTTAGTTTTATATCTTGCCTAGGTTATGTTAAGTTGTTTTTGTGAACCTTAATTTTTAGAAAGCTTAATCCCCATCTTGGAATGCCAAGTACAATCCTCGTGCGAATTTCACCCTAGATTATGATGATACATAAGCAGCACAAGGGATGCTTATTGTAGCTTATTTTTCTGGTTTCTTATCATAGCACACACGATATTTTGTGTTGTTCATCCACCGATGCCATCAAAAACATATAGATCATTATCCTTACCTTACTGTTCAGACTCCTCTACATCTCCCTCTCCTTCCCCATAGATCTCCCTCTACATTCTAGCGGAAATAGCGACAAACAAAGAAGTACCATCATATCGTCCACAGGAGGCCAATGTAGGTATTGAGCCTAAGCTATACACTCAGCCTAGAGACAACACATGAGAGGGGGAGGGGCGCAGGGGCAATGGAGACCTGGTCGGTCATATTGGTGGTCAATGAAGATGCATGACTCCTCGAGCATAAGGCCATTGATGGTGTCATTGAGATCCACTGCATAAACAAGACCACATAAATATTAACTTGGATAGCCATCCACTGTGAGATTCCACATGTGTTGGCTATACTAGGACGACAACCTGTGCGGTTCCAGAACCATAGCCTCATCAAGTGCAAGGCAATGTACGTGCGGGTGGACTACAGACATTGCAACCATTGAGACCACAACGATTGTGGCCATGGCTCCTCTAGGCATGGCACAAGAAGCCATGGGTGCTTCTTCTTTGCCCCATATTCTGTATCTAACGGTATGTGCCGCAATAAGATAACCCCTTGTTTGGAGGTAGGGTTATTTACAAAAGATGCACATGCCATTGGATGCAAAATAGGGAATGTGATTTTGTTGATTGAACAATTGAAACATGGCATGTGCCCTGACAATGCAACTCTTTGCTTGGATATAGGTAAGGGTTGGAGGTTATTTGCAAAAGATGCAGAAAAACATTGGATACAAAATAGATGTCTGAGATTGATGATTGCCTAATTCTATATAGAAACCTAATTGTCTAAAAGCCCGCTAAAAATGTTAAAGCTTATAAGGCTGATCCCACATAGTTTCAAATTAAGAAAAGCGCACCAAATTCGTTATACGGCCATAAATCAGCACTTCCTTCCTGGACACGCCACGGGGCACTGACCGCGGGCCCCGCCCAGCACCCACCGCGTTTCTGCTATATATATACAGCTCCAGCGAGGCGCGGTGCCAGACCCCGAAAGCGACACGACCGCGCCCGGGACGACACCGCCTCCTCCGCGGCTCCGCCTCCGCCCACCCGATTCGTCGAGCTCGAGCCCGCCTGCCGCCTCGCCTCGATCCCCTGCCTCCTTCCCTTCCTCCCCACCTCCTCCCCGCGGCCGCTACCCCTGCATGAGAGCGCGCCGACCAGCAGACGACGGTTGGGCATGGACAAGTACGAGCCAGTTCGGGACATCGGCTCGGGCAACTTCGGGGTGGCGCGGCTGATGCGCAACCGCGAGACCCGCGGCCTCGTCGCCGTTAAGCTCATCGAGCGCGGCCGCCGGGTCTGATCCTTGGCTTCTCTGCTCGTTTCTTACCGAGGATTGGATTGGGTTGGTTCGGCAGGGAGTTCGGATCCGGTGCTGTTGGTTTGGTTGTGCTGATCGGGTGGGCTTTGTTTGTGCGCAGATCGACGAGAATGTGTACCGCGAGATCGTCAACCACCGCTCGCTGCGGCACCCGAACATCATCCAGTTCATAGAGGTGCGTGTGCCGACGAGCAGAGATTTATCGATTGTTTAATGCTCTCTTTTGTCCTGTTAGGTTTACTCGGTTGTATTTTGGTAAAAAAAGACAGACTTTTTATGGGTTCCGTGCGGTGTACGTGCTTTTGTTTGGTTCGAAGGAGGCGCGGATAAAGCGGGGAAATTTCGACCAAAGGGGCATTTTCCGCTTGATTTGTTTTGTTTCTTGTTACGTCTGGGGATTGCATTTAAGCTTTTTTGCCGTTTAGAATTTGTGGGTCAGTCTTGTGGTGCTGGTCGGTTGGGTTTTAATTGTTTGGAAAACGAGCTGGTTGGATTTGGACTCTCTAGTACATAAAACTATTTTCAGTACTTTATTAAAATATATGCTGCGTTAAATAAACGAGCACCAACTCAAAAGCTGATCCCGTTAGAGGGGAAATCTCTGCAGGTGATCCTAACTCCAACACATCTTGCAATTGTGATGGAGTATGCAGCTGGTGGTGAGCTCTTTGATCGAATCGTCGATCGTGGTCGGTTTAGTGAGGATGAGGTACTGAATTCATCATGGTTGTTCTTTGAGTGCAGTATTATTCTATCCTTAATGTGCTCTTCGTACCCCACACAACGGAATTTTAGTGTATTCTTTTGTTCATTGTAGGCCAGATATTTCTTCCAGCAGTTGATCTGTGGAGTGAGCTATTGCCATCACATGGTATTGAGAAACTGTAAACTAGTGCCTAGTGATTACAGTGAACATATACTAGATATGCTTTTCAAATATTTACGACTAGAACCTGAACATATGCTTATGTGTTGCAACGCTTGCTGCTTTTCAGCAAATATGCCATAGAGATTTGAAGCTGGAGAACGTTCTATTGGATGGAAGTCCAGCTCCACGGCTCAAGATATGTGATTTTGGGTACTCCAAGGTTGTTCTCTAATTTCAAAGTTATTCGGTAGCTTTAAGGTCTTAAACATGTCTGTAACTCTGTAAGCTTCCTTAAAAAAATAATTTATTTGCTAATTTTGTAACAGTCATCGGTACTACATTCAAGGCCAAAATCAGCAGTGGGGACGCCAGCATATATTGCACCAGAGGTGCTTTCCCGGCGTGAGTATGATGGAAAGGTGAGCGGCAAGAATCTCTTGTTTATGTCTGACATTCATGTTGATGTTCTATTAAACCTATATTCAAGAGTATGTTATAATGTTTTTCATTTCATCATTATTGTACTACATATTTGTTACCGTAGGTTTTTTAGTTAAGTTATTTATTAATAGTGCACAACACAGCTCTTTCTTTTCAAGGTTGTGATAGACTGGTACTGCGCATGTTTGGTTCTTGAATATTTTTGGGCAGTTAAATCTGAAGATCCAGATTTGCGTGTATAGATTCTTGAGAATTCACCCCCAATATTGATGTCATGAGATAAGATACCTGTATTGAACTTTATTATTTCAATGACATATCTGTTCAGTTGTTATGTTCTTTTCTGAACAATATTTTCTCCAATAGTTATTGGTTTCGTTGATGAACATATTTTCCAGTGCATTTGGTTTGATTTCATCACCTTCAGTAGATCAATTATGCCTCAGCACGGAGACACATTTCCTAGGCTAACATTCAGCTTCATAGTTAGCTACAGTAATAACATTTTTTAGACCATAATGCATGGAATTCTCTGGATATATACTGGTGACTTTTTGAAGGAAGTGGATCGATTATTGGAATATGTAACAACAGTGAATAGAGGATAAGTAGTCATTGTCATACATGGTGTTGGAATCTTGCCTCTTCATCCCTTAGGTTTGTGTAGGTAAGGTGTACCCTAACAGATGTTGACATAGATAAAGTAGTGTGGACTCATTGGCCCATTGCACATGTAGACCATCCATTGGGGTGGCCCTTCTCCCACATATCCTCCACTCCCCAATAAGTTGGTCCAATATCTGGTGTAGTTAATGGAGCCTTGGACTTTAACATATTTTTCAGGGTAGATGCCCTGTAAGTATATTAACAAGGTATTTTAGTCAGTGAACTGCATATGCTCAACATAGAGGTTCTAAATTTCTTCTATTTGATTCGTGGTGTCTTTGATCTTTACCTTGTTTGATTCAGCACATCTTGTACTTCCTACAGACTGGACTGCTAATTGTCAAATAACCAATTTACTGTAACTTTTGCCATGGTACACATTGGTTCAAATAAAGTTTGCTTCTGCTGATTGAATCATGGTGCTAGAATCACTAATCAAAATAGAAAAATGTGCTTGAGTCTAGAGTTTTTCATTTTTTTTCTATTTATTTTGGTAAGCATATAGCTGTTTCTGTAGTTGAAATGTTAAATTAGGTAATTGTTAGGAAAATCCATAGAGATGAACAGAACTGTTTGTTTCCATCAAGAATTCTAGAAGGTGTCAGAGTAGGGATGACGGGTATGTTAAATTACATGCACAGAACAATTGATCAACCATAGCATGTCTGTTTAAAAACAAATCTAAATATAGTGAAAGCCATGTTCCAAAATGAATTATTGCTGTGGGAAAAATTACTAATTGTTGTGTGCAATTATATAATTATTGCTAGGCAGGAAAAGGGAACTCTAGGTTCCTCTTTCAAGCAGCAACGTTTTGAATCTGATATTAGTCATGCTAGGACTCGTTAAGATAATGAATATGGTTTATTAGATCCGTGGCCCTATAATGTCACTGCCTCACTGGCTTTGAAATATGTCGCTACAACTTCCAAAACCCGAAATAAATGATGAGCTCTTCCAATTTGGTGAAATTCATTGAATGATTTAATAGAACAGGATCTGATTTTTCCTGTATGTAGAAATTTTTATTTCTAAAATGGACTAATGCATTTTTTGATATACTTTTTTCTTCTATAGTTTTGTTGAATTTTATTTATCTACATAACTACATGAAAGGTTTGCCTTCCTTGTTAGTGTTATATATACCCTTTTTTGGGAAAGCATGACCCTTGCAAAACTGTTGAGTGAAAATGCGAAACTGATACAATTGATAAGGCTTTGTTCTGCATTTGATGATGCTAAAGGTGGCAAAACTATATCAATGAACTGATCCAGTCAGTGTGGACATTACTTGATCTCTATCAGGAAGTCATAGATTATTGGGATAGTGGCCATAGTCATACTCATATCCAGAGTCAGTTCAATTATGCTTGATTATACAGTTGCGTGCTTTTCATTATTCTTTATCCTAATTGAGCGCATATTACTAATTAACTATAAATTACTAATTAACTATAAATATTGAATTGCTTACATAGATACACTAGGAGTACGACTGAAAATCTTTGTTTAATTGCTTCAAAGCAACATTAGTACCTGATGTTACTAAGTAGTGAGACAACTGATCAGAAGTATTTGGGTATTGTAGCTTGCAGATGTATGGTCCTGTGGAGTTACTCTTTTTGTCATGCTTGTGGGAGCTTACCCATTTGAAGATCAGGACGATCCTAAAAATATTAGAAAGACCATTCAGGTGACAGCCATGTGCTGATGTCCTTTGTCATGAATAATCTTCCCATGCATTGAGAAAATTTATTCCACCACCTAACATTCTTTTTTTTTTCCAGCGAATTGCAGCAATTCAATATAATATCCCAGACAATATTCACATATCTGATGAATGCAGACAGCTCATTTCACGTATCTTTGTCAGCAATCCATCAAGGGTAATTATATGTCATATCTCAGTTGTAGTGACACTATCAACATGGTTATTGGTCTATAAGTGACTTACCTTTGATGTTGTAACTTCGAATTTCCCATAGAGAATCACCATGAGGGAAATAAAAAGCCATCCATGGTTCCTGAAGAACTTGCCGAGGGAGCTCACCGATGTGGTGCAGTTATCCTACTTCAGGAGGGACAACAACGGTGCCCCTACCTTCTCGGACCAAACAACGGAAGAAATCATGAAAATTGTCAAAGAGGCAAGAACAATGCCAAAATCATCGAGATCAGGCTATGGTTACGGTGACGAGTGCTCGGATGAGGAGGAAAAGGAAGTGGAGAACGAACCCAAAGAGGAGGAAGAAGGCGAGTGTGATAAGAGGGTCAGGGAGGTTCGTGAGAGTGGGGAGCTGGATATGGCCTCGCTGCGCATCTAAATTTGGTTGTGGGTGTAGATAATTGGCTTTTATTCTCTGCTGAATTTGATAGAATGTATGCAATTCCGTCTCAGATATAGTAGTGTATTTAAGCCTTTTCCACAATGTAATTATCTGTATGTGTGGTATAAGGTTTGTTTTGAAGGAGCAATGTTTTGTACAGGCACACCTGGTTGTGTTTTTGCATAGAAAGATCTGCCATTTGTTTGCCCCCGCAGCAACCAGTTTTGGAATTTGTAAGACGTCTGTGTCATATCATGTAGAAATGTCTAAATGCTGCAAATTATTTCAAATTGATGTGTATAACTTTTCAAGCTTTCAAAATAGTAAATTGGTGCATGTTTGTGTCAATGGGTGGTTGTTCTAGGTCAGTCAGTGGATTGTGAGTTGTCAGCCTTGATTTATTTTCTATTGTCACTGCTTCCAGCCTTGTAGATGGATCATCAAATTATTATACAACTGCTGCGCGTTCGAGATGTTCGGACAGTTAGCTCTTTGAAAAGAGGAACTGCAAGTTGCCCAGGCCATCTAACAGGTAGTATGTGCTTATGTAAAGTTGACAGGTTTCCCATCTCGAGCTAATCGGCTCAGAGCTAACAAATATCAATGACACCAAATATTATTTTGTATAACAAGTAGGCTGTGCTGAATGTAAGCCCTAAACTGTTTTATTTTTACATCCAATAAAAAATTCTTAAGCTGTACTGAACTTCAAGCCTTAAAACCATTTTCCTAGCCTCATTTTTCCTTCACAACAAGTTCATGCGGTCCGAACCATTGGTACACCACTGAATTAAATGGTGTGATTTGGCCGAGCGTCAAGGCGGTAGAATCTCTGAATGTTTAGTGAATTGATTGGTGAGACCGGAGTCCAGATACCTCTCTTTGTTATACTCCTATTATCCTATATAAGTATACATACATCATTCTTTCTTCTCTTTTTAATATTTTTCTACGCATGGTCTAAACAATTTATGAATTTCGTGTAAGAGCACAGGGATGTTTGCTTCCCTCAACATTCCTGCTTCCAAACTATCCTTACAGCTAACCGAACTAAAGCTAAAGAATTATCCGGTAGCACCCATGCACCATGACTGATTGATGTCGTGCTGCGTGATACCCGCATCTGTAACACGCACAAATTCTGTCTGTCTATGCTAGAGTATGGGCATCTCTGTTAACTTTAGCGTCATCACCTTGGACTGTCTCCACTGAATGTTTATTTGCACGTTTGATACATATATATTCTGTCGTAAGCTGGCATGAGTATGGTTAGCATTCAGCCCTTTTCAAAAAAATAAAAAGATTAGCATTCAGCAGGCCGCAGCCGGCTGCTTCATCGCCAAGAGACAGGGGGAAGCAAGATCACAACCCCGCACGTTTTCTTTTTTCCATTTCCATCCCTCACCTGGTCACCTCACCAGCCGCATCTCTTCAGCACGACGACACATCAAAATGGACTTGTTGGGATAAACCAAACGTCCGGGTGCGATCTGCAAAACGTGTCGGCAGAAAAAAAAAATACTTCGCCGAGAAGGAAGAACAGCCGGGCGCGGAGATGCCGAGATCGAGATGATGCTGATGGACACGCGGCTATAAAGCCGAGGGCGCCACCTCGAAGTCGACGGCGATGAAGAAGACCAGTTCCCAGCTCCTGCAACCTCGTAACCCTCTCCTGATCCTCCTCTTCCTCACAGCAGCAGCGGCGGCGGCAGCCATGGCGGCCGAGCCGGAGCAGCCGGCGGCCCCCGCGGCGCAGGAGGCGGCCGTGCACATCGTCTACGTGGACCGCCCCGCGGACGCCGACCCCGAGGAGTTCCACATCCGCACCCTCGCCCACGTCCTCGGCAGGTAACCGTCAGCGATTTTATGGGGAAAAAACGTCAGCGGTTTCATCTCACGGAGACCCGATCGGGCTCGCGATTCTAATATATGCGCCGGGGATGCCAAGTTGTTGATCTAGGGCGTGATGTGGGGTTTCTGATGCGGGGAATTTTGTTTGGTTTGGCAGCGAGCAGAAGGCCAAGGACGCCGTGCTCTACCACTACAAGCACGCGGCCAGCGGGTTCTCAGCGAAGCTCACCCCAGAGCAGGTCGAGGAGCTCAAGAGTAAGTCCTCTTAATCCTCTTAACTTGTTTTCTTGCGATTAAAAAACATGTACCACTTGCTTCATGGATCCCCTTCTTCGTTGTCCCGCCGTTGTACCGGGGAAAATTTGCGTAGGGAGCATTTCATTATTCTTGTTTGTGGTGGCAGTGCACCCAAATCAGTGGTGCCCATGGTGGCTGAAAATCCTTGCTCAATCTGGTGTGAAATGTAGCTGTAGCCTGTTGGATGCTTGGACTCAGACTGCAAATGCCGTAGAAATAGGATAGCAAATTAATCAAAGTGGTGATACCCTCTCCTTCACATTGTTGTGTGCACTGTGCACAGAGAACAATGAAGGATTTAGTAATCGTAGGTGTAGCTTACAACTTACAGATGTTGTGAGCACCTAAGTCCAGCAATGCTTCCACTATAAGCTTGGAGCATGTTCTTATATAATCTGCATCTCCAAATCTCCGAAACCATATGGCACTGGCTATTGGACAGGAGTTTGTTCATCACCTATACCATATGTTCATCACTAAAGCTTTTCCCAGACGTGGCAGACATTTGAGTGGTTACCACTTTTAGCCTCCTACTTATCCTACAGTGAATTCTGAATTGTGATCCTACTTTGCCCGTAGTGACTAACTGTTACTGGAGGAACTTGCAGACAACTTAGCATTGCAGTGCAGCAGCAGTAGCAGCCAGCGCTGCTGATCAGGCACAATGTTTTCCTTGTGGACCGGGAGACCTATAACTGTTCATTCATTGGATTTAGGTTGCATTTGGATGCCAGCCATCATTTCCCATGCCAAAGTTATGGCCTCCAGGGATTGGGATATTGGTACCGCAATTTTTTCGTCCACCACCAAAATTGATGAAATTCGTGATATTTCGGGTGAAATTTTTTTAGAGACACCACAAACATATACAATTTTCTAAAAAAATATCTAAACAAACTATACAACTACCATGTTTATGGCTACATATATGTTTCATTTTTCACAACAGGTTTTAGTTTACAGATTTATTTTTAACTGAGACGTTGAACATGATATGGTCAGATATCATTCCATACCTGCTGTGGAAACCTCATGTGGCAGCAGACTCTATCGCATCAAGTCATCATACACTAGCACTCTTCACTATCGAAGATAGATTCTGTATCTTAGTTTAAGCTCCTCAATTCATTATTTATTTTTGTGAGAAACCTCAATTCATTCTTGTATGTAGGCTTCTTTTTAATCTGGCAATTGGTTGTTGGTTTGCAGAGCAGCCAGGTGTTCTCCAGGTTGTGCCGAGCCAGACTTACCACCTCCATGAACCTGGGTGTGGCACTCACCAGGGCACGATGCGCAGCATGGGCCTGTGAAATGTTAACAAAGAAGCCTGAGTTTCTAGTGTGGCTGCCATCTGATGAATGTGTAATACTACTGTACAAGAATAAGAGATGCATCGTCTATGCTCCGCATATTCAGGCCTGTTCTGAAGTGTGGAATGCACCGAGGCGCATATGTTCTCAATACAATGGTAGTCAACTATGTTATCTATACTGGTGTTTGGTTTGGCCCTTGTATGGATGTTGAAGACCTACTGTACTCTTGCATCCGCTTGTGCTCGTTTGCTCTGTAGAGGGGTGGTTTGCTAGTTCCTGCAATGTCATCAGAAACAAAGGAAGGGAAGTCTGTCCACGATGGCACCCGGGCCCACAGGACAGTGTCCAACACCTACAACACACTCGCTGGCTCGCTGCCGGGCCCCCCCACGTCAGTGTCAAGCGCGTGGTTCTCTTGCTACGAGGCACGAGTAAAACACGATGAGTCGTGTCTCTCACACAAGCTTTCTCCCTCCAAACGCCTCAGCAGAGCGTCCATTCTCCCTTCAACGACGAAACGTCTCACGTCATACGTGTCTGCCCATCGCCTCGCCTGTCGCCTCCCATCCCGAGTCCCAACTCCCAACTGGCTCAAATCACTCCGCCTCCCTCTCGCCCCCACTTCCCATCCATCCCGTCATCCCCGCACGGCACCGCGAGCTCCTCCATCGGTGACGATATTTTCATATCGATCCCTACTAGCAGCTTGCGGGCGCGGCATCCCCCCCTAAACTGATGGAGGCTGCGGTCTCCAACGGCGGCGAGTCGGCGGGCGAGCTTCTGCTCCGAGCAGCGGCGCTGGTGCCGTTCACGCGCTACGCCCTCGCGGCGCTCGCCCTCGCCGCCGCGCTCCTGTACCGGTTCCTGGAGCTCCACTTCCTCAGCGACCTCCTCCGCGGCCTCCGCGGCGGCCGCGTCGCGCTCACCTTCCACCCCGACTCTCAGGTGTACCACCGGGTCGCCTCCAAGTGCCGCTCTCTTCACGGCAGGTGGGAATGGGATGGTATCATCAGACTTGTGCGGGTTGCTCGCTGTACCGGAGGGGAAATGCTTATGGTTTTTTTTTTTGTCCCCCAATGTGGCAAAACTTTGGTTGCGTAGGTACCTGGCGACGCCGTGGCTCGCGAGTCCTCATTTGCAGACTTTGTTCCTGAGCCTATCCGGCAGACCGCCTTCGTTCACCTACCGAAGGTTAGATTATATCGTTGTCATTATTTACTGTAATATTTAGCATTTGCGTATTGCGTCCTTGCTGCTGTTTTTGGTTTGTACTAGTTTCCCTGTGGTAAATTTAGTACACAGTGGATGTACCTCTACATTGTTATGTGTCTGTTGATGCTTTACTAAGATTTGGCTGATGTCACTGTGTGAATGCACGCACACGATGTTTCAGTTTTGGACATGCATTTCTGTCGCTTTATGGCTGTCGGACAGTCTAGAAAAAAAGGTTCTACTACATCTACATGCCTACATCCATGCGCTGTAGGTATTACATAAGAGCAACTCTGAAGAGGGATTGTTCTTTCCTCGTTAACATGGACATAAATTGTTGTCATGTATCAAGTGCCTTTGTTTCTGAAACTTTTTTTATTTGAAGTCATGATCCTGTAGAGCATGTTTTTGCTTTGTGGCAACGAACAATTTGGACCTGGACATGCTTTGAGTAAGTTGATATAATAGTGCATCATTGTGGCATAATTCAAAGTTTTGGGATAAAAAATAAGGGCACTGTTGGAGGAATGGGTGTTTTCTAGGCCTAAGATACTTTGGGAAGGTCCCAATCCAGTATTATTGGAAGTCAAATTATTGGGCACTCTTGGCGATGCTCTAGGTATGAGTGTTCTATGTATGTGGAGATGTAGAGGCAAGACTAGTTTTTCATAAGTCTTTAAAATGTATGGTGCTCACTTTTTCAACCTCAGCAGTTTGCAATGCATGGCCAAATATCAGCTTGACATATGTTAGAGACCCTTGTGTTCTTAGTTTGGACCTTATGAGATATAGACCGTGCGATACCATAGAATTTTATGACTGTGATTATCTTTCACAATGATTGGACTATTATATTACAGGCAGCTGTACACTGTTCGTGATGGTGGAACCATTGCCTTGGATTGGTTACTGGCTTCTGATCTTGAAGGTTATGCAAATTTAGATAGTTTAAGGTTGATCAGGAAGCAAAGGGATGACTAACCTTCTCCTTTTGGTGCTATGTTGCAGCTGGAGATGTTAGTGTTTGTGATGGAAGCATTTCTAAAGATGATTCAACACCCCTTCTTGTTGTGATACCCGGATTAACAAGTGATTCTAGTGCTGCTGTAAGTCCCTGCATTTTCTCTACCGAACCAATCAGTTTAAACAGGAGCTGCAACTTGACTGTATAATCCCTATGTCATTTTAGCGACCTTTATGAGTTACTCTAAACAAGCTGTAGGAGTTTTGTTGCAGTATGTGAAGCACTTGGTCTTTTCTATGGCAATCAAAGGATGGAATGTTGTTGTAAGCAACCACAGGGGCCTGGGTGGCATCTCCATAACAGTAAGTTCTATCATAGATCAAATATGGTAAGACAAGATTGCTCTATTCAACCTAGAATTTTTTCTTAAGTTAGTTAAACATTGAATATACACTCTAACAACAGAAGAATTGTCACTAACATCAGTTGCTGTAAAAGGTTTACCTGCCTATTGTTACTCAAGTTTTTTTCTGCTCGCAGTCTGATTGCTTTTACAATGCTGGATGGACAGAAGATATGCGTGAAATTGTTAATTTCCTTCATCAAAAGTATCCAGAGGCTCCACTATTCACTGTTGGGACAAGCATAGGTGCCAATATTCTGGTGGGTTTAGTTTTTCTGCAGCTGTTATAGATTAAGCTTATTTGTGATATTTTCTTATATATTGCCAATTTAGGTCAAGTACCTTGGAGAAGAAGGTGAAAGTACGCCTGTAGCTGGTGCTGCATCCATTTGTTCACCCTGGGATCTACTGGTTAGTAGCTTTGTTTAATTAATGTAGCAGAGGGAGTCGGTACCTTTTTTTTGGTACTATTGTTCTTTTATGCATAAATGTTTTGATTTGAAGCTCAATTATATTCTCATGTAGTTTTAAATACCTGTAATTCTGTTTCTATCCTTACTCATTAACTTTCCTCAGTTTCTTAGTTAACAAATTACAAAAGAGGTTCTTCTGGTACTTCAGCTTAGCAACACTACACTTTGATTTTTGACTGACTTTTGTACATGGTATGTTGTTATATCGCTCCAATAATGTAGGTGACCAGCAGATTTATTTCACGCAAGCTTGTGCAGCGATGTTATGACAGAGCCCTTGCAATTGGTCTCAAAGGATATGCAAAATTGTATGTACTTGTTACTTGTTAGTCACTTTCCCACGCAAGCTTGTGAACCTTACCTTTATGCTTTTCTTCTATCTAATGTTTACTAATTAACGAAAAAAATTCCTTGCCACATTTACTGATTGCAGATCATGCTTTGCCTTCCTAGATCACCATTTAGAACTTAAAAGATCTCTCTAATAATGAATAAACATGATTGGAATCTATTTTTGTTGTATGCTCAGTTATTTGTTTTCTCCGATGTCTTATTTTTACAGACACCAACCAATCTTGGCACGACTTGCAAACTGGGAAGCTATTACATCAGTAAGAAAGCACTGGTGATGTTTTTTTTCATAGTAATGCAGTGCTTATCATGTCTATGTGTTATTGAGTTTGCATTAAAAAACAATGAATTCTACTTCATTTAAGCAGCACTTTGACTACTTTTCAAAAAGTTATACAAAAGGTTTATGCTTATTCAGTTTTTTTCTTTCATCAGTCACTCTCTATCCGGGAATTTGACCGCCATGCCACTTGTGTTGTTGCAAAATATGAGGTATTCTTTCTAATGCTAGAATTTTCACCATCTGGGTTTCCACAACCAGCAAAGTATTAATATCAGATCGTCTGAATCTTGGTTTCATGCAACTTCACTGCTCTCTTTACTCCTCAGTGGTGACTACATTTTTCTGTTCCATTGGGAATCAAACCATATGTTTTTTGACCAAATATGTCGCCTATAATATGTAGTTTACTTGATGGGAATATATTGTTTTGTGAATAATCTATAAAATTACACATCATTCGAATATGTGGATGTGATGCTAAAATATTTTCATTAGAGCAGCATCACATTGACTTTGGGAATTGGGAAACTGGCTTGATTTTTGGAAATGCCAAAAAAAAATGAATAAATTTGAAGTGACAGTGCTGTCACAAATGAAAGCACAGAGTAGTCGCATCAAAAGATTAAAGAGAAAAAAACCAAGGGAACTCAAATTTTAGGCAACAGTAAACAATTGTTAGCAACCAGATGGTACCATGTAGAAAGCATGTAATGATTCATTCAATCCCATGTTGCCCAGTCAAGCTTCTTGCTTGATTGAATCCAGCATCCAGAGCATACGGTGATAAAAGTGAGGTTGAGGTTGATTATGGTATTTTGTGGCCTCAATATTAGCATGGACTAGATGCGCTTGGTTTCACCTCTTTATAAAACATAGGAAACCTGAAACACTTGCTCTGATAGTGACAATAATAGCAAGGTTCAAATTCATGTTTCTTTATTGCCAGCAGCAGCAAGGATTGGAGCCTTAGGATTTGCAGGTCTGCGTGGGAAAATATTGGATTAGCTATCTTAGTTCTGGACTCATGGCATGGAAACACTTTGTTACTATCGAGATGAGAAAGATATATGTATTAAAAATTTCAGGCAGTTTTAGCATAGGCAAAGTTTATTCGTAGTGTTTGCATTATAGAATACAGGTTCTTGAACATGAATCAAACAATTGCTATTTGCCTATTCGGTTTGGCTAGTTCCAACAGAAAATTCATGAGCCAGAAAATTTATAATGGAACTCCAGGATAATCATATGAGTCGTTTGAATCCAGTTTGGTTCTACTATTTCAAAATCCTACTGTCGTTGTGGTAATTTAGAGTTGTATAATTTGTAAAAAGGTGAATTCCATGTAGTGACTAACTATTTTCAGACAGTGGACACATTCTACCGCAAGTGCAGCAGTGCAAATTATATTGGCAATGTGTCTGTTCCCCTGCTTTGTATCAGTGCTTTAGACGACCCCCTCTGCACAAGGGAGGCCATTCCCTGGGATGAATGCAGGTAAACATCTGATGAAAGCTCACTATTCTGAATATTTTTTGATAATTATGTGTTGATGAGGCTCGCATTCCCCAATTAGGGCAAACAAAAACATTGTATTGGCAACGACACCTAATGGTGGACATCTTGCTTTCTTTGAAGGCCTCACTGCTAGAAGGCTATGGTAAGTTATTTTGCAAAAATGGTTAACACCAATTCTTCGGTGTTTCCCACTTGCATCCTCATTCTAAGTTATGATGTGACTTCTATCTATTTGATCAGCCATTAGCTATTGTCATCCAGCCTGTATCTTTCTAAATGGACAGGTGGGTACGTCCTGTTTCTGAGTTTCTCTGTGCTCTGCACGATAGCCCCCATATGCATCGGCAAAAGGTGATGCTTCATAGTAGTTCACGTATCAGCTCTTGTTAACATGATATAAATAACATTGCATAGTTTCATGCAGGCACAAGAGCGTTTGCACTGTTCATTTGAATCACCAATTGACAAGAGCCCATATGTGAATTTCACGGAAGATGGAATGGTAGCTGCAGTAACTAATGATGATCCTGACAATGACTGCTTGCACAACCAGATTGTTGATGAAATCGAACTCAATGGTGGTACGGTTGCCTTACAGCAGAACGAAAACACCGGAGCGATACAAACTGAGAGTGACAGTGGTGGGTATGATAAAAATAACCCAGAAGGGAATGCAATGTATGTTCAAAGCCATGGAGGACCTCAAGAACCATTAGAAGAGCCATATGCGAATAAAATTCATGATGCAATTGCCCCTGTTAAGAAATCTATAAACTACCTTGCTCGATCCCAGGGGAAGTCAGTCTGGTTGCTTGCTTACATTGCCATTGTGACGTCTTGGCCGTTGCTTGGGGCTCTAGGTTTTTTCTTCAGGAAAAGGTTTAGTGATTCTATGTTGGCTAAGAAGCTAAAGAAATTGTGAATATTGTGCTTAGACAGTTTTGTTTCATCTGTAATACGTGAAATCAAATCGTTGTGACGACCATTATAATACATGTATGTATGCCACATTCGCTGATAATACAAGATCCAGCTGAAACATAATGCTAAGCATTGGTAGTGTTTTCCTTGTGCAGATACTTACTGTGTTTGTTCAAAGGAATCCCCACCTACAACTACAAGTTCATAGAAAACAAAACACAAGACTT
The DNA here is from genome assembly GCA_030272315.1 of Paspalum vaginatum. NCBI lineage: Eukaryota > Viridiplantae > Streptophyta > Magnoliopsida > Poales > Poaceae > Paspalum > Paspalum vaginatum. The sequence goes on along the minus strand of CM059020.1, from coordinate 38,701,110 downwards.
GGTTCTGCAAACTTTGTCTTTGTCAATTTCAATCAAAACACAGAATAAGATAGAGATGGATACCAGATCTATTTTCTGACTTAGTATGCCCAGCAGCTACAGAAATTGATGATCAGCAAGGACAACAGCTATAGCCTATAGGTGCATAGACATCCAGCATTTACAATCCTTAATTCTTGGGTGCCCTTTAGGGATGCAGCACGCAAGCTTCAGCAAAGATCAACATGACTCAAATCATTCAGTTCTTCCTATAACAAGCTTTTTGTTACTTCAATCCAACTTGTCACGAGCAAGTCGAGCCCTGTGCCTAAGTTCTGCTTTCTTCCATTTCACCATCATTTGACATAATGCAATGAGACTGCTAACCTGGAATGATCAGAAGATTGGAAATATAAACAACAAAAGTTGAATTACAACTAGAGACCATAATATAGTGAGCAGAAACTTTGACATCAGGGCAAGCCAGGATTTTACAAACCACGCTGACAATAGATATGAAGATAAGTGGTCCAGACCAGACGACTGAGATGAAAACTCCAGAACGGTCAAAATAATTCCGAGTCGCAAAGCTCTTCCAGTGCTCTCCTAGATATTCGTTCATCTTTTCAGCTATATACACTCCTGAATCTGCATAGGTAAAACATGAACCCGATCAGAACCAAAACAAATAAAAAAAGAAAGGTTCCAAGTTCCAATCTTTGAGATCTAACTATAACCTAGTGTTAAAAGATATTGTGGAACAATGTTGATAACATCATGGATCCTTCATCCATATCCAGATTATTCCGCTATACCCTTCGGGCTCTATGTGAGACAGTAAAACAATGCTGTGTATTGAAGGAGCATACCGTAGCACTAGCAATCATCCAATTACAAAGTAACAACAAACAAACAACAATATAGCCTTTTAATCCCAAGCAAGTTAGGGTAGACTAGAGTTGAAACCCAGACCAAACCATTAGAAAGGGGAAAGATTTTTTTAAAAAAGTTTTTGAGTAGTTGCTTTGAAACATGAAAACAAGGGTTTTAGAAGATTTTGGAAAGAAGCACAAGGGAGAGCCTAATCAAGGCTCAGCTAGGAATATTTTTTGTAAGTGTCCATATTGAACGAATTGATTGATGTGCTTTAGTTAGCGAATTATGCACTGGCCTGTCATATTGATAAATTGGTATGTCGACATCTAAATTGCTCTTGCCCTGTAACTGGAGAACTGGACTCTTCATTCAACATGATTTACTAGTTCATATGCACTGCATCATTGCATGCTTAGGAACAACAGAACAAGCAAAAGAACTCACAAGCAAGAAATAACAAGAATAGCTGGAAGTTTGCGTTCCTCCTGAACCCTACGGCAGTGAGCAGCAGAACCACATGGAATGCCATCAAGCACATCAGCCATGGCTCCTGAAACAGTTTCACATTCAGCGCACGATATTCATTAGCTCCGAAACGGGGGAGAGAAAAGAAGGCAAGGTTTTGGGTTATTCGGATGCGATCTCTTGAGGGATCCGCAGAGAATACCGTCCAGTCGACGGCGCGGACGAAGGCGCGTAGGTTGTCGGCGGCGGGCCCCATCCCGCGGCGGAGCTCGGAGGATAGCGCCTGCACGAGGCCCGACACCTGGTCCAGGTGCGCCGTCACGGCGGCCTGCATCTCCTCCATCGGCTGACGGCTGACGCGGGCGACGGAGCTCGGACTGACCCGGGAGTGTTCGGGAAAAGGAAAGAGACGGGTATATTTGCGTGCATAGCCCTGCCGAATTGCAAATTGCAGGTGCCTCTACTTCAGTTTATTGGACGAAGTTTGATAACCTCATTTTCTCAAAACATTGGAAGGAAATAAATGAGTTTAATAAAAAATTAATTCAATTTTCTTTCAAAACTCTTCATTTCCCATCAATCCCTTAGAAAAATGAGATTGCCAGATTTTAGCAAAAAATTCTTAGATTTTGTTTTTTTTCAAGAGTTTTGCGCTCAATTAAGCCTTCGTTTAGACTTTAGATCACCTAAAAAGTAGCTGCTAAATAATACTCCATCTGTATTTATAAATATAGAAGTAGTAGTTGATTTTTTTTCTATGGCTTCAATTGTTCTTCTTATTCAATAATTTTGTATAACTTACGATAAAATAAATCATGTTCAAACTATCTACAATAATAAAACAAAAATAAATAATAATTTATATTTTTTAATAAAACATATGATCAAGGTTTTTAAAAAAATTAAACTCGACATGCTAGATATGTTTGGATCAAAATCTGCTAATTTTTCGCAATTTCATGAAAATGCAGGTAGAGGTGAATAGTAGTAGATTGTTCCTTTGGGACACATCCAAGAGGGAATGAGATGGTATTTGATTTCTTGTGAGATAATGTTATCTGGATTTTTATTATCCATAAGAAGCCAAAAGGTCCCCTGAATTATGATACGGCAATAAAGAAGTGCAGCAAAAGAGAGTTGAGCATAGTGGTTGGACTAGAAAAAATGCGACACATGTAGCTTCAATAATAAGTTTTCATGAACATTTTGGTTCTACTACTACCGGTGTCAAGTAAACTTGACTAGCGGAAGTATTTTATTATTATATGTTGCACGCTAAAAATACTAGCGTGTGGTTTTTGGCTACCCTTTTTCTTTTTAATGCATTTCTGGCTAACGATGTTTTCTCACCTATATGTCCGTTGAGAGCACTTTTGTTCGTCTTCTATGTTTACTTTCACCCATGTTTGCTGTTGCTTCTAATTTCTCATTTTAAAGTTTCTAACCATTCACAATTGAACAATTATTTCACAATTAAACAATTATAACAATATCGTTTTTCCATGTCTTCACTTCCCAATAGTACATGATTATGCTTCCTTCATCTTTTCTTTTTTTTACATTCTGACATATAAATTTAGCATGTGTCCAATATATTACTTATGTCAGTAAACATCATGTATTGGTGAATAGAGATAGTACTCATCATGAATCCATATACTATTGGACGTTTCTAACCGATATAACGACACATAATAAGCACAATGTAAGATAGCCAATATAAGTATAACAAGCTAGAAATTAGCAAACTATCTTTTTAAAACAACTTCTTCAATTTTTAAACCAGGCTCTAGCAATGTGTCATTACCGTAAATTTGGACAAAAAAAGGCATTTGTTGTTGTAAATTTCACAACGTCCACAATTAAAGCAAGTGATAATGTGGGTCACGAATAAGACCCAGCAGAGCGTACAAATGATTATGCAAATAGATTTTAGACGACCAATTAGACAACATGATAGACAAGCAGATATAATCGGTTTAATATATGATCAGACAATTGTTGGCTGCCTAGAGAGGGGAGCATAAATATTGTTGAAATTAGATAGCAGTACAATTGTATATGTGTCTATTACCGTCATATCGGGTCTTCTACAGGTACCTCGGCCACATCCTTAGCCCCTTAGAACACAGGGAAGTTAAACCCTGTATTTTTCTCTCCTTTTAAAATTCTTATATAATTCATGTGAAAATCCTATATTCCAAAGGACCTTATTATGCATGTTTTTTATATGTATATATGTATATCTTAACATATTGCACTTGCCCATCATATGACTATTCAAAATTAGGTAGGTGTTATTACAAATATCACGGTTCTGTGATGTGCCATTGTTATTCACGATATTGTACAGATGTGATTGCAATCTTACAAGTCTTTGAAATATATCATTTTGGACCAAAATACCCCATCTTCTAACTTCCATCCTCTCCCTTCTCTTTTCTCTCTGCTTCTCCCCAATCCCGAAAAACAACACGCTGTCGATCGCGCTGTCGTCATCCTCCTGTGCTGCACCATTGCCCCCCCCAGCTCCCCTTGTCGTAGTCCCTTACCAGTTCACACCGCCGCCACCGCCCCTCCTAGCTCTCCTCGTCACCATGCTCTCCCAGCTCACGTCGTCGCCGCCCCTCCCAATTCCCATCGATTCCATCTTCGGTCCCCCTCAGGTGGCTACCCCACCGCTCTCTGGCAAGCTTGGGCTCCATGGACTTAGCCTCCACCCCTCCCGTGGCTACCCCACCCCTCGCCGGCGAGCACAGGTGAAAGTGGGAAGGGCGAGGCGCTATGCGGAGGAGAGGACAACGCAGATAAGGTTGGTCCCTGAGGTCGCGATCTCCATTGCCTCCACTGCAGTACGCCGTCGCCGGCGAGTGTCATGGATTGGAGAAGATGGCAGGAGAGAGAAGGGAGGATGAAGATAAATTTGGTCAAAAAATACTTCAAATAGATAGATAAATGGCATATATTAGAGAATTACGAAATTATAATGGTACATAATATATCATAAATAGTAATGGCACACCTCAAAACTAGGGGTGGGCGTTCGGGTAACCTGGAAATTTCGGGTCGGGTAATTCAGGTTTTCTAAATTTCGAGTTTTGGAAAACGACACCTGAAGAACTCCTAGAATTTCCTCTACCCGGAATTTCAGGTTCAGGTTCCGGGTTTTCCCTATTTACCTGGCCAACAAGTGATGCCTCAAAAGCATCGGAAAGAAACAGAGGCAGTTCACACACAACATTGCGACGAAGGGGAGACCTTGACCCCGAGTAGTGAGACTGAGATGACGGAGACAGGGAAGAAGGGGGTGTGCGTCGCAACCTCAAAGATGGGAGGCGGCGGCGCAGCTACCCTGCCTACGCAGAAGGAGCGGGAGGCCGGGTCGCCGGGAGTGGGAGCGCCGGAGCTGAGCGCCATTGTGAGTTGCGACCACGTCGAGCCGCTGATGCAGTCGGGGTCTTGGCCTCTTGGGGATTAGGGCACAGGGAGTAGGCTGCCTAGGCGTTTATTGATGGGCCAACTCGTAGATCGGGTTGTTCGGGAAAATCAGGTACCGGAAGGTGGAACTCGAATTTCCTAAAGTAATTTCGGGTTCCAAAAACTCTTTTCCGATCATCCCCATCTAAATTCTGTGTCTAGGTAGTTCGGTCCGGGTTTGGGACTTTTGGGTTTGAGAATCGGGTTATGGGTTTTTTTTTTTTTGTCTACCCCTACTCAAAACCTTGATCTTTGTAATTGCACCTATTTAATTAACCCTTCAAAATTCACAAGTACAATCATGTAAACGTGAGCAGACAACACTTCATCCTGTAATTCGGTTTCGTTTTATCTTTGCAAAATGCCAGTGTGCAATCAACATTTTTTTTCCTTTTTTCCGCCTCTATTTTTCCAACTAAAAAAAAACTCAGATCCGATCCATACCCAACGAGGCAACGATCAACTACTTCCACAGTCGTAAACTCTTTATCCCTCACGGCGGCACGGCCTCACCTTCCCTCGCCCCCTTCGTCTTCCCCCAGCAGGCCAGCACACGTCCTCTTCCACCACCTCAGCCATGGCGGCGCCGAGCTGGATCCGGCTCCGGCTCCAGCCGCCGCGCGCAGCCCTCCTCCTCCTCCTGCTACTCGCCCTCAACCTATCTCTCTCCCTCGCCGCCAACTTCGAGGGCTTTGACTCCGACGACCTTCCCTCCTCGGCCGGTGGCTTCGATGCTGACGATGAAGAAGAGGGGCTCGACGATGTCGGCCTCCCGCCCCCTCCGCCCATCTCCCTCTCCACCTCAGCACCTTCGCCTCCCGTCACGACGACTTCCGCGCCGAACCCTAACCCCGCCACGCCCACACCTCCGAACCCCACCCCGGCGCTCGATCTCTGGGACGAGGACGAGTTTGAGGGGATTCCCGTACCGGAAGCGGTCTCCTCCGACGACTCCGCGGCGCCAGCCGAGGCCGACCCGTCAGATCCCTCCGAGGAGGCAGCGGCCGAGGCGGCGCCGGCTGCGAAGAGGAGCCCGGCGGAGCTCCTACGCGCCTTCTCCGTCGAGATCGCCTGCGTCAGCTTCCTGATCTGCTTCGTGCTCAACTACTTCACGGGGAAGCGGCAGAACGAGAACATCGCGCTGGCCTGGGCCACCAAGTTCGCCACCAGGGACTCCATCTTCGACAAGAACTTCAGCCTCCTCGGCACCGGCGATGGCAAGGACACGCCGCTCCTGCTCAAGGAGGGACAGGACGTGTTCAAATTCTACGCCAGCGGGAGGCGCTTCTGCCAGGGCATGCTCGCCACCATGGAGATGCGGGCGCGGCACGACCTGCTATCAAAGTTCGTGGAGCTGGTGTTCCCCAGGAAGGACACCATCACGTTCGAGGTGGTCATGAACGAGGATGCCATGGACCATGTCGTCCTAGCCGTGGCCAGGAAGAAGGCGGCCAAGACGATGCAGAAGGAGGAGAGGGATCTGCAAAGGTTTGCCAACGTTCTCACTTCGGCACCCAATGGGAGGAAGTGGGTCGCGGATGACCTTGCTGTGGTTGCCGAGTCAAAGGAGGTTGCTGGGGATATGATCACAGAGGCTGTGCTAGACCAGGTGGGTATTTTATTATTACCTTTGTTAACAACCTTTTATTTTGCATATTCACTTCAATAAGTGTTTACTTAGGCTATGATACTAATTTAGATGCTTAAAGTGAGACGTGTGGTTGGCATCAACTGATATATGTAATTCTCTTTGAAGAAGTAGAGCTAGCATTGCTGTTAGATATTTTGCAAATTAAAATTGCACTCTTGCTTTTAGGGAGAATTGGTACCATTTTGCATAAGAACCATGGTAGAAGCTAAACTTAATATTAGCATTTCATTTGTATTAAATAGTGAGATGCTCCCTCTGTCTCAAATTGTAAGGGGTTCTAGGCCTCTGCTAGATTTATTCATTTCTCCATGTATGTGTATTCAACATATGTCTTGATTCATCAACGTCTAAATGAATGTCCACGAATAAAAAGAGGATTAGAACCCCTTACAATTTGGGACGGAGGGAGTACCATCAAGTGATGTTAAGGGATTAGATAATTTATGTACTCCCTCCATTCTTTTTTAATTTGTCGCTTCTTAGTTAAAAAATGAACTAGCAAGCGACAAATATTCGAGAATGGAGGTAGTACAAAGTTGTAAAAGTACATATGTATAGTGTATTGTGGTACAATTGAACTATATTTTTTATTTTATCGATTTTGAACATGCCTATTTCTCTTGACTATTTTCTTTCTGACCTCTTGCGCGTCACACAGTTGGCCTATATATTTTTCTTGTTTTTGCCATCTTTGGAGCATTCATGAAAGTCTCTTGCGAATGGAAAAGCATGTGAAGCATTTATACTGTCATAACCATGTTAGTTCATGCTAGAGTTTTACTTGGATAACAGACTTCTTTAATTGAAGTAACTTCAGTTTTTCGCACTACGATATGCAGTTATGTGCTATTTACTGGTATTCTACCAATGAGAATATGTTATATTTTTATAGAATATTTGGCAAGACCCCGCTTGTCTTATTTTGGGTTATGTCTTGCTAACTCTGTTGCTGTGCTTGTTGATAGGATAAGCCCAAATCCAGATTTTAATCCTCAAGAATCATTTACTGTGTTACAACCAAAATTAGCGGGCTAAGCTTAAGCTTGGTTGAATGGACCAAATAAGCCAATGCTACTGACTCATCTATCTTGTCTATAGTGTGCCTTACTCTTAAATTAATTATTTTTTTCTCCAGGTTCTTGGTGAGAAGGCATTCGAGAAATTTGGGAAGTGGTTCATCTCGCTTCATTTTTCAGATCAATTGGCAGGATCCTACAAGAAGGTACTCACACTCAAGTTTGTACTGCCAGATGCAAGCAACATGTCAGAAATGGCAAGATTGGTTGCTCTTGTGCCATACTACATTGATCTGGTTGGACGTTATAAGCTCAGCTCTCATGTGAGTTGTCCTTTTTGCCCCTTCCTAAAGTTCCATCCTATTACATGTATATTGTCTAAAGTTTTCTGTCTATGCTGTTGTCAGGCTCGCTCGAAAACTGATGCAGCTAGAACAAAGGCTACTCAGGAAGCTTTCAAAGAACTTCAGAATGCCAGGCAGGAGTCTCTGCAAAGGAAAAAGGCTGAAAAGAAGAAGCTTATGGAGGAGGCAGATGCCAAATTGAGCGCTGAGGCACTCCGAAAGAAAGAGGAAAAGGAAAGGGCTCGGCAGATGAAGAAGTCTGGGCCCAAAGTGAAAATGCTCCGTTCTTAATAATGTTAAGAATCTGCCGTAGCTTGGCTTTTGCAATTCACTTGCTGATTAGCATATAATTCAGTGTTTGCTAGACTCTCATCTATGTTCCAGTTTTGGGACACCATGTTTTCCCTTGTTGTGAGAATGAGCAAAAAGGATCCAGGAGAAAAGAATCCTCACTGGTGGCTCGGCTTTTATTGGTTGTGCCAGAAAGATCTCTACCCCAAGTCGCCCACGATAGTTTGGTCACCTTATTAAAAGTTGGTTATGCAGCAACTCTGTTGTAAGAAAACTAGAACTTACATGATTCGCTGTGCAGAAAGTCAATAGATCATGATATGAAATTCTATGCTGGGATCACAAGCTTGATGCTTTAATGTTTTGCTGATCAGAATCCACTTCGTGTGTTTGATTCTTACTTCTTTAGTCTCCTGTTGGGAGTAAAGTGGAGGTTCCTGGTATCTGGGAACATGGGCTACAATTTGGGATGAAGTTTGAAGATGCTGTCCAATCATGTGTTTTTTAAATTTATTAGATAGTTGCTTAACTGTGTTTTTGTGAATTGTGATGCTGTGAAATATAAAGATGTATCTGTGACAAGCATGGTGATACCAGTGCATGAGATTCCAGTGCGAGACATCCCGACCTGGTGATGCCCTCGTACTTGTAAGGCTATCTGCAGTGGTCGACTGGAAAGTACCCCTAAACAAATCAAGTCAACTGGAGAGAAAAACACCTTGCAGCGGTTGCGACGCCATCCTCGACTGCACGGCTACCGAGGGCTCTTCCAATGCCAAATGTGGCGTCCTTGAGTTGGTACCCTATCCCTCCTCTCTCCTCTAGCGTGGCCACTGGCCTTCTTGCCGTGCTGCGGAGGCTTCCACCCACGTTGGGTAGGCAGGGCCGGTGGCACGTGGAGCCAACAGAGTCGGCAGGGCCATGGCGGCAGCGCGGATTTGGCTCCATGGCCGCTGCGCGGTGGGAGCTTGCGGGGAGGCGGCGGATCTTGGACGAGGCCACCATTCGCGTGCCAGAGGTGGCGGTGGACTGGATCCAGCCGGTGGCAGGAGCTAGGGGAGGCGGTGGAGGAGAGAGCTCGGGGAGACGGCGCGGCGCAGTGGTGGGGAGGTGACGCGGCGGCGGGAGCTCGGGGAGGCGGAGCCTTCATCTTCTTCCTCCCTCCCAGATCTTGGACAAGCAGCAGCGGAGAGAAGGGCGATGATGGTGGATCCGACCGGCGGGGGCGGGGGAGAGATGTGGGCGAGTGGAGAGAGAGAGGGGTCGGCTGGTGGGAGGCCCGCGATGGCCCGCGGCGGATGGCGGGCGTGGAGGCGTCGGGCGTGGGGGGTGGCCGTCGGCGGCGGTCTTGGAGGAGAAGCAGAGGAGGGAGGCACGACGAAGGAGAGGCGGAGAAGCAAAGGAGCACAGAAGCGAGGAGAGGCTTGGTGTCGGTGGTAGGGGAGGAGAGAGTGGGGTAGGGGAGTAAAAAATATGAAAAAAATGTGGTGGTTGGTATATGGTTGAGATATATGGTTGATATGAGTATGGAAGATTGTCAACTGTATTTTAAAAACGTGATGACCAGAACGGAATATTCCTTTTAGAATTATGAGTGTAGATAGCCTTGATTGGACATAAAGCCTGGCACAGCCTGCGTACTCGTGATTGCGACATCCATTTCCTATAAATTCCCAAGGTGATTCGTATCTCAGAAATTCAGAACGCTATGCTCAATACTAGTCAACCTACTGTTTTCTTTCATAGATCAGAGAATTGCCCGCCAAGAATGATGCAAGTTTCCTATGACAAAAAGATGCAGAAATTTATCTTTAGACAGTCGACTGAATAGCCAAAGATTGCATACCAATTGTTAACACTAAAGCCGATCAAATTTCTAAGGTGATTTGCACCGTCTTAAAATCTAGAACAACGTTGCTGCTCGTTGCTCAATAGTACTAGCCAAAGTATCAAAGTTCAGAGAACTGTTTGTTTTTTATCCATTGAACAATCCAATGACCACAACCGCATGGTTGTTTAGCTGCTAGAAATTGGTCTTTTGAACCAATCAAACCCAGTATTTTCCACCCAATTAGGTTACGTGAAATTATGATAAAATAGTTGGATTACATTAAACATGTCTAACTAATATATATGTAATCTATTAGGATCTGTTAGCTGGCTAACTAATATTTATCGGTTAATTTTTAGCGGAGCCAAACGAAGCCAAAGCACGGATGAATTTTTGCTAATCTTCGTCTAACAAATAGAGTAGATGGTGAAAACTTCTCCTAATCTCATAAACAATTGGAATTGGAAAGCTTGAAACGAGCCAATGAAACCCTCCAGTTTTTGGCACCAACCCAACCAACCCCAAGGCGCAAGCGCAACCAAACCCCCGGTCTCCGGCGGCGTCCCACCTACCACCCCCACCTTCCCCTTTCCAATATGACCCCGGCGGGCAGCGGACCAGACACCGGGACCGCAGCAACGCGCCACCAGCCAACAAAGCAAGAGCAGCAGCCGCTGCTCCGATGGCTTCCTTCTCCATCTCCGCCCCCTCCTCCTCCTCTTCCTCCTCCACCCCGTCCTTCGCCCTCACAAGCAAAACCTCCCCTGGCACAGGCTCCGTCTCATTCCCCAGGTGAGCACCTGGCTTAGCAGCAATCTCTCTCTCTCTCGCTGTCTCTGCCAACTTCCCTTTCCCGAGCCGTCGTCCGCGTCGGTAAAGCCTGCTCGTGTCATCGATTCGCAGGGCGTGGGAGTCGCACAAGTCGAGGGCCAGGATGGCGACGGTGCGGGCGGAGGCGGTGGACACGACCATCAGCCCGCGGGTGAGCGCGCTCCGCCCGTCCAAGACCATGGCCATCACCGACCAGGCCACGGCGCTGCGCCAGGCCGGCGTGCCCGTCATCGGCCTCGCCGCCGGGGAGCCCGACTTCGACACGCCGGCCGTGATCGCCGAGGTGAGTGAGAACTAAGAGCGGCAGGATTAGTTTGGATCTTCGGAGGTGTGATGTGTTGTGTATCCTCCAGTTGTTAGGTGGAAGTGCTAGCCAGCTTTGTTGTTTCGTCGGCTGATGCAACCGTATTTTCGTTTGCGTTCAAGCGACCCGTATCCATTTTGTTGGCGTCGCTTGTAGCTGCGCGAATTTTGAGATAAATGTCATTGTTGCTTGGGTCCAGGCTGGGATGAATGCGATCAGGGATGGTGCTACAAGATACACGCCCAATGCCGGGACTCTGGAGCTGAGGAACGCTATCTGCAAAAAGCTTCAGGGTGCGTACCGGATGGACTCCCCATTCCTGGATGCGCAATATGTGTTTAGAAATGACTCAATTAGGGACCCCGTTGATGTTTGCCTTTTCTATATGCAGAGGAGAATGGTCTATCCTACACGCCCGATCAGGTGCTAGTGAGCAATGGAGCCAAGCAGTGCATTACACAGGCTGTGCTTGCCGTCTGCTCACCTGGTGATGAAGTAAAGTTCTTATCTCTCAGTACATAGTTTATCCGGAGAAATGTTCTTACATACTAGAGTAGCATGTTAATTCTTTAGGTGTCCATGATAAGAGCAGCATTTGCATGTCTGTTGCAGATGTTTAATTATTTATTTGGCACATCCTTAGTTCATTACGCTTAGACTCTTAGTTGTAATGCAAATTCTACTAACTAGCTTATTGCTTCAACTTCTGGATATTCAAAAGTCTTAGGGTCCTTGGCCGTACAATTTCAGAATTTTGCTAATTCCAAGTTCTACACTGTGAATCTGTATAGCTTAGGCTGCATCGAACGAACCCTGCAAGCATCGTGTCACATTGTTATTGCCTCTTAAATATTAGGACTGTTCTTACATAATAACATCGATATTTGGAATGTTTATAATAGTAGCCGCATCAGATCCTTTTGTAAGGGTGGAGAGGTAGTCCTTATGAGCCTAAGTGGTTGCTTTGTAAGGGTGCAGCTTTAATCCAGATTAAACAAACACTATTATAATTCCGTGATTTTTTTTTGTTCTGGAACACTCTGCATTGTGTTCTCTAAAAATATTGAGTCGCTATCTTATTTGTAGGTTTTGATACCTGCCCCATATTGGGTCAGCTACCCTGAGATGGCTAGACTGGCTGGTGCAACGCCAGTTATTCTCCCTACAAGCATATCAGACAATTTCCTGCTAAGGCCAGAGTCACTTGCTTCAGTGATCAATGAAAACTCAAGGATCTTGATTCTCTGCTCTCCATCCAATCCAACAGGGTCTGTGTATCCTAAGGACTTGCTTGAGGAGATTGCTGCTATAGTCAGGAAGCATCCTAGGCTCCTGGTTAGCACTCTGATTTCATTTGACTCAAGTTATTTTAGAGCTGAGACTCTTGCATCAAAACTTTGTCTTGATTATTGATATACCACGCTATTAATGTTTCCTTCCAGGTTTTATCTGATGAGATCTATGAGCATATTATCTATCAACCCGCTAAACACACAAGCTTTGCTTCATTGCCTGGAATGTGGGAAAGAACACTAACTGTAAATGGGTTTTCTAAGGTAATTACCAGGCTATTATTTTTCTATTTTTATTTTTTTCTCAATCAATCAATAGGGCTGTAAGTAAGGGCGCATGGGGCCTAAAAGTTTCAGAAAATAAACAGATGGAACTTGACAAGTCAAGAGGTTGATTTCATTGTTCGTTGCATTCTGCTATATTGAAGAACATATGCATGATTCTATTTGAATATCTGATGATCATATGCTTTTATAGGCTTTTGCTATGACTGGTTGGAGACTTGGATACTTAGCTGCCCCTAAATATTTTGTTGCAGCCTGTGGAAAGATCCAAAGCCAGGTGGGTACTCAGATCTTTTTTCCTTCACATAGAAATGATGTGCAGTTCAATATTAGCTGATCTTATTCATACTATCTTCTCCTCACATATACGAATGCAATCATCATCATTTTCTGTTGTCTTGTTTCCTTGCTTTGTGAGAATGCTAATCTTGTAAAATGAAGGATCATTACACCAAAGAACCCTATTTCCTTCTTGTGCTTACATTTTGACTTTCAACATGAGTATAAATGTATCTACGTTCACTTCACCAATACTAACATACTACATCATGATGCCAAACTGTTTAAACAACAGCAGCCAGCATCTCTTACCCACAATTTCTACTAATTAAAAGGACAGCAAGCCCTATCAAGCACCATTCATTGTCAAAGCTGCATCATTATTACATATAATCCTGGGATCTTGTAGACTTGAAATATTGAATTGAATTGATTATTGGCCTGAGCCTTGATGCTAGTGACTTGTTTACTTCAGTACACCTCGGGTGCCAGTAGTATATCACAGAAGGCAGGGCTTGCAGCTTTGAACCTAGGTTATGCTGGTGGTGAAGCAGTATCAACCATGGTCAAAGCATTCCAGGAGCGTCGTGATTACCTTGTAAGAAGCTTTAGGGAGCTGCCTGGAGTCAAGATATCAGAACCTCAGGTACGTTTAAAGTACTTATTTATTGTATAATATATAATAGGAAAGTATCTAACCTTTAAAGTTTACAGGGAGCCTTCTACTTATTTATTGACTTCAGCTCCTACTATGGGTCTGAGGTGGAAGGTTTTGGCACCATCAAGGACTCTGAGTCCCTCTGCTTGTTCCTCCTAGAAAAGGCTCAGGTAAAATTACTCAAATTTTGAGTACATCAGTATGAGATACAAGAACATTTACAGTGCTTCTTGTCGATTGCATTATAGGTTGCACTTGTCCCTGGGGATGCATTTGGAGATGATAAGGGTGTTCGAATTTCATATGCGGCTGCTATGTCTACACTGCAAACTGCAATGCTGAAGATAAAAGATGCGATGGCTCTGCTCAGGCCCCCAGTTGCCGTTTAATGAAACTAACACATCGCTACTCAGTTGTGAACCAAAGGCTTCTGCAATGCTCGTATCATATGAAACACAAACAATTGATGTAAAATAGGATCCATCATTTCTTTTTGGAAAAACTGTTTCTCCTGTCGTTTGGCAATGCTCCTTTTCTTTGTATCTGAAGATTTGGAATCATAATGGGTATAAAGGAAGTCTGCAATGTTATTTTCCTTCAAGAATAGAAATGGAAGCATGTCTTCTTTATTTTGGCAACTTTGGTGATTTTACTTCTTGAGATAGCTATCAAACTTGCATGAAGTGATAAAACTATGTCATGTTCAAGTGCCTCCATTTAGACAGTTCATATATCTTATGGAGAACACATGGAACAACCCAAGGGATGGCACAAATTCGGTGAAATAAATTATATTTTAGGAAAGAGGGTGGGTGGTTTTTTCAGATTATACGAGGACGCCGACCAAAAAGATATACATGCTCCCTGTATCCCAAATTGTAAGAGATTCTAAGTCTTTTTTTTATTTGTCCATATTTATATAGATGTTGATGAATATAAATACTATTGAACGTACATATATGGAGAAAATCGAATGAATCTAGTTGAACTCTGAAATCACTTATAATTTGGGACGGAGGGAGTATATCACATGGGCACAAGTGAGGTCTTATCACACTCACACGCCTAAATGGACATAAGATTTGAATCCGGGTGATCAAATTGTATTGCTTCGTCTCAGCTATATCGCATATGAACGGCGATGAGTTAAAATAAGATGTAGATGAAGAGAACGGACTGTAAAATGAATCCGTGAACCCGCGTCATACTGATTGTTGGGCAAGGAATAGTTGGCGCCACTTGCATGTGATGGGCATGCCCATTTGTGTATCCCATCCCCAATATAGCTCTTTGTAAATTTATCAGAAGTTTAACTATTTCATGTGCTCAAGTGTTGTTCTTTATAACTGCTCTTGACTCTTGAGCACGTAGAAGACTCGAAGGTCAAGTTAGTGATAGTTTTAATATTTGCCACAAGCGCATGTGTATTGAATAGTTGAAAGAGTGAGTGGTTTTATAACCCAGAATTTCTAAACCTTTCCTTCTTTAATATAGTGATACATGGCCCAATTATATGTCAAAAAAAGTGTAGTGCTCAGAGAAATTACTGACGAAGAAGACCATCGTGGTTGTTTGATTCTCAACGATATGCTTCCAAAAAGAGAGGGAGGGTTAGATCCCCGGGACATGATCATTCCAACCATTCAAGGACCAGACCAACCTAAAAGCTTTTGTTCCTGCCTTCATTTATTCTTGAGTAACCAGAGGGTTGGAACAGAGAATAAGGGTTTAACATCACGTTATGCCTGACAAAATGTTGGCCTAGAAACATGAATTGCAATACACCAAACATCACTATAGCTTTCAAAGATAGGTCTGAACTTGGATTCATTCATAATATACATAAAGGCACATGACAACTTATCCATGTCGGGAAATAGGAAGCGGCACCCCTAAACATTTATCCTAGCTACTGCAACAATCCAAATACTGCTCCTGAAAGGTACCATCCCTCTCGAGCATTTTGCCATCCAGTGATTAAGTATTGATATATAATAACATGGACTTCCAGACGTCTACTAGGAAAAAATGTACACCAAATGAAGGATTCTCCTCCCTGAAAAGTAGAGCACAAAGTCCAGCTGATAACTGTTGAAGGTTATTCTAGTTTGTGACAATCACTTCGTCAAAGTTCCAATCTCTAACAAGGTCCCTGGACACAGCACGGCTGCGCTGAAGGCGAGGAGTGCCCTCTGTGCCTTGACCAGTCACCATGGGTGGAAAAGGAGTCACCTTTGATGTCCCAACAGCAGTAGAACTTACAGCTGGCGTTACTCTTCGAGCTAAGCAGGCCACAGCAGCCCCACATCGGCTCTCCTCCTCTGAACTTGACACTGAGTAGCTTCTGAGAGAATGTGAGGGGCTGTTCATGCCATGGCATACAAGACAAGCAAGACTCATGGTTGCTGTCTGGCTGAAACACCCACCAGTTGCTACAGCAATGGATTAAGCAATATTAGAAAATATTAATCAGAACATGTAGGAACGACCAATGCATATAGAACAGCAGTGTTGATGCCCAAAGTAGCAACACTAATCGATCCCAGTACAACTTTCTGACTAAATTTGAAATAGTCAGTCTCGTAACATAGAGCAAAAATAATTTTACCAGCATTGCTGATTCAGTAATAACTGGTGACAAAAACTTATGGCATGAGTTTTATTTTTTTCCTTTTATTTAAAATAAATGACAAGTCAATTACAATTGCATCCTCCAGTCACAGATAAGTGACATTTTGAGGCTATTTTTTAGTCAGCCTTTCAAATTTAGCTTACAAATTATATTGTGTTTTGAGCTTGAATGTTTGAAAAATAATACTGAGTAGATTTGTATTGATGAGTAGTTTCACAATAGTGTACTTGTGCTATGCGTTACAACTTAGAAATATATGTTATAAAGAAACGTGGTGGTACCATGTTATAACAAATATGTGTTACAACTTACAAACTTACGAATACCATGTACAATGTCCCAAATGTCAATTATTTGACTGGGAGTACCATGTTGCATCTGCGAAATTGTGGGGGAAACGGTGGTCCATGACAGTCATTCATAGGCCATGCAGGTTGCAAAATTTGATTGGTAATCATTAAGATTTATGTTCAGGGCTCAAATTTGACAACCCATAAGCACATTTAGCAAAATTTAAAAAAAAACACTATGCAGATTGTGTGAACCAAATGTAAAGGAAACGGCATGCATAGAAGCATGTATAGTATGTGCATGCTGGTAATGAGCAATGACAATGCCTAAATCTTCTTATAGACATTATTCTTCCGTGTTCAAATTCATACAACCAAGAAGCATGTAGCACAAAATAACATGTGAGCCGAATAAAGGGAATAACAGATTTATTTTTGTGCACGTTGGCAATGGCAAGGGCTGGGGTTATCTTGTAGATATACAGCCAATGAACTAACCCACATATGTCAACGGACAGCGTCAAAGTGTAAGTATGAAAAACATGATAAACAGGGAAGATCCCCTGCCACATCAAAGAAAGGAACGGGTTCTCATCTCTCGATCCCTGGATTAAAAACAGGATTGGCAGTAAAAGGGGCTCCTTATATAATTACATAAAGCAGACAAGCGGTCCTTCAGTACTTAGTATGGCCAGTCTTCGGCTAAAGCAGCAAAATTCCCCAAAGACTCCTACCGAGATACTAGAAGGTCGCATAAGCTGCAGTGCTGCACTAACAGAGGGACGGACCCAGTAAAGAGCATGTGCGTGCACATGTAGACCCGACAATTATTTGCAAAAACTCGGAGTCAGCAGGCATAATACATGTATACACTTGTAATTAGATCAGATCCGAATACAAATTAGCCAAATAGCTTAGTTAGGGTTTGGGTTCTCGGTTCCGCACGGCAGGAAGGGAATAGAAGAGGTTGGCATACCTGGTGGGTGCTCGTCACCGGCGAAGGGCGACGATGGGAACCGGCGCAGGGCTGCGGCGGCGGTCGCCTAGTCGTCGGCACGGGAGTCGGGAGCGCACGCGGGGCGAACGACGGAACGGACGAACTGGAGGAACGAGATCCTCTGACTTTGGTGGTATTTGGCCGCAGGCCGAACCGGATCGCCGTCCGCTCCCGATCCCACGACGCTCCGCTTTTCTGGACGCATCGCACAGCCTGCCACGGCCCAAGGCCCATCGCAACAGTGAGCATGGGCGCCTCACGAAATCACTGCTATCTGCGCGCGTGTCCGTAGTTGGCGGATCGTGAACCTGTGGCTAATCACGTGGGCCGTGGGGCATGGTACCAATAATACCATTGTTTGACTTTAAAAATAATAGTGGCATTTTTTTCATAGTTTTTTTTTCTAGCCCTTCGCTATTTCTGTCCTTAAAACCAGTAAGAATGAAATTAATTTTTCTTTTTTTTCAAAAGAACATGAGTGAATGCTGAGAAAAATGTGTTCAATATTTTGACAATACTACATTCAACATCAACAATTTAAACAGCTTAGTTCAACATTTGTAGGTGGCGGTGTTGAAATAGTATACCTAAAATGTTGAAGAGGTATCTGTGAAATGTGGAGCTAGTATATTTGGAATGTTGTCATCTCTTAAGAAAATAAACGTAGTGGATCTCTTTTTTATTAAAATAATTCCAAGAAAGTGTATGGTTTAGAATTGTCGTGAGTTAGGGTAATACTTTTCATATTTTTTTTAAAAGTACCTCAGACTATAAATATCTATCTAACTTTGGGCAAACATACATTTATGTGCTTCCACAATATGTCAATCAACCTTCGCCACATCGCCAACCCGTTTTGGGGCTTTCCCCTTGAGTAAGCGTCATGTTACCCTAGCATTGTATTGTTTGATCTATTAGGGCTTCTTGATTCTTAGTTACCAAGGTGATTCATGTATGTTATGCTTGCACAATGTTAAGTTTTGCTAGTTATTTGTACGATCTAGTTTACTACCATTTGTTCTTGATGATTATATGCTCTGTTTTTGTACCATCGGTACGATCTTGGTTGTGTAGCATGAATGTGGTGTACATCTAGTTTTATCTCATTCTTTTTGTCATGCCATGGGAGCCTAGATTGTTGCTATGGTCCATGCACCCGTTTTACTTTTTGATAGAGTAAGCTTTCTAGATCGAATCAACTTTTCTCTCTATTACCTTGTCCAATGACTGACATGGTTTGGCTCTATGTGTCATGGCGAGGTGTTTTGGTGGTTTAGTCGACTATTAGGACTTGTCTCTAGGATGAGATTTTTTGGTGGTTTAACAAATCGCTAGGCCCTATCTTTGGGATGAGATGTTCTTGTGGTTGCTTTTACCGTTTGGTCTTGTCTTCGACACACGAGATGTTTCGATTATGCCTATTTGATTTGTTCTTTTGAAGAAATGTAGCTCTATTAGTTATACAAGAGTTTTTTATCGACACATTTATCTGCATATTTTACTATACCATTGAATTTTCGATAGTCGATCATGTTCGACACCCAAATTTGATGATCGACATGATCAGGTAGCCTACTCCTTAACCGGTTTGCTTCCTGTGTGAAGCTAAGGGTGATCTATCTAGCACCCAATCCTCCTAGTTATTTGGTCAAGCCAAGTGACACGCCTTCAAAGATGGGAACATGATAGGAAGTGTTGAACTCGCATCTTAGGAGAGATGACCATAAGACATGTGATCTCCTGGCTCTGCGGTTGTTGCTATGGGAAATGGACGATCATTTTCCTGTGCTAACAAGGGAGTTGCCTCTCCTAGCTTTTAGGGCAACACCCTGAAATCTCATATAATTTGTGAGAATCGGCTAGTCTAATCCCTTATAGGTTGTATGAATCGAACAATCTCAATGCCCAGTCAATGAAGAAGCTTGAAGACAAGGGTCCAAGTCAAGTTTAGTGGATCAACTAGTTTGATGTCGTGCAAAATGAATGGACCAGAAGTCACAATGTCTGGTTAGTAGAGGAAATTTGAAGATCAAACTCTTGGAGTATGTCCTAGTCAGTTGTATTGACCAAACATTCATATTCCCTCTTAATGTATGGACCAAACAATTGTTGTGGACGAAGATGAAGATAGCCAAAGTTTATATAGACCAAAGTGTCCAATGTACCCCTTCAGACAATTGACCAGGCATAATTTATAGAGAGGGTTGGGAAGTGAAGACCATGTCAATGATTGAACACCCATGGGAGAGAGGGTTGGGAAGTGAAGACCATGTCAATGATTGGCCACCCATGGGCATGCTTGTAACAAGTGGTGACAACAACCTCATCGGGCTTATGTCAACGCTAAGGCCCACCATTGAATTGGTGTTGGGTGCAATGGTGAAACCTCTATGGTGGCCATGCTGGGCAATGAAGGCATTGTGGAAATTGCAACTGACTGCAAAGAGATGCTCATCACACAATTGTCCTTGATGCAGCGAATGTTGCAAGCTTCTTGAGCTTGCACAACATCTTAACACAATCCAAAGAAGATGACAACTTCAACACACATACACTTCACGACAACTCGCACCTTGGTCATTGTGACATTAAGAACACGTGTTGCAGTCGCCTCTAGTGGCAAGGCATTCAATTGAACACCCTATGGGCAACAACGAAGGGAGTTGCAAGAATATTTGAAGAAGACAATGGATATGGCTGGTGAGGACCCCTCAAATGCCAGAACATTCTTGGACATGGTTCCATGGACAAGAACACGAGCACATCATGGTCATTATTGGCATCGACAACAAGACTCAATGTCAGGTATGTGGTAGGTGTGTCACTCACCAATCCCCAATCTGTTTTTGGGAGCACCAATGGAGACTCTCAAGAGCGCATCGCGTGGCGGAGTTGAGATATGTGGAGGTGGAGATTCGGGATCAGGTGCTGTTGACGTCGAGGGTAATTGTGGCGTGGTGGACTCTGCCGACATTGTCACCGTGCTTGAGGACGAGGGCAAAGGCGAGACCCCATTGATGAGCGTCCCCAAGATCTCATTCATCTCCCGCATCACTGCCTCCATCCTCATCATGGAAGCACATACGTCAGCCACCTCCGCCATGGCTTGTCCATCGCTAGTGGAGAGCACGGTGGGTTGTGGGAAAAAAATTTGATCAAGAATCGACTGACTCTGATAACTAAATGTTATGGTCCAAGATGACTGCTGGATCACAATAACAGCAATAGTCGATACAATCGCATGGTGTTTGGAGAGGAATTAGACTAGGGGAGGGGTAGAACAAGGAGAGGTTCCTCGACGGAGGAAGACAGCAAGCAGTTTTGTTCTTCGGGGCCTGCTTGGTTGGTTGCCAAACCTTTGGCAGGCTAAAATTTTGACAAATTTGACCATGTTTGAATTAGATAAAAAATTAGTCAAATAATGAACTTTTAATTTTAATGTATTGTTCAGGCTCTAAATAACTCATTCGAATGAAAAATTTATTCTTTGGATGAATTTTAGTTTAGATTTAAATACGGTCAAATTTGCCGAAATTTTGGCTTGCCAAAGATTTGGCAACCAACCAAGCAGGCCCTCGATGTCCAGTGCCGCAGCTACTCTGATCCTGTAATATACCCATGTCCATGCGACTATGTGACTGTCTCTTGGCCCACTAGGCCCATTTGGTGGTCTAGTACATGACAGAACATTGGGACACCCATCTGCAGAGATGAGCTCTCTTGATCGAGTAAAACATTGCTTGACAGAACTAGAAGATGCTAGGCAAGTAAACAGAAACTCCAAGTAAACTAGGCATGGTTTCTCTCGTCGCCTTTTTCTACACCAGTATATGGGAATCATGACGATATGCAGCGCATGCACTTTGATGCCAAGGATTAATATAAATCCAGCTGATTTACCACATCTGCACGTACACTGCACAGCATATCTAGTATTCTAGTGTAGAGTTCCTGCACAAACCAAGCGCCCTGTGGCCTTTGTAGGATTTTCGCCGAGGACAAGCCGCACGCACGCTTTCCAACCAAGAACCAACAACGTACCAAGCCGCCGCTGATCTGGTCCCCTGGTCAGCAGTGCTTTTTTTTTTGCATTGGTCACATCACACACATAGATCCATCTCGCATGCAAGCAAGCATACAAGGCGCCCGTGTGCGCCGCGCGCGCCAACGAATTTGCCACGGGAACGCCGCACTCCGCATAGGCCGGCGCTCGGCACACAAGAATCCGTAAAAGTTTCTGCGCGCCCTGGCTAGCAATTTTGCCTGTCGTCGTTCTAGGCCACTGGGGCTTATTTAATAAAGTCGCCATTCCATGGATGTGATCATATTACACGAGCTAATAATCGAACAGAACTGCACCGTTACCCTATATTTATACTTTATTTGTTCAGCTAGCACACACGACACACACGGAGACACAGATATATATAGAGCTCTGCTGTGATTTTGATGCGTAATTCAGAGTGGCGGTAATAGTAGTAGTAGTATCATGCGCATGTGTTGGCAACAGCTGAGATCGATGCTGGGACTACTGCACGCGGCTGGACGAGGGATTATTCAGGGGCACTTGTGCTTGCCGTTCTTGGTGGTCATGTTGGCGTAGCAGGGGCAGACGTTCTCGTTGCCGGAGGTGCCCGGCGGGACGCAGCCGCAGCGCTGGCAGCAGGTGTTGCACGCCCTCAGGCACATCTTGGGCCGCCCCGACTTGCTGCACCGGTACGAGCACCGCGCGCCGCAGTCTGCATGCCATTGCCATGCGGGCACACATCAGGTTAATTAGTCCACGCCATCGATCTATCGGCCATGCATGTTCAATCATGCTGAGAGCAAGAAGAAACAGATCTAGTCCTAGGATTTGATTTGCGTGCAGGACTTACCGATGGCGTGAGCCTGTCCATGGGGAGCAGTGGTCTGCATGGAGAACGGGATCGAGAAGGAAGCAAACAGGCACCCACCAACCAAGTTTTTTAGTTAGCATTAGCATGCATGGTCTTCGAACAGAGATAAGCGCTAGCTTTTGTTAACCGATATATAAACCCAGCTCGTGTGCGTGACGCTCACCTCGACGAGGAGCAGGAGGACGAGGAGTGAGAGCGAGAAGAGCAGCCTTGCCTTGGCCATGGTGGCGGCCGGCTCAAGCTACCTGCAGCTTGCACGAGATAGATCGAGGCACACAGATGACAGGTGGTGGTGCTTTCGATCTTTGCCTGTGACGACTTCTTGTGTTGTGTGTGTGAGTTTGAGAGAGATGAGGAGTCTGCAGGCTGCTGGCGCCGGGCCAATTTATAGGCCAAGCCGTCCTGCCTGTCTGCCGGCGCGGCGGTAGGAGAGCATTCCGGTGGACGCACACTAGCTCGCAGAGTGCGCGGCACGCACGCTTGCTGCACGACACGAGCTCGGCGTGCGCGAGTTCCGTGCGCTGCTACGACTACGACGACGCTCAGAGTCAGATCAGCTCGCAAATAAAACCACCCGGTCGGTCGATCGAGGCATCTCATCACTCGGTAATCCTCCGCCATGAGGCCGGAGCAAGCTTAATTGGCGCCACACTCGATATAGCCATACAGCTGCATGGACACGCGTTTGATGGCGACCAGTGCTGGCTAGCATTAGGACTAGCAGTCCCACCAACTTGAGCGTCGCTGTCGGGTGCGTGCACGCATGGCCGTGCCGTCGTCGTTGCCATGGTCGAGGCCGGACAGGTTGCGCGGTCGGTCATGCTTCGTCTGCCTGTATGAAGAAAACCACCACACCAAGGCGCCAAAGCGTGCCATTTTCCGAGTATAGGGTATCACCCCCACTTTTTTTTTTTTTTTTGCAAATTGTTGGGATTTTTTGAGGTGGCGTATATGGACCCCCGTAGTGTTCAAACTTCGGTCACCACTTGATAATTTGCTGAAAATTAGCACGCAATTAAACGATTGTGCCAACACTTTCTGAGAAAATAAATGGACTAATGACAAAAGTGGGTTTTTAGCAACCGGCTAATGACAAAACCGGATGTCTGGTTTTATGATTTCAAGCTGCGTTTAGTTCTGTCAATCTGTCATTACACATTCTCTCAAAATACAGTACTCTCTCTGTCTCCGAATATACAGTTGCATATATAGCGCCATTCTTAGACAAATTAATTAATAAGAACCATGAGAAAGCCTGATATGCCGGCCCCTATTAAACCTAAGCAATCCCCTCATGATATGTATGTGGATTTCAAATTTGCCTGCCAATAATAATGTCTCCGTGTTGAGAAAAAAGAAATGTGTGCGGCATGCTGCCAGGAGGAGAACACATTTAAAATTGGCAATAATTTTCACCACGAGCTAGTGACAGGATCGAGATCATCTATTCGGCGCCAGGAGCAAACACCGGTTGATAGAACAGTCTGACTGGATGCTTCATTGGAAGTTAACAACACCGCATCTGCATGCAGCTAAACTGTAGCTAATTTGAGAGGTTGTTTGGTTCATAGGATTTTATGGTATCATGAATGTATCCGGATATGTGTATGTTTAGATACATTCAACCTCTGGAGTTAATTATGACTGCCTGCTGTAGCTAGCATCAATCAATCAGACACCACATGGAGTATTTATACTGTGTGATTCATGTATGATCGGAGCACATGACGCACTGAGACGTAGAGCCAAGCTTTTCTTTATTATTGTCTCTGTCGCATAGTAGCTGGTGACAGTGCTGCATGCAAATATGCAATGCATACATCTGATGGACAGATATCTAGGTGGATGCATGGCTGAGGCGCCAGTACAGTAGGTGACTGGATAGGTGGGAATAACTAAGCTAGTATATCATGCATATCAGCATATGGTAGATGGTATATAGTATCATGTCTTGCGGCAGTAATCGACGATGGGTGGGACTGGGGTCTGTGCACGGATCGTATGATGGATCATCAGGGGCACTTGCGCTTGCCGTCCCTGGTGATCATGTCGCGGTAGCAGGGGCAGACGTCCTCGTTGCCGGAGGTGCCCGGCGGGACGCAGCCGCAGCGCTCGAAGCAGGTGTTGCACGCCCTCAGGCACATCTTGGGCCGCCCCGACTCGCTGCACCGGTACGAGCAGCTAAGATGACCATATATTGGACGTCAGATGCACATGCATATACATACTGGCATCTTCTGAACAGAAACAGGCCGGAGAAGAAACAGGGTTGAAATGTAGAATTTACCACACGCGGATGCCGGACTTACCGATGGCGCCGTGAGCCTGTCCATGGAGAGCAGTGGTCTGCAGAGAAAACGAGAGCACAGACACAGGCACCAGCCAGTGCAAGTAGTCTTATTAGCAAAACAAGCGGGGTGTGATCGATCAGAGAATCAAACATGCGCTTCTATGTCTGCAATGCATGAATGCTCACCTCGACGAGGAGCAGGAGGACGACGAGCGAGAGCGAGAAGAGCAGCCTGCCCGCCGCCTGCTGCTTGGCGGCCATAGTGGCGACGCGGAAGCTTGCTTGCACTTGCACGAGAGAAAGTGGGTTTGTGACTTGCGAGGGAGATGAGAGCTCGCCTGGCTGGTGTAGTGTGTGGTAGTGTGGAAGCCGAGATTTATAGGAGAGAGTTTCGATGGGAACACGACGACGCACACTCGCACACCACAGTGTGCCGGTGGCGGCACACCTGCTACAGATCGAGCAGGAAAGCTCGCGGTCGTACGCGCGCGGCGCCGCCGTTGCGTTGCATTATTGGCATTGTGTGTTAATTCCACCAGTCCCGTGCCCATTCTCTTACGACACAGACACAGCTGCTCGCAATGCAAAGTCACCTTAATGCGCATGCCCTCTCTCAGTACGTACTGGTAATCCGCTATGAGGAAGGAAGCTTAGATTGATGTCACAGTCGATGTACCTACAGCTGACATCAACACGTAGTATATTAGATAGTAACCAGCTGGCATCCGCAATTCGTGCGTCGCTGTCGATCGGTGCATGGCTGTGTCGTCGTTCGAAGATCGAGGCCAGACAGATGAATGGTGCGGTCGGTATGCTTGGTCTGCCTGTATAAAGTAACCAACAAGTCCATGTCCAAGTGTGTCATATTTCTCACTTCAATTTTACAAAAAAAGTAGACAATTTTCGTAAAGGGTAAAATCTATTTCACCCCTATACATATAGTTTTCAAAAGTTTTCAGCATTCACCATTTACTCCTTCGAACCGACCTATTGCCTATGGTGGCACACACCAGGGGAAAAGAACCAATAATAACATGGCACGAAGTTACTTGGATCAGGCGCATTTCACTTTTTCCATCATATGACACCACAAATTCTATAAGGAGAGGGATGGTTAGGATGTGTACGCGCACTCAACGTTTGTACACACTCATGGTTGTGATCATGTGATTAAAATTGAATGGATCACTTTGGCCAAAGATAGCAAGATTATACAAACCGATTGTCTATTTGTGGTTTTGCCATTACTCCCTCTACCCCAAAAATGCAAAAATGTGTTTTGCTTTGTTACGACACGATTTTGACAAATAGATACTCAATTAACACGACATATATTGGATTAGAATCATAACTTTATATTAGTGTGACAAAAGTTATATATTGTGGTAATTGTTGACATGTCCTGATGAAACAAAACACTCTTCATATTTTGCGATTGAGGAAGTATTAACATATAATAGAAAAGCCCACATGATCAGCTTTTTTGCATAGCTATCTCTTTCTGCTCCAGAAATAATCATGCAGACCCTATGTTTTTATTAAGTTTTTCTTCTAACCAAAATAAAGGGGGTGAACCTCATAGGCATTCAAGGATGTTCAATTATCTGATACACTCTTATGAATTAAAAGAGATGGAAATGCCAAGTGGAAGACACTAGTGTTATTCTAAATGGTAAACAGCCAATCTTTCACCGTTTAGCGATTAGTCGAACTACACGGACGTTCAAAAGGACTAAAAACGGATTATACGGGATAAAACGGGCTACACGAACAACACGGTTGGTGTCGGTGTTTTGTACCGACAATGCACCACGGGATGCTTTTTTGGGCGTCTGGATCAACACGTAGCTCCATGGTTCGCATGTAACGCGACGGGAACAAGAACACACGATTTATATAGATTCGAGCCGTGGAAAGCGTAATACCCTACGTCCTGTTTATGGCTGATTGTATTGCTTTGAGTATGTATGAGGGCTAGAGAGATTGGAGGATCTGCCCGAGGTCGAGAGAGTTGTCTTTGGGAGAGGTCCCTAGCCATTATACAGTCCGACGTGGCTTGGATGGCTTGGATTACAAGTCGGTTACCTGATTTTTGAAGACTACAAGTTGTTCAGCACCTCGGATCCGTTCTATGAGGACCCAGAGAATATCTATCCCTCACAAACCCCCGTGCTTTAAGTTGACTTGAGAAACAATCAGCTTGAAGATCTAAATTATGCTTTCTGAATGTCTTACCTTATAGTCTTCAAAAATTTTCTGATGGTATCCTCCATACAGCCTCGAGCCTCAAGCTGATTAGCATAATCAGGTTGAAGATCAAGCAACTTATTGTTCCGAGTGATCTTGGTGGAGCGGGGACGGTGACGTAGCCTCCTGAGCCAACGAGTACGGTGGTGTAGCCTCCCGAGTCGGCGAGTACAGTGGTGTAGCCATCCGAGTCGACGAAGTAGCGAGTCGGCAAGGCGGGCAGCAGCCCAGCCCCCCGAATCGACGAAGTAGTGAGTCGGCGAGGCGTGCGGCGGCACAGCCCCCGAGTCGACGAAGCAGTGAGTCGGCGAAGCGGACGGCAGCCCAAGCCCCCGAGTCGACCAACCATCGAGTAGTGTTTAAACGGGGTATAAACGGTTTATACAGCCGTGTAGTCGAACAGTGAAAAATACACTTTGTTAACGACCAAGTGAATTCTAGCTATCTCGGCAAATTAGATAGGTTTATGACCAATAAAATACGGGGAAGATATTTTTCCGTGTGCTATGATTCAAAAGTTCCCTAGAGAAGTCTATGACCGCATCGGCCCTGACTAGTGGTAGCACAAACCTTTCTCTGTCGTGAGATTTAGATTAAATTAGGTTGGTTAACTCATCCAAACTTATTGCCGGACTGTTGCCGAACATGGAGCGGGCCTTACCAACGGGGCAATAGGCCTCCGTATATAGATCTAAGGGTCCATTTGGATGCTGGCATTAAATTTACTCAACAAAATTATTAGACTATTCCCAATCCATTGTATCTTATCATAATATCCAAGATTTGTATACCACATGATACTATACAAGATATAACTACTCCAATACATAGTATCATAGACTATTTTTTAGTCCACACAAAAAAATTAAATGTTATATGCATGTGAGAGTATGAATTGTGGGCAACTCTGTTAATTCAGGTTTCAATGCATATAATCCCGTGCACAAGTGGTATCTCCCACGAGATACAATTTTATTCTCTCTCCTTTTAATTCTATTGACATGTCAGCAAAATTGCTTACGTATCACACATTAAATGCATATGTTTCCATGCGCTGAGAATAGGCTTAGGTCTCAAAACTAGCTGCACGTTGAAAATGTATCGTAAATTGGAGCCAAATTTCTTGACCAAATTCCAAAATAGTCAAATACAGAGAATTGACTGTATATATAATTTTAGTTCCCCGATTCCTACTCAATACCAATGTCCAAATGGGGAGGGGGTGTAAAGGAGATGTGTGGATAGTTGGCGGGAGAGAGAAGGGGTAAGGAACCGCCGCCGGCCGCAGCGACGCACGAGAGATTCTTGTTCCCGTGGGCCGTGGAGACGGACGCAGTTATCATTTGCTCAAAAGTTTAGCATGCAATTTGTAAGAGGCTGAAATTGAGTATCGGGATTGCACTGACTGACGGCTTAGCTTCAAGCGTTCAGACGTTCACGGAAAGCTTCCTGTTTTCCTATTCTTCGATGAAGACGAAAAGCTTCACGTGTTCAGAAGCTTGGAACCCCCGGCCTTTGAATTCTTCTCCGGTTGAAAGATGGCGATTATGTCTCGGCTGCGTTTGGTGGTGATGGCTCGCCGGTCTTTGCCAGGTTGGCGGCGGCATGGATGGGAGAGACGCACGCTGGAGCATGCATGCGTGCACATCGACTCTGCAACCATGTTGTCTTCTTTTCTTACATACAAAGCACGAGCGCCCAATTAACCACGGACCTCTCTCTCGCCCGCCATGGATCGCACTTGTGTCCCACGTGGACGTCGTGTCATGCGGCAGTACGGTGATCCACGTAGACGTAGTAGCTAGCTCCTTGCCATTTTTTGGTGGTCTTCGATCGCCGCCGCCGCCGAGGCTGTAGTATAGCTACTGCGTGACGACTGCGTCGTGGCTGCACCTCGAAGCAAGTTGGTGGATGGACTTGGACTTGTATACTGCGTGCCTCTTGACTCTTGAGCGAGCCACTTCATTAAGTAGCAAAACCTGCTACAGTAATAGCACCGTGCCTTTCACGATCACGATCACGGCAAATGAAAGTCAACTTGCTGCAAATAAAGAAGTGGACACGATCGAGAATCTGTGTTGCCTTGATTTCCTCCGGAGCCCACGTACGGCTTATATAACGCCTCCCCGATCTCTGCTAGCTCCGGCGACGATGCCTAGCTAGCGATTGATCAGACGCGTCGTCGTCGTCGGGTGTCGGACACGTACATATCCAGTTCAAGAGTAATGGCGGACGGTGGTGCAGCCGGCGCCGCACCAGCGGGTGGCTCCGTCGACGCGGCGGTGGACCACCGCGGCCGGCCCGCGGCCCGTGCCTCCACCGGCGGCTGGAGGTCGGCTTCCTTCATCATAGGCAAGTTAATTTTGTGATTCGCGTCGCAGCTCCCGCGTATATATGTGTGCTGTGCAGTGGGCATGTGCGTCGCGCGCGCAAGGCCGGCGGCGGCGAGCACCGGCCGGTTTTTCCTGCTCCTGATATGGTATATTCCGATGCAGCGGTGGAGATCGCGGAGCGGTTCTCGTTCTACGGCGTGTCAGCGAACCTGATCACCTTCCTGACGGGGCCGCTGGGCGAGGGGCTCGCGGCGGCGGCGTCGGCCCTCAACGCGTGGAACGGCACGGCGCAGCTGCTGCCGCTGCTCGGCGGGGCGATCGCCGACTCGTGCCTCGGCCGCTACCGCACCATCGTCCTCGCCTCGCTCATCTACGTCCTAGTAAGCAAAACGCCGAATACTTGCATCCGTTCCTCTCCACTCCTTTTTCCACCAGCTAGCTGTTGATTGTTGGTTGCTTGCGTTTCTCTTTTCCTTGTTACGTTACGTATTAGTGAAAAAACGGAAATGAATTGCGGGCGGATGCTATATCACAACGGGTATCTTATCCTTTTTTTTTTTTCATTTTCGCGTTTTCTCTCCCTTTCTTAATTCTTCTAGCTAGAATAGCCAGTATTTTCTACGTATTGGTGGAACTAAAAATCTGAGGCTAGAACTCATCTTAGGCCCCCTTTCAATTTCTGTGAAATTTTCTTGTCAAACTGAATTATTTCCTGTTGGATTTTTTTTGAAATTTCTAGGTTCTAAACGAGCTCTAAATGTCTTAATTTTATACCTTTTTTTATTTAATCTTGGGTGCCAAACACAAAAAACCCCATTTAACGAGAATAAAACTTCTACTAAAAAAGGCCTAGCATATGACACAACGTATGTTAGCCCCATGTCAGTTTTTTTTATGCCCATCACCTACCTCCCCTCCGCCCTAATCCCATCCACCGGCCATCCTTTATCTCCACACTTCCCACAACATCCCACCGCCTTCCCTCGTCATCCCCGTGTCCCGCACTTCCTGTGGCTAGGCCAGCCTTCCCTCTAATCCCGGCAATGGAATAGCTCGCCGGAACTCCCACCCTCCAAACTCTACCCTCGTCAGAGACGGAGAAAGTGAGGGAGAGAAAATAAACAATTTAAGCGACTGGATCCTCTAAGCCACTAGGATGTTGTGGAGTTTTCGCGTAACCGACAATGAAAAGTAGTAACCCCTTATATGCCATTGAGGGATTCTGAGGTCATGCTTGTTGCCCTTTGCAGCACCCTCGTGTAAGCTAGTAGTAGGTATAGTACCACTTAGGCACTTAGGCTAAATGTCACCGGCCCATACATCCAACCGTGTATATTTGAAATCATACTATGTCTATTTGCACACTCGTTTGCGCGACATTAGCCTTACCATTGATGACCGATGAGACGACCCTCAACCTCAACCGAGGATACCATACATCGAGCTTTAATTTATCATTTGTCAATGCATACATCACATGGAGATGGAGGTGACATGTCCAGGACACTTCCACTTCAATCCACCTTGGCTTGGCCCACTTGCGCCTCCAGCAAGCTAGCCAATATTTCTCCGGTTCTCCCATTTGATGGTAGACTGTAGAAATTACTGCTGAATTTTGGGAGAGGAAATGAGGAACATGGGGATCACATGCAGCGACTGGGGACGGTAGTTGAAAGTTGAAAACGAACGAAAACTCCTTTTGTACTCTTGTAGTTTTGTTACGCCACCTCTCGATCTATATGGCTGTGAAGAGAATACTAGTAATGTCTTCTTCAGATACACGCAGGAAGAGAAATGATATTAGAGACCTCCAATCAGATTAAGTTGATTATTATTGCCTTTTCTGATAAGACATTTCGTTGCTTGTTTGCTGGACGTCCATACATTATTGAAGCTCTTGAAAGGACCGAGACACACTCTTTAAGGTAATGGTGTGAATAGCATTTTAAAAACTAAAAGCTCCACCATACGTAAAACATACGGAATTTCTATCTTGATGTAAACAAAGTTTTTCCCTTCTATACATTTCTACTCTATATTGTATAAAATTCCACGCTCTATATATGTTCTAATCGTAAAAACTACACTTGGCAATCTGTAGAAACGGTAAAGTACAAAAGATTATGTAATGCGAAATGTAAAAAAGGCCAAAGAGATGCAAAGCTCCAGTCTGCCGACTTTCTACTAAGGCACCACACTAGTTCTCAGAACAGTCCCCCATAAAGGTCTCATGATGCCAAATCATTTGGCGGTCTCTTTGGATTATCTAGCTTTCTTCGCCATCACCATATTCGCAAGAGAAAACTAAGCAACATGTATTATGTTGTATCATCCCACCATCATCAGACTATTCAATCCCATAATCATATTGGATGGAAGAAATGTCCTGAATTAAATTATCTCATTTTGCTGTAAGGTAACCATCGAGAAATAGAAAATGAGGGAAGCTTTTTGCCCCCAAAAATCATACGGAGTACCAGCGTGCCTGATCATTTCTAGATTCATTTTTTCATAGAGATTTACTCCTTGTCAATCCCTTGAGATTTTGCATGTGCGTTAGTCGACGGTGGAAGAAGGGGGGTGAGACCTCACCGGGGATGAAGGGGTCGCCCATGCCGGAGCGCCACCACTGGGGAAGAAGGGGAAGAGCTCGCTGTCGTCTTGTGTCGCCGCCGCACCTCTTAGGGTTCGGGGCCGTCACGGAGGTCTCCTCCACCCCCGGCCTTAGAGTGAGGGTCGTAGGCAGTGGCCAGAGCGGCGGTGGTGGTGGGCTAGGGCAGCTGAGACCGGTGCTGAGGGCTCCACCGGCCGAGCCGAGGAGGAATGCGGTCGGGGAGGGCTAGCGATGGGGATGTCCAGGTGCCACTCCTGCGAAGGCGGTTTAGCTAGGACCATATATGCCGCCTACCAGCGAAGCACAGCCTCACAGGTCGCGTGGGCTTTTTTAGACATTGCTCAACAGAGAACCCAAAGAGTGCCCAAAACACTATACGTACAATGTAGATATAGAAGAGTTTAAGGCCTTTTTGGAACCACAGTTTTCAAATACTATAGTTTTAGAATACTACAATTTATATATGTACATGGCAAAAATACCATGGTTTTTGTTTACTGCAGTAATACCACAGTATCTTTCAAAACCATAGCTCGTTTTGTTCCAAAGTATTCGACCACCTCCCTTGAGGCTCCAGCAACCTTTTCTCCTCCGCAGCCCTCTCCCCGCCGCTCTCTCCCTTTCCCTCGCCGCCAACTCCCTCGCAGCTCTCTCCCTCTCCTCTGCCACGAGGCGGGGCCGGCAGCCTACGGCCGTCAGAGACAGCCAAGTAGGGCTACCGCGGGAGGAAGGTGGGGCCGGCATGGGAAGGTAGGGCCGGCGGAGGGAAGGGGGCCAGCGCGCAGTGGGTTGCCGGAGGCAGGGCCGGTGGCGTCGGAGCCTACGGCGGCGACATCACACAAGATCTCGACGGGAGGATGGGGGCAACCGCGGGAGGAGGCACCGGTTGTGGAGGAGGAACCAACCGCGGGTAACGGGCCAGCCGTGGGAGGAGGTGCCCGCGGGAAGGCCAGCCGGGGGGCGCATCCGGCAGTGGGTGACAGGTAGTCAGGGCGAGGCCGGCGGCAAGCGGCAAGAGGCCGGGCAGGTGGTCGGCGGCGCGGATCCATGGCCCTCTCCCCGACGCGTGGAGGTGGAGGCGCGCGGCACGGGGAGGACGACGGGGCAGGCACGCCGCGCAGAAAGGACGAAGACGCGCGAGGCAAGAGTGAGAAAAACTTTGGCCTACAATGGAGTTTCCAATGCTCAAAAATACTATGGTTTTGTCTAAACCATGGCAGTATTTAATTAAAGCCGACCAAACATCTTTTTAAATTTAAAATACTATAGTATTATTAAAATACTGTAAATTTACTGCGCAAGACCTAGAATATGAGCACTGAGATGGGTTAACGGTCATAGCCACTCGTGCTGCCGTGCAAGCCCAACACGCTCTTCCGGTACCGGGTTGGTGTCTACTGTCTAACGTACTGCAGCAATAATTGGCGAGGCGGGTCTTCGGCGAGTGTCGGATAGCAACTCCTACTTCACCACTCGTCGTCCAGGTTGGCTGGACTTGGACTTGGGCAAATCCTAGGCTCCGCCTCCGTGCGTGCCGCCGTGTGCCAGAGCTAGCTCCTCTCCAGCTTCTCCGGCCGTTCCTCTGAGCCGGCGGCGGCCGTATAAAAATAAATCCCGGCCCCGGGCCCCTTCTCCGTCGTGGGGCGAAGATGCCTTCCGGCGGCTCGGACTCCGAGCCCCTGCTCGCGCTCACCGCCGGCGGCATGGCGGACGCGGCCGTGGACCACCGCGGCCTCCCCGCCGACCGCGGCGCCACCGGCGGCTGGAGGTCGGCGCTCTTCATCATAGGCAAGTCTCCAAGTCTCTTCTCCACCCCTCGTCGGCACGCAAATCTCTACCGTGGCCATGAGTCACTTGAGCTGTACTGACCCCCAGCCTGGGCCGGCCCCGTGAACGACTCTGCATGCTGCAGCGGTGGAGATCGCGGAGCGGTTCGCGTTCTACGGCGTGTCGGCGAACCTCATCAGCTACCTGACGGGCCCGCTCGGGGAGGGCACCGCGGCGGCGGCGGCCGCCATCAACCTGTGGAACGGGGTGGCGCAGCTGCTGCCGCTGCTGGGCGGGGCCCTCGCGGACAAGTGGATCGGCCGCTACCGCACCATCGTCATCGCCTCGCTCCTCTACATCCTCGTAAGCAACCCAGACGCCAAATCGGCGCTTCGCTTTCAGGCTTGCTGTCTCCTTGCCTCGGTAGTTTGGTCGTTCACTCCACTCTTGCTTTGAAAACTCCACGTTGGGCGGCTCCTGCATACTCCGCATGTGCAGGCAAGATATTCTAGGAAGCTACAGCCACTCTGCTACTGGAGTACTCTGCTAGACAGTAGCATTTGATTGTCGTGCCAACTTGATGTTAAAATATCGGGAGCAGCTGGGGTCTTTCTTGTTTAGAGGTTGTGGATCTTGAGCTGATGAGCCAGGATTTCTCTAAGCGACAAGGCTTTTTGGGCCAGGCTTCAAACAACAAAAATATCAGGGTCCACGTTAAAAATAAACATTAGGATGTGGTTGTGAAAAGCCCCGGCCCATGGATATCCATGGAAATCATCTAAATACTTCTGCCGATCCATCTAAAAAAAAAACTTCTGCTGATTCTGACCGACTTCCCATTGCTGGAAATGGAAAATTAATGGACGCAGGGTCTGGGCATGCTGGCCTTCTCGACCATGCTCTCCCCCGGCAGCGGCCACCAATGCGGCACCGGCCAGGCCCAGGCGTGCACGCCGTCCGCCCACCAGGTGGCCTTCTTCTACGTCTCCCTCTACGTCGTGGCCGTGGCGCAGGGCGGGCACAAGCCGTGCGTCCAGGCGTTCGGCGCCGACCAGTTCGACCAGAGCGACCCCAAGGAGTCCGTCTCCCGGAGCTCCTTCTTCAACTGGTGGTACTTCGGCATGTGCGCCGGCACCGCCGTCACGCTCGTCCTCCTCAGCTACGTGCAGGACAACATCGGCTGGGGCCTCGGCTTCGGCATCCCGTGCGCCGTCATGGCCACCGCGCTCGCCGTCTTCCTGCTCGGCACGCGCACGTACCGCTACTACGTCTCCGCCGGCAAGCGGGGACCGCTCGCCCGCGCCCGCGAGGCTTTCGCCGCGTGGAGGAGCAGGCGGAAGGCGGGCCCTCTGCATCAACGCGACGACGATAATGGAGCGGCGCCGGAGTTCAGGTACTGTTGTGTCGATCTGTGCCACACACATGCCAGTGTGCCTGGCAGTGCGACTGCAAATAATGTACTTGCACAAGTTGTTCGAGTTCGGCGTAATCAGTGCGCCGTTTAACTAATTATTATGCACAGCAGCGCTAGAGCCGATGAGGAGGGGCAGGTGGTGGCGAGCAACGCCAGCCTCGTCAAGGAGGCCAAGGCCGTCCTCCGCCTGTTCCCGGTTTGGGCGACGTGCCTGCTCTACGCGGTGGCGTTCTCGCAGTCGTCGACGTTCTTCACCAAGCAGGCGGGGACGCTGGACCGGCGCATCGGGCAGCGGTTCCAGGTGCCGCCGGCAGCGCTGCAGAGCTTCATCAGCATCACCATCGTGGTCTTCATCCCCATCTACGACCGCGTCATCGTGCCCGTGTCCCGCCGGTACTCCGGCAGGCCCTCCGGCATCACCATGCTGCAGCGCATCGGCACGGGGATGTTCCTCTCCCTCGTGTCCATGGTGGTCGCGGCGCTCGTCGAGATGCACCGCCTCCGTGTCGCGCGGGACGCCGGCCTCGTCGACAAGCCCAGCGTCCCGCTGCCGATGAGCCTGTGGTGGATGGTACCGCAGTACGTGCTGTTCGGCGCCGCCGACGTGTTCACCATGGTCGGCCTGCAGGAGTTCTTCTACGACCAGGTGCCCGACAAGCTGCGCAGCCTCGGCCTGGCGCTCTACCTCAGCATCTTCGGCGTCGGCAGCTTCATCAGCAGCGCGCTCGTGTCGGTCATTGACAGGGTCACGACGGCCAGGGGCCACAGCTGGTTCTCCAACAACCTGAACCAAGGCCATATCGACTACTTCTATTGGCTGCTCGCGGCGCTCAGCGCCCTCGAGCTCCTCGCCTATGTCATCTTCGCGGTGACCTACAAGTACAAGAACAAAGAAGCCGTGCATGCCACAGTTGTTGGTTAGCTACAGTCTACAGAGTTGTGATACATAGTATATAGGTGACCCGACACCAATTAAGGGTGTGCAAATGTCAATTTTTTTCCTGAATGGACGGCAAGAGATTTTTGGTGTTAAATTACGCATTACATGGGGGAGAGAGAGGGAGGGACAGAGAGATAAATAAATAAATAACATAAAAAATAACAGAAGAGGGGGTGGGGTGGCAAACCCCAATAAACACAAGATAAAATCGACCAATACCGCCCCACTCGCGATCACACCAAAGTTCGTATTCACCGCCTCACCAAAACTCATACTCCCATGAAACAAAAAGACTTCAAAAGTACTCATAGATCTGAATTTTCGTTCCATTCCATCAATTACCTCCAACCAAACGCACCTCGGATGTCTGACAATGAGGAATTTGTTTGTTCATGAACAGTAGCCACACGATCTAAATCCAAAACCATCATGTCTTCAACCTTCCCGCAATTATTTTTTTTGAAACGAACCATTATTTTTTTAAATGAACTGGCGAGAGAGTTGCCCGCTATATTAAGAAGGGAAGTATAAAAAAGCGCAAAGCACTGTACAAGGGCTACAAGGCCAGCAAACAGGGAAAAAAAGAAAAAAAAAAGCGAAGGGAGGAAAGAAAAATGCACCAGAGGACTACTCGTGACGAAAGAGATCTGAAAGGTGTTTGGCCTCCGCTGCTGACCAAAGTGTTGCCCTCCTTTGATCATATCGAGAACCTGCTAAATGGAGACCTCTCTATGGTAAAAAAAAAAGTTCTTGCATTTCTCTCCCACCAAATCTCCCAAACAACTAAAATGATTAGGCTCCTCACACCCTTTCACACAATTATTGGATTTTCAGCTCTTCCTCCCTACAAGTAATTTGGTGTTGGTGCTGGTGTCTGTATATGGGTGGGTTCAGTTTAGGTTGTTTGTAAATAGACTAAGTTTATTGAAGACTAATGTAGCCATACAATTTTAAAATACGAATTGAAATTTTAAGGGGGGTATTGGTGTTCAAAACTAAAATAAGCTACACATAAGCCGAAACATATATTATTTAGACATCGGAGGGAGTAGATACATTAAGACATTTGTGCAAAGTGCAAAGCTATGCTAGTTAGATGCAAGCGTAAACCTAGTTAGTGATATAATTAGCTTGTGATTAGTGAATATGGTGGCACTAATGTACTTAATTAAAAATGACACTGAGGATTGGTAAAATAAACAAATGGTTTATACAGAAAATAATCACAACCACACTTGTCTCTGTTTCTACTTTTTTACATGCATTGCGACTAAACTACAAGGATCAAACCATTCATAATTAGTCCTTAAAGACAAGGTTTTCTAGGTGATTTATGACACAATCCATTTAATTTTACATTGACATTTCTCCATTCAACAGTAATATCCATGCGTAGTAACTGCTTGTAAGAGCAAATATTGCAAATCAAATCCAAAAAATGCCTTTAAAGTACTTTGCGATTTGAAGCGCCCCAGTTTTCATAATGGGACTAAAATGTGTTTTATTACCATCTCAGAGTTTGGTAATCACATTCTTACATCAGAGTGATACAGATCCGCCTTAAACGGGTCGGACAACAAGGAGCGCAGCTCTGAAAATCTAAGCAGCGGAATATAAAATGTAGGCCCATCTTCCTCACGCCTCAGTTGGGAAGCAGGTGGTAACCCTTATTCGTTTTCAGACCAACATATGTCCATAGCACTGAGAAAAACAACAACAAAATAAGGGTGAGTACATACATACTCAGCAGCCCACCTTCCTCCAAAGAAATTTGGAAAATGCTAAAACTATATACAAGGATATATCTAGAGCTTAAGATAGTTTTGCAGAAAAGTATTTGTACACAGGGTTTGAGATAGTTGTCAAGTACGTTTTTCCCAAAAAGGTTTGACACTGGACTTTCCGGTCCAAAGTGGCCCATGGCTTTCCAGCCAACACATTTTTCATACATCCAGTATCCTCTGCTGAACCAAAAACCATTTTTATCCAATCTCAAACCAATTCCATTTTATTTTATAAAAATTGCTAACTGAAGAACCAAGCAATAACTCATCCATACCGGTGGACCAGGACTATTCGAATAGGTTTTATTCTGATCAGAGGTTGTACTAATTCCCACAAGTTGGACTCAGCGGCACGTTACCGTTGTAACTGCCCGAAAATTTCAAACCAAGCCGTTGCATTTGCTTCATCAACTAGCAGAACTTTAGGGGTTCGGACATCCGAACCACTCCAGTATCCCGCGGTACTCCCGTTGGTATACCACCCATCCCCTAGCCCCTTGTGCGCCAGCACAGAAGCTACTAGGCTATCCACTCCGGCTCGGGTCTGGCCAATGCCTCATACAGAGCGAGTGGTTGTACCCTTCTTGTTGCCCCAAGCACTTCTTCTTCGAATTTCTTGCTTGCTTCTTGGCCTGCCTTGGGCTTTTTGATCTTGGCACAGCTTTGCTAGCAGGAAGCTTCCTCTTGCTTCTGCTCGGCCTGTGGAAGGGTTCTCAACCGGAGGAGGATTAGGAGGCATAGGAGTAAGGTTTCAGCGAAGAGTATGTAGCGGAGTGGGATGCAGACTTTGGGCTCTGGGTTCATATTCTGAGTGGGGGTGGAACGTGGATCTCACCAATGACTCCTCTTCTCGCAAAGTGGACGAGGACTTTTAGGATCTTGGAGAGGAGTACGCAATGGATGAGGATGAGGAGGAAGATTGCTAGGTTTATCATCTGGTGGTGGAATTGGCGGGTGGTTTGGGTGGGTTTCTGAGTCTCTCTTTCCAGGGGAGAGGGCGGTAGATTTCCCAAAGAAAAAGGAGACAAAGTGGAAGGGTGACAGCGGCGATAGTGTAGTAACTTAGGAGGAACTGTCCTACCCAAGAATCACAGAACATGGGGAAAGTTGTGGCTAGTTTAGTTGGTGGGAGAGGAACGGTGAGGGGTTTGCTCTACAAGTTGAGTGAGGAATTGAGCTCAAGGGGGGTGTGGCAGAACCACCGATTTAATCCGGGCTAAGCACACCTGCCACCTCTGGCTTGCAGTGCAATTAGACCGAACTAAACCCGGTCGTCCGTTGAGAGTCATTCGGCTCCCGATATTACCCTTTCCCAGAGGAACCGACATCATACACATCCAGCCCACGATAGAGCCACAATAGTTACATCATCTCAGGCAGTTGAATATAGCATATATAAACTTATTTTACAAACTAGTTCGGAATAAAGATATAGGTTTCGACATAATGCCTTACAAAAGGCAAGTTTGAATTAGATAGCGGAAGCGAATTCGATAACTGTGATGCCTCCGGCATCTCAGAGGCCCTAACTCATATTTTGACTTAAGATAATGATGACTTATAACTAAATCATGTTTAAAGATGGAAAGAACTAAGGTGGAGAAATCATAAGTCGAAAATTTTCTACTCAAATGTACAAAACCTCACGTTGTTTGGGTGTTTAGTCCAAAAACCAAAGGTTTTCATGAAAAACCCCAAGTACAAAAGTTTTAGTTCTTGTTATATAGATCAAATTTCCTTCTGGTACAAGTTAAAAATGTTGAATTGGAAGCTTCAAAAGGCCAAGTCAAATCAGGTCAAACTTAGTCCACACTTAAACTCCCAAATCTGCATTTCAGCCTTTCCCCAAACTTCGTTCTGAAATTACTTTTGTTTTCACTATAGAACTTCAAAATCTACCTGACTAGGAAATAAAATTAAACTTACCACCTTTCAAATGAACCTAATATCAAAGTTATTGGACTCCGTTTGATACTTCAAAAGTTTGAAACAAGAAAGACCATACATGAATTGGAGTTGCAGTTTTGCAAAATCCCTGAGTACACTTGTGACTATAGTTCAAAATATAATGTGTTTTGGACCAAACTCTCTGTAACAAACTTGTAGATAATTTTATGTGGATCAACTTTGGTATTGAGTGTGGTAACATGCACAAAGGTTTAGGTGGAGTTTTGAGTCGATTAATGAAAAAGCAGAAATCTGCCTAAACTTGATCGGTAAGGCAAATTCAAATTTCAATGGAACAAAAGTTCCTATCATGCAAAACATCATATATGAAAGTTGTAGATAATTAAAAACTACACAACATTGGTATAATACTATTTTTCTGAAAATGAGCATAAAATAGACTTTAGGAATTTCTAAGTTTGTATTAAACCTTGGTCAAACTAGGATCAGTTGGTTTAATTCAAATTCAAACCAATTTTTACTACAGAACTTGGTATACATGTCTATAGCAAAGTTGTAGAGTGAGAAAGTTAGAACAATTCTTGTATTATTAGTATTCTTGATTCGGCCATTATATTGCTCAAAAATAGGGATTTCCAAACGAGTGTTATAGCAGTCAAACAGCCTCATTTTCTATTTTTGGATTTTGTTTCTTTTTGAGTCTATGACGTGCGGGCCCCACCTGTCAGGTCCAATGGATCCGCGTGGGACGGCAGCCTTGTGGGCCCCACCAACCCGCTCTGCCTTTGTTTTTCCAAGAACCCAGTCCATGCACTCTTGTTTGTTTTCCCTCTCCTGGCCCACCTGTCGGTGACACCGGGTTCATGGACCCAGTCCACCACGCCTAGCTCCCTCATCCCCTCCGCTTGCCCGCGGCCACGCGGCGCCGGCGCTCTGCCCGCGCCCGCGGTGCCCGCCGGATGGCTACAAGGCAGGGCCGAGCGGAGCCCCTTGCCGCACTGCGCCTCTCCACTCTCCCTCTCGCTCGCGCTCTCTTTCCCGGCTACCCTCGCTTACTGCCTCTGCCTCCCTCGTCCTCCTGCTGCCCGCCCTCGAGCTCACGGGCAACGCCCGCCATGGCCGGCCGAGCCAAGCTCCAGCTCGCGCCCGGCCCCTGCGTGCCTCTCCGCGCCTCCACTCCGCCCCCTCCAAGCTCCCCTCGCACACGCGCAGCCTGCGCGCTCCGCCTGTGGCCCCTCCCCACCGTCGCAACCGCCAAATCGAGCCGGCGCCACCACCGAGCTCGGCGCCCAGCCCGAGCCAGTTCACGACGCGTTCTCCGCCGACTCAATCCTCCCCACGCGCCTAGATCTTAGGGAAAGGAATCCCCTTTGCCCGGAACACGCTCCCGCGCCCTCCCTCGACAGGCTCGAGCCCTCAAGCCGCCGGCGAAGCCAAGCCCCACTTCTCTGTGCGCACTGGCCAGAGGTAGGAGAAGAAGCAACGTTTTGCATTTAATTCCCTGCGCCTTTTGCATATTGTTTGACTGTTCATTGTGTCTTGCAGAATTTGCAGGTTAAACCCTAAGTCTATCGGATATACGTATATGAATCCAAGCCCTTGGACTTTTGCAGATCTAACCTTCGATATACGTTGAATTGGTGCACTGTTGAATGAGTGTTGGTATTATTGTTTGGTACCCCTGCAAACTAGATTTAATTGTGTAGGGGTCCATTTTCAGAGTTATATTTGACTATCTTCCGAAATTGGCATATGAACTTTGAAATTTCATAACAAATCACAGAAAAACGATAAAAATGTGAAACTAGTTTTGTTAGAAAGATAAAAATGGTATCTATGCAGTGGACTAGGCCTTGTGTGGTAACGTGACTGTTTTACCCTTGATTTTGTGCATGCCTTGTTTTAGTGATTAAATAGTAAAAGTGACGTAAATAAGCTCCTAAAAATATGAAACCTGGACTGTGAGCCCATTATGTCATGTGTTATCACATATATTTTTGGTTGCTACTAGCGCTCGCTGCAAGTGACAGAATTACCCCTAACACTAATAATTAGTAAATTTATGTATATGAAAATGCATGTTACATAACACTAGTCCAGAAAAATCCGTAGAAATTATATTGTGCTCAATTGGTCCAGTGCAGCCTAGAAATAAAGTTTCATGTGTTTTGCTTACCGTTTACTATGTGTTTTGAAAATGACAAATGCTACGTTGGTATAAACTCCACTCGGTATATTTAATTTTTGTTATGTCAAAAATGAAACCTTGAGTATAGTTCACATGCATGTTTCATCCTTATATGCCTAGGTTGCAAATCCCTTGCCATAAAAGTATTGCAATGTCGAAGTATGGATAACAATAACTCAAATAGGTCAAAATATACGTAACTGGTTCATTGTATACTTGATTCAATGCTTGTTTATTTTTGGTATGATAAGAATGAATTGAAGTTAGCAACCTATCAGGTGTTCCTCTCTTATACCATGCATGATATGTTGACTAGCTGAACTGGAATAAATGCAACAAGTTATGCATGTATTTTAGTAATCTAAGGAACCAAATAACATTGCTTGTCTTCCTAGGGTCAAAACATTTACATGCCATCCTCCAAATTAGCTATATGCTAGTTGTATGTGTACGATTCTTTGCATTTATGATTGCTCTATGTCCACAATAACACTTCTTTCTAATAGTTTATCAATCACCTTTCTGTCTGTCCCTGAAATGGTTGTTCATACGTGTGCTTGACATTCAGGCATCTCATTCGCTGCATCATGCATACCTTTCATATAGCGACGCTCACTGCAGATACGTGATCGAGAAGCGAGTGCGTGGAGCTACTTCAAGCAACGGTGTCCAAAAGACCAACTAAGACCCAAATACCACCTGGAGGCCCCTGAAGTGGTATTTGGAAGGAGGAGCTGTCCAAGTGATCAAGGGGTTGCCTGGGGCAAAGCCTCACAACCCGGCAAACTAACTTTAGTTTAGTTTGTTCAAGTTATCAACAACAAAGGTAGGCCCCTTAGGCATATACACCTACCTAGGGAATCTCACCACCCTTTATTTGATTGTGCATTTACGTTCAGGAGTTGTTTGAAACCCCACCTACATAAATACCTGATATCCTAGGTAGAATGGATAGGTCGAAGTCTATGCTTAGCCATGCTTAGACGGTAGAAGTCGAGTGAAGATATTCACTCGCGAGATGATAGGACTCAAAATGTTTTACAAAAATTTAATACCAGAGAAATATGACATGATGTGATGAAAAGATGAGACAGGGCGGAGATATGGGTATATTACGATGAAAAATGGTGTGGATGGTATGGTGGACTCCGTCCGAGTTGTTTAAGGCCTGATTCGTTGTTCGCCTGCTGTTCGGCATAACATTGCTAGAGTGCTTATCCGGGATATGGGACCGGAAAAGTCTTTCCTAGGCTCGTCCGAAGCACAGAGACACGTTCCTACCCGCTGGTTGAGAGGAATGTGGCCCGGGGGAGCTTGGTACTCATGGCAGGGAGACCGAGATGTCGGCAGGCTCGTCATGGGGGCACAACCCGGGGGCTAGGCGGGAGTGAATCGAACTTGGGACGAGGCAGGCTAAGATTGGGGCTATATGTGGGAACGCGATGGCTAGTAAGCATATACCCCTGGCATGATAGTTATTCCCGGGAATTAAAATCGATTCGAATCGCTGATGCTCACCAGGTGTGAGAATGCCAGTATCGCACACGGGCAACGTAGTAATAACTTTAATATCTTGTTCATTTAATCATGCTTTTTATATTACATGTTTGTACTTGTATGTTTACATTTCTGCAAGCTCCTTTATGATGACATATGTGTTGGGTTCGGATTAAATCGGCGGTTCCGCCACAATAACATCTCACAGCGGAAACAAATTACTTTAGTAGTCTTTATGCAATGATGATCGAGGCGAGCAGCATCGA
The DNA here is from genome assembly GCA_030272315.1 of Paspalum vaginatum. NCBI lineage: Eukaryota > Viridiplantae > Streptophyta > Magnoliopsida > Poales > Poaceae > Paspalum > Paspalum vaginatum. Next base: position 38,657,466 of record CM059020.1, on the reverse strand, counting down.
GCCCACCGGTACTACCCTCCTCCGAGCACTTGTCCAGATGTCGCCGGTATCTGTTCTCAAAAGGTGGGGGCAAACCCTGAGTAATAATTACTCAGTAGGACTTAATGGAATGGCTTACGGTTGACGCAAAGCTTGCTTACTATCACGTGGATCCTTAGCCATAGATTTTAAACAGAGACATAATATCATAAAGTAACAAGTCTCATCATTTGCATATAACTCCATAATAATAACTTGCAGAAATGTAAGCAATACAATACAAACATTTAGTATTTGAAAACATGAGTAACAGATATAATATATTCAAGTAGTTACTACGTTGAACGTCAAAGGTATTGGCATCTCCACACCTGGTGGGCATCAACGATTCGAATCGATTTTAATTCCCGGGAATAACAATCATGCCAGGGGTATATGCTTACTAGCCACCGCGTTCCCACATATAGTCCCAATCTCCACCTGTCTTGTCCCAAGATTCAAAGCGCTCCCACCTAACCCCCGGGTTGTGCCCCCTCAGGAGCAATACCACAGTGCCCTAGGTCAGCCCTCCCTCGAGTACAAGCGCCCCCAGGCCCATCGGCCTCCAGCAAGTGGATGGGCGGAGCCTCGAAAACTCCTGACAAACCCAGGTAAGACTTTACCGGTCCCATTTCCCGGTTAAGCAATCTAGCAATGTTATGCCGACCAATAGGCGAACAGCGGACGGGCCTTAATCGACTCGGGCGGAGCCAAATAATACAACAACGCACACCGCAAAATAAGATTATTCTCCGCTCGGTCTCCATTTAAATCATGAGCATAGTATTACTTTCCCAATAGTAAAAGTTTTGTAATCTTTGAAATCACCTACGCGACGAGTGACTCCTTTCACTCGTGTCTACTCGCACCTAGCAATTCTAGGCAACTCATCCTACGAACTCTAGATATAGGTGCTAGGGCTAGGGCGGCCAGGGAGTCTAATGCAAGGGTTTTCAATCAACTCCTAATGCGGATGCGTAATCATCAATCAAGATAATATTAGCTGGGAAATTCATGTTCCTGCGTACCTTTGCTTAGGTCTCACCAAATGAACAAACTAAATTACATTAGTTTGCCGGGTTGTGGGGCTTTGCCCCAGGCAACCCATGATCACTTGGACAACTCCTCCTTCCAAACACGATTGACGGGCCCTCCAGGTCGTGCTTGGGTCTTAGTTGGTCTTTTAGACCACCATTGGTTGAAGTAGCTTCACACACTTGCTTCTTGATCACGTATCTGCAACGAGCGTCACTATATGAATGATATGCAAGGTGCAGTGAATGAGATGCACATGTACTAAGCACACATATGAATAACCATTTTTTGGATGGGCAGAAAGGCGATCGAAAAACTACGTAATATGGAGTACTCATATGAGCAGGGAGCAAACACACAACCATGAAGTCATCCTTGTACAAGCTATCGATCATATTGACAACATATTAACGATGTGAGCCGATGAACAAATCATAGCTATCTAGTCACTTGGATTACTAACACAGACATGACGATTCAGTAACGAGTTGAATTCACACGTCTCATGCATTCATAGAAAACATTTATTGGGTATACAACGAAATAACATATTCAATGAATTAAAACCCTATTTGCCTTCGTGTGGTTAGACTGCACCAGAGTGGTGCAAGGAGTGCATGTAATGGTTAGGCTGATTGAAAATGTCATGCTTAAGCCAGAGGATGATATTAAGTACAGAAAAATACATGATATGTGAAGAATATACAATGGTGATGCAACCAAGGACACAATATGAATTGTTTATTTTGAATCGGTGGTCTAATATTAAAATGACCACTTCATCGCTGGCAGATACACAAACTCAAATGACCTCAAACTTCTCAGACGCGAGGTTCTACATCACACTAGGCTACCAGTAAAATTTCACCACAAAATAAGCTACCCATTAATTATTAGAATCCCCAACAAGTTTCTTAATATTAAAATCCCTAGATGTATCAAAATTCATAGGAATGGTTTCTGGGTATGAAACTTTCCGAACAAGCATAACATGGCATGAGTATCAAATATAAAATCCAGTAAGTAAAATAGCTATGGGTTGATGGGGCATCTATTTTCCATACATCTAATTTAACCCATTTCATATGCATTTTAGAACAGTGACAATAAAATACACAAAAATACTTTATGGAACCTAAACATGACTAGGACACACCATGATTTTCTTAGAATTTATTAAACATGGTAGGACCACTTTTTCCTATTATTTAGTTAAACATGCATTAAATTGTCATTTTCAAATCAGCATCAAACCTTGACAAGCACAACTTAAAATTTCATCAAGGAGCTACATACATTACATAGAACACATATAAAATCTAGGAAGTTATTTAGAGCAAACTCTATATAGCAATCATTTTCCATGTTAATAAAAGGCCTAAAATACATGCACAAGGGTAAATCAGTAATCATACAATCAATGCTAGGGCTACCAAAAATCACATAGGGTCTAGATACTCTATTATAGCTTCTGTCTAAGTTTCATAGCATTTGGAGTTCATCTAGACCACTTTTACCATTTAAGTTGATTTAGCATGCATGCAACAAACCGAGGGTAAAAAAGTCTTTTCACACATCCACATCTTACCCATCCCGTATATCTATTTACAAGGATTACAATGCAACTAAGTTTGTCATTTTTGGATTTTTATTTAATTTCCTACGAATTTTCAAAGTTCACTGTCGAAATATTAAAAATAAAACGAAAATCAGTGGACCCAGGGACCTATGCGCAATTAACCATAGACTCCAGGGGCCTGCAGAGAAGACTGGTGTGACTCAGCAAACAGCGCATTTAAATCAATATAATAGGAGGGGGTTTCGCGAAATCACCATCTTCTTCTTCCTTGGTCAGCAGAAACGAGCTGCGCGGCGGGCCGAGCTTTTCCCACGTGGATCTGCGCGTGTGAGTCTCCCACGGCCGAGACGCGACTTTGGGAAGGTATTCCCGGACATGGGGCTCCTTTTCCCTTTGGTTTCGTTGCTTGGGGAGGCCTGAGCCGCCGGGGAACGCGCACGAACCGGAGGTGAACCGCACGCGCAGCCCCATCGGTGGCGTGCTCGATCCGTTGGTGCAGGCGAAGGGGAAGGCCTTGGTCGGGCCCTAGAGCAGCGCCGGAGCATGGGGAGCACAGGGGAAGTAGAAGGGAGACGCGGGGATGGCCCGAAGGGGCTGTCCACGGTGACGTCTCGGTTGCCATGGTGGCCATGGCGGGCGGCATGGTTGGGGACGGGCTAAGGACGATGACGGCGGCCTGGGAACGTCGAGATAGGTGGAACGGGGTCGCGCAAGCGTGACGCGGGTGACAGCTTGGAAGGAGAGGGACGTAGTTGGCCGAGCGCAAGCTTGCATTCCTGTGGCCACGGCGGCGGCCATGGCGGGCACGCATGCTCCGCATGAGGGAGAAGGAAGGGAACTGCTCGGGAGAGTGGAAGAGCATGAACACGGCCGAAGTCCTGTCCAAGTGAAGGGGAGGGGTGTCGGGATGGCATCCCAGGCGCTGCGCGCCACCGCCCGTACGCCGCGGCTGCATGGAGGCCATGGCCTGGGCGACGCCGTTCGTCCAGGATCGACGGGTCCACCCGTCAGCGAGAGGGAAAGGGGAAATAAAAGGAAAAATGAAGAAACACATTTGGGTTGGTTTTTCTCCTTTCTGAAAATTGCATAAAAGACCAATTTGGAGGCCGAATTTGGCAAAACACTAATTAGAAGAATTGTTGCACTCTTTGTGCTCTACAACTTTGTCAAAAGTCTTAATACCATATTTGTGGCGGAACCGCCGATTTAATCCGGGCTAAGCACACCTGCCACCTCTGGCTTGCAGTGCAATTAGACCGAACTAAACCCGGTTGTCCTTCGAGAGTCATTCGGCTCCCGATATTACCTTTTCCCAGAGGAACCGACGTCATACACATCCAGCCCACAATGGAGCCACAACAGATACATCATCTCAGGCAGTTGAATATAGCATATATAAACTCATTTTACAAACCAGTTCGAAATAAAGATATAGGTTTCAGCATAATGCCATACAATGGGCGGAGCCTTGAAAACTCCGGACAAACGCAAGTAAGACTTCACCGGTCCCATTTCCCGGTTAAGCACTCTAGCAATGTTATGCCGACCACTAGGCGAACAACGGACGGGCCTTAACTGACTCAGGCGGAGCCAAATGATACAACAACGCACACCACAAAATAAGATTATTCTCCGCTCGGTCTCCATTTAAATCCTGAGCATAATATTACTTCCCAATAGTAAAAGTTTTGTAATATTTGAAATCACCTACGCGACGAGTGACTCCTTTCACTCGTATCTACTCGCGCCTAGCAATTCTAGGCAACTCGTCCTACGAACCCTAGATATAGGTGCTAGGGCCAGGGCGGCCAGGGAGTCTAATGCAAAGGTTTTCAATCAACTCCCAATGCGGATGCGTAATCATCAATCAGATAACATTAGCTGGGAAATTTATGGTCCTGCCTACCTTCCTCACGAGGGTTAGTGGCTGTCTCCTGAGCGAAGTCAGGCCCCTGCTGCTGGTCTTCCGGCTCCTGATGCAGCTCCTCCTCGGGCTCCTCTACGATCGGTTGGTCCGGCGGGTGTCCTTCGCTCGCGGGATCTATATGCATGACATGGTGCAATTGGAGCATGTATTAGTGCAATGCTTGCTTCATGATGCGAGTGCGATGCAAGGAATCATGATTTAGGGACTAAAGTTACGCATTTTCGTGGTGAAACTTGTTTAGCATTAAGAAATCGTACAAGCCACCGTCTACGGTAACTTAGCTTATCACATATAACAACGTGGGGGTGTGTGGTGAGGTAGCATCGCTTCATGTGAAGCAACCGAAGCTTACTTAAACATCCATTTTTCACATAGCTAACTTAGCATTCCTAGCGTGCATTTCTCAACAGTAGTGAAGACCTATATTGCATTCCAGAACCAGTGGCTAAGACTTACATATTCTTATGTTTCAAATATGGTCCATTGTGGCATTTATTGGATATACTAGTCTCACATTTTCTATTACTTACGTAAAAATGCATTATTTCTACCATTTTCAAATCAGAGCCAAAACCTTACATGCACCACCTCCTACTCTAGCGGTGAGTCATGTTCATAACCTAGAGCTCATATCAAGCCCCTAAAGTCACTTGGAGCATTTTTCACCATAGCAACCTTTTCGTAAATTAAATATATGCTTAAATACAAGACAAGGGCAAAATAGTAATTAAACAGTCAATGCTAGGGCTACCAAAATTTATACAGAGCCTACACATGTTAACAAGGCCTCTGCCCAAATTTCATAATTTTTGAAGCTCATTTTACCCACATTTTCCATTTATGTTGGTTTAACATGCATATACAAAATCAGGGGCAAAAATGTCTTTTCCTACTCAACCATCATACCCAGCAGATAGATCTTTTAACAAGGATAAAAATGCAACTTAGTTTGTATTTTTCTGATTTTTATTTGATTTATTACGAATTTCCAAAGTTCTCAGCTTAATAAAATGCATTAAATCGAAAATCCTAATGACCAGGGACCTAATCATAAATAAATCTATCTCTCAGGGACCTGCACGGAAGAGGTTCATGACTCAGTGAATAGGGCTTGATTAGAGCACATAAAATATGAAATACGATAGGGGGTTTCTGCAAAACGACCACCTTCTTCTACCTCGCGACAGGGCAGGAGGCGCGCGTCGGGCCGCGTTCTCGCGCGCGCACCAGTGTGTGGGTGGCCGGTTTTGAAGCCGAGCGACCCCAGGGACGTGTTCCTGGTGAAGGGCTTCCCTTCCCCAAGACGGCGTCGCGCGAGGAGTCCAGAGCGGGCGGGGAACGCCAGTGAACCGGACGTGGAGCCGGGCGACGCGGAGGACGGGGCGGCGGCTCGATCTGGTGGAGGAGTGGGGGAACCGCGCCCTAGGGCAGCGCGCGAGCAGCGCGGTGGCGTGACGAGTCCGGCGCAGGCGGTTAGAGGCGCGGGGAGCTGCTTGACGGTGGGTGTCCGCGAGGAGGTGCAGCCGCGGCGACGATGAGCAATGGCGTTCGCGTGGGGAGGGGTGGTGGAGTGATTTCTGGCGTCGAGATCTTGGGGTAAAGATGGAGGAGGCCGTGGCGGCCGCGGTGCTCGTGCTATCGGGGCAGGAGGAGCACTGGAGAGGCGGCGCGGTGGAGGTCGAGCTTCATGGCCATGGCGGCCGGTGCTGCGAGGCTCTGGGAAAGGCGAGGCAGGGAGAGGGGCGCGGGTGAGAGTGGAGGAAGATCGTGAGCGAGGGAGCTGGTGGCGTGCACTAGAAGCCGAGCTGGGGGAGGGGCCGTCGGCGCGTGGCCGGCAGCGCCGGACGCCGGCAGCCGCGTGGCGGGCGCGCTCTGCGCGCGGCTGGCTGGTCGGGCTAGTGCGACCCACTCGTCAGTGACACGAAAGGGAGAAATAAATTCAGAAAATTGAAAAATGTTGTTTGACTACTGAGACATGTTTTAGAAATTGTTGTTTTTGAACATCCTGGAGGCCGAATTTGACAAAACCCAAAATACAAAAGTTGTTCTAATCTTCCAAATCTACAACTTTGTCAACAGTCTTGGTACTAGATTCTATTCAAATTTTGTGGGTTTTAATGAATTCAAATCTGGAGCTCTAGTTTGACCAACTATTCCTTAAATCTTTAAAATTCTGTTAAGCCTATTTATGGGCATTTTCATAAAGAGTGAGCTATACCAATGTTGCTTAGAATCTCATGAACTGCAACTTTGGTATTCAAGTTATGGCAAGATTTTGACTTTTGTTTCACAAAATTTTGAATTTACCAATCAGGTCTAAGTTTGGCACATTTCACAGTTTCACATAAAGTGATCCAAAACTATGTTCAAACCTTTATGCATGTCATGACACAAAATACCAAAGTTATTTCTCATGAAATTTTATACAAGTTTGGTATATAAAGTTTAGCTTAAATCACAATAGATTTTGAAATACAACCACAGATGTGTTCAGAGGTTTGGTCAAAATAAAATGCAGGTTTACTCCATGTAGAGTATTTCTTGTTTCTAACTTTTGAAGCATCAAATAAAGTCCAATCATTTTGAAGTCAGAGGCATTTGAAAGGTGATAAGTTTAATTTCATTTCATAGAAAGGAAGATTTTGAAGTTGTATAGTCAAATCGAAAGTAATTTCAGAATGAAGTTTGGGAAAGAGTGTCAGCTCCAGACTTGGCAAAATTTCCTGAGTGTAGGCTAACCTGGTTTGGTTTGAACTTTTGAACCTCTTAACATTTGATTTTGAGATTAGTTCAAATAGAATATTTGAAGGCAACATCCTGAACTACCACTTTTGTACTTGATTTCTTGCACGACAATGTAGAAGTGTTTAACTACTCAACCAAGCTACACAAAGTTTTGCATATTCAACTTGAAAATTTTGACTTAGTAGTTCCCTGGCCGGGTTATTGTTCCTCTCTAAGCATGATTAAATAAAAATTCTTGATTAGCACTAATCAAAGTGTGTGTCAAGGCTTTTGAGATGCCGGGGGCATCACAATATTCCATGCACAAATATGATTTACAATTGGATTTAGCTCGGTGACTTCTGTTTGATCCAATCAGCCCTCTGCAATGTAAATTCTAAAAGTCCTATTTAGGGTCACTTTCACCCATTATGTTTTATAACAAAGATTCTCGGAACTTTAGATTCTACAATTTATTCAAGTAAGGTTTTGCATGAAAATGACTGTAGGTCAAAGAAAAAGTGAGATTTATAACCAGTTCAGGTTCTGACAGTTTTTGTAGTCTGACAGTAAAAGCCCTAAAACTCTAGTCAAACCTCACTGCATGCCAATGCACCAATTATCAAAGTTGTTCACCATGGAATCCTCTGTAGGTCTTGTATAAAAAGGTTCATCTAATTCATGCTAGATTTTGGAATATAAGCCCAAGTTTGTGCGAAGGTTAGGTCAAACTGTAGTTTTACTTTATGCAGAGTCTTTCTTATTTCCAACTTTTGAAGTACCAAATGTAGTCCAATTCATTTTGAAATCAGATGCATTGGAAAAGTAATGAAACCAATTTCATTTCATAGAAAGGAATATTTTGAAGTTGTATAGTGAATTTGAAAGTAATTTCAGAATGAAATTTGGGAAAAAGTGTCAAACTTAGACTTAGCAAAATTCCAGTGTAGGCCAACTTGATTTGGTTTGAACTTTTGGGCTCCTCAACATCTGATTTTGAAATTGGTCAAAATAGCATATTTGAAGACAACATTTTGAACTAAAACTTTTGTATTTGATGTCTTGCATGAAAATGTATAAATGTCTAACTGCTCGACCAAGCAACGCAAGGTTTTGCATATTCAATTTGAAAATTTTGATTTAGTGGTTTATTCCTAGTTATTGTTCTTCCCAAAACTTGATTAAGTCCAAAACCACGATTATCATTAATCTAATCGTGTGTCAAAACTTTTGAGATGATGGGGGCATCACAGGAGGGGGTTTTATTGGAGTGCGAGGGCGGTGGTTGCGGTGCGGCGTGATGTGCACCGAGGTGACACGAGCGGTGAAGGTGAAGTGGTTGCACGTGGTGGCTTGTAAGCGAAGGTGGAGTAGGGGGACCAGGCATCTACTGATGGCGGAGCGGGGGCACGTGGTGGCCGGTGGGGGACGGTGGTGTATGGGCCAGCTGTGCCCGACAGCAGGCGCGTGGGTACACTGCTAGAGACGACAGGTGGTGGCAGGCGGTGTGCGCACGTGGCGGCAGGGGTGAGTGGGTGGTGGGGGCTGGGGTATCGGATGCAGCGGGTGCGGTGGAAAAGGAAAGATGCAAGCGGCGGGGGACTGTGGTGGATACTGTTTGCAGGGGCTATGTATGGGATGTTTCATCCGATCTTATCCATTTTCTCAAGGCGCTGTTTCCTTTAGCTGTGCTTTCCTTAGGCAGAGCTTTGTTAGCAGCTGGCCGTCCTTTATTTTGAGTATAGCTTGCTCTGGCTGCTTTTTAGAAGGCACTCTCTCTTCAACTGACGGGTTTTAAGGTGAGAAAAGATAGCAGGGATAAGGGCTAGTTCTAATGGCGACTTTATTAGCACACAAACAAGGAAAGACTTGATTCTGCTGACACAGCAAGAGACAAGCCACAACAACAAAACACAAGAACGAAAACAAACACACTAATGCGACTACTCCCACATAACTGACTTCAACTTCTGACTATTTGAGGCTTTGTTTCGGTGATGGTTGCTCGAGACAGGATCCTTCTTCCAGAAGCTTGAGTGTTAGGAGGGTGCCCAAGCTTTCTTTATCTTCCTCTTGGTGGATGGTTAGTGGGGCTTCTCCCTGATTCCGCTACTACTCAAGCAAAGAGTATTGGAAACTAGATTGGTGACTTGGCTCTGTTTTCCTAGGAGGGTTTGATATTCCTCCTAGCAAGGGGTACTGCATTCCCAAGGGTGACGGGTAACGGAGGTCAAACAAACTCCATGTTGTCCTGCTGTTTGGATCTGGGTTGGTTTCTTGTCTTTGGCGCAGCGACCTAGCACTGTACTGGGACAGAAGGTCTTCTGTTATTCGGCTGCAAGCTTCCAACCTATCGTGCATGAGGCTCAGCTTGTCGTACTCATCATCCAAGGCTTGTAGATGAAGAGCAAGGTAGGCTACGACGGGATCCTCAGTTTCCTTCATTAGCTTAAGGGCTTCAACCCTTTTTGCCAGGCTTGTGGTCAACTTGTTTAAAGGTGGGAAGAACCTCATAGGGGTGTCCTGGATTGCCCTATGATAGGTTGAGCACACCTTTTTAATTGCATCACGCGCTGTAATGTGACACGCATCCACAAACCGATGATTGGTGGCTGTGGAATGCCATCCTTCGAGGGCGCGGTTGTCCTTGATGTACAGCGAGACCATCCATTCTTATTCTCCACTCTCGATGATCTCTCTACCTAGGTACTCAGGGTATCCGAAAATCCGAAGGTACCTTATGGTATCCCTTAGGAGCTCTGGAAAACCTTTTACATCCTCACATAGGCTGACACGTCCTGCAGTTTCCATCTGAACGAGACTCACATGCCTCGGTCCTAGAACAAGACTACTTTACAACACACAAAAACAAGTAAGGCAACGTCTACAACGCACGTGTTCTACACGGTAACTCTTACAAGGGTGCTAACCAAAGTGAAGGAAAAACTTCACTACCCAATTGTAAGAGGGACACTAGACACAACTAACTTCGGACCATGCGACTTCATTCCATGTCGGGCTCAGGGACCTTATTCTGACTCATCTGAGCTGATGTCCATGATGTCCTCTGGTGGTGGCTGAGTTGCGATGACTGGGTCGTCTTCCTCGGCCAGTCCCCTGGGTGAGGCAATGCCCGAGTGTGATACTCCGTATCTAAGACCCTATAAGTGTATTGCATACTATCGTAATTCTCTTTTGAAAATTTGATTCAAATTCAAATTTGAGGCCTTTTCAAAAATTTGGAGTTTTCCTGGGGGAAAAGTATGAAAGGGTAATTTAAATTAAGCCCTTTCACTTTTGTATTTGGACCCCGGTCAAAAAAGGTCAAAATCCAGGGTTAAAAATGAAAATGGTAAAAGTAAAAAAAAAGGAGAAGGGGAAAACTTCCCTGCGAGCCGGCTGGTAGCCCGCAGCCACGCGCCCGCTGGGCGAAGCCCAGCCGGGGGCGGCGGCCCGCGTGGCGGCCAGCCTCCACGCCACCCGCGCCCCCTGTCAGGCGGCGCTGACAGGTGGGACCCGCGGGGGCGGGTTCTTCTCCGCCCAGCCGAGGAGAGGGGAGCACTCCACTCGCCGCGCCCGCGCCCTGCGCCACCGCTGTCTGCGCCCCCCGCCGTTGTCGCCGTGTCCCCGTGCCCGCGCCGGTGAGCTACGTCCTCCCCGCTCCCTCCTTCCCCTTTTGCGCCGCGCTTAGGGCCGGCCCGAGCTCGCAAGAGCTCGGAGCCAAGCCATGGCGCCGCGGCCGTCTTGGTCGCCGCCGCCGCGTTCCCTGCGGGTGGGAACCCTTAGGGTTCCGGCGGACGCACGCACCGGGTGCGGCGCGCCTGCGCGCACCCCGCGCGGTTGGTGGTTGACCCCTACGGGCACCACCACCGCCGCGAGGCCACCTCGCCGGCGCGTTGCGGCGGCGGGCGCCATGCCGCGGCGGACGGCGTGCACCAGCAGGGACATGAGAGGGGAAAGAGGGGGAAAGGGAAGGGAAGCGCACGCCGCGCTCGAGGCCTCCGCCGCACCGGATGGTCGCCGGCGTCGCCGGCGCGGCTGATCGCGCCAGGCAGCAGGGCGAGGCCGGTCCGCTAGGCCCCCAGCCCAACTGGGCCATCCGCCCGGCAGGCCGGCCTGCCAGCCCGCTCGGCCGATGGGCCGAGCTGAAAGAGAGGGGGGAGTTGGGCCGCGCAGGAAAAAGGGTTGCCGGCCCACTTGGTGGGCTGGGCCAGGGAGAAAGAGAGCCCAGACGGATTTTGGAGGAGGAAATCAGGACTATTTGGTTTTGTTTTTTTTTCGTGGGCTGGGCCGAATTCCAATTTCCATTTCTGTTTTCTTTTTCTTCTTAATTCAATTTGGTTATTTAATTTTAGTTTAATTTAATCTGTTTATATTAATTAATAAAATTATTTATTAATTCATATAAATATTTTGTATTTCTAAAAAGAAATTAAATTAAAGTTTATATAATTTTAAAAAGTTAGATTCTTTTTTTAAAATACAGAAAAATTCATAAAAGTGTATTAAAAATATAAAAATTAATTCTAAAACACATTTGAATTATTCAAAAATTTCTAGAAAATTCATTTAAGCTTTTAAAAATAATATAAAATTCATTTGAGCCCTAGGACAATCTGTTACGCCCCGAAAATCCAGATATTTAACCCCGACCACCCCATTTCTTTAGAAAATTGTACACTTTACTTTTTCAACAGGTTGATCCTTCTCATACTTTTAAACTCCTGCATATCATCAACCTAGCCACGTTGGTCCCGCCAATTCCAGTTGAAGAGTCTTCCACCGCAGCGGAAGCTCCGAAAGCCTGTGTGGCCGAGACGTCCTTCGCACCAGCAGGAGGAGACTCCGAGTCACCGACGGAGACAGACCCCGTGACCCAAGGCAAGCCCCGGTGCATCTACCTATTTTTCTTTGGGTCCTTAACTTAAATTAGAGTTATGCTTGTGCATTAGAGTTAGGAATTGATTGAAACCCTAGAGCATGGTTAATCGGGATCCAGCATGAAAATCCTATACGCAGTAGATGGCTTAGATGGTATAGGCTTAGAACGGAAATCTTTTACTAAAGTTAATTGGTTAAGAATGAGAAGGATGTTAATAATTTGACAGGCATGCGGCGGGATCAGTTTCGCTTTCGTACTTGGCATGTTATGATTATTGCTATGGACCCTGATCCTGCCTATGTCACATAAGGCCGTCCGATGTGTGGCCTGGTTGGGCCAAACGCGCCTCATTCACTTGCCGTCCTTAACGGGCTCCGGTAAACCTCTCGTCCTGTTGTACCTAAGCGCGGAACTAGACGAGACCAACTGGAAGGAGGAGGTTGGGTGGGTGTCGAAGGACTGACACCCGGATTCGGTAAGGATGGTTCCGGCTAGGTGGCATTGGACGTTAGGTTGTCATATGTGGGGTCAGTGTACACACATATGACGGGTGTCTGAGTATCCCTCTCGAGAGGTGGAAAAATCGATTCGAATCGTCTGTGGCTTGCCGGTTGTAAGCTGCCTGATCGCGACCAACATCGTAGTAAGAAAATTGATCCTGTTGATAAAGAATGATTTGGCAAAGTGTTTGCTTTTGTTTGTTAGTAGAATAAGTATAACTTAGTCTGGTCAGGTAATAACTAAAAAGTAACCCAATTCTAAAAGCTAAGGATTCACTATTAGGCCTATCGCAGTGTGAGTTGACCTAACCACCCCCGGCTATAGGCTAGAGAGTCGGGTTTTGACCCAGTGGTCGGGTAAGTCTTGCTGAGTAATTAGTACTCAGGCTTCTTGCCTATTCTTTTTTACAGGAGCAGAGTATACTTTGTTCGAATGGGATCCTTACCTTGCTCCTCCCTTCTTCTGAAGCAAGCTTCCCTACGCCTTGAGCTGTAGAATATGTCTTTTGGAGAAAAACTTGTGGTATATGTTAACTTTTGGTAAAAGGGCTGAAGAACTTACCAGCCTGGATGTAATAAGTACCGAACCCTGTGTGTAATATTTCAACTCTATGTAATAAATGTGGCTGTGTATGTTGTAACCTGTAGACTCCTTCGAGAGTTGCCCCAAAAACCAAGCTCGATCCGGATGGGAAGGCCAAGTCAGGATACCTACATCCTGAAGGACTACCGAGGTTAGTCCGGATCTAGTGATTAAGCACTAAATCTGGGTTAATCTGGGCAGTTCTGCCACACCGAGGGTTCTAGCCTTGCTTTTGCTGGCGAGGTTGTTGGTGGAGCCTTTGGTTTGCTCGAGGAGACAGGACTTGGAGGTGGGGCTTTGGGTAGCTCTTCTTCCAGACACTCTGGGCACTCTAGCTCGGGTGCTGGGATCTTCCTCAAGGTGAGGGGTTCTGGTGGAGGATTTGGGAGGGGCTCTGGATTTGGCTGGCTCTCAGGCTCGTGAAAGATAACTGGTATGCCTTCCAACACTGGGACTCCCACTGAGAGGTCTAGGCGCTTTCTCTTTTTAAGGGGCACGGGGCGACCGTCGAGGATGGGCTTTTCTTCTGTCATTGCTGCTTTGCAATGAAGCGGTCCCGGGTCCTTTGAGCCCTATGACATCCCCTTTAAATTGGTTTGTTGGTGCGTCCTTTAGTGGTAGTGCTTGGCGCCATTGATGGGTCTCTTGTCGACTGTGTCATGCTGAGCGACCACTTATGGTGAAGGTGGGGGCAGGGTGTAACTGTGGATACTATTTCTTTGTTTTATGTTGCACGCCTTCTGGCCATTCATCGGGTCATGTGCTTGACCAGGGTGGTCCATATCTTGAGGTTGAGCCATGTGTCTTTGTGATGGTGATATATCTTACGGCGGGCACTGGTTCTTTTAACATTGATCCATCATGTCCGTCCATGTATCCTGGCTTTATTGATGTGTCGTTCAAACTACCAGCTTTCCTATGTTAGAAGTTTGACTCCTTGGTGACGGCCGTTAGGGTAGAAAAGGGCCAAAACATTTTGAAATAGAGTAAGAAGAGGAGCAGAGGTATTTTTCAAATAGTTTTGGACTCAAAACATTTTTCCAACCTTAGGGTTACATCCTACTACAACTACGGCTCTGATACCACCTGAAGTGCCCCAGTTTCCATAATGGGACTAAAATGTGTTTTATTACCATCCCAGGATTTGGTAATCACATTCTTACATCAGAGTGATACAGATCCGCCCTAAATGGGTCGGACAACAAGGGGCGCAGCCCTGAAAATCTAAGCAGCGGAATATAAAACGTAGGCCCATCTTCCTCATGCCTCAGTTGGGAAGCAGGTCGTAACCCTTACTCGTTTTCGGATGAACATATGTCCATAGCACTGAGAAAAACAACAACAAAGCAATGGTGAGTACATACATACTCAGCAGTCCACCTTCCTCCAAAGGAATTTGGGGAAGGCTAAAACTATATGCAAGGATATATCTGGAGCTTAAGATAGTTTTGCAGTAAACTATTTGTATGCAGGGTTTGAGATAGTTGTCAAGTCTTAATCTTTCTGAAAAACTGAGTTTTTCTCAAAAAGGTTTGCCACTGGACTTTCCGGTCCAAAGTGGCCCATGGCTTTACAGCCAACACATTTTCCATACATCCAGTATCCTCTGCTGAACCAAAAACCATTTTTATCCAATCTCAAACCAATTCCATTTTATTTTATAAAAATTGCTAACTGAAGATCCAAGCCATAACTCATCCATACCAGTGGACACGGACTATTCGAATAGGTTTTACTCTGATCAGAGGTTGTACTAATTCCCACAAGTTGGACTCAGCGGCACGTTACCATCATAACTGCCCGAACTCCAAACCAAGCCGTTGCCTTTGCTTCATCACCTAGCAAAACTTTAGGGGTTCGGACATCCGAGCCACTCCAGTACCCCGCGGTACTCCCATTGGCACACCACCCATTCTCTAGCCCCTTGTGTGCCAGCACAGAAGCTACTAGGCTATCCTCTCCGGCTTGGGTCTGGCCAATGCCTCATACAGAGCGAGTGGTTGTACTAAAAGAGTTAGGCAAGATGAAAATCATAACGGTCCTTACGGAGAGCTCAGGTAGAACCATTCAAACTTTTCAATACTCAACAGTGCGAGCAATCCACCTACCCGGTATTCTTCACGAATCCCGGGGCAAGGGGTAACCGTAGGTAGCTAAGTTACCCATTCATACCCTGTCCTTATGGCTGTTTCGGCGCATAGCCGTATTCCGACAAGGTCGGTTGCCGGGGTTCTTCCCCATTTTATTTCAAAACCACACACGCCTCCAATTTCACATACCATTCATATTCCACATTATTAGCATCAGGATTATGATAGATAATTAAATGAGCGATCCCACCTATGCACGCTATATCTAAAATAGGCTTAGGTGGCTGTATATTTTGCTGGGTCACCTTAGCAAGCAAAACATGCAAGTTTTTATGTGATTATTAGGCCAAGGGTTGTGTTTGTAAAACATAGGAATTTTATGCGTCAAGTGGGGATTCCAGTGGACTTGCCTTTCACTTTGTTGAGGCGGTTGATATAACAGTTGCTGGACGTATTGGGCGCAGACCATCGCGTAGTATATCACGAGGAGCAGGCCGAACGGTTTCTCCGGTAAAGCCTAGTGCACAGACAAAGAAAACACACAAATCGAGGTATAACATGAGCTCAACATTGATTTTAGGTGTGGCGGAAATGGTAGGGGGGTCTAGTGGTTATTTGGATGGTTGGGGCTTACCATGGGTGCTGGTTTGGGTGGAGTATGTTGACGGCTACGCTGGCGTGCATGGTAACGGTCATTGCGGAAACGCCGAGGGAGGGGGCCAGGACGGCCAAGGCGGAAACGGAATTTGCGGGACGGTGGCCGCATGGTAATGTCAGAGGAGAAAAGATCCTTTGTGGAGTGGGTGGATGGATGGAGTTTTATTTTATATGAATTTAGACGCAAGAATCAACTAAATCGGAGTTCAAACGGAGAAGATATGGGGTATATAGTGGCTAGGGGGTAGATTTAGATTTTTTAGGAAACTTCAGGGGGTAGATTTGGACTATTTCTGGTGAATTTCCTTGGATTAGGCCCACTAGGAAGGCAACCTGGGCCGGGGGCGCGTTCCGCCTGCTCGGCCCACGGGGGAAAGAACTTGGGCCGAGGGTGCTTTCGGCCTGTGCCGTCTTGCACGGCCCACGCGCGAGGCGTGCGGGCGCGGCGGCCTGGTGGGCCGGCCCAGTCCAACCGAGGGGGGCGGAACGGTGACAGACGGCGTGAGGCGCGTGGCCCACGCGTCAGTGGTGGAAGGGGGTGTTGGCGTCCAGGGGGAAACCGGCGCCGGTTTGGTTCGGAGGGGGAGCCAGGTCGGGTCGGCCTGTGGGGAACTCACAGCCAGTTCTCCCTACCGGCGGCGGTTCCGGCATCGGGACCTTAAGCGGGAGCACCAGGGTGGGGAAGCGAAAGCGGTGGCGCGGTTGGGGGCACGGGCAGGTGGCCGGAGATAAGGTCTCCATGGCGCAGGGCGCGGGGTGCGCACCAACGGTGAGAGGTACCCGCGCGGCAGCTCTGGTGGGGGTGGAGTAAAGGCGGTGAGGGCCGGCGATGGGACAGGGAGGGGGTGGAGCTGGTGGCGAGGGGAATCGGACTCTGGAGGCTGGGGAGTGGGGAATTTGGCCGGCGATGGAGGTGGCGGCAAGGGAGCTTCGGTGAGGCCCTTTATAGGCGAGCGGGCAGGGGCCGAGCCCGGTGGCGGCGGCACAGTGGAGCGTTGTGGAGGCCAAGTGGCGGTGCGACGCGCGGGCGTGGTGCGGGCGGGGACCGGGAGTTAGGTGGGGCCGGGCGCGGTGCGGCGCGGCGTTGCGGGGCGCGGCGCCAGGGTCGGGCGCGGAGCCTGAGCGCGGAGTAGGGACCGGGCGCGGTGCGCTCGCCGTGCACACGCGATGGCGTCCAGCCAGGGGAAGGGAGGAGGTGCTGACGGGTGGGGTCCAGGTGGAAGCGAGAGGAGGGGCGTGGCCCGCTTGGCAGAGAGGGGAAGAAGGGGGAGCTGGGCTGCCCGTTTTGGGCTGGGGCAGCGGCAGCCCAAGAGGGAGGGGAGGCGGGGTGGGCTGAGGGGAGAGGAGGGGAGATGGGCTGGCAGCGGCATTGGGCTGTGGTGGCGGCCCGAGAGAGAATGTGGGGTTTTCTTCTTTTTCTTTTTCTAATTTTGAATTTAGAAATTGATTTGGAGTTTGGAGAGATATTTTGGGGAATATTTGTAAGGAGATAATTTGAAATTTTGGGGTTCTTGTTGAGCTCATATTGATAGACTCAAAACAAACGATCAAGGTTTTGAAAATTTAATTTTGAATTAGGGAAGGATTTAGACGAAATTATCCGGTACCAATTTTTGGGGTGTTACACGATTTCAACATCAGCATAGCAATCTGGTAGTCCTAAATCCTAACAACTTCATGTGTCATGCTGTTTTTTTCCCCCAGATTTACTCTTCAGTCGTCTGATATTATGTTTATCCATCAGTCAAATGATTTTTGTGTCATTGTTTGTTAAATTACCGCATATGTATAAAAAGTTACTATTTATTGTTGCACTGTATATGTATTGTATTATGTAATTTTGATACATGATAGATGTATTAAATTTCATTAGTCACCTATGTGGTCATATAATATGTAACTAATTGATTTATAGGAAACCATTCGATGGATATCGGATAGTTGTAAAATATGATTAATAAAAAGTTATATATCGACACAAGATATCTAATTTTTTTTCTATTGTAAAATCTTTTGTACGAATTCTTATTTTTTGGGGACGGAGAGCACCGTTAGGCGGCGTGTGAGGCTCTCTCCAACAATACTCTTCAAATCATCTTCCCTATCACTATTTTAACTACCTCTCTCTCTGTCTACAGTGCAGCATTTATGTCAAACAGTATCAAACAGTGTTTTGAGAAACACATTTGAGACACCCGTTGAGGATAGCCTGATTGCTGATTGGACCATCCCATCTGAGCTCGACGGATGAAGCATCATGAACGATTGAACGGGGTCAGATATACATATACGTTAGTACTATCGAATCAACAGCACCCACAAACAGTACTACGGTGCATCTACCGTTGTCATGCGGTTGCTTGTCCTTTTCGCCCAGACGTGCGCCGAATTCACCCGCCGGTGCCCAAGCCCCAGGCCCAGAGGCCAGAGCTCCCCGCGGCCCCTCGACCTCGAGACGCCACGCCTTCGCTGAGAAGGCTCTCGGTCTCGGCTCGCTCACTCGCACAGGCACTGCGCGCGTGCGCCCGCCTCCAGTCGCCAGCCATGTCGTCGGAGTCGGACCCGCTCCTCCCCGGCCGCCGCGCGCCGTCCACGGCCACGGGCGGCTGGAAGTCGGCGCTCTTCATAATCTGTAAGCCACCACACACTACCCCCCACGATCGATCTCGCCCCGCGCGCGCGCGCTCGGCGGCCTCAGCTCGATCCGATCCGCTGACTCTTGGGAGGAGCTGCGCGCATCGCAGGGGTGGAGGTGGCGGAGCGGTTCGCCTACTACGGCATCTCGTCGAACCTCATCAGCTACCTGACCGGCCCGCTCGGCCAGACCACGGCGGCCGCGGCCGCGTCCGTCAACGCGTGGTCGGGCGCCGCGTCCATGCTGCCGCTCCTCGGCGCCGCCGTCGCCGACTCCTGGCTCGGGCGCTACCGCACCATCGTCGCCTCCTCCGTGCTCTACATCGCGGTCAGTCTGCCCCCCAACCGCCCTCGCCGCTTACGATCTCGCTGCGACTGCGATTCTCTCTCTTCCGTGTGCTTTCTTTCTCTCATTTTTCCCCGCCAGCATGCTCCTGTGATCCCTGTCAATTCCGCTTCCACGACGCTTGCGTGCGTTGCTTCTGTGACCGCTGATCTGTCAGCGAGCATAGAAAACCGATTAAGAAAATCGGCAGGAGAGGCGCGCACGGAGCCGCGAATAGTACCACAGTAATTAGTCAGGAAAAAAACCTTTCATTTAAGTGATGGAGATATTACGAGAAGCAGACAAGAAATAGTGGTTGGCAGGTTGTTTGGTATAGGCATGGCCGCATGGGCATGGATAAAAACTAGTTGTCTTCGGTCCACAGACGATACTGTATGGTGAAAAATGGTTAGAATGGTGACATCTAAAAGTAGATGGACGATAGGTAGGAGATAGTCTAAGATGCACGTTGTCCCATGCTTCACCACGTGCTCATATATTTTTTGCGCACTCTATACGAGAAGCTGTAACAATAGTGTAACTGTTCATAGCTCAGGAACAGCTGGGCGTGACCGTGAATCCTGCTGTCAGGACGCGCAGTGATCACTGAATTCAGAATCAGAGAGGAGGACCGCGCGACCTTCCCGCTGCTTCCGTACGAATCGCCCCCCTTTTTTAAGCCTGATTGTGGTGTTGCACAGGGGGGTGACTATTTAGCGTAGCCACCGTAGAATCCAGCGAGCAATGGTGGGAGGCCCCCCACACCACCTGCAGGCCCTGCGCCCAACGCCCCCACCCAGCACACCCACGCGCGGGCGTTTCTGCCCCTCGCACTCTGTATCGTCCGGCCCACCTATTTCGCCGTTCCTAACGTCCCTACGCCGTTTTTTCTCTTTTTTCAGTAATATTTATTTTCTAAATTTCTATTTTTTATAAATTATAAATTCATGTACACAATTTATCATCATAATTTTTTACACTATATATGGAATGAAAGTTATGATCATAACTTTTTTATAATTTTAGATATGTGTGGAATGAAAGTTATTATCATAACTTTTTTTTTATAATTTTAGACATACGTAGAATGAAAGTTGTAGGATTACACTTGAGCGTAATTCTCCTGAGAATAAATTAGGTTAGCATAATTTTATGTCTAAAGTTATGATAAATTATGTTAGCATAATTTTATGTTAACAAAATATAACAACGAGCTATGTTATGTCATACAATTATGATAAATTATGCTACCATAAATTATGCTAGAATAAATTATGTTAGCATATTTTTACCACAAAGTTACGATAAAAAACTTACATGCTAAAGTTGTTATAATGAGCATAAATTATGTTACTATAAATTATGTCAACATAATTTTATGTCATACAGTTATGATTAATTGTGTTAGTATAAAATATGTTATCATAATTTTTACCATAATTTATGATAAAAAACTAACATCCTAAAGTTGTTGGTGTCAGCATAAATATGAAAAAAGAGAGAAAATATAAAAATGAAAAGATAACAGAAAAAAAAAGTAAAGAAAAATAAAAAAAACTGGCCGAGCGGGGTGCAGTGGCCAGCGCCCCCAGGCCTCACCTGGGTCCACCGGCGCGTGGGAGGTTACTTCGTTCGCTCGGAGCCAGACGAACGAACGACAGCCAACCAGGAAACCGGTGTTGCACATGCGCGTATCTTCGTTGGAGACGGCTTTGCTTCCTTCAGTCGTTTTCGGTGTGTCGACTTCAGCACGAAAGCGTGCCTTGAACCCTGTAGCTGAGCCTGACGAACCGGCCGAAAGGCAAGCGAAACGAGCCACGCTAATTCTAATCTGGGTACAGATGTTCCGTTCTACTTGTAACTACCCTTGGATGTTCGAATCGTATTTCTCCAAGAAATGAATATGAATATGCGCTACATGTTATGAGGGTCCATGTCAGCGTCAGGTCGTTGATAGTCCTGTTGATCCAACTATATGATTTCCGACATATCATATGACATGCTGCTGATGGTTCCCAAAATTCCCAACTACCCCCCTCCGTTCCTATAGATCGTTTGATTTTTTTACACCAAATTTGACTTACTCATTTTATTCAAAAAATCATAATTATCTTTTGTTTTTATTGTGATTTAGTTTAGTATTATTATACTTTAATTATGACTTGAATGTTTTCATATTTTCGCAAATTTTTTGAATAAGATGAGCTAGCCAAACTTAGAGCAAAGAAAGTCAAATGATCTATAGATTGAGATGGAGGGAGAATATGACATACTTTAAATATATAACATGATTTTTTACAGCAGCACGCTTGTCAAAAAATTTGATGTAACTTAAGCCAGTTTACAACGCCAATGTCACAGCAATGTTTTGAGTATACATTTAAGTGATTCGCTGGAGATGGCCTTATGATATCAGACAATGGAACAAATAAGTAAACATGATTTCTGGTAGCAGCACGTTTATGATATCAAACAAATTACTGTCTCCGTTCTTTTTTATTTGACACGGTTGATTTTTTTTCAAAACATCAATCACTTGTCTTATTCAAAAAATTTGTGCAAACATGTAAAAATACAATACAAGCTCAAACTAATTTTAACAAAACAAATAACAAAAAAGTAGATGATAACTTATAAATTTTTTGAATAAGACGAGTGATTGAAGTTTTGAAAAAAAATCAACCCCGTCGAATAAAAAAGAACGGAGGGAGTAGACCGGTAACATTATGGAACTCTTTAAAGATGCATGTCCATATATCTAGGTTACTTTAAATCATTTTTCATAATATCATCATATGTGGGAAAACTGAAGTGTGCATTTAGAGGTTTAATTTAAACAATATTTTATAATGGCATAGGCATGTAATTTAAATATATAAATTTAGGGGGTTATTTTAAAAATATTTTATAATGAGTATGTGGGTAACTTAAATATAAGTTTGCGTATTATACTAAACTCTCTTTTATAATGGCAAATTGATAATTTTAGGTAAAAAAAGTCTGAATCCAATATCTATTATATATTTCTTTTTTTTTAAATTCTAAAAAAATATCTTTTTGTCTAACACATTTCGTGGGGATTAATGTTGGCTGAATCAGATGGCTCATCATCATCATCTACTAATCGGATGGATGACTCATGACTAGGTGCTATAATTTTTGTGAGAAATACTAAAATTATCTCTTTTTCTTTCTAAACGAAGGCATATGATTAGTAATAGTAGGTGTAAGGAATCAAGAGAAAAGGAATTTTTGGCATAAATAAGACTAAGGTCCCGTTTGGGACTATTGAATTGGAATTTCATTAAAATAACTACTTGTTTCCTACTAATATGAGAAGGAAAAAGAGAATTTGAGAGTCTTGGGTGAGGAAATGAGAACAATGAACTTCACGATACAATTCTAAGCAATTCACTGATAGAAGAGAAGAATCGCTTTCTTTGGGATTAATACTAATACATGCGTGGAATTATGGATTCCAATCCATATGCATTATTGGTTCAACTGTCTAGTTACATTTCAATTTCTCTGAATTCTTAGGAGCCAAACGGGCCGTTGGAATCTCGTTCAAATCAAGCACTACATACCACATTGTGTTTGGTATCCGCCCGAAATGTGCATTGTACGTGTACCTCACCAAATTTGGTAAATCGGCAGGGCCTTGGGATGCTGACGCTCTCGTCAATGTTGCCGTCACCACAACAGTGCCGCGATTCCGCAGACGGGCAAGGTGTGTGCCCACCATCCTCCCTCCAGACAGCCTTCTTCTACATCTCCCTCTACCTGGTGGCCATCGCCCAGAGCGGGCACAAGCCCTGCGTCCAGGCTTTCGGCGCCGACCAATTCGACGCGACGGACCCCGGCGAGTCCGTGTCTCGAGCCTCCTTCTTCAACTGGTGGTACTTCGGGCTCTGCTTGAGCGCCACCGTCACGGTGGGGCTGATGAGCTACGTGCAGGACAACGTCGGCTGGGCCCTTGGCTTTGGCGTGCCGACCATGGTCATGCTGCTCGCGCTCGTCATCTTCCTGCTCGGCACGAGGACCTACCGGTTCTACAGCTCCGGCAGCGGCGCCAGCACGTTCCGCCGAGTCGGCAAGGCCTTCGTGGCCTGGAGGAAGAGGTCGCAGAAAGCAGAGTCGGTGGAGTTGGAGCACGGCGAGCTCCCCCAGGATGATGCCGTGCTCGTGGAAGAGGTGAAGGGGATGGCGTGGCTGTTCCCGATATGGGCGACGTGCCTGCTCTACGGCGTGGTGTTCGCGCAGCCGCCCACGCTCTTCACCAAGCAGGCGGCGACGCTGGACCGGAGGGTCGGGCCGTCGTTCCAGATACCCCCGGCGGCGCTGCAGTGCTTCCTCGGCGTCAGCATCATCACCTGCGTCGTGCTCTACGATCGCGTCCTCGTGCCCGCGGCGCGCAGGGTCTCTGGCGTCGCGTCGGGCATCACCATGCTGCAGCGGATCGGCACGGGGATCGCCCTGGCCCTTGTCACTCTGGTCGTCGCCGCGCTGGTGGAGATGAGGCGGCTGCAAGCGGCGAGGGACGCCGGGCTGGTGGATGGCTCTGGCTCTGAAGCAGCGGTCCCTATGAGCCTGTGGTGGGTCGTGCCGCAGTACGTGCTCCTCGGCGCGGCGGACGTGTTCACGATGGTCGGCATGCAGGAGTTCTTCTACGACCAGGTCCCCGGTGCGCTCAAGAGCCTCGGGCTCGCGCTCTACCTGAGCGTCCTCGGCGTCGGCAGCTTCATCAGCAGCTTCCTCATCACGGTCATTGACGTCGTGACGAGGAGCAACGGCGGTACGAGCTGGTTTGCCGACGACCTCAACGAGGCCCACCTCGACTACTTCTACCTGCTGCTTGCAGCGCTCACCGCGTTGGAGCTTCTCGCTTTCGCTTACTTCTCGACGTCTTACATTTACAGGAGAAAAGCAGACAGTAATCACTGATCCATGGACAGAGGCCTGCGTCTGTACACCTGTATTTTACTAGTACCTTTTGGGTTCAGATACTGCACCGCTATCACATTAAGATAGCAGCGTGTCCCTCAGTTCAGGGCTTCAGGCAAACACCACAAATCCTACAGGCTATCCGGAAAGAACTCCCTGTGTTCGTCTCTTCGATAGATGGTAATGGTGAACCGTTGGCCGAGTATGCATAATGCATTACAGTGGAAGTGGAAGTAGCACTGGTGAGGTCATAAGAATGATTTTCAGTGTTGATGCATCTTGGTTGAAAATATAGGTCGTGTTCGGTTCACTGCCCAATTGTGAAGACAAAATGACAAATTACGTCGTGGCCAGGAAGTTCTTGCTCAATTTGTGCCGAAATTGGCAATGGCATGGAAAAAAAAACTTGACCAGCAGTAAAATACTGCAAGCACAACTCCAGCCAACACAGCACACAAGAATTTTCCCCAATTTTCTCTTCACCGAATTTGCAGTTACCCAGGTTTTGGCATCAGCCAATTTCAACGGCAGTCGGTGATTATTGGTAATCCCTCAGTATCATGACAAAATGCTTCATCATCAAATAAAGCAACAGCCTAGAGGCCCAAAAGGCTATCCAACACTCTAACCAGAACCGAATCTAACGACCTACAAGTACCGAAGATGCAGAGCAGAGGGAGCAGCAGAGCTCACCTGCTCACTCCTCCGGCTCGGCTGCCGGGTCGGCCAGAGTGGGCAGCACGGGGTAATTGCGCGAGAAGCACGCGTCGCAGTAGTTCCCCGACTCGTCGCCGTAGATGCCGTGCAGCTTGCCGAGCGAGAGGAATGCGAGCGAGTCGCTGCCGATCTCCCGGCGCACGCCCTCGAGGTCCATCCGGTTGGAGATGAGCTCGCCCTCGCTCGGGGTGTCGATGCCGTAGAGGCAGGAGCCCACCACGGGCGGGCTGGCGATCCGCATGTGCACCTCCCGCGCGCCGGCGTCGCGGAGCAGGCGCACGATCTTGCTCGAGGTGGTGCCGCGCACCAGGGAGTCGTCCACGACCACCACGCTCTTGCCGGTGATGACGCCCCGCACGGGGGCGAGCTTCAGCTTCACGGCGAGGTCCCGGATCGCCTGCGTGGGCTGGATGAAGCTGCGGCCGCTGTAGTGCCAGCGGATCAGGCCCTGCTGGAACTCGAGCCCCGACGCGCGCGCGAACCCGAGCGCGGCGTAGAAGCCCGAGTCGGGCACCGGGATGACGACGTCGGCGCCGGGGGCAGGGGACTCCTCGGCCAGCGCCTGCCCGAAGGCGGTGCGGCGCTCGTGGACGGCGTGGGAGAAGACGACCGAGTTGGGGAGCGAGAAGTAGATGTGCTCGAAGACGCAGGCGCGGCGCGGCCGGTGCGGGACGAGGCAGGCCGAGGCCACCGACATGTCGCGGCGGTCGACCACGACCACCTCCCCGGGCTCCACCTCGCGCTCGTAGGCGGCGTCGATGAGGTCCAGCGCGCAGGTCTCGGACGCGAACACGACGGCGCCGTTCCGGCGGCGGCCCATGACCAGCGGGCGGAACCCGTGCGGATCGCGCACCGCGAAGAGCTTGTCGGCCGTGAGGAACAGGAGCGAGTAGGCCCCCGCGAGGCGCTCGCACGCGTCACAGACGCGCGCGAGCAGGGGCCGCGACAGCGACGTCGCGATGAGGTGGAGGATGACCTCCGTGTCGGAGGACGTGTTGAAGATGGACCCCCTGGCCTCGAGCTTGTTCCGCAGCGCCTGGTAGTTGACGAGGTTGCCGTTGTGCGCCACGGCGACCTGCCCGAACCGGTACCCGGCCAGGAACGGCTGCACGTTGCGCAGCGACGCGGCGGCGCCGGCCGTGGAGTACCGCACGTGCCCGATGGCGGCGGGGCCCGGGAGCGAGGCGAGCCGGGACGGGTCCCCGAACACGTCGGCCACGAGCCCCAGCCCGGTCACGGACTTGAGCTTGCCGTCCCCGCCCACGGCGACGATCCCGGCCCCCTCCTCCCCGCGGTGCTGCAGCTTCTGCAGCCCCAGGTAGCAGAGGGACGACGCGTCCGGGTCGCCCACGACCCCCACCAGGCCGCACTCCTCGCGCGGGTGGTCATCCGCGTCCTCGTCCACGCCGTAGGAGAACGGGGTGACGCGGTCGGGGAGGAGTGCCTGTGCCCGGGCCGCCGCCTCACGCCGGCCGGAGTCGCAGCGCAGCGAGAGAGAAAACGGGTCCGCGGAGTACCTGAGCTGGTGCTGGTGATGCCGGTCGGAGCCGGAGGATGCGTGCTGGCGGCGGAGGAGGAAGCGAGAGGTGGACGTGGCGGCGGCGGCGGCGGCGACCATTCCCATTGGAGGCAGGACCCGCAGGAGAGGAGGGGATTGGAGCGGGGCGAGGGCGCACAGGCGATGCCCCTCTCCGGTCCGCGTCAAGGGGCGGGATTTTAAGGGGTTCGCTTGGTGAGTGCCTGGCTGCCGTCGGATGCTGAGCACAACAATACCTCGCGCGGGTGCAACGACATGTGGGCCCCGCACTCGGCCGACTTGAAGGACTTCTTTTTGAAACCGACTTGAAGGACGAGTGGGACTACCACACCAAGGAAGAAGGCAGGAAACGCGTGACGCGTTGACTCCACAGTCAATACAAAGTCTATGGGCCACAGGCCCAAGAAATAGCAGAGGCCACAGACCCATATGTTGATATGGATGCATGGCCCGTATTCCGTACCAAAAGAGCACCCACGAAATTCACAAAGGCCCAAAGGCCTAAAGTAGAACCATGGAATACGGGCAGTAACTGCTGCGCCACTCCTGTACAACGCGCGCATTTGAAACGATCAAATTCCCACCGAGGCAACGGGCTACCGGAAATCCCCGGAGCACTCCGTCCACGGTCCAACCACTCTTCACATTTTTTTTACCTTATTTCAGTCTAAATTGGTCAATTGATCCAAATTAGGCTCTCTTCCTCCTCGTCTGCCTCTTCCTTCCCCCGACGTGCCACCCTCCTCCTCCGCTGTCGCCGTCGCGGCCCCGCTGCTGTCTTCATCCTTCGCACTGCCGCCGTCTCAACGTCGACAGCCGCCTTAGGGTTCAGGGTTCGGGTTTCGGGGTTGGGGTTTGCTGTCACCACCTCCCTCGCTCTCCTCCACCTCCTTAGAGGGATGGCCGGGGGAGGCTAGACGACCCGACGGTGGTGACGGGGTAGGACGGCGGTTGGGCGGGGTAGGGGCAGGGAGCTCGGACGGGGATGGTGGCAGAGGAGGTTGTGGGCGGGGCGGGGCGGTGGTTGGTGCTGCGGCCGGCGGGCGGGGATGCCACGGCGAGGATACCGATGCGCCGGCGGCCTCAGGGTGGCAGGGGCAGGGCGGCCGTCGGTGACGACGGATGCAGACGGAGAAGGAAGAAGGGGAGGGAGGAAGGTGGGCTGACGCCAAATTCAACCCAAAATGGCGAGCAAGGAGCGGCGGGGGTGGGTGGATGGGTAGCTTCCGTACACCTAGGTGGAAGCGATGAGGCCCCACGGACTACAGCATCTACGAACTAGGAAGCAGCGGACATCGTTTGTTGGAAGCGGCCAGCGCAAGGTAATAAATAGCGTTGTAGCGGCGACTACAGCGTCCGCAATAGCAGTACCAGCTCCGTATCCCGAACTTAGCACCTGCTATTTGCCGCTATTTAGGTTAGCTGATCGCAATCCGCAATAGCACTTGTCATTCTGCAAATGGCAGAGCCCTCACATTTAAAACTAATAATTGAAACACATTGTCTATTTAGACTTAGGCATTGAAGTATAGTCATAAGTTTATTTTTTTAATTTATATTTGTATGTACAAATTAGTCTTTTGTTTTTTATAAGCTTTTAATTTGTTAGAAAGTCATGTTTCATGACACATATACTCAATTTTATTAGTGATATTTACCATTTCACTGTTGGAACTTAGCGTCCGCAATAGCACCCGCTATCCGCTATCCGTTGCGCCGACACAGTCCAGTGACACGGACAAAAACCGTGCGCTGCGTCTCGCGTCCGGTAAGATTTGGGACTGTTCCTACCCCCTATGTTGAAGTTGTAGTCTCATAGGGCATTGCTAGATTTATTTGTGATGTGACTGTGTTGGACATTGATGCACATAGTAGAGGTGTACAACCCTTGCAATTTGGAATGGGTGGAGTATGTTATAGAAAAAAATCATCGTAAAACTCGTTTCTACATATCCTACACCACTGAAAATCAATTTAAAAATCCATAGCTAATATGTTGTACGTACATACTATCCTCCACAATGGAGTAGTTCCTAATAATTCATAATGTTAAGAGTCAATTTTAAGGAGCTTTTACGTTACCATCCTCAACCTGGAAGATCAACTCAAGCTATGTTCGTTTTAGAGGCAGCAACAGACTACCCGCCCCTTGCGAACCACCGGATGCTATATCGGAAGGCTCGCATGTGTTGGGGTACACCAGGATTTAAACCTAGAGCAGTTGTGACAAAAAAATTCAATAAAAAACTCGGTACCAACAATACACAAATCGGCAACACAACTATATAACTCTAACAATTCGGTAAATGGTTCCAAACATATTCATAAAGTCATGATTCATTCAATCCAACAAACAATTTCGAAACTTGCATAAATTAAAATATAAAAGTTCAACCGGATGATTTCTTAGGTAACGTTTGGATGGATCTCCTAGAACCGAGCGATTCCATCCTATATTTACTACCATTTGGTTGCTGGACATCTGGGAGACATCCTGAGTACCTGAGTATGGAATATTAGCCGCTGCACCAACGCATTCCAATTTTCTAGTGGAACGCAGCCATCCTGGACATACATATAAGATTAGCAATCCTTAGCTAAGTCCCAACAGAGACGTAGATGAACGACACTCTACCGTCGCATGCCCTTACCCCTCATCACATCATACCACACACATGTCCTTTCTACTTGGGTTGCACCACCACATATTGTCCTCCCGCTACACCCTATTGTCGCCATCTCAATTCTTGATTGCTTTGATAGAAGTTGGTGAAGAGCGCGATTGCATTGGAAATGGCGAGTCGGCACATTGAAGCATGCTCGATGGTGCAAAGATGCGCAGATAACCGGCAGACAACCAGACGAGCGACTGTGTGAGGTGAGTACCGTGAGGCGAGAAGAAAGAAGTGGTCGATCTGAGTAGGGGAAGGAGAAGAGGTAGCGGCGTGGATGAGGAGGGGGAGGGGCTACACGGAGCGGGATCCAGGAAACGATCGGCTTATTGTCGCACGTTGCATGAGTGACAGCTCGTGGAGGCAGAGACGGACGGGCAGAACTAAGGATGGGGTGTGAATGTTAATGCTTATGGTAACTCATTTTTAGTTTGTTTGGCGTAAAAAATGGGACGTACTAGTATAAAATCAAGACGTGTCCATTTGTCACCTAACCAACCAACTAGACCACCACTTTGCAGCACGAAAGCTACTTAATTAGCTCGAAGGAGCAGACAAACAAGCCAGAGACAAGGAGTCGCAGTGCGTAGCCGCGTCAGGAGATGATCAGCCGCGCAGAGACCAAAGCGGCATTCCGGGAGTGCCGAGTGCGAGACAAAAGAACGAGGGAAGCGGCCCCGCAGCGGGAGGAGCGGAGGAGGGGGGTTGGCGCAGCGGCAGGCAGCCAGTGCGTGATGAGATCTGGGTCCCGACAGGGGACGGATGGGCGTGGCCCGGCGTGTGCTGTCGTCGTGGGTACCGTGGCCCGTGGGCGGCTGGGCGCCGTCGCGCTAATCGTGCCAGCTTCACCGTTTTTTTATAAGGTGCCAGCTTCACCGTTGATCCCATCTAACCACCCTGCTTTGCTTCATTTTGGCTCCCTTGGGGTTCTGCTACGGCCACCCGTGCTGGTGCTGTGTGTCCCGGTTCAAAACACAGGACAATGCAGGAGCACTAGTTTCTACGTGAAAAAAAAAAACCTTTCCATCATACTACACGTTGTTTTTCCTTGTTATCCGGCAACCAAAAAGGACTGCACGAGGATCTAGCATGCAAGGTGAATGAAAAAGCAAAATAAAAATGCCAATGGACAGAAGACATAATCCAGAGCATCTTTGATGTTTGGTCGCCCCAATTTGCGCGTGACTACATGCAAAACACGATGTTTGGCAAGAGTCATCGCAGTGTAACACATATGCAAGATTTATTAATCTGGATTTTGTTTGTCTCAACCTGTGCTTCCACGGTCTGAGCATAGCACCAATGTTTTTGCTTATGTCCAAGAATCCATACTTGCTCAAAGCTAAAACGAGCTGACTTCACATATTTCAACAAAAAATCTATTTTTTGGCTGGAAGAGCGTAGGAGTAGATTATTTCAGTATTTCCTCTCTTTACTAATGATTATGAATGAAATGCCAATATCGACTCTACCTCCGAGAATCCACACGCATAGCTGAAGATAATGCAGCCTTTTAAATACATGTAGCATAGGAGTTCTGTCTTAGATTTGCGACAATTTGGACTTTAAACGTATCTTCTATGCTTTGCACATACTTTTCAACTTCAAGCAAAGCCAATCATCTAGAGTAATATCTAGTGCAGCAGATAGCCCAATAGAACATTACCTCTGTGTTTTTGTATGGTGACTTTAACTAGTTTCATTGTCCAACAAATTTATTGCTGTGTCCATATCTGATGGTACAAAACAGTGTCATCGACACCTTGAACACGTTACCATCACTAAGTATGAGTGCAGCAATTTGTGCAAGTGGTTGTATATGTGCATTTTAGACAATCAACAGCCATAGCACATTTCTGCATGGGTTGCGGAGGGCACTGCCTTGTTAGCTGGCCGAAAGTGGCCCGCCCGTTGAATTTAGGAGGCCTAGGAATCTTGGATTTGGAGCAATTTGCAAGAGCTTTGCGCCTACGCTGGATGTGGTTCCAATGGAAGAATCAGGAACGGGCTTGGGTCAGGTTGGACATACCCTGTTGGAGAGAAGACAGGGACCTCTTTCATGCATCTACAGTGTGATGGTGGGCAATGGGATGAAAGCTTCCTTTTGGTACTCGCGCTAGATCAATGGCACAGCTGCAAGGCTGATTGCCCCCACACTTTTCGCCAAGTCATCGCGGAAGAATGCTTCAGTGTTTACAGCCATGAGAAACAACAAATGGATCTCCCACATTTCTCCGGTCTCTGGAGCCTTAGAAGTTAAGGAGTTTGTGGCGCTTTGGGATGCTTTGAGCGAGGTGCATAGAGACCCAGAGGTAGAGGATGCGATCTCTTGGCGTTGGACCAATGACGGTGTTTACTCAACAAAAAGTGCGTACTTGGCTCAGTTTATCGGAGGGCACACCAAAATCAAACTTCTCCCAATTTGGAAGGCAAAGGTGGAACCAAAATGTCGCTTTTTTGCATGGACCCTCCTTCATAAGAAGATCTTATCAGCTGAAAACCTCCAAAAAAGAGGTTGGAGTAATGATCCAATCCGTAAACTTTGCAAGCAAGAACCGGAGACCATTGCCCATATGATCAAAAATTGTGTCCTTACTAGAATGGTGTGGACACAACTTTCACTTTGGCTCAATCTCACCTCGCTGGCAGGACTTGAGCAATTTTCTTCAGTCTACTTGTGGTGGAAAAAGGGCAGAGGTAAAGTTGATAAAAGTGTAAGAAGAGAGTTTGATGGTCTAGTTATCCTTTTCTGGTGGGAGATTCGGAAGGAGCGGAACCGCAGAGTATTTCAGGGCACAGAGAAGACGGAAAGCGAAATTGCAGGCATTATCAAGGACGCCGTTGGTCAACAAAGGGTGTCTAGCTTCTTTCTTTCTTGTTCTTAGTGTTTCAGTGTGACCGGGTGGTTTTTTAGTGTTGTTTTTCTTTTCCCTTATATCTGGTGTTAAATGTTTAGCTATGTTTTTCTATTTCTATGTATTAAAGTTGGTACATGGCAATTCTCTTGCCGCGCCTTTCAAAAAAGAAATTAATTGGATGGACTGATGGAGTCGTCGAGAGGGATTGTTATACCTGAAATTAAAATCATCTCACACATAGGACAATCTACGTTGTCAATCTGAGGCGTGTGCACATCATGTGTACTCCAAGCAAAGCAGCAGACGAATCAGAATCACATACTGTGCCATGGAAAACCTTTCCATCTTTTAATCACCTTTGAACGAATAATTGAATCTCCATCTCCGGTTACACTTGTCCCCTGTCCTTTCGCGGCCTCTCCCTCCAAGGCTCCAACCCCGCGCACCACCCACATATCCTCCAGGTGAACGAGCACAAAATTCAAACACGAAAAATCCAAAAATCCGATCCCAACCTCCATTTCCAAATCCGCACCTGGGCCCCGCGCCCAAATGCGCCGGCCTCGCGCCGTCGCCGCCGCGCGTCGTCGATGACTCCCGCCCCTCCGAACGCCTCCGGCGACCTCTTCGCCGCCAACCTCACGGGCGCGCTCCTCGCGGTCGCCTCATCCGCCTTCATCGGCGTCAGCTTCATCGTCAAGAAGAAGGGCCTCCGCCGCGCCGGCGCTGCCGGTGCCCGCGCAGGTGCCCGCCCCCTCCTCCACCGTCGCCGGAGACCGAAAGGCGCCTCCTTTTTTTTTTGTCTCTCGTTTTCGTTATTTTCGTTGCAATCATGGCTTGCGTCGTCGAATGCATCGCTTCGTTCGGATTTCGGACGTTCATTGTATTTTTTAGTGACGAACGATGTTGAAAACTTGCCCTTTTCATGGCCGGTTCGTTGCAATCCTGTGAAATTGTCTTTGATGATGGAAATTGCAGGTGTTGGGGGCTATGGATACCTCATGGAGCCACTCTGGTGGGTTGGGATGGTTACCAGTACGTTCCTGATTCCTTTGGCTAGCTCGTTCTTCACGGCGTATCAAAGAAATGATTGAAATGCTTGAAATTCGCAGTGCTGATTGGCGAGATTGCGAATTTCGTGGCCTACATGTTTGCGCCAGCTGTTCTGGTCACCCCGCTTGGTGCGCTCAGCATAATTGTCAGGTAGGGCTGGCTGTGATGATTGATACACGACCATGTTAATATTCTGTCTGGGGAGCGGGGATGATTAATTCGTGGATCGATTTAGTTTTGATTCGGACATGTGCATACGTTGTGATCTCTTTGGAGCAGTGCCGTTCTAGCCCATTTCACCCTGAACGAGAGGCTGCAGCGGATGGGTGTGTTGGGTTGTGTGCTCTGTATAGTCGGATCAACCGTGATCATCCTCCATGCGCCTGAAGAAGAGACGCCAAGCTCAGTGGCTCAGATCTGGCACTTGGCAACACAACCTGGTACTCCCTCTGATCATAAATAATTGTTGTTTTAGATACTGACATGGTCTAGAAAACAC
This sequence comes from Paspalum vaginatum, assembly GCA_030272315.1. Taxonomy (NCBI): domain Eukaryota; kingdom Viridiplantae; phylum Streptophyta; class Magnoliopsida; order Poales; family Poaceae; genus Paspalum; species Paspalum vaginatum. The sequence goes on along the minus strand of CM059020.1, from coordinate 38,624,232 downwards.
ACCTTGACCAAATATTTGTTATTCCTGTATGGTTGTAAATCCTAATAAGAAAATGTCTTTCAAGATGAACATGTCATATGTGCTATCTAAACCTTTGTAAAGGAATTCAGGGCCCAATTTAAAAGTTCCACTGATGCATTCTGGGACAATATGTTGCCCTGTATACCTGCCCTGCTACCATTGGTCACGAAAACTGCCCAGTTGGGTTTTGATGTGCATCCTGTAATGCCTTTCTCTGCTTGCTGGTTGCAGCCTTTCTATGTTATGCAGCTTCTGCATTGGCGATCTCGTTGATCTTGATGCTGCACTGTGCACCCCGCTATGGCCAGACGAACATAGCGGTGTATGTGGGAATTTGCTCGGTGATAGGATCTTTGACGGTAATTGATGTCCATCTGCATACCTTTCATACCAACTCCGTTTTTTCTTTTTTATTTATGTTTGTTTGCATTTTCTTGTGCTAGGTAATGAGCATCAAGGCGGTAGGTATTGCTATCAAGCTTACAATTGAGGGTATAAACCAGGCTGGCTATTTTCAAACTTGGCTGTTTGCAACTGTTTCAGCTACATGCATAATCGTTCAGTTAGTTTACCTGAACAAGGTAGATACAGTATTAACTTTAAAATTTAGGTAGCTATATTCATGATGTTGATTTGCATTTCACATCTCGCCGAACTTCCAGGCATTGGATACTTTCAATACCGCTGTTGTTTCTCCCATCTACTATGCAATGTTCACATCCCTCACAATTTTAGCAAGTGCCATAATGTTCAAGGTATGTTATTTTTTAGAATTTCCATAAATTCCAGATATTCTGTTCCTTTTGCTAAACTTGTCTTTTGTAATTACAATTAGGACTGGTCTGGGCAGAGTATAAGCAGTATTGCCTCTGAGATTTGTGGATTTCTTACTGTGCTTACTGGTACTGTTGTACTTCATTCGACAAGAGAACATGATCCAACCCTTTCTTCAGGTAAATGCTTTCTTTTCTTAGTTTTTAATCAATCATGATTTAGCAATTCTCAGGCTCAGCTATAGGTATACATCATATCCGTTAGTGGACGGCATCACTTGGCAAACATGCTCACCCGGGTTTCCTAGAACTGACCATTAAGTGCTTTGACATTCTGACATTCTGTTTTAAAGTACCCATTTCGTCATAAGTACAGTAGCCTTGTAGCATTGAATCTGTTGATTTACGCTATTGTTGCACAATGCACGGAGTATCAATTTGGCAATCCCTACCGAAAATATTTAATTAGCAATGAAACTGGTTGAAAATTAAAACTTGAGTGGTAAATTTGTTTCAGAATACCAATTTTCTCCCTTACCAGCCTTGCATTCTCGAATCCAGCATTAGTTGTGGTTGTTAATAGTTACTTATTCTACTGCTGCAATGGATCGGGCAATCCCTGCTAAAGTTGGTTCATTTTTTAGTATTAGAGTTGGTTCAATTGAAAAGTAATTTGGTGATTTGCATCAAATGGTTGGAGATTATTCTGTTGACAGTTGTTGTCATGACATCAAATCGTTGTCTTCGTATTTGTGGATCAAGAAATGGTCCACCATTTAGAAGTTTTTGTTGCACCTACCATTTGTGGTGTGCTGAGTGCTGACACGTGTCCTTTTCAAATGCTTTAAGGTTTGTTTCTATATTGTCTTGAAAGGCCATGAAATGTACTATAGCTGTTTTTCTGTACTCTGATCCTCAGAAAATAAAAAAGATCAATATTTTTCTTTGATGTATACTGACAGTTATCCAATTATCAATGTGAAATTTTTTGGCTCATGAATCTAAATCTAGTATCAAAAGCGATACCATGGTAACTTACCTTTTTTTTTCTTTTTTTGCTTTTACCACTACAGATCTGTACACTCCTCTTCCCCCAATATATTGGCATATCCAAGGCAACGGTGAAACAGGAGGGAAACAGAAACAGGATGGCTTACTCTCTGGTGACTTCATTACCGTGGTGCGACAAGATTACTTTGTCTAGAGACCTTCCAGGACGCTCAATGTTCTTATGGAAGAAAAAACACCATGGAAGGATCCCACTGATGCTCGGTGTTCTGCGGCGTACGGCGTACCATGCTCATAGTCGTCTTAAGACAGCCCTCTGCAGTCACTGGACTACCTCTGTCTCAAAAAATAATGCAATTCTAGCTATGCACTTAGACAAGAACTTGTCCAAATGTATTCCTAGAATTGTATTCTTTTAGGGACGAAGGTAATAATCGCTCGTTGAAATTTCAGTTTGATCGTAGGCACCTGGGCCGACGCCTTGTAGTAAGATGTAAGCAATCTGTCCTCTAGCCTGCTGAGCGGAGCAAAGGTTTTTACTGCCAGTTTGTTATCGGGGTAGTGCAGCTGCAGCAGGATGTTTTGTCAGCCTGAGGTATTTTGGCTTTCTGTTTCTAGTTGGTCTGCTGATGTATTTATGTTGTACAGTTAATACACTAATGTGAATTTATGAATTAGAGCTAACAGAACACAGGTGGTTTCTCATGTACGGTTGGATAAAACTGTCAACAGGTACATAGTAACCATCTTTCAAAAACGCAGGAGGATTGGGGCAAAAAGAAAACTTATTGAGCTTGATGCAAGGATGGAATTGGGGCTACCATCCCGATCCATAAATATAAGAGATTATATGATTTGCATGAGAATTTAAGATCCAAAGACTCATCAAAAAACAAAAAGATATAGGTATCAGTATACTTGTATAGTGGGGTGTTACTACCGCCCCTAGTGGGGTGGAGGGGTTCAGACTCGACGCGAAGGCCAAGAGGATAAATCGGGCTTGATTCAGATGTACCGATTCTCTCTTTTCCATGTCCTTACACCCATTTTCTATTACCGAAACGCCACCGTAGTGCATCGTGTAATGATATTTTGAGGGTTCTAAAGTGTATTAAGTGCTCCCTCCGTTCTAAATTTTAACCTGTTCTAGCCCTCCCTTCCTCCTTTATTTATCATAGATGTTGATTAATTTATTTAATAGAATCACTCCGTATCAGCTGACTGATGCTCTGCATCATAAACAAAACACATATCTAAGAAATTACGTCACGTTTAATATATGGTGTGCCAAGCTTAAGCACGAACCAAACGGACGTGTACAACATAAATTCTTTCCAGCCTCCTCTTTTTTTGTTTCAAAACTTGCACTTTCCATTTCTTGTAAAGGTAGAAACAAAAGATAATTTTTACAATATTTTTTCCTATTCTGTTCGGTACAGAATATACGATACCGCTATACTACCACCAGCTTCTCATCTTCAATTTGACATATTGTTAGTTCCTCACCACAGAGTCTCTGACGGGTGGCCTTGTTGCTGATACATGCTAATTGTTTACATCCTTGCCGGGCCTTTCAAGATGGCGGACGACCGCATAAATTTAAGTTTACATGTTCCAGTTAGCTTGAATGCTCATTGTATTTTTAGGTCGTCAAGCCTGTCAATTAGATCCAAAGCTTTGATCCTGTCAATCTCGAAGTCAATAACTGGAAGCATGGAAGACCTCCTAACTGGGAGCAAGTCTTTTCTGTTGCCACTGGCTGGTGAGTGGCTATTGCTCTTGCTCAACCTACTTTGTTTGCCGTGCCTTGACTTTGTGTCAAACTCTTGACTTTTGCTTATTCCAGGGACAAATTTCCTGTACTTAACATCCCTTAGCATATCCTGATCCTCTTGTGTGAGAATTGATGGTGAATTATTTGTTATACCCGACAATAGTGTGATCGCCAAGCCCTTTTGTGTTGGTGAGCTGACCGGAGATTTAATGGGAGACCTTACACCTCCATTGTTATTTCGTGATTTACTGATAAGATGGTGAAGCCACACGACAAGTTCCAGGATAAGTGCTTCAGTCTTCTCTTTGTCAGCATGATATAAAGTTTCAATTCGGGACATGTCCATCTGTCCTGATAGCTTACAGTTTAACTCAGATCTGTATCAGAAAAGAGACTGTCAGTCACATAGTTTCATCAATTTCTGTTTGCATCACTGAGAAACTTCAGTTTCATCAGTTTCTGTTCAGAATGATCATACAGATGCTAACCCTGTATTTGCCCACTCTCCAACCCAACCAAAGCCATGGTGTGCCCTGGTATGAACAAGTAATTAGATTTTAAGTATGATATGACTAATCTCTGAAGTTCTAAAATAATCAGATCATAGGTGATTAGGAGAGAGATCAATTTACTTGGTTGTATTACTAGCGAAAGGGACAAGCCATCGCAAAGTTTTCTCCATTTCAGCTTTGATCTGAGAAGTTGTAAGCTGCATTCATTTAGCAGAATCATATTTAGGTGCATACCATGGCATATTGATTCATACTGTGCATCCAGAGTAATAGCAATTTACAAATTTGAGACTCCAGCCTGACATACCTCTTCCTTGAGTTCAAAAGATTGTAGCTTGGAACGGAGAGAAGATTTGACGGTAGGTGGCAAGGCATGATATAACGTACCCCTTGCATTCGAAGGCATTGCACATGGTCGAGAGACCTGCTAGTTGATTAATCCTTATTAAGATATTCAAAGGAACTAACGTTGAAGCATTCATTCGATGAAGAAGAGCTGCCACTGAAGGTTGTGATGCCAGTTTATATAGCATATAAACTACAATTGATTACAGTCCTTGTTAACAGTGCTCATTTTCTGACAGTCTTGAGACAAGCAATGGGACTTGATTAAAGATTTATTGCATCAAACATGGTTGATATGGAAGGTTGTCAAACTATTTTCTAATCGAAAAATAGTTCAATAAGATTTCTAGAAGAGTAGGTGAACTTACAAGATTATCAATCTGATTGATGATATTCGCATAATGTAATGCAAGGCCTGCTGGTCCCAATCTATTGTGGTGTTTGGCAGGTCCTTGTGGCTCTTTGCTATCTACAGTCAGATAGAAGCAAGAATCAGGGAGTCAAGAGTCATTGTTGATTCAGCAACATACCAAGACAAAATGAAACAGTAGATTAAGTTGTCTTTGCATGAAGCCAAAAAAAAGACATTTTAACATAAAAAGGGATTAAAATCCTTCCAGAGTCACAGCAATGGCTGACAATGAAGTTAGAAAATAAATGCATTGTGGAGTTCATGTGTTATGGCCATTCAGCGGGCCCATTGGGCTGACCAGTGACCAGGATACTGGGATAGAATTAGTTAGAGACCAGGGTCTACAAGGTCCGGCCCAACACCATTGGGTGAGCAAGCTTCTCGGCTTTGACTTTGTGGTCGAGTACCGCCCCGGGCGCACCAACATCATGGCGGATACGCTCTCGCGCCGTGACACAGAAGATAATGGCCTTCTCACCATCTCCTTGCCTAGCTTGAATGACTTGCACATGCAACCGTGACAGATCCTATGCTCGTGTCGTGGGGCTGTGCGACAAGATCGCCTGATATGTTGCCATCCATCTCGGCGTCAATCCATGACTCGTGCAATGAAGGCATGGAGAAAAACTCTGCACCGTTCCAGCCACAATTTTCACACACCCCATGCCCGCTAGGTGGTCCAGGAGTTCGTCAGCCACTGCTTCATATGACAGCACACGCACAACAAGACTGAACATCTTTCTGCCATAGGGCTACTGCTTCCCCTGCCAGTGTAATCAAAGTGCCCATGGATTTCATTAAGGACAGCCCAAGGTGGGTGGCAAGTCGGTCATCCTCACCTTCTTCGACCATTTCTCCAAGTACGCCAACTTCATCACTCTGGACCAACCATACTCCGCCGAATCGGTTGCCTCCATTCTCCACCAACATCTTCAGGCAACCAGGCTTCACGGTGTGCCCATCTCTATCATCTCGGACCATGACTCAGAGTTCTTGCAAGCCATTTTCAAGCACTTAGGCACCAAACGGCACATGTGTTTGGCATTCCATCCATAGTTGGATGGGCAGTTGACAAACTCATAGCATGTACCCACGTTGCCTCTCCGGTGGACTGCGTCAATGGCTCCACTAGCTGCCCTAGGTGGAATTGTCTACAAAACGGCATACCCCTCCTCCCTCAAAGACATACCCTTCAAAGTGGTCACAGGCAATGGAGGAGTGTAACGCCTTCCTAGACGACGTTCGAGCACAGGTGGAACCAACTCAAGCTGTGACCAAAAGGGCCTATGGTCATGGCCATCACAAGCTCTCACTGTGGGCGACTGGGTCATGCTATGAGTTTGTCACCGCACCCCAACGTCGCTCAAGCAGCCGGTCCAAGGGAAGCTCCAGCACTAATGTAAAAGGTGGCATGTAGGCTTGCTCTGCCGCCAAGAGCTCAGGTGCATGACGTGTTCCATGTGGGCCTGCTCAAGTCTTTCAAGGGGACACCTCTGGCTACTCCACCCAGGCACCCAACCTGCCTCCATTGCGCCATGGTGTGGCTCACCCAGTTCCAAAGCAGGCGATCAAGATGAGGCTCACAAGTCACATGTGGGGTTCGTCAAGTGTTGATGTAGTGGGAAGATCATCAGCCTGCCTCTGCAACATCCTGGGAGGATGTGGATAGTTTCAGGCTGACAAGCTCACTATCAGTTTTAGCTCGCGGAAGAGCTGTTTCTCGAGGGAGGGAGACATGTCATATGGGACCGTATCTATGGTTGGCACCCAACTAAGGCCAGCCAAAGTGGCTGAGAGTTCACACCAGAATTAGATAGATAAACTTGGGTCAGTTTAAATATATATCTCTATCTCGTTAGTTGAGGAATCTTAGGAGATTGGTTTGGCCGATGGCCTATGTAAGCCGCACGGCACATGAGAGGAATTAAGCAATCAGGGGTCTTCTATCTATTATCTCTTAGTTCGTCTAGTCTTCCCCTTGCTTACCCACCAAAGATCAAAGGCAGCTGCCAACGATCGAACCCTGCTCAATCGGGGTCCTCCACCTCCTGCATTGCCCTTGCTGTCATATCGCCGTAACAATAGACATAAACAAATACATCAGAAAGCATTCCCTGTTTCGATTAACATATATTTGGGATACCAGGGTGGCAGGGTAGGCCTGTCTGCTATGACAAAGTAAAAATAATAAATATTATTCCAGACAAAGCAACTATGTTTCTACCCAAATCACCATAATCACGAAATACTAGCAGTCCATAGCAGTTCAAACTGTGCTACAACAATAAGTTGAGTCCATAAGGATTATACCAGCATGACCAAAGGCGTTATATGTCTCCAAATGCAAGAAGCGGACAATGTCTACAAGCTTTTCCATCACCTGGGGAGAATAACGTACTATTTAAACCTTGGAATAAGATGACAGAAAAAGGACGCTTGTAGGTTGAGCAGGGCCCTAAAATTTTTAGTAGTAATCAATATCCAAAAAAGGCAATCCCTTGCCAAGATTTGATATGATAGTATTGTAACAACGGCACCTCATACCAACCTCTTCCAAAGTTTTGGACCAAAGTGACCTCTTTTTCAAACTTTTAACATGCTTACTCTGACCCTTCACTTCCTGCTTCAGTATATCCAGGCTATCACCTGCAAATGAAACATGTTGTTTTCGAATTCGTTAAATGTTAACCTATGTTGGAAAAAATCATATTATCCATTGTTATTGACTGCTTGAAAAAGAATAAAACAAGATAGTGCCTACCCAACAAATCCTTGACCATTTTTAGTGATACATGGCAGGGACTATTCACGGAACAAGTTGAATTGCAGAAGAAAATGTCAATGCATGATTATTCAGAAAAGTGGGGATACTTTTACATTCTACTTAAATGCCTAACGGAAATTGAGTAGAGCTGAGACACATGTTGTTTTTACTGTAGATAGGCTATATTCAATTCAGCAATACAGGTTGCAAATGAAACTGACCTTTTGAACTCAATCCATCTTGCTCTTTCTGTTTAAGACGATAATCATGTTCAAATCTATCCAAGGCATGCAATTCATGGTATAATTCCTGAGGGGAAAAAGGTAGAAAGATAAAAACGGTAGTGTGAGTTTAATAACCAGAATAAGGATAAATTGGCAGATGCTATAAAAAACATAACTTCATCAATGATGCTAGGGATTTGGTATCCAAATAATATATAATTATACCACTCCTAGTCCCTATGGACCAAATATAGGTAGACAACATTTTTCATCATTTGAATCCTACTTTCTGTCATAATTCATGGTTGCAAATCACAAAAGTTGTATATTATGTAAGTTTCACAAAGAATGCAATGGTGCTAACTCCATCGGGCAAAACTAGATACATCTTCATCTATAGATGATCAAAACTAATTGTCTCACTCCAAATAATGAGTCACTTCCCTCAATGCCACCAGAAATTTTAGGTGTTCCTTCATTGCCATCAAAATTCTCCAATTTCCTTGACTGTCATTACAAAATTTTTACATTCCCTTGATTGCCACTCCCTTTGTCTGGTGTTGAAGTTTAGCTCACTGACGAGACAGTCCCACCAACGGAGAGGATAGAACGGCGGCAAACACAGCCGTCAGTGCCCCCATCCCCGCGCGAGGCCGGTGCGGAACGAGGGTTGCGGCCACCGACGGGCGCGGCGCGCAGTGCCCGACAGCGCGGGGCGAGGCTGGTGGTGCGGCGCACTGGTTACTTGCCCCGCCCCCATCTCCGCCACCGCCATGCTCCATCTCCTACGCCATGATGCACCCTCTCGCCCACGCCCGTCGCTGTTTGCAGCCGCCGGCGTCGGCCGCGGCCACCTCAGCAAGCCCGTTGCCCCAACCGCCGCCACCGACAAGAAGGGAGCTACGGGGCGAGCACACCGCTGGAAGGGAGCGGCGGGATGGAGCGGCAGGAGCGGGCGGGGCGGGGCGGCGCGCCACCGGGATGGAGGAGCAGCGGGGCAAGCACGCCGCCGGAAGGGGAGCTGCATGGAGGAGCGGCGAGCCCGGGCGCGCTGCCAGGCGGGGAGGAGCAGCGGGGCTGGGTGCACGCGAAGGAAGATACTCCGTTTGCCACCGTTCTATCCTCTCTGTTTGTGGGACCCACTCGTCGGTGAGCTAAACTTTAACACTAGGCAAACGGAGTGGCAATCAAGGGAATGTAAAAATTTCGTAATGGCGGGCAAGGAAATTGGAGAATTTCGATGGCAATGAAGGAACGCGTAAAATTTTCGGTGGCATTGAAGGAATTGACTCCCAAATTATAGCTAGACCAACAGTTTGGAACTGCAGTAAATTGAACACAAAGTGAACCGTCTCACTCCAAATTATAGTTTGACCAACAGTTTGGAACTGCAGGAAAATTGAACATAAAGTGAACGGATATTGCCAGTGCCAGTGGCAGTAGACGCCACGTTGGCTGCAGATCTTTGAGGAACTAAATAAATTTGGTCAGATGGCACTAAATTGAGAGGTTGACAGCAACAATTGGTCCAAGAGAACGCAAGATTTACTGACTGTCAAACCAAATATATTTTTATTCATATTGGTTCAAGATGCAATATAGAAGCAGCCAAAATGCCCTTGTATATAATGCAAATAAGCCATTGACAGCGACATGAACAAAAATCCTTTAGTCACAAGCAAGTTTGGATAGGCTAGAGAATAAGCCATTGACACTAAACAAATATTGACACCCTTACAGCTGTATTTTGAACGCAGATGACCAGTTTATGCATCATTGATTCCATATCTTCTTTCAGGAGACTTTGTGGTGTTCGTTCAGATGCCAACCTAAAGAAATTCAAACAAAAATAAAAGTTAGTAGCCTAAAATGAACACATTCACAAGTTCATATGCCTCTGTGGGGGTGTGGGGGGGGGGGGCGCTGTACTTTTCAAAGTAACGGTCCAAGTTGTGCCACTGAGGATCCTTGCAATGGTTTCCAAAGCGAATAACCTCTTTCGTGAACACCTCTAATTCTTCCCTGTTGAAATTAACTAATTAAGGACTTGAATTCAAGGTAAAAGAAAAAACATGAATGAATTAGGTTACATGATATGAAGTGCAGACCAGCACAAACCTTTTGTCCGCAGCTGCCATCTTGAGTAGTTCGTCAATATCTTTGGATATAAGGTGTTGAACACCTTCTGAATGAAGCACCACTTCCTTCAGATGCTTTATGCTAGGCTCTGACAGAGAACGCATCAGATTGGAGCCTTTAACTATAGTGTTTGCCACCTCAAAAGCCAACATATATATTTTGTTCCCCTTCGCTGCAGAACTTGACACAAAACCACTACTAGAATTTAAACTTGTCATGCTACTGCCAAGTGTGTCTAGAACCTCCACTGCCTTCTCAAGCCCAACAGTGCTAGCTCTACCTAAAATTGAGGTCACTTCTGAAACCTGTTTCAGTACAAACAGAACCAATATGAATGATAGAGAAGTCTAACTAACAATCTTCACCATGAACACAACATTCAACCTAGACTTCGAGGTACAGAAACATCAGAATATAAATAAGAATAAGTGAAGTTAATGTAGCTGCCAAAATGAAATAGAATACACAAATGCTCTTGCACATGATAAACCATTAAGAATAATAATATGTTGTTCTAAGAACATTAACTACTCAATTTCTTTTCCAGGATGCCAATAAGCACCAAATATACAGAACGACATGATTTCCTGCTACAACGAAATTTCTTGATCTATCTCCAAAGTCAAATGATAAGGCTAGATACTGAACAAGTAGTAAGTGATGTCTCCAGTATACAGCACTATCATGATTATAACTGTTTACCTGTTGAAACATGTAATATTGCAGTCTAATTGAACATAAATCAAACAAGAGGCGTAAGCAATCCCCAAACCTTGGCAGAGCCAGCTTTTCTCTTGCCAAAACTAGCTCTCTGCGACAGGGACCTAGTTAGATGCGGTGAGGTCCTGGACCCCGCGTCACCACCGGCGGTAGCCCCGGCATGGAAAGCAATCCCAGGGACGACGCTCTCCATGAACGAGAAAGACTGCTGCTGCTGCTGCTCTTCCAGCCGCTTTGCCGCGGCAGCCGCCTCTCCGGACACCGGCGACTTCTCCACCACCAACGGCGCTCCGGGTTCATGATCGGCAACCTGGTTCCGGCCCAGCGTGGTATCGCTCGGCGATTTGTCTATAGCTGAGACCTTCGAGCAGAGGCCTCCCATCCCCTTTCCCAAAACCAATACTCTGACCCCACCTCGTCCCAATCCGATTTCTCGCCGCCGTCGCAGCCAGGGACGGAGTCCGTCCAAGAATGGTTGGGCTGTATTGGCAAGAAAAGAAGGAATCGATCCAAATCCGGATGGATCCCGCGCCGCGCACAAGCTTTAGTACATGGGATGGGAGCAGGGGAAGGAGGGCGACGACTGCGAGAGAAGACTCCGGTGGAAGCAGACTATAGATGTGTTCGCAGGCGGCCGCCGCGGTCAGGGCACGAGGTTTCTTTTTTTCTTTTTGTTGCTGATGGCGGGAGGTGGGAGGAGCTGCGATGTGCCGGATGCCGGCGAGGTGCCGGAGGCGGGTGGAATGAGTTCGGGCTGAGAAGGCAGGAAAGTGGAAGAACATGCAGGTCGACGGAGACTCACTAATAAATACTCCCAAGTACTCAGCGGAGAAAGAGTCTTTTTACTGTTTCTGAGAGAGTTTGGAAGCATACGGAGTATTATACACACTATGCCCTGTAAATACGCCGGAGAGATGAGGTAGCGTTTGGAAGCGAGGAATTTTTCAGAGTCTGGATTCTGAATATAAAATATAATATCCTCCGCTGTGTTGTATTATCAAGGTCCAGCTGGATTTTAATATTTTGGAATCTGAATCTAAATCTTGATATTGATGAAGTTACTTCTTACCATAGAAGTCTGACTTCTGAAATAAATCTAAAAAAAATGTGAGAATTCGTGTCAAGCTAATATCTAATTTAGATGAACAAGTTTCACCACATATAACTTAACCCACCGAGATGCGCTCAATTCGCAAATAGATTTCTAGATGCTTAAACTATAAAATATAGCATATGGATCCAAAGTATTTAAAAATGATTGTTTGCTAAATAATATGAAATTGCTATTGAGACATGCAACAATAGTAATTATAGGGTGTTCTAGTCACTTTAACGACAGAAAAATTCATTTTTAGAGTTTATGGGAAGTAGTGCATCCATGCTATGACATCCAACAACCACTAAGATTAAGATATAACTCATGTTTAGAGTGATTCCCTATTGTAGTTTCTTTATTCCTTGAAAATCTCTAAGACAATGTAACCTAATGCAAGGCCTGCAATATGGATGCATAGTTATTGCTAAAGCTAGATGTGGAACACTACATGAGGCTCCTTTAACATCTATTGTCGTTAGTGATGGTCACAGAGTCGTTTTATTGCTTCTGTTGTAATGGTAATGGTTAGACACCATGTCTGCGAGCACACGCTAGCATTTTTTGAATTACATTGTTGCAGTATAAAGTGGTCATTATTTTGGTTATTACAAAAATTGAAGACAATTTTCTTGACTATGTTAGGCGTTTAGATTTTCCAAATTTATACTCCTACACCAACAAGGAAATAGAGAATATAAACAAAGAGGAAAGATTTTAGAATGCATATAAGGAATGGCACCTACCCCAAATGAGATCCTATTACGGATTTTCTAATCCTAAACATTTGTGTATTTTAATCGTTCGTTAGGGGCTTAGGGCCACTACATGGTCGGTTAGTTATTGTTAGGGCTAGATGTGAAACACTACATGAGACTTCTTCAACTTTTGTTGTCATAAACAATGTCCATAAAGTTTTTTTCTATTACTTCAGTTAGGGGACATGTCTATACACATATCTAGATGCATCATTATAGTTGAAGTTGGTTGCAATTCTTGGTGCATTACGAGGTTTCAAATTCACTTGTACAAACTTATTGTTGTTAGCCAACCCATCATCAACCCAAGGATCGATATCCTATTTTGCATATATTGATACAATCAAGAAGGAATATAAAAAACATAGCAAGTAGAGAACAATTATTTCACCATGTCCACACAACAAAGTGAAATTAGAATGATTATATCCTAATTGATATCTTAGTCCAAAATTTTCAGATGCATCCAGATCCATAGAGTTGTCGTTTTTCTTATAGTTGTAAAGGTTAGCAGCTATGTGTACACAGGCATGCATGCATTTCCAAACACGTTGCAAATTTTCAAATTCTCGTGTCCACATTTGGTGTTGTTAGGCAATAATATATCCAACCAATTATTTGTGTACTCTTGTGCACATATTAATACAATAAAAAAGAAAACACAAATATGGATAATGGAGAAGAATTCTCACACTAGGTGCATCTAAGCAACAAGTAAAATTTGAAAAAATACTAGCAAATAACACCCATCCCAAATGAGGTCTTACTATAGTATTTTGTAATCACAAAAATTCACGTGCTTTAATAGTTTGCTAGGACCACAACGTGGTCACTTAGTTATTGCTAGCACTGATATGGAATCGAGATCCATTTAACTTTCATTGTTGTCGGTAGTGCTTAGTTGTAACGATCTGCAGCCATGTAAATGTAACACACAAGCATTTTTTTTTTTAAATATGGTCAAAGGTGACCATGATTCTAGGTGCATTACAGAAATTTTGAATTCACTTGTCGAAACTTGGTGTTATTAGGCAATTCCATATCCAACCATGGATTGGTGTTCTCTTCTCCCAACATTACATAATGGAGAATAGTTCTTCTGCCAAGTCATCTATACAGCAACTATAACTTTAGAAGGATTATAAGAAACATAACCTTTTCCAAATGAGTTACGATAGATTTTTTTTCCAAATCCCACAAGCTCTATGTGATCTATAGTCATTTGTCGGGACCAAAATGTGGCTACTTAGTTTTTTTTGTAGAGATAGATGTGTGGCATTGGACAAGATCCCTTCAACTTCTACCAATGTATGTTGTATCTATAGATTTTTCCTATTGCATAATTTAATGGTTAGCGGTTATCTCTACATACATGCAAGTACTTCAAAATATGTCATTACGGTTGAAGGCGATCATGATTATCCATGCATTACAAAAATTCATATTCCGTTGCCCAAACTTAGAGTTTTTATACAATCATGTATTAAACCAAGAATTTCTATACCGCAAATGATTAAGACTATATAAGGACTTGATCTAGAGTGAAGCTTGTGTGTTCCTTCCTTGGTGACTGGGATCTTAATCAAGTGAAGGGTTCTTTGTCATGATTGGTAGGTGGACTTGGTGATTGGGGTTTTCTTTGGAACTTGCCAAAGGATTGTAGAAGTCCAAAGATCTTTGTGTACATGGAGTAAGCCCTTTCATGTCGGGATGGTAAAAAGGGACTATACTAGAGAGCACTCGTCTTGGTTACTTGGGAGGCAGCAGTACGTTTTGGTGCATGCCACAATGTGGACCGGAGGTGGGTGCCAAACCAACAATACCGGAAAATATTGTTGTATTATCGCTTCCTCTTTACTTTGAGCATTTCATTCTTGCAGGTTTCATGGATTAATAGCTTGTTGCAATCATCTTGGTAATTTCTTGGCTAGGTTTTCTACTTAGATTTGCTCAATGTTGTTTGAAC